>CM055901.1:71820224-73020224 GCA_029582155.1 Panopea generosa | reverse complement strand
ATGAATACATTCTTAACTAAATATTTTATTTTTAAAAAGTATTTAAAAAAATTTGAATTCTGGGCTGAGTCTGGGCTTTAGATGATGTCAAGTCCAGGACTAAATTACAAAAAAGATAAGTAGAAAATTCACTTGTAATTGTAGATAATATACCACTAACATTTGACGATATGTATAAATGTGCAGGGAAACATTTTCAACTACATTTCATTCAAGCAATAATTTACTTCCTGGGGAGTACATATTTTATATAGGGTCTTTGTGGCAGAATTGGTCTAAAGCACCATCTCAATACCACTAATCTGCCGCTGCTAAGGTCATGAGTTCAAGCCCAGCTCTGTCCAGAAACTTTATCAGAAAATACTTTCTGAAAGATGATGCTTCTACACGGATTAATTCCACTCCATCAATAAAACTGGATATTTCATAATTATTATATAAAGCCTGTTAAAACCGATTTAAACCCTTTACTTCATATAGACACCATTGGACACTCTAATAAAGAAGGCTTTTGACACCTCTAATAGCCTTAGGACACCTAATATAGACGCCTTTTGATGCCCTCTAATAGAGAAGGCTTTTGACACCTCTAATACCCTTTGGACACCTAATATAGAAGGCTTTTGAATTATTGGGTTTATATTAACTGACAGAGTTGAAAACAGTGCAGGAAGTGTTCAAGGAATGGAGCAATCTGAACTCTTCCTGCACTGTTTTCAAAGGCTTTCTGTGATTGGTACGGGAAAACACGTATCTATGGAGTAAAGGGTTAAGAAGAAAGAAAATAAAATGAATTGTGGCTGATTGTAGTTAATATTCTTTATGATTTAAAGATCGTTAGAAGAAAACTGCACCATTTTCTTTAATATAAAAATATGTATGAAAAATTATTTGTAATTGATTATGCATTTTAACTAATTGGTTATCTATAAACAACAGGGTCTGTGCAGTCTCATATATTGGTGCATTAGCTTGACTGTCAATCAAGTGAGAGGGGGGTGAAATTGAAATGACAAGTTAATTTATAAAAATGTACACCAAAGTAAATTGATCATCAAAAACAAAAGCAAGACATTTTAATAGAAAAAAAACACCAGGTATTTTTAAATATTTTCAGCTGATAGATAAAAAGACATCTGAACATATAAAATATATGTTCAAAATGTATATTATAAGAGAAACAACTGTTGGTATATAAAATATAAATATTTCTCATTAGAGTTGTCTCTCTTTTAGATATCCTTTTACACAATATCCTATTTAATCAATAGTTCATGTTATGTTGGAATTAGTTGCATTATAAATTCTTTATAACCTATTTCTAAGGAATATTGTGAGAGCATCATGGTTATGAGTATAGGAGATAGAAGACAATAGAAAATAAAAAATGGGGCTGTAACTATTTTTGTGTCTTAAAGAGTCCCTTCAGATGTCCGCTAACACAGGGTTGATATATAATTGTCAAGACATGATATGTTGTAAATGGCAATCAATTTTTATTGGTGGAGGAGGCCACTGAATGAAACAGTAGAACCGCCATAGTTGGGCATGTGTAGTCAGAAAAGTACAATCGGCTTTCGTTGTCAATATATGTTGATTAGTTCTTGTAAGGTAGCCTTCTATATGTATATTTCTTGTATAATGATAAACACTGTCCAGTAAAAGATACATGCAAACAATGTAGACCCATAGTCTTTGAGGATATTGCTGTCAGACGATATATACATACTGTCCATATACATATGCTTCATTTGGCTCTCAGTCATAGCATTTGGCTCTCATTCGCATCATTTGACTCTTAAGTCACATCTTTGGCTGTCACATCATTTGGCTCTCAGTCACATCATTTGGCTCTCAGTCACATCATTTATCTCTAAGTCACATCATTTGGCTCTCAGTCACACCATTTGGTTCTCGGTCACATCATTTAGCTCTTGGTCACATCATTTGGCTCTTGGTCACATCATTTGGCTCTCGGTCACATCATTTGGCTCTCTGTCACATCATTTAGATCTCAGTCACATCATTTGGCTCTCAGTCACATCATTTGACTCTCAGTCACATCATTTGGCTCTTAGTCACATCATTTAGCTCTCAGTCACATCATTTGGCTCCAAGTCACATCATTTGGCTCTCAGTCACATCATTAAGCTCTCAGTCACATCATTTGACTCTCAGTCACATCATTTGGCTCTTAGTCACATCATTTAGCTCTCAGTCACATCCTTTGGCTCCAAGTCATATCATTTGGCTCTCAGTCACATCATTAAGCTCTCAGTCACATCATTTGGCTCTCAGTTACATCATTTAGCTCTCAATCACATCAATTTTCTAGTAATTCTTTTTAATCAATCACATTCTGAATAATACTGGCATGTTAAAAAAATTGGACGTGAAGATTATTATAAAAGTCAAGTAAGTCTTAAAGGGTAATACCAAATATTATACTATAAGGCGTTATAATACATACAACCTGTTTGTAGCCTCTATGAATAAGTGTGCTGACAGGTCATCCATTCGGCCAGAGGCTGTTATACAGGTTGTACTAGGTGACAGATTATCAACACACTCTTAAACTTAGAACACAATTTTTTATGTTCATGTTATGGCCTTGTTGACATGGAAACAGAAATAAGTTCTGTTTACTTATAGCAATGATATTGATTGCAAGGAGATTTTGATTATTTAACTGTTAATTCTTTTACCAATATTAACATGTGTAACTGCGCTGTATTGACCTTGACCTGCGAGTTGCTACGCTGACTTGTGAACTGTGGAATGAAATGCCTTTAAAGGGATACGGCAATGTTGAAATTGAATTTTACTAAATTAAGAGATATTATAATAGACAATAACATTTAAATATAACAGTCCCCTATCACAGCAAAGATATTTTTATCTTGTCGTATAATCGTTAAGTTTGCATCCTCAGTGCAGCCTTTGCATCTTGTCTGATGTAATGTTGGCGGTCTAAATAATTCTGTAGCTAACTCTTCATTTGCAAGTGTAAATATAACATTGTTATCTTAATGTTGCTATCATGACTTTCCTGCGGAAGATATTAATGAGATATTTAAACAAACATTATCCATAATTGTTAATCATAATATGCATTAATAATTAATATTTCAACAAAAATAATTAAATCACTATTTTGTAAATTCAAGTTGCCAAATTGTATTGGTTTTGTTATATATTTTTGGTCATAACTCCCATTTTGTTAATATGTATATATTAGAGGACCACAGGGAAGATTGGGCATTGTTCCAGCTGTTTCCTTTTACTATTATTATTACTATCATTATTATCATTATTTTCTTTATTATTATCATTATTAATTATTATCAAATACCGGTATTATTATTATTACTATTATTTTAATTATTATTTTCATTATTATTATTATTAATAATTGTTATTATTATTTTCATTACAGTTATTATTGTTATAATAATTATTATGATTATTCCCCATTCTTTAAAAGAAACAAAATGAAGGGTCTACACACATATTTCAGTTTCATAATCATCATAGCGACAGAGTAATGTGAACATTTATAATTGAACATAATGCCACATATCCCTTTTGTGGAAGTGTGAGTGTTATAATGATTATATAAATCAGTTATTGCTGACATAGCATGCCTGGTTGGTTGTTTTTTCTCGTGTGACATGATGACATAAAGCATAGAAAGTATATGATGGCAAGACATATATACATGGTTTTTTCAATGGCAGGATAAAAATATCGGCCATATTACCAGTGTGAGATTTTTCTATCTCACCAGGATCTTGATAAAAATACATTTGCTTGTCCAATGCACACACTAGCGGCTACTTTGACATCACAGTTTTCTCAGAGGCTGTAAATTAACATATTTGTTTCGAAAAATGTTAAACATTCATTTTAATCTATGAAAATTTCATTGAAAGTGTTTCTCTTATTTCAGAGATGTCATTTTGATTTTTAAAATTGGGCAGCTGCCATTTTGGAAGTTGATATTGAAAAAAGAAAAGTTCTGAAAAGGCATTGTGCAGGTACATTTATATGGCCAAGCTATGTTAAAATTGAGTCAATGGTTTGAAACAGGAAGATGTTTTTTCTGGCTGCCATCTTGTTTGACAATCAGGGTTAGAAATATTTGGTTTGGGTAGAGTAACTGACAGTTAAAAAAAAATTCAATGAAAATGGTTCTGTGGTCCAGAGGCGATGTCGCTTAAAGGGAATATATCAGGATTTTTAAAAAAACGTAAAATTTGCTAAAACCATAATTTTTGCAATACATAGAAACCCAATGGATTTTCAAAATTTTTTTGCGATTAGCTTTGCAGTTCACCTCATGAAACTGGGAACGCTTGAAAAAGGAAGTTGACAAAACGGAGTCCCCGTAATAATCACTTTAACATAATAATGACGCAAATACATGAATATAAGTACTTAGAAGCTTCCTTTTTCAATAACCAGATTAAGTCTTTTACTTGATAAATCCTAATATTTTAACTTACCAAAATGATACATTGAAATGGGCATTCCTAACTTGGGCTACATGCCTAAGTTAGACTAAAATAGATTAACTGCTTAAAATTGCAACCCATTTTGTGATGTTTTAAATGATTCACGTGATTTCATTTTGATTTCAAATTTATCCATGATTTGTGTAAACATAGTAAAGATTGATTCATCTTAAAAGAATCTGAATGACGGTGTGAAGGTTGTCAAACAGTATTTAAGTGCTATCTTTTTTTAGTTTACCTGAACCAAGGCTTACAGGTGAGCTTTTGTGATTGCCTGTTGTCCGTCGTCTGTCATCTGGTGATAACTTTTAGCTTCTAACAACTTTTCCTCTGAAACCACTGGGCCAATTTTGATATAACTCCACAGAAATGTTCCTTGGGTGACCCTCTACCAAGTTTGTTCAAGCCATCTTGATTCATCAAAAAACAAGGCCACCAGGAGACAGGGTAGGTTTAATTAGTAATCTAACCACTGTTTCCTGGGATTAACCAGTACACGAGCACACCCCATCTCCGCAAGTAACTGATAACTTTCCCACTTGAATCAGTGGTGAGAGACGAATGATAATGAGACACAATGTCGTATATCAATCATCACGGAGACTGTTGCCAGGCGGGGATTCAAACTCGCGACCCCTGGATTGATAGTCAGACACATAACCGACTGAGCTAATTGGGCCCGGCTCATGAAATAAGAAATTATGACATTGTGAATATCAAAATGGGTAAAATATTATATACTTTCCATATTTTATATTACTTTTGAATCTTTAAAATGCACATGTTATTTCTCTCCCTGCACATCATTAGTATGATGGTATTGTATCCACTTCAAAAGACGAAATGTTTTTATCCTAAGGTACTCTAAAAGAGTGTTTTAAAACCCTGATGTGACCCAAACAGGAATCAAACTTTAAAAATCTTGGCCTTGGAGCAATTTTGCTACACGCTAAACAATCTGAACCTTGAGATAGCTTACTGCTAGAGGATCCCATTCCCCTATCCTGTTATACAGTCTGACAGTTTTCCTGCTTCTTATTTCAGATTGATGCCAGGTGAGGATGGTGGCAAGCCTGCTGGACATACCGGACCATATACAGTGCCCACATAATGTTGAACTGAAGGTCTCCCAGGTGGATGATACCAGAATAGGTATATTCAGGATTTCTTCACAATATCTATGTCTGTGTATATGTGTGTGGACTGAGTGATCCAATCCTTGATTGTCCAGTGATGAGTTGAAATCTCACTTTGCAAATATTCCAAGGTTGCAAGTCTTTGATAAATACATGCTTTATATGGTTTTGCTTTTATTTAATGCTCCCTCCGTAATAGACTCGTTCCTGGTATATTTTGAAAACTTATCTTAATTGGCACAGAATGGTTAAATAAATTCAAAATTCAAACATTGACAACAACACTTGAAAATTTATTTGTAAACAGGTAATGTAGTGTGTGGTTGTTCACGTTTATTGTCTGACACTGTAGTAGTCAGTGGTGCGTGTAATGGATTGCAAGTCTTCCTCCGGGTCATCTTCTTGCAGAATTATGTCACTATGTCATGATTTCTTCATTAGCATGATTGCAATGAATGATCGAATGAAATTGCCAATTGCTATACATGTACACGGCCTACAGCAGGTTCTCCACCATTTCAGACTGCGGCGTGGTCTAGTGGTAGAGCGTCTACCTCACATGCGGAAGGTCGTGGGTTCAATCCTGGGCCGGGTCATACCAAAGACTTTAAAAATGGTACTAGAAGCTTTCACACTTGACGCTCAGCATTTAAAGGAAAGTTGTAGGTTTGGTCGGCACGGTGTCTGGGGCATGATACTCCAGTGTGACAACGCTTACAATACTGTCTCAAGAGACACCTTTACGATATGACTGAAAAATTGTTGAAAGCGACTCTTAACACCATACATTCCACCATTTCAATATGAAAATTGCAGCTTGGGTTAGTGGTAGAGCAGATATCATACCAAATACTTGAAAATGTTACTTGAAGCTTCCTCACTTGGCGCTTAGCATTTAGAGGATAGTTCTAGGTCTGGTCAGCCCGGTATCAGTATAATGTGACTAGGTGTCCATGGTATCATACTCCAGTGTGGCAGCGCTCAGAATACTGTCATGTAGATATTGTCACAATATGATTGAAAATTTTCTGGAAGTTACGTTGAACACCAGAAAACAACAATTCAATATCAGAGCCTGCTGTGGTGGATAACAGTTCAACATACTGTAACAAATGTTACGTACATGTTGTTAACAATTTATTGTATGTATCAATTTTGTCTGCTTGCGGTGACCTTGACATAGCCTGATAATGGTGGGTTGGTGTATGTGTGGGTCTCTTGTTGGTCGGGTTGATCTCATGCATAGAATTTCGAAATAACCATGCACAAAATTAATGGTCACTTGTAAACCATTTGACACATTTTGAAATAATGAATGGGTCTAGGGTTTATGATTAGTAATTTTTATGGATGGTTGAAAAGCAGTTGAAAAATAATTATGTGGTTGTTTCTAGACTCTTAAAAACAGCTTTTATGTGGCTTTTTTAGCTCACCTGAGCCAAAGGCTCACAGGTGAGCTTTTGTGATCGCCTGGTGTCCGTCGTCTGTCATACACTTGTACACATTATTTGCGTAGCATTCTCGAGTAAGAAACTAATTATTTCTCCATGTTTATTCATACTGTTTCAAACAAGTGTTACTTTTGGGTATTTTTTGGTGTAAAGTAAATAAATTCCAAAAACAAGTTTGATTCATTTCACATTGATTACTGGAGTGAACACTCAATTTGTGGAATTAAGTGTGTATTTCTCTCTCTCAGTTCTCTCTTTCTATTCCACAGTGCTGTTAGTTATTTCTTCTAGATATTGGTCAACAATTCAAGACTAGCATTATTTTTAATATGTCCGCCTTCACTCTTAGCTATCTGGTCTCAACTGATCCTTATTCTTATATATTTAAGTCACATGACCTTTTTGGCGGGAGTATTAGAGGTAAAAATCACTTAGGCATAAATCAATCATATAACTAAATATAATAGTCCATGGGAGGAAACTCTTACAAAATCTAAATTTCTGGTCCTGTTACACAAGTATGACATTAAACAATGTTTCAAGTAAGAACATGTTTCACAATTGTTGTAAAATCAATATTATTTTGAGATGAAGCAACAGTGTTTGTTTTGCAGATGGCAAGATTGCTTGGAAACTGTTGCTAGTGGGATGGGTCTTGACAATATGGCTTAGATGTCAATGTCAAACAAAACATTGTATTGTTTTCTTTTTCAGGGGCCTTCTGTTCCTGGCCAATAGCCAAGGGTACAGAGTTTGGTCCATTCAAAGGAAGGATTGTAAAGGACAATGATGTTGCAGATGTAGACCCTAACTACTCCTGGGAGGTAAACATTCCGTCCCTGGATGAGTGCATCTTAGAGGGTCTATCTCCTTGACATTTCTCCTTAGTATTTCACAGTTACAATCACACATATCTGTTGACCTACAATTAGAATATATTATATTTCTTTCTTATTTGAAGTAATTAAGTTTAAACTCTGCTGGTTAATAATTTCTTAAATGTGAACATTAACCCTTTACTTCATATAGACGGCTTTGGACACCTCTAATATAGACGCCTTTGGACAACCCTAATATAGACGCCTTTGGACACCCCTAATATAGACCCCTTTGTACACCCTTAATATAGACGCCTTTGGACACCTTATATAGAAAGCTTTTAAATTATTGAGTGAATTATGTGTATATTAACTGACAGAGTGGAAAACAGTGCAGAAAGTGTTCAGATTGCTCATTACGATCAATCTGAACTCTTCCTGCACTGTTTTCAAAGGCCTTCTGTAATTGGTGCGGGGAAAACATGTATTTATGGAGTAAAGGGTTAAGAGATATTTCCATGAGTTTAACAGACCCCTACCTTTCAAAATAGACATTTAACCACTAGGCTATCCACTCAGTTGTTATATTTTACAGGTAGAGAACATTGACATTTCCTATAGTGATTCTTGTTTATTTATTGTTCTTGGTCATGTAGGTGTTTGACTTGGCAACGTTGAAGTACCTCCATACAGTAGACGCAACAAATCCTGACCAGGGCACGTGGATGAGATATGTGTGCTGTGCACGTTACTTTGAGGAGCAGAATATTGTCTCCAACCAACATGGAGAAGAGGTCTACTATAAAGCATTAAAGGTAATATTTCTTGGCCCAGTAAGCACACTTCTGACTATCAATCCAATGGTCGTAAGTACGAGACCCCAAATGGCCACAGTTTTGGGGATGATTGATTTATGACTTGTGTCTCATTGTCATTTGACTCTTATCACTGATTCAAGTACTGATAGGAAAGTTATCAGTTACTTGCGGAGGGTATTTATCCCAAGAAAGATTCAAACAGCTGTATATTTTTGTTTGGAGATCAATGTTAAAATCAAATAATAGAATCATGGTTTTCTTTTATAATTACTTATTTTGTTTCTTGGTTACGCTTTAAAGAACTGCCACAGATATATGTCTATGTGTTTCCTTAAAGGTAGCATAGCAGAAAAAATGTCTAAAAATAAAATTATTTTTAAAATGGAAACAAAGTGCCTCATTATCATTGGTAAATAAAACATGAATGATTCAGTATTTCATATCCGCTAAAACATGACAAAAAGAAAACAACAATATTTTAATCCATGTTGTTGAAATTAAAGCAAAATTCTCACTCTAAAAATAGATAGAATGCAAAACTGCTTTACGTCTGTCTGTTCCCCAGTCTGACTCTTCCTTTAAAGTGTTAGTGTACATTTTATGGTTTATAGACATGCCCATAATAATCAGCTGGGTAACCATCATGCCAAACACCAAAAGAGCTGATGAATTTAAATTGTCTTTTTCTCAGTGTAGAATTGTATTAAATTGTGCGAACCTGCAATCTTTTTAACAACGTTCCTTCTTTGTAAAATATTTCTTCTTTACATTCTAATCACATCTATTGTTCTTTGTATAATATTTGTTAATTGTTTGTATAATTGTATATAACAGCACATCAAACCTGGTGATGAATTGTTGACCTGGTTTAATCCAAAGAAGAAGAAGAGAAAAAGGAGTTCCATCAGGCAGTCTATGGGTTAGTCATATCCTGGCTTGGACTGTTACATATTTAAGTTCTAATAAAGTAAATGATTAAATATTTGCTTCCAGCAAGGAAAGTTATTTGCCAGCTTGAGGTCATAGGTTCCAGTCCAGTATTGTCGAAATATTTTGTGAGAAAATGATTTAATTAATTCTGGGTCTTTCTCAAGCAATAAACTGGGTTGCCATAAACAACCAGAAATGTGTTGGAAATGGCATTAAAATCATTGGTTTGAGACCATACTTGGTCAGAATGTTTATAGACATAGAATCACATGAGGTGTTCATACATTTCAGTCAATTCTGAAATAACATGAATAAAAAATTGGAAAAAGGGGTTTCTGGATATTTCAATGATCATTATGAAGGTGCTATCTCCAATCTGTGATGTCAAACTCGTCATAGTAAATGCAAGCTAACAAACAGTATAAACTTGGTATACCGTGTCGGGCAGAAATATAACTTGCCCATAGATAAATTTCATTAATGCTCAAGTTATGTTCACCATTTATAATGGTATGCTACCACACTTATCAACCCATTTAGGGACCTAGTTTCAACCAGAAGTTTTATCATAACTACGTGAAGGACACTATATATAAACAAGTTACTTTTGGTTTTGCCTATCTGAATGTATTCTCGTGTTAATTGCTTTGTTTACATACGCTATGTGTACATCTTGATTTTCTATTTTGTTGTATATAAAGCTCATGTAACATGGTGGTGGCGGTGACAGAATTTATTGGGGGCACTTCGCTCAGTCCATCGTATTCATACAATAAACTTCTCTTGTTTTGGCTGCTATATAACACAGACTATATATGCGCCCCCAAGAAATTGTAGATGAGAACCAATGAAATGGTCCATCTAGTGTGTAATGCCTCTATCCAAAGGTCATTGAGTAGCTCAACTTTTAACAAGCACACTACCCCTTTTGGTTCTTATCTATGATTCTCTTACTAGGATCATGCTGTTCTCCCAGTTAACATATCACAAGTACTGGCACAGGGATAACCAACAAGCCATGTACGCCATCGACCATGACTGCCAACGCACCTTCGTGCCTTAAATCTAAACTCAGTTTACGAACCGTTCAGTTCTCTGTAACTGACTCGGTACATACCGTAACTGCCACAGTTCACTGCAACTGTTGGTGAGAGCAAGCCTCACTGCCATCAGTCATGGTCGCCGCAGCATTTGGTCGCTGGCTTGTTGCGATGAACCGTGCGAATGCTGCCCCCATTCACCAAATAATTAGTATTGCATTTTATAATTGTATTTTATGTTTGTTAGCCATACAAAACTAAGCTAATAAACAGTAAAACATAACTATGTATCCTTATCATTCTTCGCAGCGTTGGTCCCTTTAAAATAAGTTATTAAAAGGAAAAGCTTGGGATATGTTTTGAGGTAAATAAGGTCGTAGTCACTGTTATTCAAAATAGAAAACTTAAGATTTCTTTCAGATATTTTGATGAAATTATGTAAATAAGTATGTTCCTGACAAGAAAAAGAAAACTTAGTGTAAACAGTATTTTATTCAAAAATGTACATAATTTTAATACATATAACATTAATTACAATAACAAGAGTACATATTGAAAGAGATGCAGAAGTAAGTCTATGACTTTTAAGCTCACCTGAGCCAAAGACTCAGAGGTGAGCTTTTGTGGTCGCCTGGTGTCCGTCGTCTGTCGTCCGTCGTCTGTCATCCATCGTTTACTTTTAGCTTCTTACAACTTCTCCTCTGAAACCATCAGGCCAATTTTGATATAACTTCATAGAAATGTTCCTTGGGTGACCCTCCTCCAAGTTTGTTCAAGGCCATCTTGATTCGTCAAAAAAAATGGCGGCCAGGGGGTGGGGTTAGTTTACTATATAAGCTATAGTAAAAACTTAAAAATGTTCTTGTCAGAAACTGCTAGCTGGATTTTAAAATAATTTCACAGAAATGTTCCTTGGGTGACAATCTTCCAAGTTTGTTCAAGCTATCTTGATTCGTAAAAAAATGTGGCGACCAGAGGATGGGGCAAGTTTAATTAGTAAAAACTTAAAAAATCTCCTTGTTAGAAACTACTTGCTCAATTTTAAAATAATTTCACAGAAATGTTCCTTGGAGGACCATTCACCAAGTTTTATCAAACTAGTGATTCGTCAAAAACATGGCGGCCAGGGGCTGGGGTTAGTTTACTATATAAACTATAGTAAAAACTTAAAAAATCTTCTGGTCAGAAACTACTGGATCGATTTTACAACAATTTCGCAGAAATATTCCTTACGTGACCCTTTACCAAGTTTGTTCAAGCCGTTATGATTTGTTAAAAAACATGTCCGTCACAGTGAGGTGCTAGTTTACTATATAGGCAGCTATAGTAAAAACTTCAAAAGCCTTCTTGTCAGAATCTACTGACCTGATTTCGATGTAATTTCACTGACATTTACCAAGGGTGAACCTCTACCAAGTTTGAACTATTCTACGCATCTGTTACATCTTCAAAACAAATAAAAATTCTAACTTCTTTCCCATCTCGTCTTTCTGGAATTTTGAGTGTACAATTATTGTATAATCTACTTAAGTTGGGTGACTCAAGGTCAGTCAGGTGAGTGATATAGGGCCATTTTGGCCCTCTTGTTTAGAATCTGTTTCTCATAAACTAAGAATAGGTTTTGAGGTAAATGGGCCAAGGTCAAGGTCTGTGTTACTAAAATTAAAAAAATTGTTTCCACTTAATAATTGAGATATTTTAATGAAATTTTGGTGTTATAGGTTCATTACATGGAAAGGAAGCAAGTGGGATTAAGTTAATGGGGCCACAGTGAAGGTCAATGTTTGTAAAATAGAAAATGTTTTTGCTCAATAGTTTTAATTGACTTTAAGATATTTTGATAAAAAATTGTGTAGATGTTGGAAACTTGAGATTACACATGTATTATTAGGTTAATAGTGTCATGGTGACTTTCAAAAAAATAGAAAAAATAGTTTCTGCTAAATAAATTTAGTTTCCTAGACAGTTTAATGAAATTTTGTGTCTATATTGTGATTTGTTTTGAGGTTAATCAATTCAAGCATTTCAAGGTGAGAAAAAATTTAAACTTCTTGCCTTTTTAACACCATATAACATACAGCTTTATCCAAAACTTGTCACAGATATTTTTTATCATGAATATTGCAGATTATTTCTTGAACTGGTCAGAGCGATACAGGCCCAATAGGGCCTTTTGTTTTATTTGCCTCTTGTTTATTCATTTTATAATACTTATATTAAATAATATGTATTCTATCAGATTTAGTAGTGCCAGTGGAAAGTACAAAAGTCTCGCCCCTAGAAACAATGCACCCGTCATCATCACCAGCTAAAAGTCCTGAGAAGATGAAGAGAAAACGAAAGCCAAAGATTATACCAGACTCGTATGATGGACCTCTTGAGTTGGAATTAAGGAAGTCAGCTGGTAAGCCACAACCTAAGTTAAGCGATGACCTCTTTGAGCCATTACAACCCGGACAGAAGAGGAGACGTCGTAAAAAACTTTCGACTGATGTAGCTGAGTTTACTTCCACATCTGTACCAACCACACCAGATACAGAGAATGCAGAAGCAAGCTTTTTTGATGAAAAAATAAAAAGTGTCGAGTCAGAGAAAGAGTCAACTGCAAAAGAAGAAAACACATCAAAAGAAATTAAAACAGAACTTGAGAGTCCAGAAGTAAAAAAAGATGGTAAGAAAGAGCCTGGACACACCATGTCAATAAGTGAGATAAACAACTCTGTAGAATGGACATTCCCAGAAAGAGGTAATGAATATTCTTTTGATTTAAAGAAGCATCATGTAGTTACACAGTATGGTAAAAAGATCTACAAGTGTGATATATGTCTGGGTCTGTACAAGCATATGTTCAGCTTGAAAAGACACTATTTGAGAAATCATATCAATTATAAGTATCTCAGCAAGGCCGATATGACTAACTGTTTGATCAATTTGGCACAGGTGATACAAAATATAAATGAGCGTTCATCAAACAAGGAAGGTAAAAAAGAAAAAACAATAGAAGCTGATGATGACAATAAGGTGAAAGAAGAGGTTGAAGATCCAAAGTTAAAACCGTGTGATTTAAACATTGAAAATTCTGACAACACTGAAAATGAAAGTAATGAGCGTGAAAAAAGTGAAGAAACTCATGATGAAGTTTCCATAAATGGTGCAAAGAAATTGGACCTCAGTGATACTGTTATTAAATTAGAAACCACTGAAGACACATCTACTTCGGCTGATAATCAAGAAGCTGTTGTCAAAGAAGGTAAAGAACAAAATACTGACAAAGATGGTTGCATTAATTCTGTCAAATCTGAAGCAGTAGATGATTCCTTGGATGACCTCAGTGAAATCAACAGTTCTTTAGAATCTGATAAATCATCAGAGGATTTGGTAAAATTGGAACAATCGGCAATTAAAACTGAAAATGAACCAGAAGAAAATGGAAGCAATAGTGGTGATTTATCGAAAGAAGACCTGCCAAGAAGTGATGAGAAAAATGGAAAAGATTCAAATTGTGTAAACGTAAAACCAGTTGCCATGCCAGGATTGTTTCAGTGCTACACCTGTTACGACTTGTTTGACACTCTTGATAGTATTTGTGAACATGTGCAGAATCATCCTGAGCCAGCCGATGGTACATGCTTCTCGTGCGACCAGTGTAACATGCGCTTTAACTACAAACAGAATCTGGTGCGCCACAAAAAAGTGCATGAGGTTGATTGTAAGTGCCAGTAATTATAAAATATTTGTTATGTTTTATACTGCTTTAAATCAATAATTACCAGCTTATCATGTTTATACTAATAATTTATTTGAAGTTATAAAATTTACTGATAAAAAAATTGTTGATATACATGTTATTAAAAAATGTAATCATACAACTAACATATAAAGCTATAACAATGGAATCTTCCTGCTTGATAAAGTTGTAAAAAAAATGAATTCTAATAGTTGGATAAAAATATTATTCTAATATATGGTGATAAATTTATAAATTTATAAAAATGTAATTCTAATGGTTTGTGATAAAGTTATAGAAAAAGTAATTCTAACAGTTTGTAATGAAGTTATAAAGCTGGAATTTTAATAGTTTGTGATAAAAATATTGAGTTCTAATAGTTGATGATAAAGTTATAAAAACGAAATTGTAACATTTGGTGACAAAGTTATGAAAATGAAATTTTAACAGATAGTGGCAGAGTTATAAAAATGAAATTCTAACAGTTGGTGATAAAGAGACAAAACTTGGATTCAAGATTGTTAGTTCCCATTTTAATCCAGCAGTTTATAGACATGATTAAGTATTGTTTCATGTCCCATATTTCTTAGCATCTATTACTTACTTAACTGTAAATTCTTTGTGGCAATGGTTATATAATGTCAAATATTTGTATCTACTTAGCTCTAGAACCACGGCCAGAACCTGTGAAAAGAGCAAAACCTTCAATAAAGGCCACGAAAAAAGAGAAAGTTGTTGAGTCGACACCAGTGTCCGCGAGTGCTGTCCGAGATATAGACGCAGAAACTGCCTGTGTAAACAAGTACAGGGAGTACAGGTGTGGAAAATGCCGCTTGAAGTTTGAATCTCTGGAGATCATGACCAAACATGTGCACACTGAACACAAGACTGGTGGGTATTTTACATAATAGTCACAACTGTTGGTAATACACAAATAATCTAGCACATATTTTTAGCACATAGTCTAGGTGAACCTAGTCTTGGTCATCTGGAGCTAAACATTTTATCAGCATAACTGTAATATTGATTCTACTCAGGAAGACATTCAGCATGATTTGTTTTGGAAGAAGTTTTATTTCGGATGTTGGAAGAAATAGTTTTACAGTCGATATAAAAGTAATATGTTTAATCTAAACTGGCATTACTTCAGGTTTAAAGAGTTTAGTTTGTATTAATTTATTTTAGCTTGACTGCAAAGTAAACTTGCAGCTTAAATAAATGCTCTACCACTAGACCACCGCTGCTCTGAGAGTAAACTAGAATGGAACATTTTCTCAAACAAAATTTCCTCGGAAAACCCTTCTTTATGCTGATCAAGTGCTAATGTACATGATCCTTAGGTCAAATTTGATTAAGTTTGTGTTTTTATATTCCCAAACTGTGGCATAAAGAAAAATCGCAAAAGTGATTTTATCACAATATTCATTTCATTTGTATTTTTTCATGGCACCACTAATCCAATATGGTCTCTGCTACTAAAAAATGTTTTTAAACATCTACTGTGAAACCCTTACTTTACTGTTTATCAGATTTGATTGATCCTTCAGTCAACTTTTCTCAAGTTTATGTTTGTTGTCCTTGTAAAATCTTCAGTTGAAAGGTTTTAGATTTTGTAAAATCATTAATTTGGGCAAGACAGCACATTGCATTTACAATGTATATATTTTGTAATATCTTTTGGTGGAAATAAAATTTTTGTGATAACATTTTTTAATTTTCTAATATCTTATGATATATATATATATATATATATATATATTCAAAAATCAAGGACTTGTATAGAAGGATAGGAAACTTGCATCTCCTGACTAAATGTTAATAAAACAGCACACAAAGGATTCATTATTTGACAAATAAATCATTCATAACTCGCAGGCAACTGATTTCTTAACATAAACTGTAAGTTATATGTAATCATAGATGTTTAAACATGTTTCGATCATGCAAAATGATCTTGAATTAAAGATATTGAGGTTTGAAGAAAAGTTTCTCGTAATTTGTCGTTATTTTAGCTGCAGTATATAAATTTTGTGATCAGATTCACTCCAACAATTTTAAACACAAATTGGAAGGTTTTGTTTTGATGAGATTTTCATTCTGCAATATAAGAATTTTGATTTGTGTTCCTGAGATGAATGGGAGTTAAGATAATTGAAAATGAGATATTGCGAGATTTTGTGTGAATATGTGAGCGTTCACAAACTCTCAATCAGTTGCATTTCCTTAACTATATAATTCCTTGTCAAAAACATGTTATTTTAAATAGGCCCACTATTGAGATTAAAATCTGGTGTATATGATGAATGCTAAACAACAATGTCTTCTAAACTTTTTCTATATTCTGAATTACAAGATTTATAATAAAAAAGCATTAATTAATACATATTATTTGTACATATTTGACATAACCTTAAGCAAATATTTAACATTAAAACTATTAATGTTTTAATTGAATACTGCCCAGTTTGGCAGTTTTTGTCTGTTACTACTTATTCTTTTGAATAACAAAGCTACGATTCTCATGGAAATAATAAACCAATAACAAAATATTGTGCACATCTCCTTATCCTGCAAACATAACAATATTTATAATAAAAAGACATCACCATACACATCATTATTTGTACAAGTTTTATATATTAAAACAAAATTATGTAATTATCTTTTAAACGAAAATAAAAATTATTTTTTTTATAATAGTTGATTGAATTTGCATTACTGCTTACAAATGATTTGGTTCTCATGGAAATAATAAACCAAAAACAAAATATTGTGCATATTTCCTTATCCTTTTTTCTATATAAACTAACAAAATCATGGAATGATTTTTTAAAAACACTATTAATGTTTGATTTATAATATTGAATTTGCAGTGCTGCTTCTTTCAAGCATGGATAAATGTATTTACACAACCAGTAATTAGTGATTTGTTAGTACACATGTACATAATGATTGTTAATTACATTAATTGGTCACACACACTTTTTAATTGACACCTTATCAGCTGATCCATTTCCTATTTCTTATCTCTTTTTCAATCTGTAAACAGATATTGTTTATATTAAAACAAATTATCCTATGGGCATGTGCCAGCAATTATCCATGTATCCATTTCATAGTTTGTTTGATGGACATGATAAGAAATGTCAAAAGTGTGCTACATGATACTGTTCAGGGCTTATCAGTAATTTGTTGTTAAGTCATACATGGATTTCCTGTGATAAAAATCTGCTTGATTTCATTTTGAAACTATATAAACTGCAGTATAGTAAAAGTAGTATCACTTGCAAATTGAATTCAGTTTTGCATATGTAAAAAAAACACTTGGATATTTTGTGCTCATAAACTTGACAGTGTTAAAGTTGACAGTATTTCTTTGTTTTACACTATACTTTATCTTGTGGACTTGATCTATTAAACATGATGGTAAGCAGTTGTAGAAATATTTAATGAAAATTTAAGGAAATAAGTGTTTTTTTAAAGGAAGTGTGTCAGGATTTATAAAAAAAAGTCAAAATTTGCCAAATATACATTTTATCTAATATATCAAGACTAAATACGCTCTTACTGGGCCCATATTGTCATAAGGATATCAATTAAAACATTTCAAAATAATATGTTAAAAAAGAATTTCCAAATTGGGCCCATGCACTCTGGTTAGACTAAAATAGATTAATAAGTATTTTTTGTCACATTTTGAAAGATGTCAAATATACGAGATTATTCATATTTCATTTATAAATGATAATTGAGGTGGTTGATTTTCATTTTTAAAAAATTATATCTTTTATTTAATTTTTTTAAATAAACATGATGATGAGGTTAAAAACTGATTAAAACAATACTATATACTGTGATTGAAACAAATATCAACCAAAATATATTGAAAGTATAAAAAGAAGATATATTATGCACATTATTATGCACATGCAACAAAAAAAAAAGGTAACCATAGTATGACATTATGTTTAATATATGATTTAGCATATTCAATTCATAGTGTATACCTTGTTTGTTACAGGCGGTAAATTCCAGTGCCAATACTGTGGAAAGGACTTCCCGTCCTTGCCGAATATGAAAAAGCATGTTCGTTTTCATCTTGGATACCGAGTAAGCTGTAGGTTCTGTACGGAGGTTTTTCCCAACGTTGGTTGTTTACGAAAACACACGCGCATCTTTCATCCGGATATTTACAAAGCCAAACAATTGGATAAAATAGCGAGAGATGGTGTTCTGCGACGTCCTGATAAGAGAGTAAAACCTGAAGAAGATATTAGTAAGAAACCAATAGTGAACAGTCCCAAAGTAAGAATAAATGAAAAATTAAACACTAGTGTAGAGGTGGTAAAAAACAAAGTGAAATCTGACGAAGATTTTGTGTCGGATCATGAAATAAGTTTTGGAGCTGATGAAATTGATGATGGCGGTTCAAGGTTTAAATTCTCTTGTACAGTGTGCAAAAAACGATTCAGCACTTATCTTAATATGTGTAGACACAGACGACGTACTCATAGTCATGATTCTAAGCAGAGAAGTGAAGAGAGTTTAACTTTTGGAAGGAAAGTAAAAAATAATTCCCCACCACCCCTTGAAAACCCAGCAGAAGTGGCATTATTTTATGCAAATGTGTCGCACAACATAGCAACTAATCTGAACAGCTATATTGACGGGAAACCGGAATCATTGGACAATTTTGTGGATCATATTAAAATAGATAACTACGGAGGTAGCTTCGGATACATAGAAGACGAAGACAACCCCATAGATTTGACTTGGGAAAGGTACAATTTTCCACGGGATTACAAACCTGCAAAGACCGTATCATTTGCAGATATTAAGAACGAGTTAGACATACATAACGACTTTGATTCGCACTGTACTGCAGTGGATAATCCAACAAGTGAAACTGAGATCACAAGTGTGGTAGCTGTTAGTGATAAAGGTGAAGAGGAAACAGCAGACATTGAAGACACAGACAGTGATACTACTACAAGTATGGGGAAATCTTCAACAGGTATGACAGCATTAGCCAGTGTAGTTATTCCTGGAATGCAGAAAAGTACAAATAAAGCAACTGAAGCCACTAATGTGAAAGCTGAAAACAAGTTTCTAAAATTAAAGATTCCTGAAGGAAGGATAATGGAGTGCCCCTCACCTGCTACAAAGAACTTTAATCAGGTGATAAATGGAGAGTACGCCAATTTTGAGGATGATCTGTTGCCAAGTGATGTTGACAGTCCAATCATTGAGAGGTCCCAGTCTGTGACAAGTTCATATTCCTGGACAAGAAGAAACAAACATCTGAAGGATTGTAAAAAAGGTTTGTGGGTTTTATTGGCTTGAATTAAAAGTTTGACTTAAAAGTTGCCAATAAACATTTTTATGTTGGCTTTTGTTTCACCAATATTTTCTTAGGTTTAGTTTAAAAATTTGATTCAGTTTTGGATGGTTATTAATCGTTTATCATTATGTAATCAATATCAATGAAAGTATATGCATTTTTACTGGAATCAGTCTAAAATCATGATCTGCTGGCTGCTTATCTGAGAGTTAAGTTTTTCAGTATTTATGCATAACAGGAGCCTGTTTCATTGATAGTGCTCATAGTGTACTGTCTGTAAAATAGATTTTTATTAGGTTAAAATTATAGATTTCTTTTTTTTTTTAAACTTTCTTATATTAAGATTGTGAAACAAATGCTTCACCTCAATGGTAGAATCAGTACCATGTCAAATTCAGATGAGATACCTTGCTTATGAACACAACATGTGATTCAAGTTTGGGTAGGAACCCGCAGCTAACCAATTCTGGTCCAAAGCTCTCTAACACTAGACCATGCCTTTCACAACTAATTAAACATTCTGTTCATTACTAAAATATTCAATTTCATGTTCTGCTGAACATTACAAATAACACATTTTGTTTCAACTTTCAACAAATTCAAGCATGGATTATTTGATGAGTATCCATTTACGTCGCCAATAAAGAGATATCTACCAATGAAGCAATTTCTTCCACAATTATCATATATTTAACATTAGCATTAAATTTGTTGGAAAAGTAATAATTCAATGAGATTATTAAATCAAATCCTTTTTATGGGTCACATCAGTAATAATTGTGATTTTTCTGTCTTCAGGGAAGGAGAGTAGCCAGTCAAATACTTCAGATAGTGATTCATCATCTCCAGACATAGAAGAGCTTAACAAAACAGCTCAGGAGGAAATTGCTGCTCTGTATCAGAGTATCGACAGCCCCCAGCATGAGCAGGATGTTGAAAATGTGCTGATGTCACCAAAGAGTTTAAGTAACCTGTGTGAAATCATTTTAGGCTTAGGACCATGTATGAAAAAAAGAAGAAAGAAAACTTCAAAAACAAAGGCAAGTTCTGACACTTTGAGTAAAAGTGATCACTCATTGTTCAAGAAGCTGAGTCTGTCAGCCAATCAAAACGACTTTGAATCAAAATCTTCTACACATGAGAAGAAAGACATTGAGCCCGATTATTCAGATGCTCCAGATGGGAGCCCATTTTATAATTATGAAAGTATTGCTTTTGGCAAAAATGGACAAGTAGTAAGTGTGTGTGCAATATGTAAAAAACATTTTTGTGACTTCGAGAGTCTTCTGCATCATCACTGGAAAAAACACCCAGCAAGTGTGTGCAACTTCTTAGAAGTGGAAGAAGGACATGAAATTGAAGCACTTCACTTTACGGAACCCTCATATGTTGGAGCTTTGGCAGTGACTGATCCCGGACTCAATAATGTCAGCGGTATTGAAGCTTTCACATGCACACTCTGTGGAAGTGCTTTCAAAACTGTTGTGAAACTTCATTCTCATATTGTTAGCTGTGCACCTATTGATCCAGTTTATGGAATTTCAAAATCTGGGAAAAGTCCTATTAAGACACCATTGGCAAAGAGGATTCAGAGGAAATTTACACATGTGTTCAACAGCAAAGAGCACAATTTAAAATTAAAATTAATGGGTATGAAGAATAACGCAGCTGAAGGGGAAATTGATAAAACACAAAAACGAGTTTTCACTGGGTGTAGAAAAAGAACGTCTGTGATATTGCCTGATTCACCAGTGAAAATACCAGCTAATATGAAACTTGGTCAAGAGGTTACTACAGGGTACAACCCACAGAATCACATTCGAAGACGGGAATTGACCATGTTGGTTGATACACTGACATGTGAAGGCTGTGGCTTAAAATTCAAGACAATTATTTTGCTTGAGCGCCATGTTAAACATTGCACCAAGAAAGAAAAATTCAAAAATGTTCGTCCAATGACATGTCCAATCATGGATGAATCTCTAGCTAAATTAAAAAATGTGTGTTTCTATTGTAACAAGCATTTTACATACATGAAGAGTCTCTTAAATCATTTTCAGGACTTCTGTCTTGTTAAGAAATCCAAACTGTTAAAAGGGGAACTAACTGAGAAAGAGAGAAAGAAAGAAGAAGAGATAATTGAACGCCTCCTGAAACAAGAGGAGGAAAAGATTCCAAAGGAAATGGGGAAAAAGGAAAATGAGGCCAGTGTGAAAAGAAAACAAGCATGGCAGGTTGGCCGCAAGCCGAAACGAAAAGGACATGCATGGACTTACATTAAAAAAAAGAAACCTTCTTTAACATCAGTTAGTAGTTTAGAGAACAAATTGGAGTCTGATGTTATGGAAGATGATGATAATGGTGTTATTGATAACGATGATAGTGGCAATGATTCTTTAAAAAGTCTGTCGGAATCATCTGAAGCTTTAGATGATATTGAGGATGAGGATCTTTTATTACAGAATAGTTATAATACTGAGGAAAGTTCTGAGAAAAGAGTACCAGCAGATACTGAAGAGGGGAAAGATGATGAATGTTCAGTAGATGAATGTGATAAATCAAAGGCACATTGTGATGAAATGAATGGATATGATGAAGTAGATTCTGCGTCTGTTTCAGAATTACAGAAATACTTGGAGAATGATATCAAGACAAATTCTGAAGTGTTAGATCCTGCAGATTTTGATAAAAGAGCAAAAGATGAAAAGTTTGCAAAGACTGTTGAAAGTACTGGCACCAAGACTAGCATTGAAACTGAAAGTATCATGATGAAACTTGCTAAAGAATTTCAAGAAGGATATGAAACCATTGGTGAAGAAACATTTAATACTTCACTGAATTGTACATCAAGATATCGTGTCAATGAAGTTCATTTGCCCAAAGATAAGAAACATCAAAAAGTTCAAAAAGAACATATTGATAACTCATCAAAATCTTCACTGGTATTTCAGTGTATTGCTAGGCCTCTAGAGGAGACTGGGCAAAAAGAAGAACAAGAAGTTGAAATTGTACATAAGGAAGATAAGAAAAATGACAATTTAAATACTGACACAGGGTCTCAGTTAATAAGAAGTAAAAGAAAGAGAGAAAGAGTCGGTAAAGTAGAAGAGTTTCTACGTAATGCTTTTAAAAGGAAAAGAAAAAAGAAAGATATTGTGGAAGATTCAAATACATCAAAAGTAGAAACTGTAGCAGAAAAACAACCTGTTAAAGAAGTGAAAAATGTGGTGGAAACAATTTCTACTAACATGATAAAAGACACAGACTTGGGAAATGACATCAATATACCTTGCAACAAACAACAGAAAAAGAAACCTGGGAGACCATTTGGTACAAAAAAGAACAAAATGGAAAATATTGAACCAAGCATTAATGACAATTGTCTGGAAAATGTATCAGAAATAGAAGGATCAGCAAAATCAAACTTTGGATCTGTATCAGAAAATTCTGAAATACGCAGAAAACCTGGAAGACCTCATAAAGGTCCATTCAAAATGAAGGTTATCAAAGACAAAACACCCAGAAAGAGAGGAAGGCCTCTGAAAATAAAAAAGCAATGTGTGGACCAACCTAAACTGGATCCACAAACTGAAGAGTCAAAAATAGAGTTGCATGAAAATGAAGAAAAAATAATTGTCCAAACATTACCAGAAGTTGATGGACAATCTGATTTAATGAAAAATGATCAATTTGGACATGCTGATTCATTGTTGTTGGAAAGTGATAAAGTTTCATGTGTTGAAGTAGATCACATAGATAACTTAAATCAGAGAACGACGGCTGCTATTGAGAAAGAAAGTAATGAAAAAAGCAAAAATCGAGGCACAGCATATTGCCTTGCTACAATTCCATGTCAAATATCTTCATCTGTTAGTAATATATGTAAAATAGAAGAAACTGAAATAAAAAAAATGGCAAATCCTTATTTTGAAAATAATATATTTAAAAAAAGTGAAATGGTCCAGGAAGAGTCTAAAGTGTCAGAGAAAATATGTGATGAAGTTCCTTTAGAATTGACTACAAATTGTGAATTGATGAAAGAAATCGCCAGTACTGCTGTTGTGACTGATGTCAAAAATGTTAATATTGAAATTGATATGGAAACTGTAAAAGTCGATTCATTTAAGTCTGAAAGTCATGAGGATCATAATAATAAGTGTATACCTGAAATGGGATGTGTGTTGGATGAAAATGTTGGTAAATTTGATATTAATGTAGGTTCAGAAAAGGCATTGTTGGTTAAAATTGATGAAATGCACAATGAAACAAATACAGATTATAAAAGTTTTTATAAAAATGAAGTTGAAATGGATGAAACACATGTCACTGTGATTGGTAAGAATGAGGATGGAACATCTGTTACTGAAATTGATGGTAATTCTGGTGAAACACATGTCACTGAAATTAATAGAAGTGTTGATGCAACTTCTGTCACTGTAATTGATGGTAACCTAAATGAAACATATTTATCTGAAACTGGTGGTATAACACCTGTACCTGAATTTCATGAGGATGTGATTAAAATATCTGTCACTGAGGATGTGCATAAAGTTGATGAAATTGATGGTAACTTTCATGAACCACATGGCAATGAATGTGATAAGAATGTGAAGCTTGAAGCAACTGCCACAGAGTTTGATGGAAACAAAATTAGTGATTATGAAAAAAGTGAATGTTTGTTAGAAATATGTGATAGTGGTGACAAAAAAGTGGAATTAATATACACTAGTATGGAAAATCAAAGTCAGCAAGATTTAGAAACAGTTGTCAGTGACAGTGAAACAGATAAGTTTGATAAAAAATCCTGTATGCAAGAATCCCTAACAGAAGATAGTAAAGTAATTGACATGAATGAAAATTCACAAACTGAAATTATAGAAACTACAAATGAGAGTCTATCAGCATCTGAAGAAAAATATGAGATGGTACTTAGTCCAAGTGAAAGAGTGAAAATGAACAAAAGAAGCTGTAAAAAAGATATTGATCCATTTTCTCCAGTGTGGGTTAAACAAACAAAGAAACCCAAAACGAAGGAGGAAAATGAAATTGCAAAAACCTGTGATAAATCTTTACATGCACGTCAGATTGGCAGACGACCATTGTTTAAAAAACAGAAAGGTGAAAAAGTTGACTATACTGCAGTTTTGAAGGGATATAGAAAATCAAATGCACCAGTACAAACTGATCCTCAACAAATCATTGCAACTAAAGAATTACAGCTACTGGTTAATGAGAAAAGAAAATCAGCTAAATCAGATACTGAGGTCAACAAATCAAAAAAAGTGTCAAACATTCCAGAAACTGTTAAATTAGATCCAACAGATACAAGCAGCAGCAGTCAGGCTCAGTCAGATAGTAATCCACAAGGGCACAAACTGGATAATAACCCAAAAGGAGTAACAAAGAGAAAAATGCCTGAAAATGATTCTGGAGTTGAAACGAAATCCAAGTGTTTAAGAAAAGAAACAGAATCAAGTAAAATAAAGACAAAAAAATCAAAGTAACAACAAAAGTCAACATTGTACTATTAGACTTCACAACAAGGAAAATAGAATATGAATTTTAAAATGGTTGATATCAGTAGATCAAATAAAAAAACAAATTCCAAATTATTAATAGTAGTGAACTATAGAGTGTTTTGCATGACAAAAATATTAAAATATATGAACCACTGATCCACATGTATATATGGAGTACCCAAATTAAATGTTCATATATATAATGTTATTTTGAAATCTCATGAAGATTCCTTATATTTAGATTTGTTTTATAAACTGTTTCGTGATATGTAAATAGTTGTTGATCAAAAGTATTATCATACTACACACCATTGTTGAAGTCGACACGTCAAATCGGTCTTTATATCTATGAACATATAAGTACATGGAACTTGGTCTGTAGAAGGAACCCAGCTCTCCTGATTGAGTTCATTAAATAGCAATGTTGGGGAAGTCGCATTTGAGCATGTTGATTAGTCAGTTGCTTCAACTGAAAGTTTGAATGACATCACAGTTTATTTTAAGAAATTATACTTTTTAAAAACGGAAATTGCAAACTTTTTTTTCACCGCACAAATTAATATCTGATAAAATGTCTTTTATGCATAAAAATTTACTGGATTACTGGTAAACCTTTTTCAAGAATGCAATCAAAATTAATGGACTGATTATACACTGGGGTATTTTATTTTCATATTTGCATGTAGGTGTTAATTGTAAATGAATAAATTTCTGTATACTTCAAAAAATGTGCTTACCAAGAAAGATCAATATCATAGTTAATTCTATTAGACATCTGTTTGAAGTCTTGAATTTGTTAGCCTCAGTTTGCTTACGTAGCTAAAGTTTGCTTACGTAGCCTAAGTTTGTTAACATAATTGCGTTACAAGAGAATCAATGTTGTAAAGGTGTTCATTTAACCTATCTTGTAAGGCTTAACAGTTGTTGACAATTTATTTTCTTAAACACACTGTGACAGTCTTATATTTGTAAATAATGTTAGTTGTATTGTTATCTTTATAAAATGAATAGCAATAAATAATTGTTTTACAGAAATAGTATATGTGTTCAGACAATTTCAGAGTGTGCCATTTTTGCAAAAACTTTCAATTTTTTAAGGTTTTAACCTTTTTTCTGCCCCACCATTCCAAGAATGGTAAAGCAACATTAAATGTTACCCTTGTCTGTCCACTGTTCCATTTGTTCACAAAAAATAGGTGTTTGATCAATTACTATTAAAGGTGTCTGTATGTATAATTTTAAACTACAGGTTATGTTAAATATTTGTTAACGTCTGTCAAATTTAACAGAAGTTATGGCCCCCCTTTTTACTTAATTTTGATTAAAAAATAGGTTTCCGATTACAGATAATAGCTTAGGCAGTCGTGACGACAGACACATTTCTTTTTCATTTTTATTATGCTAATTATGTTTGAATATTTAGCAATAATTATGGTAATTAGCATTGACTGTTGCTCCACTTACTGTACAAGCATTTTAGAGTCATGCTACACATTTTAATTCATTTTCATTTAGGGCTGCAACAATATAAAAGATACTGCAATATACAATGTACATGGTTATGCATAGAAACATTGTTAAGCTATTTGAAAAGGAATACTAATGTTTGAAGGCGTTTAAAATTGCATTTGGTTTCATTGACATTGTTTAAAGAATATTGATGTAACCAATTGAAATTGAAAAAAATGTTGGTGAAACAGAAGTCTGGTACACTTTTATTATGTGTTTGTAAAACTAATCAAATTAAATAAACCCTCTTGAAAACAAATTTATTTAAAATTTCTATTTATCATATTGCAGTTTCTATCACAATACAGCAATGTTGTATTGCATGGAATATCATTTTGTGGGTATACTGTTGCACCATTAGGCCAAAATAAATTAATTGCTAGATTATCATTCCCGCCTGCCCCCTAATTTTCATTTAAAAATAAAAATAAAAAATAAAATCCTCCCACCCTCCCAGTTTTTAAGAAAAATTTGGATGATGATCTAGCAATTGATTTATAATGGCCTTACTTTCATTTATTTATGCAGCATAACCATCAAACCAGTCTTTAGGTTTCAGCCAGGATAAGATTAGTTTAATACAACAGTATCACCCAACTATCTGCATTTAAATATAAAAGTCAATATCAAAAAGGTATTTTGCTTTAATACCGGGTTCTCAAATTTATGAGATGGAGTGGTCCAAAGTTGATGAAAGAACATTCCATCATAGAAATAAATAAATGTATTTTATATTTATTAGTGTTAACATGATTCAGTGGTAATTAAAAAATAAGACAATCATTGTGGAAAAATTATCTACGTATCTGTTCTACAATATATTCCACTTTTGCTCTGTTACAATTAATTGTTTGCTTGTTATTTTAAGATTTTGTTTATCTTTTATCTGTGTACATGTATGTGTATATATATATTGATTAACTGTTATAAGAATTGATTTAGTTGAAGATAATGAAGTGAATATGTGAACTGCTTAACTAAATAACTATAGTTGACTTGTTACTTTATTACCCAGTTACTTAAGAAGCTTATTTATTTCATACTTAAGGCCAAAATTTTGCAAGGTAAACAAAAAAATAAAAAAAGGACCAGAGAAAAGAAATTATATTGCCTTTATTGAAATGTTAATAACCAAAACAATTCATTGACTCACAATAGCCCAAACTTTTAAAAAGTTTTATCCATGAAGATTTTGTACAATTTTTTGTATGCTAATTGACAGTGCAATTGAATAAACTAATGTCTATTAGACAGATGTGTAGCTCAAAGGTGGACACACCATATTATGGGCATTTTTTGTATATCGTGTATATATTGGCCTATGTATACATTGATTGTGAAACAAGTTAGGCCATAATGAATTAATTGCTAGATTATCATCCCCACCCGCCCCTTAATTTTCATGCCGCCCTAACCCTTTTTGTTTTCATAAAAAAAAATATATATATAAAAATGCATCAAAAATTTCAAAAATAAAATACTCCCACCGTCCCCATTTTTAAGAAAAATTTGGAAGATAATCTAGCAATTAATTTATAATGGCCTTATTACAACTTGGAAAAATCCCACTCAAAAGTTTCTATGTAGAACCAGTACTAAGTATATGGGAATAGTGTCTTGCTCAAGGACACTACACTTAGCTGTGACGGAGGATGAAACCCACGACCCCAATCCTGGGTCTGATGCTGTACAACTGGCCCGTAAGTAAATGACGCCCAGTAATGACACAAGTTTAAAAGTTTAAAAGGATATGTTGAAAACACAAAATAAATATACACTGATTTTTATCCTCACAACGAGAAAAACTGATATATCTAATTAAAATTATACTGTTCAGTGACAATTTATAAAAATCCCCATTATCTTTAAAGGACTTTTAACATATGATAATCTGATCACTCGAGCATGGTGAACTAAAAAGCTTCCATCACCTCTGATAATTTAGGACTTTTATTAGAAACATTCTGAATAATTATTTTGAATAACCATAACAGTATTATTAACCTAAGAATATGCTTTGAAACCTGATTCATTTAAGTTTGAAATATAAGTTATCACTTTGTGCGTTTCAGCCATCATTAGCAGCCTACCGGTAGCAGTCTTTGTGAAATGACTTCAAAACTTCTGTTTGAATATTTGGACAGACATATTTTAATTGAAAGAAAGAGTAGTAATATAAAAACATTAATGACCAATTAATGTATCAATATCATTAAATTGATTTTATTATTTTTTATATTAATGATTCATCAATAAAAACTGAATAAATATGAATTATTAGAATCAAACTGTTTCATGATAATCCCAGTATGAATACCTTTATCACAAAATAACAACAACTCATATAAAATGATATCTGGAATTAGTCCAGTAACTTAGACTTGGCTATTTTATAAAATACGGTTGATTGCCAATTTTGTTCCAACTGCAACCATTGGGTCATATTTAGCACTATCCTGGGGGAATATATTTGTCCAACTAGAAGTACATTAGGTTTTATATTTGGAATCTATTTCTATGATCCCCAGCCTAATTCAAATCATGAGAATAGGGGTAAAAAATTTTCTCTATGATTAGAAGTTTTAAAAATCAGCTGCTTTAAAATAACAAGTATTGAAGCGTGACATATTATATGTATGTTATTGTTGGGGTGAGCGACTTAGGCATTATGTGGGCTCTTGCTTATTGATAATAATGTGCGTTTCTTACGACAATATAGTTCACACGGTACACCAAATTAAGAGCACCAAAAAACAACAAAATGCCTGCGGATATTTTAGGGTTTGGTTACGCTTTGACAGTCGCTGCGGGTGGAATTATCGGTTATGTCAAAGCTGGTAAATACATTGTTTGCACGATTCAACATAGTTCCACAGTTTAAGGTCGTTTAGTTGTCACATAGGCAAGATTCAACCAGTGACCCACCTGGGGAGTTCCGCGTGTCAAAAAACTGGAATTTGAACTGTAGAGTCGGCAAGCAATACTAGAAACATTGATGCTCACTTGAACTTCCTAACTTGATTTAAGCCTATACAATGTCAAAATCAGAGTATTGAAATGACTTAATTGGCAATATCATAACATTGTTGATTTCAAAAGACTAATTGGTAAAATCAAGGAGATATATAAAGAAAGGCATCCGATTGAGATTTTGTGAACATTCCCATATTCTAAGATTACATTCAATTTAATTTTATGTACAAGAAGTCAGTTGCTGTAAATTATGAATCGTTTGTTACCAAATAATTAATCCTTCATGAGCTATTTCATCAACATTTAGTAAAGAGATACAACTTTCCTATCCTTCTAAGTTCTATATTAGTCCTTGGTAAAATAAAACAAAACCCCACTCATCTTAATTACTGAATCAGAGATCACATCATATGTTGATAAATGTTTTGTCTATAGACAACAATTTGTATTGTTGTTTTGGTCATATCACCAGATTGCTTTATTGACTGGATATTTAACATCATCTTTATGCGATCAAAGGCTAACTGGCAATCAGTTAACGACATTATCCTGTTAAACAATACTCAAATATATTAATCTCCTCAAGTTACTGGTAACATTCCAACTTTAATCAGCGATGAGAGGCAAATGACAATGACACCCAATGTGTATATTTGATGGAGGATTCATTGGTAAATGTCACACAGGTTGACTGCTAAATGTTGCTTAAATAAAAGTAAAATAACCACAAGTGAACGTAAAATATAAAAAAATTAAAAGATTTGTGTTACTAAAACAAATTTACATATTACATGATGTACTTGTGTAGAATTATTGAAAATTTAGCATCATTTTTATGCCATCAAAAGATAACAGATAATCAGTTAATCTAACAACTTTTCCTGGAATCTCAGAAGCTTAACCAGTACTTGAGCACACCCATCTCAACAAGTAACTGATAACTTTTTTACTTGAATGAGTGGGTAGAGACGGACGACAACGGGACATTCTATCATATATCAGTCATCACTGGGACTGTGATTGGGTGGGGATTCGATATCATGACCCTTGATAGACAACTTTGTGTGGAGTAAAACATGTTTTCCTTAGCCAGGGTCTCAGCTACATACAGGCATCAAATATTTTTGTGGAAAGAAAAAAATGTTTAAGATAAAAAAAATATACGATGTACTTTGACTTCACCAACAGATTTGCTTTCATTTCATTGTAATAAAAGTAATGTTTAATATGTGCTTTTTAATTAATGCAAAATATATTTTATTTATTTTCCATTTCAGCAAGTCTGCCTTCACTAGTTGCTGGTGTTACATTTGGGTCCCTGGCAGGAGTTGGAGCGTACCAAACTACGCAAAACTCTAATGATGTCAAGGTTATGCTTGGTAGGCTCATGTTAAATTAAACAACCTCGGTCAGTCTGTGTTAAGTATACATTACAGTGGTCCAACAGCTTTTAATATTAGCTGGATTCTCCATGGTCAAATGGCCCAAGGTAGTCTTGAGAAGTCTTCCTGGGTAGAACCAGTACTAAGCATATGCAGAAAAAGTTTAAAATACTTTTAAATGAGAAAGTTTGTCAGTGGTTTTACCTTTATTCATTGTTTAGTTTGAATTTATTCATTTTACTTTGATCTTACAACTTAGACAAAGCACGCTTGAAGTCTTCCTGTGTAGAACCAGTACTAAGCACATGATGAGCGGATGAGTGGAATTTTCCAGTTCTGTGAGGTGAAGGTCTCAAGCTGTCTGTACATGAAGTCTTCCTGGGTAGAACCAGTACTAAGCATATGCAGAAAAAAGTGTTGTGCTCATGAATGCCACACATAGCTGTAACGGAGGATGGAACTCATGGCCCTCTGATCATGGGTTCGGTGCTCTGCCACCGGACCATGCTCTCCATATTTGGGGTCTTCCTCCACCAATTGCCATATACAACCTCTAGTGTAGCAAAATTTTATTTGTCAGAGTAAAAAAATCTTATCTTAAAAGTTATTGGCCATTCATCTTATCCATTTGTTCTGGGAATGCATTTATTTTACAAGTCTGGGTGAAGACACCAATCATTTGCTCTTGCTGAACAAGGTTTAAAGGGAATCTTAAGTAAAAGAAACACTTGTCACTTGTGGATTCACCTTGAGTAGACAAAAGTTGATGGTAATTTTGTATTAGAATGAATACCAACCAATATAACCCATTTTCGTTTTTCTATATAAACGATTGGAACATTGACATTTACAGCAAGATATATATATATATAAATGTGTAATTACCTATACAGATAATTAGTTTAGAAATAAAGACACATTTGTAAAATCAGCTTCAGGAAACAAAGAGTTGTTGGTAAACTTGCATTTGAATAAATATTGAAACAAAAATAGTATTGAATAGATATTGAACATTAATTTGAAGTCATTTTACATGATTACAATGCACGTTAATATGCATTTTGTTTCAGGGACAAGTGCCTCATTACTGTGCTTTATGGGATACAGGTTCTACAACTCTGGCAAGTTTATGCCTGCAGGATTGGTGGCTGGTCTCAGGTATAACTGTGTTTTAATCTACCTGAGCCAAAGGTTCAATGTGATCTATTCTGATTGGTTGGTTCATCCTTTAATTTTTAAGCATGTTTATTTTTCACATGATCTTTATCAAACTTACAAAGTATTTCCATAACCATAGTATTTAGAACAAGTTGCTGAACTGGATAATTGGATTATGTCATTGGTGTCTCAATATACTTACCCAGTAGTTGTACATGTATAACAACAATATCTTGGGTGAATTCTTGAGCGGGGAGTAGCAAGTGGACAAAGTGGGAAGAGTTGAAATAATTCTACAATCTATAATTAACATACTATTAAAGTAAAAGTACTTTTAATATGCTCTAGTGAATCTCACAATAGATTTGAATACATGTAATTTGGAATATCTGCAGACGATTACGTTTTTAACAAATTTATTTCATTACCACAGTAATCAAAATTTATCATGAAATTTATAAGAAAAAGTAATAAAATCACCCTTTTTATGTTTTCCATGTGTTTGGCTTAATAGTCGGTGCGTAAAACACAATGTGGCATTCGTAACAGTAATGATAAATTAAATTTGCACAACATTTTAAGGCTTTTGTCGCTATAAGATTACATAATACTTGATTACCAGATGTCACATGAAAGATTTAGATTGAAAAATTAAATAATAATTACCATTTACCATCAGAATATTTATAACTTATACTTGATGTATTGTATTTTACTCTATTTTTGTTTGCAGTTTGTTGATGTTACTCAAGAGTGGATACAATGCCATGCAGCAATAAGGCAATCCTACCAGAAATCGTCACAGCACCTCAAAGTTAATTATCACATGCTTTATCATATTGTTGGGATGCCAGACTTAAATGTCACCATAAACATCATTTACTTTGCATACATTAAGTCTAATGACAAATGAATACTGGTAAAAAAAATATTTGTATTTTCTATTTTATAGCAAAAATGTATTTATTAATTTACAAGGCAAATTGTCATTGTATGAATGGAAATGCTTTTTGTATTCTTTACTTGATTAACTTTGTGTTTATCCGCAATTGTACGCCAGTAGACTTTTATAATGCACACTTGAATAATAAAGAAAGCAAATATTTTTCAATTGTTCCATTGACAAAATACAGTATGACCAATCCATATTTTATGCCGTGGGAAAATATATATATTTCTGTTTATCTTCCACTTGGGGTGCATAAGTATTTTTCACTCTACTGGAATATTGGTTTGGATTAGCTTGTACATTTTGTCAGTATTAATACATTGGTATTTAAATACCTACCATCTTAAGTAACAGCACATTGCATGCTAAAGTTGGGGTTACTAAATAAAGTTTCCAGAACTTTAAAAACTTAAGTAGATTTAATGCACAAGGATATGAGTAGTGTTTGAGATAAAATAATTTTTCCACCAAAAAAAAAGAAGAAAAATCAGTTACATGTATAAGTGTTGCCCTGTTAGTCTTTTGATGTTACTTTTCTGGGTTTTATAATGAATTAATACAAAGCTACTTATTATAAAAAGTATTTAGAATAGTTTTATATGAAAATGGAATTTAGAATTGTGTAAAAATAAGCAGTACATGCTACCATAATATGTATATAATAATGTATTTGTTATCATTGTAGCAATGTAGGTCTCGCTGTTTTCTACTACAGTTATTTTTTTTCCATAGCGAAATGTGTATTCATATCCTGTTAAAGTCAAAAAAATTAATAATAAAGAAATTTGTACAGTTTTTTGAAAAAGAAGAAGACCCACAAGTAATTCCAGCATGAAAAATGTGAATTTGTTTTATGATACATATTTGATAGACAGAAATGGTTATACAAATATCAACAATAATCACAATATATATGGATACTGTTATATACAATAAAGAATATTTTATACAAATAATGTTTTGTGTTGGATTATGGCTGTTTGTGCCTTCTCATTAAAATGTGGAGGAAACAATGTGTTGTTCTTGTACAGTGGAGATCGCGGCATGGTCTAGTGGTAGAGCGTCCGCTTGGCATGTGGAAGGTCGTGGGTTCAATCCCCGGCCGAGTCATACCAAAGACTTTAAAAATGGTACTAGAAGCTTCTTAACTTGACGCTAAGCATTTAGAAGAGTTCTAGGTCTGGGCAGCCCGGTGTCAGTATAATGTACCTGGGTGGGGTATCATACCATGTGTCTGCGGCATGATACTCCAGTGTGACAGCACTTAGAATACTGTCTCAAGTAGACACCGTCGCGATATGACTGAAAAATTGTTGAAAGCGACGCTAAACAACATACAACAACAACATTGTACAATGGTTGAGCCAGAATAACAGGAAAACGATAACTTTTCTGTCATAAATATTTTATTGAAATTTTGACCTGGAATAGATTGTCTTGAAGTCTTGGCTAAACTATTGGAATCATTGCAATAGAATGAACGAAAATATTGCAACAGTAAGTTTTTATAAGCAGGACGAATTTCACATTTCTTGTTGACAACATGCAACTTCAAATCCTTATATTGGCAATTCCCTTATTAACCACCGCAGAGCTATAAAATGATGTACATAATCAAGACTGCTAATTACTCCAGATGTGCCTGTTCTGCGACGCCATGCACATGTAACTGTAATTGTGCAATACAATTCTTGGAGTTGAAGAAAAATAAGTTTTGAATCAAATATTGAATGTATTTGGGGATTGTGCAACGATTTACTTCTAGATAGATTTGTGGTTTAAGACAGCTAGTGATATACTGGGTAGAGTATCGGAAGTAACATCGGTGACGGATAAGAATGTTAAACATGTGAAATTTTGTTGGCACTGCACCTAATTATACCCATGCAACAAAGTTGTAAGAAAGTATACCCAAGTCCGTTTTCTGTATTGTAGAGGAAGCTTGTAGTCTTCAATTCATTCCTTAATGCACTATCTCAAGTAAGTTTCGTAATTGTTTCCCATGACAAAAGTACATGGCTCATAGTCACTCTTGGAGGTCAAATGTGAAAACGGCCTTATATTTATATAATGTATACTCTTAAAAGTGGTTTGTCTGTCCGGTCTGTTGCCGTGTCCTCCATCAAGAGATTTTGAAGTAACTGGGCACAAATGATCATCACCACTCGCATCTGGGCTCCGTAACTCTAAGGTCAGATATTAAGGCCCAACATTCCATAACTGTTGCCAACGACTTAAGGTAACAGGTATGTTATGAATATACAATTAATGAAAACAAATATTTGTACTGTGGATGGTACTCCAGTCGGATGCATCATGACAACTGCTCTATGTGAAGGGTTTATATATTAAAAGACAGGACTTAAAACTTTTCACTAAAGTACATCAAGGGTAATAATTCTGTCAGTATTGGCAGTATATAACATGGCACTGCGACTCATTGAATATTGGTATTGAAGTTTTGCAACTTTTAACAATTACATTAAGCATTTTCAAAGTTGCAGACAACACAAGATTGTGAACTTTCTTTTTCATAAAAGTACATCAAGGAGAATGACTGTCATCTTTGGTGAATTGTGGAACCATACATCAAGGAGAATGACTGTCATCTTTGGAGATTCGTGGAATCATACATCAAGGAGAATGACTGTCATCTTTGGTGAGTTGTGGAACCATACATCAAGGGGAATGACTGTCATCTTAGGTGAGTTGTGGAACCATACATTAAGGGGAATGACTGTCACCTTTGGAGAGTTGTGGAACCAAACATCAAGGAGAATGACTGTCATCTTTGGAGAGTTATGGAACCATACATCATGGAGAATGACTGTCATCTTTGGAGAATTGTGGAACCATACATCAATGAGAATGACTGTCATCTTTGAAGAGTTGTGGAACCATAGCACTGCACCTCTTTGATGGTCATGAAGCACTGCATTAGCTTTTTGAATCTGTTCACTAAATTCATGAAGGGATTGACAAGGTTGCCTTTAGGTTGCCAGCTTGTTAGTTGTATATCTACAAGATGTAGAATAAGACTGAACTGCACTCCTTCTTTTGTCCAAGTACGTGAATGACTTGTATTCGGTACCATTATTTTTTATTTATAAGTTCTATCACCTATAAAAACAAATTTTTTAAACATCCAACTCAATTTAACAAGTAAGTAACAGATAATGGCAAAGTCAATTAAAAACAAAAATGGAAAATACTTAGTTGGAATATATTTCATTAAAATAGCCAGTTACAATTAATTTTAAGTGACAACTTTCTTTTTCTTCTTCTTTTTAAGTTTGTCTTTTTTCTTCAATTTTGTCAAAGAACTTGCGCTACCTGAAAAATATGTAAAATTCATCAAAACAACTTTCGAAAAAGTACTGGTATATGGAACAATACCATGATTTGTTTTCTACATAGTAATAAATGGGAACATAATACTGACTTATTGACTGTCAGAGTTGATTACCAACAGAAGGTAGCTGTGGTCCACAGTTATTGTCTGGTTGAGTAATAACCATTGTCTGACACTCACCTGTAATCCATTCCGATACTCTCCATTCATCACCCGTGGGATATTTCACTAGCTTTGCGTCGTTTCTACCAAACCATGATGCAACCATATGATTGGTTCCTTCACGATTTCATGAAGGGAACATTATCCAATCGCAACGCTTGTTTTCTTGCAAACGCCGTTTTGATAAGACGTTAACGTTAGTTGTATCTGTTCTGTTCAAATAAAATGACACAAAGCTAGCATAATTTCCCATGGGTGATGGTTGGAAAGTATCAGAATTGATACCCTTGGGTATCTGATGTTGAGCAATAACATGTATATCATTATGTGAGATATAAAAACTTTAATACAAGAATCTGTGGTTGGTTTCATTTCATTAAGATCTTAAGCTGAAATTTTCCTCAACTAAAAAAAAACTATTTCTCCAACTCATTACTCAAAACTCATTACACATTAAATAATGACACATAATTACACATTAAATAACTACACATAATTACACATTAAATAACTACACATAATTGAAGTCTGAACAATCTTTACTCATTGGTAAAAGCTAACAAACATGCAAAATGACCATGAATGTAAATGAACTATAACATTTCAAAAGTCGGAGTTAAAGAACATCTACAGTTGAGATGTTTAGCGAAACTGGCCCCCCAATTAGATTCACATTCTCACAAACTTCTGGTTCACGCTTGGGTTTATACAAACAGCATCAAATGGAGACATCTTGAAATAGAAATTCTTCCTTAAACCAGGGCAAATGAAATGCTACCATTTATTGATACTTTAATTTAGTGGTGTACAACATTACTTTCTAACATTACAAGTTTTATAGGACATTAGTTATATTGGTGGGTGGAGAAAATTTTAATTATTAATCGAAGTATAACCAGTATTCTTCTGCAAGCAACTTTTTTGAACTGAGCATGACCTTACCAGATTTATTATGTTGACCTGTTGCCTTTTCCACTGCTGCTCCTCCCTTTTTTCTTTTTTTCTGACCTGTATTAACACCGCTATTAATGTCGGCTTCATCACTAGATTTTCTCTTTGTAGTTTTATCTTGAACTTCTGTTTCTTCCAACACTTCAGCTTCACCATCATTCTGTACTGCAGTCTTTTTATTCCTTTTTCTTTTACGTTTACTTTGTTTAACTTCAGTCGCTTCATGTGAATCATTCTCAGTTTTTATTTCATTATCATTATCTGGAACTGCATTCTTACAATACACAGACATACATGTTATTCTGAACATGGAATTGTGTTCAACAAGCAGTTCTGTAGATATTTCACCGCTTTCCTGAAAGTGATATTGGTCTTGAATAGTTAAGTTTCGATAGATCCATGAAAATATTTTTGTTGAAGTAACATTAAATTTCTTATTCCATAATGCTTTTATTCAATTCATATTTCTTAACTTTGCCCACTGGCATAAAAATGACGCTAAATATTCAATCAATCAATCATTAACTTTGCCCATCTGTTAGCCCTCACTGGCATAAAAATGAAGCTAAATATTCAGTCAATCAACCATTAACTTTGCCAAATAAACTTAATGAATTGATACTCAATTAAACAGATTTCATAGCAAAATTGGTTCTTCATCACTTTAAAGCTGCTGTTAGCAATTTCAATAGATAAAAAGTTGGAATTATTTTTTTTTATAACTTCTAATGAAAACTATATGCTATATATAGTGAAAGGATAATAATACAACAACATTTTTATAAATTTTTTAATTTGATTACGGATAGTTCTTTAATAGATGAATTTTACACTCTACTATCAAATTCCCACTTAAAAACTCTTAACAACAGGCATTTAAAAATCAGAATTATTGAACCATAAAGATACTTGTGTATATATATTTGTATTTCTGTTACGAAAGGGTTTAACCAATTAAGCTCGCCTAATAATTTCAAAACGGACATTTCTAAAATGTCCACTTTCCTTTCCAAAATATTATCGCTGCCTTAACCATTATAATCTGATAGATAGTATGATATGACTATATCACCTACCTTGTCCTCAATTATTTTATACACCTGGATAACTCCATCACTACTGGCTATAGTCAATACTTTCTCACCTGCATCTTCTTCCACAGGAGAAGGGCTGATACATAAACCCTTTATTCTGAAACAATGTTTCAAACATAATACATGTAATCTTATAACAGCCCTGCATTCTGCAAAACTATCCCTGAACATCATGCTAACATCTTTATCCTTACATATGAAGTATCTACCATGTTGTTTATTATTTATTTACTTTAGCTCAACTACGAAGTACACTCAAAACTCACTCGAGACAGTTCTCTAGCTAAAACCTGTATTGTTTTTGAGGGATTATCTGGTCGAGCGTGGAATCAAAGGCAATAACTCCATTAATATTAGTTATATGTGTATTAATAGTCATATCAATAAATTCATAAGACCATGTGATTTCCACACCATACATTTCCATTCAGTACAGGAAGTCCTAGGACAGATCCATCTATATATGGTTACCTTGTTGTTTTTGTATCCACTGTTTCTACAAGCTTGTTCTCTGTGATATTATGGATGTACAAACTTCCAGCCTCGCCACCAAATATACAAACATCATTCTGAAATGTTCATTAACACAATATTGGGTTGTATAACATCAATATATAAACCTGCAGAGACAAAAGTTGGAAACATTTACATGCTAATCAATACTTAATTCATTCACTCATATAAGTAAACTGTATACAGGGTTATGTTAGGCCCTATGATAATCAACCATCAAGCTGTCATGCCACTTTGCTTGTCAAATAATACCATAAGAAAGAATGATCATACATGTAGCAGTCTATCTAAGTATTAAAAATATACACACTCATATCTTTATTAAGACCTGTACAATGTACTGTGAAACACCACACACGTCATGCTTCAGTGTCCATTTAAACACACATACACTACAATCTCAATCCTTAATACACACAAACGCCATGCTTCAGTGTCCATCCAAACAGACATACACTACAATCTCAATCCTAAATACGACGCTGAACAATTTTTCTCCAATTCCGAAATATACCTGAAACTTGATGTCACATCATATTTATCTCACTTCCTCCTGGTAAATGCATATAATACTGGCAAAATACAGACTACATTATCTCCCAAGCCCACACCCATACACACAGATGTTACAAGCCTACTTGAAAATCTAAACCCTATTTGTGACATTGATTATTATAAAGTCTAGCATTGTAATTGAACAAAATAAAATTAATAAATGTTTTAAATCTACATGTGGCCATCATTTTCAATAACAATGTCAAGCTGGAATAAATATTTGCACAAAATATAATTGAATCTGTGCATGCCTATATGTACATGTACATATCATAAGTTGCAGACTGAATATGAAATGTTTTTGAAAATCCTATAATAACCTTCACCTTTGGTAGACTGACACAGTGTCTTGTGGAATAACATATTTGACACAGTGTCTTGTGGAATAACATATTTGCATAAAAGATGTACAAACTATATACATGTACAAGTTTGTATGCATCAGACAGACCAACAAGGTAGTCCATTGAATGAAATTGTCTCAAAAAGAATAAATCATTTATAATTTCCAATGATCACAAAATCATTCAAAGATCAAAGTATATATTCTTACATTGAAGTACTCCACACAGTTGATCCTACCAGGAACTTGAACACTAACACAAACTTCTGCTTTCTGAAACATGAGAATAAAACATTTCTGACTTGTACAAGAGTTTAAATCAGAAATCATACTTTTAATGCGAGAGTATTGACAGTCTCTGGTTAAACAAGACAATGGTTGAACTTGTACGGAATTGCTCCGTATTAACCATTACATTATTAAAGTTACTATTAGAGTTGTTTTTTATCATGAAAGTATTTCATAAAATAATGAAAACAAACACTATAAACATATATTTTTTATTCTTAGTATCAACAGGAACCATGAAAAGTTCTTGCACAAGTACAATTATTCATAATTGGATTTTATTGCCATTTTCAAATTATTACATGTTCTTTATATAGAAACAGATGCATAAACATAAATGTGAACAGAACTGCCCTTCGTAAGCTAACTTTCTCACATAAAATGTTGGACCAAGCCAAACTTAAACCCATGACCTCTGCAGGGAGAATCCCATTTTGAGTGAAGGGAGAAATCATAAGACATTACTGTATTGATCACACATTACAATATTAAAGCTACTTTCAGATCTTATCCACTGAACTTTAAACCTCTACACAGTCATTATAAACCAAAATATTCCATTTTTTAGAATCAAAAGGAATACAAGTAAAGTTCCTACACAAGTCTCATTCCAATAACACAAAAAAATCAAACCTGTGTTTATGACCACCTCTATTCAGCAGCCCAATGTTCATACTAGTTTCAGTGAACCTGTAATAAGCAGCCACATTCATCAGGTTTGATCAATTTTATCCTAATGAATGAGGTTTGCCCTTTTCCAACACATCACAGGTTATAAATGGCATCCCGTTTTATTGGTGAAGAACCTTGGATTGAATCTGAGTAGAATCACAGTTTTTTTGTAGGTAATGACAAATTTTTTGACACAGTTTTGTATTATCCGGTAGAGTTGAACTGAACCCTGAACTCTGCAGCGACAGTTAAGTGATCTTGAGAGAGTGCTTAGACCACTTAGCCATTGAGAAACCATGTAAAAATGAATAACGGTACAATGGAATAGATAGAATATTGAAATACATGTTATGGTCATACACAGTGCAGATAAAAAGTTACCTCAACTGTGTAAACATCAAGTTTGTTATTAGCTGCAATCACATATGTGTTTCCATCTGGACTCCATTTTATCAAATCCCCAACTGTAAATAAACAAATTAATTATCATTTAAATATTGGCATCATTTCATTATAAAGACAGTGATGATGTTACAAGTTGCAATCAAGCTATATTTTTCATCACACATATAAATCAAATAACTTTTTTGATATAACAAAGTCTCAATTAATACAAGGACTTAAGAGAAGGATAGAAAACTTGGTGTATCTCCTGACTAATGTCGATAAAAACTTTAAAGCATAAGAATTATTTGGCAATCAGTCATTCATAGAAAACTGAGTTTTTGCTACTTTCAATATAAATGGATAAATCTATCTAGAAATGTGAAAAGTCTGTGTCAATAATTCAGGCCATCCTTAAAAAATGAATTGTTTGCCGTCCTCCTCCCTACTCACTCAAAATTGCTGCTACCCAAACTTTATTATTGACTTTCATAGCATTAATTTTTTTTCCTCATGATTTCTGTCCATTTTTCTTTAAGAGTTGGAGCACAGCAAACAAATATTTTTTTAAGGATGGCCTATATCTTCTATATCCACTCATTTCTTTAGCACCTCTAGCCATCTGCTTCAATATGCTATTCATGGTTGCCAAAAATTAGTAAATACGAAATTCACCACCATTTCCTTCACTTTTGTCTGGACTAAAAACAACCACAACATTTCCCGGACAATTTAACAACAAAATGCAGAAAAACAAGGAATCAGACAGACAACGCCAGGTGGGAAATTAGATATTTCAATAGACTACATTCCGGGGAATTTGATTAAATTTCATTCCTGGGGACAGGAATTTGATAAACAAGTTTGTTTAATTGGCTTGGATGTGCCTCCCCCTACCCCAACACACACACACATACACTCTCCCAAACTAGGATAGGGCAAACATTGATAGGTGCAACATAAAAAGTAGAACTGATCTATGACTGTAAAATTCTACCTTGTTTGATATTTGTAACAAATGCCGATCTTCCCGTCATCAAGTTCCAGGTCTGCAGCAGCTTGTCTCTTCCAATGGTGTGTGCTAACTTCCCACTTGGGTGAACAGCAAGGCAATTAATTGCTCCTCTGAAAATGATTGTAATATAAAAGAATCACAATTTGATAGCTATTTTCAATCCATTTTTCCAAAATTGATTACCTACAGTTAGAAAAGAAACTATCTATAGAAAATGTAATGTTTTTTAACCAGTACTCGAATGAAACCATCTCCACAAGTGACAGATAACTTTCCCGCTTGAATCAGCGGTGCAAGACGCGACAATGAGACGTAATGTCATATATAAATCAACGAAGACTGTGGCTGGATGGGGATTCAAACTCACGAACCAAGGATTTATAGTAATATGCTTACCACAGTGGGAAATACTGGTATTGATGAAGCATTGACGAAATACTGTTATTGATGAAGCAATAATTGTTAGAAAATCGTAGCTAATTCAAATTAAAAACATAGATACATTTCAGTGTTTCTCTCAGAAATACATGAAACAAGAAATGAGAAGGGGTGGGTAAGGCATGGGTATCAGACTGAGACATCAAATACACGTTTGAACTTCATTATTTTAAATTTTTTAACATTAAGAAGTTTCTATCATCCTGCAGATACATAAATAATCAAAAACTACTTTTACACGAGTAGTTTGAAACCATGAGGAAGCAGTTTTTTGGTGCATATGAAATGAGCAACAGATAATCAACCTACGATACTAAAGAGATGTCAGGAAGTCTGATGCCTCAACAACCTCCATACAAACAATTCCTTTTATATTTAATACTAGATTTGTATGTATGTGAATTTTTCACCAGTATTTCAGCTATTTAATAGCAGTTAGTTCAACATATCATGTTTCTGGAATCTGCTAACCAGTACTGGACACATTTAATATTTGCATATCACTGACTTCTTTCTGTGCATCTTTTACTCACAACCTCTTGATTAGTAGTCAGAGGTGTAACCAAATTTAAAAAGGAACATGACTGTTTACGAGTAATAATAAAAATGGATTCTGTGATGCTGCCATTTTTTGTCAATTTGCTTTTAACAATTAATTATAACTGAAATTAAATTGAAAATTTGCATTCAGGCAACTGCAAATCTACATTTATATCATTAGAAAGCGGTATGTGCCAAGATAGTTCTGGAAATGCCTTGAAAAATACTTCTGGAAAACCATTTTCAATGAGTATAAAATATATGAACAGAAAATTGAACAGCACTGTTGATATAACTGCACTGATCAATAAAATTTTATTGTTATAAACATAATATAAGCATTTTTTTATCAACCAAAACTACCTGTGTCCCTTGAAAGTACGCAAACATTCCCAGGTATTTGTCTTCCACAAACAAAGCTGTTTATCCTCGCTTGAACTGAACAAAAATCCCTTGTGGAACTGCAAACTGGTAATTGATCCTGTAAATAGTAATTAAGTCTATATAGCACAAAAATAACCCACCTCCATCACTACATTCCTTGTTTACATGAGGAAACTAACATCATCATTATAAAGTTAAGTTATGCAAAACTGAACATTATTTTTAACATGCAAAGGGAGAAATAATTCTGATCAACATACGCTTGAGACAGTTTTTAACCTCAACCCATCATAACATTGCTGCCTACAGCTTGATTCCAAATGTATTGTTACAACCAAACTGGTATCAGTAAATCAAATCAAATCAAATTTAACAAGTTAAAAACATTAAATTTAAAAGAAAATATGAAACCAAATTTTAAATAATGCCTGAAAATTCAGGTGAGGACAAAACAAGATTATAAGTGGTCCATGAAAAGTTTATAACATCATTTAAGCCACACCACTTAACCTGTCACCATCATCATTCAAATTTATACATACCATTATGGTGAACAAGAGATCCCAGTTCCGTTTGTTTTCGCAAATTGAGTAAGCGAATACTTTCATCTGTACCACCAGAAGCAAGAATGCCTTTAGGAGATACTGTGACACACTTGACACAGCCAGAATGAGACCGATCTGTAAAACTTGCCTCAATCTGAAAAGTCTACAAAGTTAAATAGTAGCGTTAAGAATAGTCATAAGTTTAAATTACAAATTGATTTTGGTATTTAATAATAGAATTGGTAATAATACTAGGGCTATATTGCTTGACAGGGCTACGTTCAGTTCATTTAAGCATTCAGTTTGTTGCAATCATTTGACCGAAGACTAGTTGTAAACTGTGGTGTCTGCCACCTCACTGGATGTGTTCCTATCCCTCCTTCAGGTGTGACCTATCTCTCCGAACTAGAACTCAGAGATTGTACATACTTTTAACTGTGAATAGCCATTTGGAAAAGCTGTACGCCATCACCACGGCAATTTTTAATCACCAAACTATTTATCAAAGTTCATAATTTGGAAGAAATGTGGGGTGAGTCATATTTAGGATGACTTGACTTGTACCCACTGTGACCTGGTCTGTGTTCAGTTTGCTCAAACGTTTAATTTGTTTGCAAACATTTGATCAAAGGACTCAAGGTCCTGAGAGGCACCATCTATTTGTTTGTTTGAATATTTAGAGTCATTGCTATGCTATCTAGTGACACACCCATCTCAGCAAGTAACGGATAACGTTCTCACTTAAATCAGCGGTGATAGACATGGCAATAAGACGTAATATCATATATAAATCATCACGATGACGCTGGTCAGATGGGGATTCAAACTCAAGAATACACTACGCATAAAATTCCAGACACCCTTTATCAACAGCATGTATGCATAACTTGCTGATATAATCCCTTTAAATGAACTGATCTGAATCTGAATCTACATGAAATATAGCCTATTAATACAGCATATTACAGAACTTTTCTGTAATAACGTTTAACATTTCTGAATCTTACATCAATTCGAAATCAACCACAATTGAAGACAACATAAAGAAAGTCAGTAGTATTACATTTACTTCAGGGACTATTTTCATTGTCGATATGCTAATTAGTATAGATCCCGACACTCCTACAAGGGAATAGTTTCGTTGATTTCCCAATCAACAACCGCCATTTTGAATCCGGTGACGTCACATAACATTTATTTGCGAAAATTCAAAGGAGGTCGATCGTGTTTATCTTTTGCGAACAGCAAACTACAGAAATAGACGGACTCGCTCTTGTGTTAGCTCAGGTTGAGCATGTTTTATCTACTAAATTTAAATCTGAGCAAACAAAGGTCATAACCCATTTAATTGATGGCGCGTTTCTTTCGTAGTTGCATAATTATCTGCGAATGCATCATGGGTAAAATACTTGGTGGTTACAAGATGGCGGATGCGACCTCATTTGAGGTTGCTGATCTAAATGAATAATGAACTTGTAGGTAGTCTTAATTGTCGGTTAAGTGGTAGGTATTGTAACAGATTTGGTTGAAAATGACTAATTGTCATTTGTATCGATATTTTATTAATGCATTTGATCGCAAATGGCAAAAAATCGATGATCTGTTATTGACCCTTATAGTACATGTTTTTATATAAACTGGCTATAGAGCTCTGAACTGAGGCCCTACAGGGAATACCGAAATCTGAGCTCTATACATAGATCTAGGTAAACACATGTATACACAAACCGTTTACTTGTGTTTAATCACATGACTTAATGAGATATGAAGGGAATGCGCCGACGTAGCACTATTTCCATATACCTTTCCTTCAATTGATCTCCGTTTGCATTTATAAACAGAGGAAACACCTTTAACCGTGAGTTACGCAGCTCATGCCTGCGAGTGTGATTAACCCTGGCCTGTGCCTGTTGGCAAATTAAATTTTCTTGGGAATCTATGCACTGATTATTGACAAACGTTTATTTGATTATTTAAGTTACACTACCTTTCCTATTTGAACAAGTCTGAACCCAAGTATTACTTCGTCGTATGTACCAACAATCACTTCCATGGTTTCAAATCTGTGATCGGACTTCAGCACATTTCTGGCTTGTTATGGTTTTCGTGTAAGACATGTGCGTGCGTAAAACGTCACAGTTTATGAGTAGTTTATGAGATTAGTCTCCAAACTTGACCCGCATATATATATTTTAAAAAAACAACAACTGTGTCCTAATATCAACTAAATAATAATTATAAATCACTAAATAATACTAAGTAGATAGAAAATTATTTTTTTATTTATTTTGCATCTAATTTGTTTTATTAGTTTTATTTAGAAGTTTCGGCAAGATGGTCTGGAAATAAACATATTTTTCTTTAAACTAAAGAAGACCTATACATATATTTAGCTTGCATCCCATCTTCATTTGCATAATGGCATCAAAAGACTCAAGCAGAACGCTGTGGATGGGAGACGTAAGTAAACCTTAATATTGCATGCGTTTAATGGTAATGTCACCTGTTTTCGCGATGAATGATTTAATTTTGTTTGTATTTAAATTATAATATGGATGATAGTAAGCTTGATTTTTGTTGCACACAGTATCTGTGTTTTGACCTTCTGTTTGAGAAAAAAATTTATTGACAAAAAGGTAAGAACTATGATGATAAGATCTACCAAATTGTGGCCAGATCATTTTTTTAATTATATCCCTTGTATACCTAATACCGCGATATACCTATTACCGCGAATGCGTGTTTAATAACAATCTGGGAAGACATTGGTAAAGCTCCAACTTCCGTTAGCGTCAGCATTTGTTTGCATTTCGTATCGGCAACTGTTTTTTACTCAGCACACTTGTGTAACCTTAATATTACTGTTAAGTATTGATGCCATTCTTTACATGGTTGATTTTTTTTTCAACTCGCGGTATTAGGTATGACCAGTATATATTATTGAATGCTCCTCGATCGAGATAATCCGGGCCCGATTAGCTCAGTTGGTTACGCATCTGATTATCAATCCAGGGGTCGTGAATTTATTTTTCAGCCAGAATCGCATTCATTCTTTTATTTGCACCAAATTTCAACTCACATTGTCTAAAATCATCTTGCATATTGCGAGTGTGGCAGTGCTTAGTCCAAACCCTGCTAATAATGATCGATGATCACTTTGTCTCATATCGAAATTTGAAAAAAATGGTGTTCAGATTCAGCAATAAAATTGTTTGAGTCGGGGGGGGGGGGGGGGGGGGGTCGATCGCGCAACAGGAAACAAAAAATTTTTTCAATATGGCCCAGTTTTGAAACTAGCAAGTACATTGGTAATCGAATCAAATATTTATTCAATCAAGTTGTCTTTAAATTAATTCACTTGAGTCAGTCATCGCCAATCTAATTGTCTAATCAGTCGACCACGATCATACGTGACCTCAAATTATGTTTGTCAAAATACAACTCTACCAAGCTCTACCTAGCTCTACCTAGTTTATTTATATGTGCGCTGTGATTGGCTGACCTATTTACCCAGTGACTGTCAATAATGCGCGTAATGTAAACACTACATCGACAAGCTGTAGATTATGCCGGAGGCAGCGATATTGGTCATAATGTCCACGCATTGAAACGGTAGCAGTAAAACCAGCAGGATGTAACTCAATATGTTGTTGGACTGATGCTTCATCCAAACTTGTCGTGCGTCAAAAATATGCATTGGCCATAATTTCCACGCATCAAAAACAGGTCAACTTGAAATCTCGCGCGTCAAAACCTGAGGGTACACGTCAGTTGAAAACCCTGTGTTTAAAAAGACTTCATTGCTTTGAAATGTTATTTTTATTAGTTAAAACAAAAAAAAAATTATAATCAATAGTATTGAATATGTTAAGACTTTTTGAGTCACGTATCCCCCCTCCGAATTTCACATATTTGTGAACATTTTTTTTTTTTTGACAACACAAGAATCAATGCCGTTTTGAGACTCCACAACGGGCTCGTGTTGATGCACCCAGTATCGTTTTCTGTTTTTTTGTTGTTTTTTTAAACACAAACAAAAATGAATGTTCTGACAAATATGTAGCATTTTTGAGGCGCCAGATTTTTCGACGATGCATAAATGAACACAAAACTTAAACTTTTTTCAGTACAGGATAGGATTCTCATCCCTGAGCCACCCGGTCTCATTTCTTGCTTTAGTATTTTTGAGAGAAACACTGAAATGTGTCTATGTTTTTTATTTGAATAAACTAAAATTTTCTAACAAGAATTGCTTCATAAATGGTCAATACCAGTATTTTCCCCCATGTGGCAAGCATGTAACTATCAATCCTTTGTTCATGAGTTTGAATCCCATCTGGCCACAGTCTTCGTTGATTGATATATGACATTACGTCTCATTGTCACGTCTCTGATCACTGAATCAAGTGGGAGAGTTATCGTTACTTGCTGAGATGGGGTCATTCGAGTACTGGTTAACCTTCCAGGATCCCAGGAAAAAGAAGTTGGGGTTAACTGATGGTCTTTTAGCCCTAGATGGCATAGCAATGACTAAATGTTCGAACAAATGGCGCCTCTCAGGACCTTAAGTCCTTTGATTTATTTCTTTACAGTTGCATTAAGTTTTAAAATAGAAAACAATACTTAAGTGCATGAAAACCAGGCAACCAGGATACAATATAGACAAGAAATGGAACCCTGTGATTTTGAATTCCAGCCCATCTGCTCATTAATGTCATTTTTAGATAGATTATTCGGAAAATAAAGAGAGCTATTCTACTCACCCAGGCATTGGCATCACATCTTGGTTAAAGTTTTGAATACAAGTCCTTTTCTCAGTAACCATTGTATGTATTACCTTGAAACCTTACACAAGCCTTCCTAGTCATCAATCCTACTACAATAACTAAGTTAGATAACTATTGCATGAATATAATACAAATTATTACCCTTGTTTGACTTAGAAATTCTTGTTAAAGTTTTACATACAAGTCCCTTTCATAGTAACCATTGCATGTATTGCCTTGAATATTTATACAAGCCTTCCTAGTCATAAACCCTACTATACTAACTAAGTTAGATAACTCTTGCATGAACATAAAGCAAATTATTGCCCTGGTTTACGTGCAAGTACAGTCAAGTCCATATCTAAGTAACCATTGCATGTTTTGACTTGAAACTTTACACAAAGTCTTCCCAGTCATCAAACCTACTACAATAACTAAGTAACCTGCATGAAAATAATGCAAATTATTGCCATTCTTTGAATTTTAAGTTAAAGTTTTGCATGTTGTGTTGATCAATTGTAGCAAGTATCATAATAATTCCTCAGGCCCTCTTGGGCCTCTTTTTTTTTGTTTAGTCTAGTGAGATGCACTATGATATGAGTCACAGATTACTGACTAAGATGTGGTCAATCAACAGTATTTAACCATTCGATTGCAATAATTCAGTTCATAAGCATTAAATAATTGCTCATCATCAGCAGTTCAAATAACATGCATAACGAGAGAAAATAAAAATTTAATAATTTATTGCCAAAGCCTGACGTCATGTGATTCCTCTAAAAAACAGGGAAAATTGGATTGGCTGTAAGATCTTGCTAAATGACTAATGAATCTGACAGCCAATCAGATTTGTCCTCATAAAAGGCAGTTAAAAGCGGATGTGATGAAAAAATTGATGTGAGACAAAATGGCAGATTGCAACAGTAACCATTGATAAGCAATAGTCAATTCTCGATATGCAGATGAAGAACACTTAATTTAAAGACTTTGTTGCTAGTGAGCGATTATTTAACGAGCAGATTTCGAAATCACAGAGGTCCATCCCTTTTCTTTATTGTAGTGTATATATATGATTATAAAAATGTGCTGGCCCACTTTGAGATATACCGGTACAGTACATTGACATTGTTTCTACTTATTAAAGGGAATATATCAGGATATGTTAAAATTGGCTCCATCTTAGAACAAGTTTGAATGACGATGTCAAGCCATATTTAAAAACTTTATTTTTAGAATGGGGAATTGTTTTAAGTTTACCATTTCAATTAAATATAGATTTTGTCACTTTTTAATGGATTTGACATACCAAACCAGATTGATTTTTATGCCCCCGCCATTTTCAATTGGGGGACATATAGAACCACCGCTGTCAGTATGTACATTCCGTGCGAAAATGGTTTCCGACTGATATCTTTAATTTTAATAAACTGATTTTAACCAAATTTGGTGTGTGACTTCACATTCAGATAATACAAGTCAAGTTCTTATTTCGTTCCGGTCTGATGATTTTTGATGGAGTTATGCCCCATTTTGGACTTTTTTTTTAAATTTGGCTTTCTATCAACAAGACCCAGGTCAAGTTCGACAATGGATGGAATTGGGGCATATTAATTAGGTGATCTGGACTTTGATTGGCTGACGGTTTCCGACCTCTAAAACCTTTATTGATGGACCGATTTTGATGAAACTTGATATTTGGCTTTATTGATATTTTCAATGTAGTTACAAAGTGGGGTCATCTGTGTCCCATGGACACATTTCTAGTATTTATTAAAGATAAAGAAATGGTTTTTATCCATTTTAAAAATAATTTTATTTTTTGATACATTCATAGCATTTTCCCCAGATATACTTCCTTTAAGGCCAGTGCATTAACAAAAAGTTAATGAAAAGTCGTCATCTTTTGTTTTCTTAACAGTATATTTTACATTTAGCTGGAACCATACATGGACGAGTTTTTCATCCTTCAAGCATTCGACCAAATGGGAGAAACAGCAGATCAAGTCAAACTAATACACAACAAATTTACAGGGTAAACATTTTTCAAATTTATTTTTTATTTGTTTAACGACATCATCATTTTTTCCAGCCTTTAAAAATATCTACATGTGTAATGAATGAGAAATATGTTTATGATGGCTTAGGTTTATTTGCAGATATAATATTAGTGCCAAACTGTTTTTAATATTAGAGTTTTTTTATGAGCTTATTTCCTAATTGAGTTAAAATAATTTATTAAAACTCAAGCGTAAAACATCTACATTTGTATTATTATATTATTTGAAGTTTCATTTTAACTGAATTGTTGTGACAAATTTACAGAGGAATACAAATTATTTATATAAAAAAAAAAAAATAACATTGAAAGTTTCATATATAATAAATTACTGTACATAGCGTTGATTAAGAAACCAGCTACACATACAATCATGTTCTTCCATTCTCCATGTTGACTTAAGAAGTGTTTTTGTAACCATCTGGAATACATGTTTAAAATAGAGATGTCTAATACAGTGAGCACTGTACCAATACAAATCAGCGATTTAAAACTAAAACAATATTTCCCACTATGGCCCCAGCTTCTCTAAACCTCTCAACTTGAGTATACTCAAACCTTGTCCATAAACAATGTAACTCTCAGAAAGTACTGATGAACCTGAAATCCCAGCTACTAGAATATTTTATTACATATACCGATACTGCCAACTGGCCTACAATCCTTCAATGTAAGATCCCTTTAATTGGATGACAGTCTCCCATACCATCTACCGCCATATGCAAATGTAATAAAAAAAAATATAGGATTATTCATATATCATCAAAGTTTTACTGGTCTTGAAGTGTTTGGTACAGTATTTGCCATTCTCTATTTCGGCACTTTAATTCCAGTTCATTGAACTGGATCCATGTTTTATCAATTGCTGCAATTCGATTTAGCATCTTTTTCTTTATCAACGCAGTAGAGTTCAACTAATTTGCAAGTGACAGTCTTTTTCAATTTGGGATATGCTTTGTGGTACCAACCTAGCTACAGTTTTTCTCATGCACAACTGCTGGGTGAAAATAGTATGAACAGACCAGCCACTTATGGCCAGTTCTTTAGTGATCTCTTTCATGTCATTTTCTATCTGAATTTTAAATGTAGTGAAACTTTTCCCATTTTTCCATGATGATTTTCTCCTTCAAAATGATATAATGTTATATAGCCTTCTTGCACAGACATTGGGCAACTACTGTTTTAGTTTGGGCCTGCGCCCGTAGTTTATTGGATGACACGCATAGTTGAAAATTCTACTCTGGTTTTAGAAGAGAAGTTTTTTGAATATATTTCGTGGAATACATTTTGCAGAAATCTGAATCAGTTTTTTGGAAATCTTACACTAGAGGTTTAGGAAGTAGTTGAGAGGTTTACTGAAATGGGCCATAGCTAGGAAGTAAATGATTTGTTAATCTTCACCAGACAAGTAGATATGAGTAAGAAATGAAACAGGAATATAGTAAATTGTACTATGAAAGATTCTTCCAGTTGGTTATATTGTTGCACCCTTTGTCATTAATAGGACTGGGGAAGATGATGATTTCATAAAGATTTTTGGTCAAGAAAGAGAAATAAGTACAACAGTTGGCAACAAATACCCCGAACTTAGGTATGTGCTTATGTCATTAAGACATGAAGTACCATACATTTTATTTCTGTATTTTAAAAAATCCTCACCTTGTTTGGTAATTATCACAAATTTCAAATGTTTAATTTAGTTAAATTTTTGGTATTGTTATGCAGTATTTATGGTAAGTACTTATTCCACTTCTGTCTGTACCATAGGCATACTTTCTATAAAGGCAGTGAAAGACTGAAAAAAAACTTCAATACCGGTTATTGAAAATTCACCTTTAGATTTATTTAAAGTGGATTTATTGGGGGAAATGAGAGCAAATGTTGTTTCTTAATTAGAAAGATATTTTTATGAATTTTGTCTGGTTTTTAATGGCTCCAAGAGATGATATTTCACTAACAAATATACATGTTAATACATGTGTTATACCTACTTTGGTAACTTTAAAATATTACTAGTAAGTAAAACAGTAGGTTTGAAGAACTGGGCATTAGTTGAAAAATTGACATTTGGGGTTTTGGTCTTTTTAAGATGACCTAAGGGCTATTATAGATATATATATGGATGTTTTATTTGAATGGCATGGGGGAATATTTGGTGGACAGTGAGTATCAGATAGAGGTCTGATACACTGTACACAGTGCATTCCTGGATAAATAAGAAATCACATAGAGACTAGATATAGAACTAGTAACAGTTTCTCCTCATATTTTGTTGAAACTTGATAACTGAAAAATCCCTTATTAGTTAACAATATCTTAATTAGTTTATTTGTTTATCTTAAACCCTTTTTTTCTGAGGTATCATATCATAAAAGTAAAAGTTGCATTTTAATTCAATTTATCATTGTATGAAAAATAGGCTCTGGTGTCTTGATCTCAATCTCATAATAAAATGTCCAACTACTTGTAGCGCAATAAATTGAATCACATTAGCTCATGTATATTAGCTCATTACCTCCATGGCCAAGTAGTCTAAGTGGTCAAGATCACTAACCTCTCATTGCTAAGGTCATAGGTTTGAGTCCCGCTCGCTTTAAAAGCTTTATGTAAAAAATATTGCCAGTTATTTGCGGAAGGACAGTAGTTCTACTCAGTCTGAGGTCTCCCTCCACCAGTAAAACTGGATATGCCATATATAACCTGAAAATGGTGGTAAACCCCATTAAAAAAAAATATATATAGCTCATGTGGTTTAATAAATCAAATGTTTTAACTTAATTTACTTGAGTTTTCTTCAAGATATTGAGGCCTAGTCTTATTGGAATAGTCACCAGTGACTTAAGTTGTTAAGTTATAACAAATATATAAATGTTGGTATGGAATAGATGATTTGAACCCTTTAAATTTATTTTACATCTGATACTTCTGTATCAACAAGGTTAGACTGTATGCAAAATTAGCATGAATTTGTTTTTTTTTAAACAGATATATTATTACCGTATACTATGTGAAGTAAACAAAAAAAAATCTGCCTACAAAAAGATATTTATTGGTATTAATATGTATACAAAAATATCATTTGTAGGTGCAGGTTCGATCCTCCGCCACAGCTGTATGTTGTGTCCTTGAGCAAGACTCTTATCGGAATATGCTTAGTACTGGTTGCACACAGGAAGATTTTTGAGCGTGATTTGTCTAGGATGTAAGAACTTGTTTAACAATCGATATAAAATGAATAAGTTTAAAACAAAAACTTCATCAATGTTACAAGTGTTTGATCTGTTTCAGATTACCAGCAGGTTACTGTTTCGTTGACTTTCAAGATCCGGAATCGGCCCAGAGAGCAATGTTACGCCTTAATGGTAAAATTATACCCAACAGTCAACCAGTAAGTTGTGTGTTAAAACTTTCGGGAAGGAATTTGGCATTTTGATACTTTGATCAGTTGTGTAAGTTGCTTTAAAGGGAATATATCAGGATTTTTCAAAATTTTAAAATTGGCTAAAAATAATAATTGTTATTTCCAGTATATCATGCTAATATATGCTGACTGACCCCGTATTGCCAGAAGGATATATATATTTAAACATGCCAAAATAATATAATGAAAAGGGATTTCCTAAATTGAGCTACGCACCTAGGTTAAATTTAAAAAGATTTCCTGCTTAAAATTTTATCTTAGAAAGAGTCTGTATGACGATGTGAAGGTCGACAAACAGTATTTAAGTGCTGTCTATTTTAGAATGGGGATTTTGTTTTAGGTTCACCACTCCACTCCAATGACATACTAAATCATTTAGTCTTTAATGAGTTGCTTTTTATTCATTTTAGAAATAATTCTGTTATTAAGGCAATTGTAGCTTTTCCAGATATGCTCCCTTTAATCATAAAATAAAAGTTACATGTAGTAGAACGTAAGAATCTTTCATGGGCTTAAGGTTCGGATAGAAAATTCTCTTTTGGGATAATTGTTCTGGCTGGAATGAGGCTTTGCTCTCCTCAGAACAAAATTATATGTACTTCATGAAAGTGACTTTTATTGCATACCAAACAAAATGCATAATTAAGAAGTGTTTTTTCCATACCTTAAAACATTGTAACCCCTAAACAAAACAAACCAAATAACCTATCGCTTTTTAAGGGATCTAGAAGTTGTAATATTATTTCTTTGTCATACAAAAAATGATCATGTTTTGAAATGAAAACTTCTTATCTTGCAAGTAATTTGATGAAATGAATTTTTCATTACTAAATGTGATGAACAACATAATACACTGATGCACAATGTACAGTCATTTAAAAATATTATATACTTGTATAATGATATCCTGAAATGAGACACTATTTAATGACTGTTTGAAATATTATATTAACCTCTTTCCACCTATATAAAAAACCTGTAAATTTTTATGTTTCAAACATGCTGTGTTAAACACCGTCTTAGCTTGACTCTTTTTATGGTTATTTTGAGAGAAAAACACACAGTAATTTAACATTAAGACAGGGTTAACGTTGTACAGTCCATCTTACCACTGCAGTGCATGTATTTCAATTAATTATTTTTCAGCCACACAGATTTAAACTGAATTGCAATAATACAAAGGACTATCCCAAGTAAGTCATTTTATGGTAAATACAGTCAAACCTGTCTTAGCAGCCAATCAAGGGACGAAGAAAAAATGGCCTTTTAAGACAGGTTGTTGCTTAATACAGGTCAATTTGCTCTGAATGCATAGAAATGGGAAATAGCAAATGCAGCTGCCTAAGACAAGTGGCTGCTTAATAGAGGTGACTGCTTACACAGGTTTGACTGTATATCTCAGCCATACACAGATTTAAACTGAACTGCACTAATACAAAGGAATTGAATTAATATTTGGTATCTAGCTGTATTATTGTAAAATACATGTTCGCTATGTATCAATGATGGTCAAATCTTGCAGGAATTGTGACCCCTTTTCAACTTTTTTTGGTAAAATTTACTAAACAAATTGCATCTTATATATATATTTCTAGTTTCTTGTAACTAATTTTGCCAGAGATTTAGTCTGTAAACATATGTTTATGAACATTCTTTCATTTATTTATGTTTGAAAATAGAAGAAAAAAATGTATCTTTTGCCAGTGAAAATCACCTAAGGAAAATGATCATGCATTCTTTTTTTAATTTTCAGAAAAGAGTTTTCCCTATTTGTTGGAGAGTTATCAGATGATGTTGATGATTATGCGTTATTTCAAGCCTTTTCAAAAAAATACTGTTCTTGTCACACAGCCAAAGGTTAGTACATGTAGGCAGATTGAAAGACTATATTTTGCTAGTTACAGACCAAGTGGAGCTTTGGTTTGGTTATGCCTTGTCTTTATTGTTAACAACAATTATGTTTCACAGTTTCAAAAAATGGTGCACCTTTCAGAATTATTTATTTCATAATAAAGTCCAACAGTACCGCTAGCTCATGGCCATAAGGGCTAAAAGATGATCAGTTAACCAAACCATTCTTTCCTGTGATCCTTGAAGGTTAACCAGTACTCAAGCACGACCATTTCTGCAAGTAACTGATAACTTTCCCACTTGAATCACCAGTGAGAGATGAATGATAATGAGATGCAGTCGTGTATTGATCATCACAGAGACTGTAGCCTGACAGTTATCCGAACCCACGTCCCTTTGACACACTTCTGACTGAGTTAACCAGGCCAAAAATGGTATAACATGTATTATTTGGATATAGATTAAATATGTTGACCAGAGAATTAGAACACTTTATACCGGAACCCTCTGTGTTAATACTTTATAGTTAAATTTTGATGACTTGGAGTTAATTTTAAAAATTTATAATGAATGACATGTCATGGATCTATGTTAGATTCTTTTATTGGATGAAGCTAAATCTGTTTCATGGGTTTTAATTTTGCTTTCAGTTGTTATAGATTCACGAGGTGTATCCAAGGGATATGGGTTTGTAAGATTCTCAGAGGAAACTGACCAACAGCGGGCTTTGATAGAGATGCAGCACACTATTGGACTGGGACGAAGACCTATACGTGTCAGTCTAGCGACACCTAAAAGGTATGATCTATGGCACATTCACACTAAGGTCTAGTATGCACATGGATATGGAGTGCAATTACATACTTTTTTGCAAGATCTTATTTGCAAGTTTGGATCAAATTATAAAATGTAATTTTAGATTCTAAGAAAAATTTGGAAACAATTGTCGGAAGAAGGAGGTGACAGGGAATAGTTTCTGATAAACTTCCTTCAATTTAGTTTCGTATGTTTGTTGGTTCATATGCCCCAATTTAATAAGAATCTAATACATGCTACTGCCACTTCTAGTTCCAAGTTACAAAATCACTTTTTTCATTTAAGAAAATCTTTCACTCTACCTCTAATCTGTTAAAGAAAGAATTTACAGATGAAGGTATGTGAAAATCTAAATGGGAGTTTGTTTATTATGGTTTTTCTGTGTTAAATATTTCATTTAGAGATAATAAATCAAAATTTTCATAAAATTTCTGAAACAAATGTTTTGTAATGGGACTTAAAAAGAATTGTATTGTTATCAGCAATAAATATGTTGCAACTAATAGATTTATTATTTACTGAACGTGACAGTAGTGCAGTGGGTAGAGCCACTCACAATGGAGGCCACCCCACTGCTTCCATCCCAGGCTTGCCACGAATGTATCATAAAAAGAAATCGCGCTACTGGTGCTACCCAGGAAATGGAATCGAGAGAAATTCTTTTAGGTTCTGATTTGTTTTCACTATTAAGTTTAAATATAAACTAACAGAAAGTCTGTAACAGTGTCATGAATGTTTTCCAGGGCACACGCGGCTGAGGCTCCAGCTCCAAGTAACAATAACAGCCAGTATGGTGCATATTATAACTACAATAAAGCGTACGATGACTACAACACCTACTGTCAACAATATTATGCCCAGTATTACGCAAATCAAGCACAGGTGAGACACAACTGGCTATTATGATAGTCTGATATTTTTATTTCGATACAGCCTTTACTTTTAAAATTTTTAAAAGAATTGAAATATTTTGACACTGTTTTTACATTTTTTTCCAACTATATAATTTATATTATTTTTGTTGATGGAATGTTTCTTGTACTCGTAATGATCTGACATTGTGATCCAATTTTTGTACGTTTCAGGCTGCACCATATCCACAAGAGGATCCAAACCAACTTGAAGGTATTCTGTTTACCAATCTTTTACATTCTCTTTAGTCAGGTCCGGTTAGCTCAGTCTGTAGTATGTCTGACTAAAAGTCCAGGGTTGTGAGTTTAATTCCCCATTGTTCATCCCTCATCACTGGTTTAAGTGACAAAGTTATCTGTTACTTGTGAAGGTGGGTGTGCTGGAGTACTGGTTCACCATCCAGGATTCCAGGAAAGAGTGGTTAGGTTAATTGATTGTCTGTTAGTCTCGATGGTATATATACAATGCTAAATATTCAAACAAACATTCTCTTCAATTTTATTTTAGGTAGTCTGTTAGAGGTACTAGTTTTCCTCAGCATAATTTTATTGGAGAAAAAAGCAATGATCTTACATATCGATGTTCATTAAATTTTGCTCCTCAAAGAAAATTGATGTAATATATGACATATATATCAATTGTCATCATTGATTCATTCATTCATTCTTTCATTCATTTATTATATCAGTATTGTTGTTAATGTTTCCATTGGGAAGACCCTCTAGACCAAAGGTCAGATCTGGAGACACATGTTTGTCACCATGGTAACTGCTTCAGTCTTTGCAACCTTCATCAAAGTTTTGTTTTTTAAAATAGTTATTTTACATTGATTGTTAAACAAGTTCTTACAACTATAATAGACAAATATCGCTCAAAGTCTTTCAATACAATGCTAAGCATATGCAGAGACAGCATTTTGCTCTAGATCTCTACCAGTAGCCACCACATGGGGAAGGATCCAAACCCTCAATCCCGGGCCTGGTGCTCTACCACTAGACCATACAATCCACAACACATCAGAGGTGCACTGTTTGTATAGGAGATGGTGCCTAATATTTTAGGTCACACCACGACTAAATTTGTTAAAAGATGTATATATGTATGTAAAAACCATGGCAACTCATCTCACTCGACAGCCACACTCTAGCAACAATTACATTTTGTATTAATACATGAAATACATTCATGGTTTGTATCTCAGTATCACCTATCCATTATTTTGTTTACTTTATTTTGACAGAACCAGAATTAACAGTAGATGTAGACAAATACAATAGAGATTATATGGCACAAAGTGAGGTAAGTGTAACCATCACATATGTATTATATGGCACAAAGTGAGGTAAGTGTAACCATCACATATGTATTATATGGCACAAAGTGAGGTAAGTGTAACTGTCACATATGTATTGGTTCATTACTTTGTTGTACTTATAGTGAAATCATGCGCATACACATAGCAAACAAATTCAATTCTAATATCCTTGAGTTGACATGGTATATGTTTTACAAAATATTATTAAAAATCATTTGTATTCATGTTGATAAGAAAAGCTAGCTTACATGGATCTTGTACAACTTTAAGACAAGTCCCTGTTTTTTCTGCAGGTAGATATGAGTTATAATATATACCAAATAAAACTTCATAAAATATTGATTGAAACAAGATGTTTAGGTTATTAGGTCATAGATCCTGAACAATTTGAAATTGATTTATTCTGCAATGGGTGTGGCATTTGGGTTTAGATGTAGGCAAAAACAATACAGGATCATTTTGACATGGTTAGCTTATGATGACGATTAATTATTTCTTCAAGTGTTGTTACACCCTCGTGTATATAGCATATAGGAGTCGGTTAGTCAGGCTGGACTTTTGGTCGTTTGATCTGTCTGCAACTTACGAATCAAACTTCTTTCACAGTTTACAGGTGATTGACTTCATATTTTGCATATATGATCAACATCAAATGAAGATATGTGTGACACAAATTTTGTAATGCTGATTAAATATCTGCAGAGTTATTGACCTGCACATTTCTTTGTGGAGCAAACTACTTACATAGTTTTCAGGGGATTGATTTGAAATTGCTTACATAATTTAGTCATTACATAAAATAGTGTGTTATTCAAATTTTGTGATTCTGAGATGCTGACTTAATTCCATGCGGAGTTATTGCCCTTGCACTTAGTAAAATTGCCGTAAGTACAATATTGCAATTGTCATTAATATATATCACAAGCAATCTGAACTCTTCCTGCACTGTTTTCAAAGGCCTTCTGTGATTGGTGCGGGAAAACGCATATCTATGAAGTAAAGGGTTAAGACAGCTCAAAGGTTATGCGAACAGTTCTCAAGTTCACTTCCTGGTTAGAACTTGTACTGAGTGTTGTTTATATTGATAGGCAAAGGGCCAAGCTGGGGATCGAACCTGCAACCTCTGACACGAGCAGCCCACAATCTATCTACTACAGTACATTTATGCTCCACATAAGTATGACTTTTTAAAAATGTTTGTATACTTTATGCTTGCAGGAAATATTTGATCTTTTAGAAGATTCCCGCTGGCACCCTATGGACCAATGGAGTTCCACAGTACCGGCTACAGCGAGGTGATTCTTTATACAAACGGTGTTGGGTTGCTAGACTACTTAATCTTTCCATCCCTGCCACGGGCTCTGTGCTTTATTCATTAACATGTGCTATTATTGTTATAAAAAATAAATGTGAACAAATTGGAAAAATAATGATGTTGACTTTTAATCAGTCTCCTTTAACAATAATGTGATTTGTATAACGTACCGAGGAAGTATAGATTAATATATCTGATAGACTACATTATGAGAAAAACATCAAACTGTGACAACCATATGTTATATGCTAACAAAAGTAGACATTTTACTGGTTGATAAAAACATTTTCCCCCTTTTTAAGTAACAAACCACAACTAAACAGTTTGGGTGTATAAAGAACATTAATGAGTGTGTTAAGCACTACCAGGAAAGAGTGGATAGATTAACTGATAATCCTTGATGACGCTATATAGATTTAACCTGTAATGTGTTAAAAATGGCATTGAACCCCATTAAAAAATAAACAAAACCCTTATTTACATGCTTCTTCCTATTTTATGATTGCTTACAAAATATAATACATTTCTGATAAGTAATGCATGACCCTCCATGGCTGAATGATCTTTGTGATTGTTTCAGTAATACTTACTTTTGTCTTAATTTATACTAATTTATTTTAGCTTAATTGCGATGAAAGTCCAGAGCTTATATGAACCGTTCTTGAGTCCGCTTCCTGGGTAGAACCAGTACTGAGTGTTGGTTTTTGAGAGGCATCGGGTCTAGCGGGGGATCAAATTCTCACACTATCTATAAGACTACTGCCCCCACCGGTACCTTTGGTCCTGAGGTTGCGGGTTGGAACCAAGTCTTAATGTAGGGGGAAAAATTCATTTCTAGGTTCTTGTTAACTTTGTGCTTCCAGAATGACCTATTCGATGTGCCGTAAAATGTCATTTATTCATTTTAAAAAACATTGCAATATAAAGGTTAGAATTAACAGTATAAATCTCAAATCAGTTTGCAATATCTTGACAAGAGAGTCACTGGAACACATCAGATATCATTACATGTATATGCATGACCAAATACATATATTTGCGAAATGTATATTATTTGAACAGGAAATAATATGAATGAAAACCTGAAAATCCCTGAAAACTGTGGCAATATATCAGTACATCCCTCTAGGTGTTATGTCAGCTAATGAACTTATTTCATGAACGACTTTCTGTAATTCGTTTCCTTTTTTTTTTCTTTTTATTTTTTGAGTATGTGTGGGCGGGGAGAGGGATAATGTCATTTTCAGTTTTCAACATATTATGTTATATTTAACATATCCGGTTTTATTGTTAGAAGAAAAATATTTAACATATCCGGTTTTATTGTTAGAAGAAAAAATCTGATCAGAACCATCATTCTTGTGCAAGTAACTGGCAAACTTTCTCAGAAAGTTTTTAGATTGAGCGGGACTTGACCCTACGACCTTAGCGGTGAGAGGGAAGTGATCTTTATATATATATCACCTGGTCTAACCGCAATTCTTTAAAATATGTTATAGTACTACTAAAAGATTTGGCAGCATTGCAACTTTAAAGGATGTTCAAATATAAGATTTTAAATGCCATATCACACATTTTTAAAAGTTAACAAATAAAAACGTTGCTCTAAATAAAATTTAGTTCTCCTACAAACTTCTCTTTATTGTGAAGTGGACAGGAAAAAGAATCCTAGAGCTTGTGTAAAGCTGCTACCAACTTTATTATGACTATGTGAAAGACACAAAAGTTTGGCAGTGAACCCAGGTATGATCATAAAGGCGTCCCTATTTGACCATGCACCCCAGTTATGGAGTTGAAGATAATAAGGACGGAAGCTTTGAGATATAACTATTTGTCTAAAACTGACATGTCATTTAACAACACCTCAATAATTTCTATATTGACACGAAACCATTGTTGAAAAACATCTATTACTAAAGAAAGGCATCTCTGTCTAAATTTAAAAGTTGAATAATAAACCAGTACAGGTTTTACAAATGTGGTTTTGCATGATTTTCCCATTTAACCCAGTTTGTTTTCATTACAACATGCCGGGTGCCAAGAAGAGTGATTATGAGATGCATGCCAAGATGAACTATTTTATTTGTTATACGCCTGTTCTGAAAAAAATGTATTGTAGAATAACACTGTCCATCAAACAACAGCCTGTAGGTTTTATATACCATGTTGTATATAACAGCCTGTAAGTTTTACCATGTATGTACCATTTCGGACACAACAGCTTGAAGGTTTAAAATACCATGTCGGACACAACAGCCTATAGGTTTTATATACCATGTTGTATATAACAGCCTGTAAGTTTTACATTGTATGTACCATGTCGGACACAACAGCCTATAGGTTTTACATTGTATGTACCATGTCACACAACAGCCTATAGGTTTTATTTACCATGTCACACAACAGCCTATAGGTTTTATTTACCATGTCACACAACAGCCTAAAGGTTTTATTTACCATGTCATACAACAGTCTATAGGTTTTATTTACCATGTCGCACAACCGCCTAAAGGTTTTATTTACCATGTCACACAACAGCCTAAAGGTTTTATATACCATGTCGCACAACAGCCTAAAGGTTTTATGTACCATGTCACACAACAGCCTAAAGGTTTTATATACCATGTCGCACAACAGCCTAAAGGTTTTATGTACCATGTCACACAACAGCCTAAAGGTTTTATGTACCATGTCGCACAACAGCCTAAAGGTTTTATGTACCATGTCAAACAACAGCCTGTAGGTTTTATGTACCATGTCAGACACAACAGCCTGTAGGTTTTACATTGTATGTACCATGTAACACAACAGCCTGTAGGTTTTATTTATCATGTCACACAACAGCCTATAGGTTTTATTAACCATGTCACACAACAGCAGTTGAACAGCCTATAGGTTTCATTAACTATGTCACACAACAGCCTATAGGTTTCATTAACCGTGTCGCACAACAGCCTATAGGTTTCATTAACCATGTCGCACAACAGCCTATAGATTTCATTAACCATGTCGCACAACAGCCTATAGATTTCATTAACCATGTCGCACAACAGCCTATAGGTTTCATTAACCGTGTCGCACAACAGCCTATAGGTTTCATTAACCATGTCGCACAACAGCCTATAGGCTTCATTTATCTTGTCACACAACAATATGTATCGTGTCACATATAACAGCCTTTATGTTTTATGTACCATGTTACATACAACAGCCTTTATGTTTTATGTACCATGTTACATACAACAGCCTGCATGATTTCTATACCATGCCAGACACAACAGCCTGTATGTTTTATGTACCATGTTACATACAACAGCCTGCATGTTTTATATACCATGTCAGACACAACAGCCTGTAGGTTTTATTAACCATGTCAAACCACAGCTTGTAGGTTTTATGTACCATTATACTGGGATACACCAGTATGTATGTTATGTGTACCATTAAGTTGGATATAACAGTATGTAGTTTTATGTACCATCTATGTTGGATACATCTTAGACTGTAGTTTTATGTACCATCAAGATTGGACAAACATAGACTGTAGTTTTATGTACCATGTATGTTGGATACAACAGTCTGTAATTATAAATACTATCTATGTTGAATACAAGTCGGTTGTTTTATGTACCATATGTGTTGGATATAAGTCTGTAGTTTGATGCACCATATATGTTTAGGTTTTATGTACCATGTGTGTTGGATATGACAGCTTGTAGTTGTATGTACCGTTTATGTTGGATACAACAGTTTAGGTTTTATGTACCATCTATGTTGGATGTAAGTCTGTAGTTTTATGTACCATATTTGTATAGGTGTGGGTCCTCCGTGGCCGAGTGGTCTAAGGCGCCGTCTCAAGATCACTTACCTCTCACCGCTATGGTCGTAGGTTCGAGTCCAGCTCGCTCCAAAAACCTATGTGAGAAAGTTTCCAGTTACTTGCGGAAGGACGGTGGTTCTACTCAGTCTGACTCAGTCTGAGGTCTTCCTCCACCAGTAAAACTGGATATGCCATATATAACCTGAAATGTGTTGAAAATGGCGTTAAACCCCATTCAAAAAAAAAAAAAAAAAAAAAAATTGTATAGGTGTTATGTACCATCTATGTTGGATATAACAGTCTAAGTTTTATGTACCATCTATGTTGGATATAACAGTAGGTTTCATGTACTATCTATGTTGGATGTAAGTCTGTAGTTTTATGTACCATATATGTCTAGGTTTTATGTACCATATGTGTTGGATATGACAGCCTGTAGTTTTATGTACCATCTATGTTGGATGTAAGTCTGTAGTTTTATGTACTGTATATGTCTAGGTTTTATGTACCATGTGTGTTGGATATTACAGCCTGTAGTTTTATGTTCCATCTATGTTGGATGTAAATCTGTAGTTTTATGTATCATATATGTCTAGGTTTTATGTACCATGTGTGTTGGATATGACAGCCTGTAGTTGTATGTATCGTCTATGTTGGATACAAAAGTATAGGTTTTATGTACCATCTATGTTGGATGTAAATATGTAGTTGTATGTACAATATATGTCTAGGTTTTATGTACCATGTATGTTGGATATAAGTCTGTAGTTTTATGTACCATCTATGTTGGATTTAAGTCTGTATTTTTATATACCGTATGTGTCTAGGTTTTATGTACCATCTATGTTGGATACAAAACTCTAAGTTTTATGTACCATCTATGTTGGATACAAGTCTGTAGTTTAATGTACCATCTGTGTTGGATACATGTCTGTAGTTTATGTACCATCTATATTTGATATAAGTCTGTAGTTTTATGTACCATCTATGTTGGATATAAATCTGTAGTTTTTTGTATTATATCTGTATAGGTTTTATGTACCATCTTTGTTGGATACAAAAGTCTAGGTTATATGTACCATCTATGTTGGATGTCAATCTGTAGTTTTATGTACCATATATGTCTAGGTTTGATGTACCATGTGTGGTGGGTATGACAGCTTGTAGTTGTATGTACCATGTATGTTGGATATAACAGTTTGTAATTATATGTACCATCTATGTTGGATACAAGTCTGTAGTTTTATGTACCATATGTGTTGGATATAATTCTGTAGTTTGATGCACCATATATGTCTAGGTTTTATGTACCATGTGTGTTGGATATGACAGCTTGTAGTTGTATGTATCGTATATGTTGGATACAAAAGTATAGGTTTTATGTACCATCTATGTTGGATATAAGATATGTAGTTTTATGTACCATCTATGTTAGATATAAGTCTGTAGTTTTATGTACCATATGTGTCTTAGTTTTATGTACCATCTATGTTGGATATAACAGTCTAGGTTTTATGTACCATCTATGTTGGATACAAAAGTCTAGGTTTTATGTACTATCTATGTTGGATGTAAATCTGTAGTTTGATGCACCATATATGTCTAGGTTTTATGTACCATGTGTGTTGGATATGACTGCTTGTAGTTGTCTGTACCATATATGTTGGATACAAAAGTCAAGGTTTTATGTACCATATATTTTAGATGTAAGTCTGTAGTTTGATGTACCATATATGTCTAGGTTTTATGTTCCATCTATGTTGGATACAAGTCTGTAGTTTTATGTACCATATGTGTTGGATATAAGTCTGTAGTTTGATTCACCATATATGTCTATGTTTTATGTACCATGTGTGTTGGATATGGCAGCTTGTAGTTTTATGTACCATCTATGTTTGATACAACAGTCTAGGTTTTATGTACCATCTATGTTTGATATAAGTCTGTAGTTTATTGTACCATCTATGTTGGATATAAGTCTAGTTTTATGTAACATCTATGTTGGATGTAAGTCTGTAGTTTGATGCACCATATATGTCTAGGTTTTATGTACCATGTGTGTTGGATATGACAGCTTGTAGTTGTATATACCATCTATGTTGGATACAACAGTAGGTTTTATGTACCATCTATGGTGGATGTAAGTCTGTAGTTTTATGTATCATATATGTCTATGTTTTATGTACCATATATGTTGGATATGACAGCCTGTAGTTTTATGTACCATCTATGTTGGATGTAAGTCTGTAGTTTTATGTACTGTATATGTCTAGGTTTTATGTACCATGTGTGTTGGATATGACAGCCTGTAGTTGTAGGACCATCTATGTTGGATGTAAATCTGTAGTTTTATGTATCATATATGTCTAGGTTTTATGTACCATATGTGTTGAATATGACAGCCTGTAGTTTTATGTACCATCTATGTTGGATGTAAGTCTGTAGTTTGATGTACCATATATGTCTAGGTTGTATGTACCATGTGTGTTGGATATGACAGCCTGTAGTTGTATGTACCATCTATGTTGGATGTAAATCTGTAGTTTGATGTACCATATATGTCTAGGTTTTATGTACCATGTGTGTTGGATATGACAGCCTGTAGTTGTATGTACTATCTATGTTGGATACAACAGTCTAGGTTTTATGTACAATCTATGTTGGATGTAAATCTGTAGTTTTATGTACCATATATGTCTAGGTTTTATGTACCATGTGTGTTGGATATAATTCTGTAGTTTTATGTACCATCTATGCTGGATATAAGTCTGTAGTTTTATGTACCATCTATGTTGGATATAAGTCTGTAGTTTTATGTACCATGTGTGTCTAGGTTTTATGTACAATGTGTGTTGGATACAACAACCTGTAGTTTTATGTACCATATTGGATACAACAGTCTAGGTTTTATGTACCATATATGTCTAGGTTTTATGTATCATATATGTCTAGGGTTTATGTACCATATGTGTTGGATACAACAGCCTTCATCAACGCTCCATAGTTAGTAGACAAAGTTAACTTTCCTGACAAGATCATGTATGATGGCGGAACATGTCCTTCTATGGATACAATTACATCATGTATAAATATCACTGTATTATAACCTCTAAATTGCGTTGTGGATAATGTCAGTGGTGTTATAAAATTATTTAAAAATAATACAAACTGAATCTATTTCAAACCTTGGTTTATATACACGTGTAAGAGTATGTTCCACCCTGCGATAACGAAGATCATCGTTAAATGTAATCGGAGTGAATACAAGCTATACACAGAAATGGTACCATGTTTCCTTTGGTAATGGTGTTTATTGCATGTAAGTAAGTGTCGGTGCAGGTAAAATTTAATTTGCATGTCCGTACACAAGGTAAGTTCAGTGTGTTTTATGTAAATAATGCGTATTGAAATAAGTTACATGTATTTAAATATCTCCACATGCCAATTTATTTCTGAATATTTTCATAAAGAGGGATTGGACTAGGAGTATTGTTTCACAGGATGATCTTGAAAATAAAAATTATATTAACAAGGACCAAGTAGGTCATCAACTGCAGATGCAGAATTTTACGTTGGTGGGGATGTAGATGTTTTGAAAATTGTCTATACCTGTGTGGAAGGGGAATAAATCAGAATTTAAAAGAGAACATATATAAGTTCAGGGTGTAGGGGGGAGCTAATACAATACCTACCTACATTACTTGTGTTAGAGTGGGGTATGGATCATGCTGTTTGAACTGGCAAAATCAAATTGGTTATTGTTTTGCCATTATTTGTAAAAAACAAAGTCTGCTATTTGACCTTGTGTACACTCTAGCTTTCATATTTTTATCACTCGGTCTTTATCAACTTGCTCAGCAGTAGTTTATCCCAGAAGGTCTTGCGAAATTTCCTGGTTACCATTGAGTCGTTAAAAGATTAGCCTTGCATTCATGATAGCACCTGCATTATTTACTGTACCTTTATGGATATTACATAATACATATATAATCATAATAAATACCTATTATGTAATAATTTAGTCATGACTGACTAAATTGGATAATTTATGTCCCGAATTATTGCAGTTTGACCATGTGTGCACTTCAGCAGACATATTTTGCCTTGCATCTTAACTCCATCATGTTTTGCTACCATGTTTTCATCTTGTTTTGCTACAACATTGCATTAATTTTTTAACAACATTTCTTTATTATAAAAAGGGAGGTGCCTGTTTTGCTATATTTTCTTTATTTAAGAATTATGTTTAACTCCATTACCTCTTAGACAAATTCTTAAACAGGCCTTAATTAATAGCACTGGTCTGAGTTCTGGCACTTCATTGATCAAGAGATAGGGTCCTCCAGGCTGAGTGGTTTAAGGTGCTGTCTCAAGATCACGTACCGCTCACCACTAAGGTTAAAGGTTCAATTCCTGCTCGCTCCAAAAACTTTATGTGAGAAAGTTTGCCAGTTACTTGCAGAAGGATGGTGGTTCTACTCAGTCTGAGGTTTTCTTCCACCAGTAAAACTGTATATGCCGTATATAACCTGAAATGTGTTGTAAATGACGTTAAACCCCATTAAAAAATTTATCAAATGGTACTTTACTTGGAATGATCTCTTAGTTCATGTGTTGGCTCCAATTTTCTTTTGTGGAGGAAGCATTAATTTGATATTGGTATGACATTTAGCAAATGAGGTTTATAATGTCAGAGATTACTTTGGCTAGTCACAAGTAACCGATATGGGCCATAATATATAAAAATATATCATATACATGTGGATTAACCTATTCCAGAAGATACAGTATTGTTATTGTACATGTTTTATAATGGTAACAACCCTTCAAATGTTCTTGAAACCCACAGGATATAAAAATCAAATTGCAAGAAGGGTTTTCATCAGCAGATTTTTACTGCTGACAGATTATATGATGTGCTGAAAATGTAGCAAATAGTGGATTTTAATAATTCTGTTGAACAAAAGGTTAAAAGATATGATAACATGAAGGTTACTAGTGACTTTTCATACCTGTTGCCTTCCATTGTGTTTATAAAACCTGTCTTTAGCAGCCAGTCAAGGGAAGAAGCAAAATTGAACTTTTAAGGCAGGTTGTTGCTTAATACAGCTAGGTTGATTTGCTCTGAAAGCATATAAATGTGAAATTGCAAATATGGCTGCTTAAGACAAGTGACTGCATAATACCGGTGATCGTCGGTAAACCTGACTTGTCAAAAATCCTCAGTAAATCCAGAATATAATACTCTAAAAGCTGAGCTTTTACAATGATGTTAACCTTCTAAATTAATATACAATGTATTTATATCCTGTTTACTTAAACCATCTTCCAACTTCAGTATTCCGATTTGGTGACCGACATCTACAAGCAAAAAGCCACGCTGAATCCAGACCAAGAAAATCGGCAAGTTGGATGAATCCAAAAGTGTGTCGCAATCATTCTACCATCTTGTATTCACATTCTACTAAAATGTGTTCATCATATTTCTCTTGACTCTTTTCTTCATGTTTTACTACAGTGTGTTCATGAAATTTCTCTAGACTCTTTTCATCGTGTTTTACCATATTTCTCTTGACTCTTTTCATCATGTTTTACTACAATGTGTTCATCATATTTCTCTTGACTCTTTTCATCATGTCTTACTACAATGTGTTCATCATATTTCTCTTGACTCTTTTCATCGTGTCTTACTACAATGTGTTCATCATATTTCTCTTGACTCTTTTCATCATGTTTTACTACAATGAGTACATCATATTTCTCTTGACTCTTTTCATCATGTTTTACTACAATGAGTTCATCATATTTCTCTTGACTCGTTTCATCATGTTTTACTACAATGAGTTCATCATAGTTCTCTTGACTCGTTTCATCATGTTTTACTACAATGAGCTTTTCTATACATTGTTGTTGTTATAAATTTGCATCATGTTTTACTACAATATGTTGATTATATTTCTATACACTGTCGTTTTTTATGACATTTGTATCACATTTTGCTACAGCATTACATCATGTTTTATATAATGTTTTGATCATATTTTGTGACAGCATTTCATGTTTTGCTACACTGTTTTCATCATGTTTTGCTACACTGTCTTCATCATGTTTTGCTACAACCTTGCACTTTTTTTTTTTTTACAACATTTCTTTATTATAAAAGGGGAGGGGCTTGTTTTGCTAAATTTCTTTACTTAAGAATTGTGTTTATAAAGTTTTGTTTACAGAAAATAGAAAATTAATGAGTGCAATAAAAACTTCACGATACATTTTCTGTCTGCCACAGGATGATAATGGCCACTCCATAAGCATCCATTATATATACAATTTCAACTTGTTTATTGTTTGTGTAAGCATCATTCCTTTCTCACGATCCATCCATTTTCAGTTTGAGTCCAAATGAAATAATATTATGATTAACTTCCATTCAATATCATAACTACCAAAAGGCCACACAATAAAGTTAAATTCAATTTACAGCTATTCATGCATCCTATGAAGGTATAACCGTATACTGAGTTAGTTATGTTTTTAAGGAAGCATCAATAGTTTTTTAAACTGATTAGCTTAGTCTGTACTGCGTCTGACTATCATCCAGGGGTCATGAGTTTGAATCCCCATACTCCCAGTTTCTGTGATGATTGGTATACAACATTCTTTTCATTTGTCTCTCACCACTGATTCAAGTGGGAATGTTGTTTGTTACCACTTGCTGTGAATGATATACTAGAGAACTGGTTATACTTCCAGGATCCCATAATTGAGTGGTTAGATTAACTGATGGTTTCTTAGGACAGATGTGACTCTAAATATATTTACTGAACACTATGTTGAAAATGATGTATCTATATGATCAATATAAAATTAAAATATCTAGGTATGTTGAAATAAATCAAAATGCTGTATGTCTTCAAATTGTTGAAATATAGTAAATCAGTATATGCTTTGTGCCTTGTGTCTGTTAAACTTGCAAACCAGTTGAAACTGTACATTTTGTTACACTGACAAATTTATAAAATGAGTTTATAATTGTCTATTTAATGTCTCGTTCTCATATATCAAAGATTTCTTTGACACAGAGTTGCTTCATCATTTTCAAACAAGGGTTTGCATCGATCTATAGAAAATGGCTGTGTTTACATCCAGATAACGATTGATTGATTGATTGAATATTTAGCGTCATTTTTATGCCATCGAGGGCTAACAGACGATCAGTTAACCTAACCGCTGTTTCCTGGGATTAACCAGTACTCGAGCACACTCTGTCTCCGTAAGTAACTGATAATTTTCCAACTTGAATCTGTGGTGAGAGATGAATGATAATTAGACACAATGTGGTATATCAGTCATCACGGAGACTGTTGCCGGGTGGGGGATTCGAACTCACAACCCCTGAATTGATAGTCAGACGAGTAACCGACAGAGCTTATCGGGTCCAGCTCCAGATAACAAGAAATACTGTACTGTTCAGACCAGTTACTGGTAACATGGAATTATTGTTGTTTATTTCAAGTTACTGGTAACATGGAATTATTGTTGTTTCAGACCAGGTACTGATACCATGCAATTATTGTTGTTTCAGACCAGGTACTGGTAACATGGAATTATTGTTGTTTATTTCAAGTTACTGGTAACATGGAATTATTGTTGTTTCAGACCAGGTACTGATACCATGGAATTATTGTTGTTTCAGACCAGGTACTGGTAACATAGAATTATTGTTTCAGACCAGGTACTGGTAACATTGAATTATTGTTGTTTCAGACCAGGTACTGGTAACATGGAATTATTGTTTCAGACCAGGTACTGGTAACATTGAATTATTGTTGTTTATTTCAAGTTACTGGTAACATGGAATTATTGTTGTTTCAGACCAGGTATTGGTAACATGGAATTATTGTTTCATACCAGGTACTGGTAACATGGAAATATTGTTGTTTCAGACCAGGTACTGGTAACATGGAATTATTATTGTTTTAGACAAGGTACTGGTAACATGGAATTATTGTTGTTTCAGACCAGTTAATGGTAACATGAAATTATGTTTTTTGTTTAATTCAAGTTACTTGTAACATGGAATTATGTAATGTTGTTGTTTCAGATCAGTTACTGTTAATATGGATTTATTATTGTTGTTTTATTCAAATAACTTGTAACATGAAATAATGTATTGTTGTTGTTGTTGTTTTAAACCAGTAACTGGTAACATGGAATTATATATTGTTGATTTAGTCCAGTTGCTGGTAAAACTTGTTTTGTTGATGTGTTTGTTTAAAACACATGTGATTTATAAATTATTCTGTTTTTATTATATTTGTATGTATGTATATATATATTATGTCTTGTCTCATTTAAAATAAAACAATGATCTCATGTGTGCATATTTTATTTTATTGAGTGTCGCAACCAAACGAACATTAAAAAACACAGTTGTTTGGGCATGACACAAAAATAAGCCCAACCCTGATTCTGTAACATGATTAGTGTAAAGCAACAATACATTCGACCTTAGCATTAAGTGCAATCCGAAATACTGTAAGTTGGTAAATAAAACAGTAATGAACTCGTGACCCCTGATTACAACTCTAGTCCAGTGTGCTAACCACTGGATCATTTATCTGTTCTCACTGATCTCACATTGATTCCAAACTGTGTTACATAATATGTACTGTTTTCTTTGTTGAATATGAGGACAGTGGAAATAGTCAAATTGCACAATTTACACTGTACACATGGATTGTTGACCAGTTCCAGTATGTTGGTTTACGCTACACACATATCTTATCCAGACATCACTGCTCACAGTACTAGTCTATCAGATCACGCTGCAGACATGTCCAGCCTGTCTAATTACGCATCATACGTGCCTGTCCTGTCTGATCATGCCACACACGTATCTGTCTTATCACGCTGCATATTTGTCTAACCTGTCTGATCACGCTGCCCATATGTCTAACCTGTCTGATCACGCTGCACATACGTCTAACCTGTCTGATCACGCTGCACTATGTCTAACCTGTCTGATAACGTTGCACATACGTCTAACCTGCCTGATCACGCAGCACACATGTCTTGTCTGTCTGATAATGCTGCACTATGTCTAACCTATTTGATAACGCTGCACACATGCCTTGTCTGTCTTATCACGCTGCACACATGTCCTGTCTGCCTTATCACGCTGCACTATGTCTAACCTGCCTGATTACGCTGCACACATGTCTTGTCTGTCTGAACACGGTGCACACATGTCTTGTCTGTCTGATCACACTGCACACAGGTCTAACCTGCCTGATCACGCTGCACACATGTGTAACCTGCCTGATCACGCTGCACATACGTCTAACCTGCCTGATCACGCTGTACACATGTCTTGTCAGTCTGATCACGCTGCATACAGGTCTAACTTGCCTGATCACGCTGCACACATTTCTAACCTGTCTGATCACGCTGCACACATGTCTAACCTGTCTGATCACGCTGCACATACGTCTAACCTGCCTGTTTTATCACATGTCTAACCTATCTGATCACGATGCACACATGTCTTACTTGCCTATCACGATGCACTATGTCTAACCTGTCTGATCACACTACACACATGTCCTGTCTGTCAAATTACGCCGCACATATGTCTAACTGTCTGATCACGCTACACTATGTCTTACCTGCCTGATCACGCTGCACACATGTCTAGCCTGTCTGACCACGCTGCTACCATGTCTAGCCTGTTTGATCACGCTGCACACATGTCTAACCTGCCAGATCACGCTGCAAACATATCTTACCTGTCTGATAACGCTGCACACACGTCTGACCTGTCTGATCACGCTGCACATAGTCTAAACTGCCTGTCTTATCACGCTGCACGCATGTCTTGTCTGTCTGATCACGCTGCACTTTGTCTAGCCTGTCTGATCACGCTGCTACAATGTCTAGCCTGTCAGATTATGCTGCACATATAGCTAACCTGTCTGATCACGCTGCACAAATGTCTAGTCTGACTGATCACGCTACCACAATGTCTTGTCTGTCTGATCATGCTGCACATATGTCTAACCTGTCTGATCACGCTGCAGACATATCTAGCTTGTCTGATCACGCTGCTACCATGTCTAGTCTGTCTGATCACGCTGCTTACCTGTCTGATCACGCTGCTACCATGTCTAGCCTGTCTGATCTCGCTGCAAATATGTCTAACCTGTCTGATCACGCTGCACACATGTCTAGCCTGTCTAATCACGCTGCTACAATGTATGCCCTGTCTGATCGCGCTGCAAATATGTCTTGCCTGTCTTATCACGCTACATATGTCTTACCTGGTTGATCACGCTGCACATATGTCTTGCCTGTCTGAGCACACTGCTACCATGTCTAGCCTGTCTGATCACGCTGCACATGTCTAACCTGCCTGATCACGCTGCACATATGTCTAACCTGTATTATCAAGTTGCACATTTGTCTAACTTGTTTAATCACGCTGCACACATGTCTAACCTGTATGATAACGCTCAACACATGTCTAGCCTGTGTAATCAAGCTGCACGCATGCCTAGTCTGTCTAATAAAGCTGCACACATGTATAGTCTGTCTAATCAAGCTGCATGCATGTCTAGCCTGTCTGATAACGCTCAACACATGTCTAGCCTGTCTGATCACGTTGCACGCATGCATGCATGTCTAGTCTGTCTGATCACGCTGCACACATGTCTAGTCTGTCTGATCAAGCTGCTACCATGTCTAACCTGTCTGATCACGCTACACACACGTCTAGCCTGTCTTTGCAAGCTGCACATATGTCTAGCCTGTGTAATCATGCTGCACGCATGCCTAGCCTGTCTAATAAAGCTGCACACATGTCTAGCCTGTCTAATCAAGCTGCACACATGCCTAGTATGTCTAATCAAGCTGCATGCATGTCTAGCCTGTACATTCTAGTCTGTCTGATCACGCTGCACACGTGTCTAGCCTGTCTGATCAAGGTACACACATGCCTAGTCTGTCTAATCAAGCTGCATGCATGTCTAGCCTGTACATTCTAGTCTGTCTGATCACGCTGCACACATGTCTAGCCTGTCTAATCAGGCTGCACACATGCCTAGTCTGTCTAATCAAGCTGCATGCATGTCTAGCCTGTACATTTTAGTCTGTCTGGTCACGCTGCACATGTGTCTAGCCTGTCTGATCAAGGTACACATGCACATGTCTAGCCAGTCTAATCATGCTGCACACATGTCCAGTCTGTCTAATCGCGCTGCACACATGTCTAGTCTGTCTGATCATGCTGTAAAACACTTTGTGCGTACCTGCTAGTCTGCTGGATCATTCACAGTACGCAGTTTTTACAGTCGGATACGTGTGTGTATAGTGTAAACAGATCTGGACTAGAAGATAATACCGGTCAGTCTCGGATTCTGCAGAACAGAAATAGTCTCAAAATATACGCTTAGATTATCAGATCACGATGTACATGTCTTATTTGCGATTTCTGGCACGTTTTTCTTTTCTTTTTCATAACAAGTAAGTAAATAATAGTAAGCGCCGATCAGTTAGACGCTGTCCAACAAAGCATTATTATAAATGTATCCTTCAACTCCGTGAAGTTCTGATGTTATCAAACGTCCCTGAATTTCCAGGAATAAAATAATGCATAGGCGGCTCCGGAACTTTAGGTTGGGGATGCCCAGTTCAGACAACGAATTTGATAGAACCAAATTTTCGGCAATTTCACCATTTGCACTACAATGTGTACTTCTTTTTAATTAATTATGAAATATCCGAAGGCGTACACCAGCGGTCGGGTCCAAGTACATTTTTTATGTTTTCACCTTTTTCTCTTTTTTTTGAAAAGGAATTTTGGAAATTCTTTTGGATTCCTTGCCCCGCCCCCGCCCCCGCCCCCGCCCGCCTAGGTCTATTTCCATAATAACAACAACACAGGCAACGCATTGGTAAACGTAATGTAAAGATACTGTAAATCAAATACGATTATCATGAAACTTTCATGAAATATTAAGAAATTTATCGGCAAAAAAAAACTGAAGCGGGCACTTTTTTACGCCCCTCCATAGCATAAAGTCACGTGGATTCGCAAAACACATATTTATAACATTTGCCATTCTAAAAAGAAATTACATGATATAGAAATGGGTGAAGCTAGCCGAAGTACCGCTGTCCTTCCATATTCAGAAGCAGTTCATTAACTACACATATATTAGTTCAGTAACATACCAATATAGACTCGTTGACATTATGTACAGTGTATAACAGGCATATCACAAAATATATAATGAACAAAATTATTTACATAATTTTTATAATAAAACTTGAAAAAGTAGCTTACTGCTTATCTTGACTTTCGTCTGAAATTGTTATAATATAAAATATGTCCAACCCGTGACCTGTTATTTAAGGGAATATAACACGAAGAAATGCTATAAATGTCTTAAAAAATATAATCATTTTTAAAATGGATAAAAGAATTGCATTATCATAAATAAATAAAATCCATTTGGTTTGGTGTATCAAACCCACCAAAACGTAACAAAATCTATGTTTCAATCGAACCTGAAACGAAAATCCCATTCTACAAATAGACAGCGCTTAAATACTGCTTGACGTATTTAACATCATCCTTTGGACTGTTTTGAGATGAAACAAATTTGACAATAACGGATCAAATTGAAACCGAAATAAAATCAAGTGACCCATTGGTAACGTCACAAAATAGCGGGAAATCTATTTTAGTCTAACGTAGGCGCGTAGCCCAAGTTAGGAAACCCCTTTTCAATATATTATTTTGGCATGTTTAAGTAAATATCATTTTGACTATACAGGGTCAATGAGTATATACAGGTATAACATATTGGAAAACATGTTTTAAGTCAATTTTAAAATTGTGAACAATCCTGATATAATCAACTAATTCAACTAAAAAATCGACAAACTGAACGCATAAGGTTCATCAGGATCTGTAATTAGTCCGAGGAGTGATTTAATTGTTTATATGTCTCTGGTCCTAGCTTGCTATTTTTATAGACATGACATTATAGGTCTCACAGAAGCATTGAATTAAAAAAAATGGTAAAGGTATGCCCTTTTCCTTTATAATTGCGTATCTTGAATCAGTGATGAATTTGAACCCAGACACATGCTGCATAATTTGAATTTTCACTCTTCGACGTAAATGTTACAATGGAGCCCTGTGAGAAATGTAATAGTGGTGTGAGACGTTTATACGCCACGCCTGAATCCGCCATTGTATACGCATTTCGTGTGCAGTATGCAAAACGATATTACTTTATAAACTGACTGTGTATTGGATGTGACATCTGGCGGGAAACAGCTGCTTGGTCACGTGTCATTGGTCATTGTGACAGATGTAACAGTTTTAATTTCAGTACACTGATTTATGTTTTCTAAACGTATGATATTGGGATGTGAACCAATGGTCGATATATCGGTCAGATTTATTTCTGAAACAATGATGACACTGCTTCTATCAGTGACATTTAAGTCACTTTTATCGTGTTTTTAAATTACTTTTCAAATAGAAAAGTGACTTAAAAACACGATATGTAAACTTCCGGGATAAAATTTTGTTGTTTTTTGTTTGCTTGTTTTTAAATTTCAAAATTATATTTTTGCAGGGTATACAAACATTCATATACATTAGTATTGTAGCCAGTGACCTATATGTATAGGTTGACCTCGTGGTCTTTAACGCCTTTTGGAAGTTTTTGAATAAAAAGTAGCTTAATCCCCGCAGATTAAAAACCAAAATCAAGCACACAGTCAACTGGGATTGTCTACTTTACACAAGCTGCACATGTGTCTAGCCTGTCTGATCAAGGTACACATGCACATGTCTAGCCAGTCTAATCATGCTGCACACATGTCCAGTCTGTCTAATCGCGCTGCACACATGTCTAGTCTGTCTGATCATGCTGTAAAACACTTTGTGCGTACCTGCTAGTCTGCTGGATCATTCACAGTACGCAGTTTTTACAGTCGGATACGTGTGTGTATAGTGTAAACAGATCTGGACTAGAAGATAATACCGGTCAGTCTCGGATTCTGCAGAACAGAAATAGTCTCAAAATATACGCTTAGATTATCAGATCACGATGTACATGTCTTATTTGCGATTTCTGGCACGTTTTTCTTTTCTTTTTCATAACAAGTAAGTAAATAATAGTAAGCGCCGATCAGTTAGACGCTGTCCAACAAAGCATTATTATAAATGTATCCTTCAACTCCGTGAAGTTCTGATGTTATCAAACGTCCCTGAATTTCCAGGAATAAAATAATGCATAGGCGGCTCCGGAACTTTAGGTTGGGGATGCCCAGTTCAGACAACGAATTTGATAGAACCAAATTTTCGGCAATTTCACCATTTGCACTACAATGTGTACTTCTTTTTAATTAATTATGAAATATCCGAAGGCGTACACCAGCGGTCGGGTCCAAGTACATTTTTTATGTTTTCACCTTTTTCTCTTTTTTTTGAAAAGGAATTTTGGAAATTCTTTTGGATTCCTTGCCCCGCCCCCGCCCCCGCCCCCGCCCGCCTAGGTCTATTTCCATAATAACAACAACACAGGCAACGCATTGGTAAACGTAATGTAAAGATACTGTAAATCAAATACGATTATCATGAAACTTTCATGAAATATTAAGAAATTTATCGGCAAAAAAAAACTGAAGCGGGCACTTTTTTACGCCCCTCCATAGCATAAAGTCACGTGGATTCGCAAAACACATATTTATAACATTTGCCATTCTAAAAAGAAATTACATGATATAGAAATGGGTGAAGCTAGCCGAAGTACCGCTGTCCTTCCATATTCAGAAGCAGTTCATTAACTACACATATATTAGTTCAGTAACATACCAATATAGACTCGTTGACATTATGTACAGTGTATAACAGGCATATCACAAAATATATAATGAACAAAATTATTTACATAATTTTTATAATAAAACTTGAAAAAGTAGCTTACTGCTTATCTTGACTTTCGTCTGAAATTGTTATAATATAAAATATGTCCAACCCGTGACCTGTTATTTAAGGGAATATAACACGAAGAAATGCTATAAATGTCTTAAAAAATATAATCATTTTTAAAATGGATAAAAGAATTGCATTATCATAAATAAATAAAATCCATTTGGTTTGGTGTATCAAACCCACCAAAACGTAACAAAATCTATGTTTCAATCGAACCTGAAACGAAAATCCCATTCTACAAATAGACAGCGCTTAAATACTGCTTGACGTATTTAACATCATCCTTTGGACTGTTTTGAGATGAAACAAATTTGACAATAACGGATCAAATTGAAACCGAAATAAAATCAAGTGACCCATTGGTAACGTCACAAAATAGCGGGAAATCTATTTTAGTCTAACGTAGGCGCGTAGCCCAAGTTAGGAAACCCCTTTTCAATATATTATTTTGGCATGTTTAAGTAAATATCATTTTGACTATACAGGGTCAATGAGTATATACAGGTATAACATATTGGAAAACATGTTTTAAGTCAATTTTAAAATTGTGAACAATCCTGATATAATCAACTAATTCAACTAAAAAATCGACAAACTGAACGCATAAGGTTCATCAGGATCTGTAATTAGTCCGAGGAGTGATTTAATTGTTTATATGTCTCTGGTCCTAGCTTGCTATTTTTATAGACATGACATTATAGGTCTCACAGAAGCATTGAATTAAAAAAAATGGTAAAGGTATGCCCTTTTCCTTTATAATTGCGTATCTTGAATCAGTGATGAATTTGAACCCAGACACATGCTGCATAATTTGAATTTTCACTCTTCGACGTAAATGTTACAATGGAGCCCTGTGAGAAATGTAATAGTGGTGTGAGACGTTTATACGCCACGCCTGAATCCGCCATTGTATACGCATTTCGTGTGCAGTATGCAAAACGATATTACTTTATAAACTGACTGTGTATTGGATGTGACATCTGGCGGGAAACAGCTGCTTGGTCACGTGTCATTGGTCATTGTGACAGATGTAACAGTTTTAATTTCAGTACACTGATTTATGTTTTCTAAACGTATGATATTGGGATGTGAACCAATGGTCGATATATCGGTCAGATTTATTTCTGAAACAATGATGACACTGCTTCTATCAGTGACATTTAAGTCACTTTTATCGTGTTTTTAAATTACTTTTCAAATAGAAAAGTGACTTAAAAACACGATATGTAAACTTCCGGGATAAAATTTTGTTGTTTTTTGTTTGCTTGTTTTTAAATTTCAAAATTATATTTTTGCAGGGTATACAAACATTCATATACATTAGTATTGTAGCCAGTGACCTATATGTATAGGTTGACCTCGTGGTCTTTAACGCCTTTTGGAAGTTTTTGAATAAAAAGTAGCTTAATCCCCGCAGATTAAAAACCAAAATCAAGCACACAGTCAACTGGGATTGTCTACTTTACACATTGCTAGAAGATACAATAAATTTTATTTGGTAATTTGAGTTAAGTAAACAAACTCCTTAAATTTTGAATTGAGAACCCTTTCTAAAGGTAAATACCACGCGGTGACATTTGGCAGGAAAACATGTGCTTTTGACCTCAAGTGAACCTTGACGTAGCGGGAGCTGTCAGATTACAGCCAACCAACGAACAGTATTTTTGCATCGTGATTAGATCACGTGGTGTAGCGCGCTCTGTCAAACCAACGAGGCTAAAATGCGAATAGCGACCTCGTGGTGTAAACGTTGAATGACAGTGCAGGATATCTCGTCAAAAAAGTTGGAATTGTGGAATAAATAGCTATAAAATCATCGGAAAACTGATCGATTTAATAATTGGAATTATACCAGAGTGCTATGCGACCAAAGAGAGGTAAATATTATCATTACTTTTTCGTTGATCATCGAATAATAAGTTTGACACTTGTTGAATTTGTTTAGAGCACGTGGTCATAGCTTCAGTTTGCACGCCAATGTTTTCATTATTTTACGGATTATTTTCAGTGCTAAATATTATTTTATAGTGGCCTATATCACCATGTATCGACATGAACTATTGTACAGTCGAGACATATTGACGTTTCCTTTGAATTGTGTGTTAAATTTTTGACAGATTTCCCCGCCGACTCCATTTTCCTTTGTTGATAATGGCCATGATCTTATTTGCCGCCCTTCCGTATTTCAAAACGTTGTGCAATCATAGTCGAAACACATCGTCCAATGCATAATTTTATAATTATTAAGACTGATTTTATGTTTAAATATGATGGCCGAATTTTAACAACAGGTGTCAAGAGTACAAACAATCTCATGACCTACTTTCCATCTTCTGACATTTTGCTTTGTCAAAGTGACGGTATTTCCCGCGCAACGCAGTTCTATATTTAGCATCTTTTGTATACATTTCAGCGCGCGATATGGAACGACCTTGGAATACATACGACTCCAGCGAAGGCAGGGTGGGCGATTCAGGTGACGGACCCAATTCAAAGAAGCGTCGAGGAAATCTTGCCAAAGAAAGTGTTAGAGTTTTAAGGAATTGGTTATATGAGCACAGATATAATGCATATCCAACCGACCAAGAAAAAGTCTACCTGTCAAATGCAGCCAACTTGACAGTTCTACAGGTGTGCAACTGGTTCATTAATGCAAGGAGGCGCATACTCCCAGAAATGATTAAGAAAGATGGGCACGACCCGGAACAATACACAATAACACGCAAACACAAGCAGTCTTTGCTTGACAGATTTGATGAGAGGATGATGAAAAATGGACATGATCCTGAACCTTATGCCATCACAGGCAAGCATAAGCAGTCTTTGCTTGATATATTTGATGACCATATAAGGACAGACACTTCATTTCCATCGTACATACCACACAAAATTGGACGATTTGATAGTGACAGATCGCAAACCACAACACCATCACCATCTGACCTGGACGGATACATGTCCGATTACGAGGCATCTTCGTCCAGTGACAATTTTTCAGAATCTGAATCGTTAGCGGAGAGTCCGTCAAATGTTCACTTTAATCATAATAGTAAATTTGTGTTACCAGTGTCAAACCGCGACATGTACATCCCGGAGAGCGGGGTTCAGTCTGATGGCCAAAGTGTGTGTTCGGTAGGAAATACGCCACCCCCATCGCCGCCCAACGTGATTGTGAGGCCAATCCAGGAGGACAGGTTTAGGCCGTTCTTTATGCTCGTGGATGTAGCCATGAATGAACTGGAGAAACAAAAGGAAAGTGAATCAAATTCTTCATAAATTTGTGACAACTGTTGTGTAACTGTGTTGAGCTATAATGTATACATGGGTTCCAATATATCCATATACATATGAAGATCTATGCAAATCATTCCTACTGATTGATATAAACTATGTGTATATTAACTTTCAGTGTTTTACTGCTATTCTCTCCCCTTTAATAAGTGATAGAATCCACATCGTTTTGTTTAAGGACTTATTCCAAAGATTATTAAATTTTGATAATTTTATAATTCCTGTTTAGACTTCAAAATAAGCCATCTTCTCCAATTACATTGGGAATCTCTAATTTTGCCATATATTGTGTTCAGATTCATATTTCACATGCATATAATGACAGCTTAATAATTATATATATATATTTTAAAAATGAACTAGTTTGGTAAAGAATGACTACATTTGTTATATTCCTGCAGATCCACAGATAAGAAACTCTGTTCATGAACCATTGTTGTATGTTGGATAATTTTAATGCGATTTGATATTTTGTACCAGGGTTTTCATATTCATTTCCATTTGTAGTTAATCAGCATATTGACTATTCCAATGTATTGTCAGGTTTTGATCCTGGATAGTTTATTATCTGTGCTGATGGGTGGTTTATCAGATAAGACTTCAGGGATCATGTGTCCAGGGATCATATATAACTTTAATGGAGTAATCTGCATTTCACCGTTGCCATTTCAACTGTGAACAAATTATCAGGTCTTTGATGCAATTCCATTTTAAACGTGTATAAAATTTTTATCTGTTACCTTTAGTGTGACATATACTACAGTTAACAGATAAAAATTGCATACACATGGGTCAGCCTTACCAATAATTTTACATCTTTAATAGTATCTACAAATATCATGGGTGATTAATTACTTTTTTTAGTTGTTAATTGTTGTCATTTTTATGGTAAATGCATCTGTAGAAGTGTCTGTGAAAGTCATAATAGTTGATAAAATATTGCATGGTTACACAATTGCTGAACTTGACAGTCCACACCTGTTACTTTGATGTTACATGTGTACATCAACAACATTGGTGTGTTACTACAGTGTTTTGTTTATATCAAATCCAACACCACATTTTGCTCGTGTGCAGAAATGGGAGGATATTTTTGAGAATCCGGTCATTAATTTTGTTTCCTTGTAATAATATGGTGACAGCAGTGCAATTAAATTCAAATGTTGTCCATACTTGTAAACAAATAAACATTAATGACTGTCTAATTTAATTACTACAGTATACACATTTATGACTAATTTAATTACTACAGTATACACATTTATGAATCTATAATTTCTGAAGGGTTATTTCTGAACTATTTATAGGTGTGTGGTGGCAGCGGGGCACAGGTTGATAGTTGAGTGCCCCAGGCTATGTTTACTGATGTGACTGAGTTTAGTGATAACGTTATTGATAAAAGGATTTAAAAGTTGACAATGTATTATGTTCCCTTGTGTAATCCGTGCTTTGAGAGGTGATGATAATAATCTATGGACAATGGTTTTGTTGTACAGTAACAGGATATGGTGAATCAGTTAAGAAAACATGTTAAGAAAACGTGAGACATTGATGGGCTTGTTTTCTTTAACAGACGCACACAAAGCAGTGCATGAATTTAATTAACAATTTTTTGTTATACATCAGATAAAAAATCTTTTGTGCTAGCATATGAAAATAATGAACTGAAGTATTTATTTAGTTGTAATGAATTTTTCTTTCTTTTTTTTTGTTAAATATAATCATTCGGTATATAATATCTTTCTCTGATTATTGACACCTGTCAATTAAATTGTTTAATAAAATTGGATATGAAGACAATTCTTTTATAGAAACTTGATCATAATTACTCATTTGTGCTGGTATCGGTTTAATTTCATACCAAAGGTTGTACATGCCAATATGCTGTAAGTGGATCAAGTAGAATCTGTGATGACCACCCAAAGTGTCTTACATGAAGTTTCTTTATATATATATATAAATCATGTTTGTATATTTTGTACTTTTGTTACACCATTGAAATGTTCAGAATAGAATCCTTTTGGAGACATAATGAAATGTATTCTAAATCGTTGTTGAGTATTCAATTTCTGATGTATGTTTCAGTTAAAATGAAATATGATTTTTTTTATCAATAAAATTTGCAAATAGTACCAGTTGATGTTTTCTTTTAATATTAAAGTCGAAAGCTAATAGATGACCCTCTCTCTCTAAACTAGAGTTTAGAAACCACAGTCTACAACTTTTAGCTCACCAGAGCAAAGCATAAGGTGAGCTATTCTGATTTCTGTGTGTCGTTATCTTCTTGCATACACAATTGCACGCATATTTTTGATAGGATCGAACTTGTCCAATGACCATAAAATCTTTGAGTAAAGCCAATCATTAAAGATAAAATTTTGCATTATTTGGCCTTGTGTGTAGGTACTGTTGTTTAAATAGAGTTTGGGTAACACAGGTACTACAATATTTATAGCACACCTGAGGAAAGCTCAATGCGAGATCAGATTGCACTGTGTCCTTTATCTTTGTTTTGTGCATTCTAGCAAATAAGTCGCACTCACTTATAAGGTGATGAGCCAATAGCACTTGCAAATTGTTAGTGAGAGATTCAGTTTGTAACTATTTTTAGCTCACCTGAGCAAAACTTAAAAGTGGGCTAATCTGTTGTCTGTCATCCGTCCATGAACTTTTCATTGATAGCACTCTAGTACCTGCATTTTTCATTGGATCTTCACCAAACTTGTACGCTGGGTCTGATTAGCTCAGTCGGTAAAGCGTTTTACTATCAATCCATGGATTGTAAGTACAAATACCTGCTCAACTAGTCTGTGATGTTTTATATATGACATTGTGTCATGTAATTATTCATTCCTCATCGCTGATTCAAGTGGGAAAGTTACTGGTTAACCTTTCAGGAAATAGTGGTTAACTGATCATTTGTTAGCCCTCGATTGGGCAAAGTATATTCATTCATTCACCAAACTCATATAGTAGTTATATAGCCATAATATCTTGGACAAGTTCTTGAACTGGCCAAATCAAATAGTATCAGAGTTGTGATCTTGAAACATAAAAAATTGCACTGTTTGACCATGTACCAGCATTTTTATATTGTTACGCCCCCTCCCCCCTCAAATTTTTGGTGTGGCATATTGTAATGGCAGTGTCCTTCCAGTATTTCTTTGTCATGTATAGATGAAGTTTGTTAACACTTGCTACAAATGATCAACATAACATGACGACCTGTGGCGAGTAACACCCAGACTCGCACTTTAACTTTGACGACACCTTTAGTCTGAGATTTTGTGTCCGGTCTGTAACTTTGTCACCTATGGATAAATTTCAAAAACACTTGGCTCAATTCATCAGCATGACATGCTGATGTGCAGCTCGTAAGACCCACACCCGTACCTCAAAGGTCAAGGTCACACTTTGAGTTTGTTTGGCAACACAAGTCTGTGCGAGATTTCGTGTCCGGCCTGTAAATTTGTCATGCATAGATGGATTTTATAAATACTTGCTACAAATGATCATCATAAAATTACGTTGTGTTGCGATTAACACCCACTTCAAAGGTCAAGGTCACAATTTCACTTTGAGGACACTTTCAAGTTGTTTGATATTTCATGTCCGGTCAGTAACTTTGTCACCTACGGATAATTTTCAAAAACACTTGGCTCAATTCATCAGCATGACATGACGTGTTTCGCGTAAGACCCACACCTGTACCACAAAGGTCAAGGTCTTGCTTTGAGTTTGTTTGACAACTCTTTGAGCCTGTGTGATATGTCATGCATAGATAGATTTTAAAAATACCTGCTACAAATGATCCAGGCTCCAATTTCAAAGGTCAAGGTCACAATTTAATTTTGTTTGACCACATTCTGTTTGAAATTTTGTGTCCAGTCTATTACTTTGTCACCTATAGAGAAATTTCAAAAGCACTTGGCTCATTTCATCAGCATGACATGAAGATGTGTTGCACATAAGTCCTGCATCCGTAACTCAAAAGTCAAGGTCGCACTGAGATTGTTTGCCAACTCTTGAAGTCTGTGTGAGATTTCGTGTCCGGCCTTTAACTTTGTCGCGCATAGATGAATTTTATAAATACTTGCTACAAATGATCAATATAACATGACGACGTGTGCATACCACCCAGACTATCACTTCAAAGGTCAGGTCACATTGACAACACTTTCTGTCTGCTTGAGATTTTGTATCTGGTCTGTAACTTTGTAACCTATGGATAAATTTCAAAAACACTTGGCTCAGTTGATCAACATGACATGATGAAGTGTTGTAAGACCCAAACCTTTCCTCAAAGGTCACGGCCACACTTTCATTTTGTTTGATGTTTCATATCTGGCCTGTAACTTTGTCTTAAACTTGGCTTAATTGGTCACGATGTGTCGCGCGTAAGACCAGACCCATAATCAAAGGTCAAGGTCACACTTTGAGTTTGTTCAACAAGATTTTTAGTCTGTTTGAGATTTCCAGTCTAGCCTGTAACTTTATCATACATGGATGGATTTCAAAAACACTTGGCTTAATTTATCAAAGCCGGGCCGAATAAGCTCAGTCAGTTACACATTTGACTATCAATCCAGGGGTCATGAGTTTGAATCCCCACTCGGCAACAGTCTCCGTGATGATAGATATACGACATTTTGTCTCTCACAACTGATTCAAGTGGGAAAGTTATCAGTTACTTGCGAAGATGGGGTGTGCTCGAGTACTGTTTATCCCAGGAAACAGTTAGGTTAACTGATCGTCTGTCAGGATGACCATTTTGGGGGCATGTGACACTTGCCAGTGACATGTTAACTTTTTTTCTTGTAGACATGACACATCATTTTTCCACAAATCTTAACCAAACTTACACAGTAGTTATGTAACCACAAGATATTAGACAAGTTCTTAAATCAGCATGATTTGACCGTAATAACCACACCACAGTGCTTATAGCATATTTTGAGCGGAACTAAAATATAATGTCATATTCTCTGATGAAAGTACAAGCATTGTATGGAGTTCCCCATAAAAGCCCCCATTTTATGCCACTGTAAATTGTTCATCTGTCTGTTAACCAGTTTCTTGGTATAACCCAAATTTCTAAAGGGATTTTAACAAAACTTGCACAATAAATGCATAACCACAACTTACAAAAAATATTTCTAGCAGTTTGTTTCCAGTGGAGTTATTCAGGCCCTCTTGTTTATGATTTAAGGGCTGCAACTCCATCATTAATTATTTGATTTGCAAGTTTAAAGAACTTGTTCAATATATTATGGTTATATAGATACTACGGTATATAAGTTGGGGCTATTGTGCATTCAAAGTCAAATAACTAATTTTTTTGAAAAGTCATGGGCCATAACCCTATCATTAATTATCAAATTAGGCCAGTTCAAAAATTTGTCCAAATTATTATGGTTACACAACATATGTGTAAGTTGGCAAGGTGCGAATATTATGGTTATGTAAAGCAGAGTTCTTCTGTGGACATTTTTGTAAAGAACCAATGAAAAGTGCAGGCGCTGTGCACAAAACCAAAAGTTTATGGCTGGATTGACACAAGGTAATCAGAAAAGCTAAACCACCATTTGTGTGGAGCAATCCATTTCATGTACTACTATATTTTTAGACAATATCATTTTGTAAGTTGTCTCCCCTTAATATTGAATATATTATTTATATCATCATATTTCTAAATTAGTATATGTATATTTTTATATTTCACAAAGTCACTGTTTTTTGGCTTACAAAAGCATTATTTTGATTAAAAGTATTTAAACAAAGTTATTCACACCTTATAGTGAAACCCATCAACAAACATTTTCCTGTGTGACAGAAAATGCTTATTATTCACTGGTAAGGTATTAGCTTGATTATTTACTGATTATTTGTAACAACTTTCAGGTATAAATGTTTTTATGAAATGCCATCCAGATGGGTTGGCTTGATTTTAATAACTTTTCAGACATATTGGCCAAGGTGAGACGTGCAATACAACTAGGTATGCAACTCTTAGTTCAAGGTTAGACCTGCAATACAACTAGGTCTGCAACTCCTAGGTCAAGGTGAGACCTGTAATACCACTAGGTCTGTAACTCTTAGTTCAAAGTTAGACCTGCAATACAACTAGGTCTGCAACTCTTAGATCAAGGTTACAACTAGGTTTGCAACTCATAGATCAAGGTTAGACATGCAATACAACTAGGTCTGTAACTCTTAGGTCAAGGTTAGACCTGCAATACAACTAGGTCTGCAACTCTTTAACCCAATAGGTCAAAGTTAGACCTGCAATACAACTAGGTCTGTAACTCTTAGGTCAAGGTTAGACCTGCAAAACAACTAGGTCTGCAACTCTTAGGTCAAGGTGAGACCTGCAATACAAATAGGTATGCAACGCCTAGGTCAAGGTAAGACCTGCAATACAACTAGGTCTGCAACTCTTAGGTCAAGGTAAGACCTGCAATACAACTAGGTCTGCAACTCTTACGTCAAGGTTAGACCTGCAATACAACTAGGTCTGCAACTCTTAGGTCAAGGTTAGATCTGCAATATAACTAGGTCTACAACTCTTAGATCAAGGTAAGACCTGCAATACAACAAGGTCTGCAACTCTTTAACCCAATAGGTCATGGCTAGACCTGCAATACAACTAGGTCTGCAACTCTTAGGTCAAGGTTAGACCTGCAATACAACTAGGTCTGCAACTCTTAGGTCAAGGTTAGACCTGCAATACCACTAGGTCTGTAACTCTTAGTTCAAGGTTAGACCTGCAATACAACTAGGTCTGCAACTCTTAGATCAAGGTTACAACTAGGTTTGCCAACTAGGTTTGCAACTCATAGATCAAGGTTAGACCTGCAATACAACTAGGTCTGTAACTCTTAGGTCAATGTTAGACCTGCAATACAACTAGGTCTGTAACTCTTAGGTCAAGGTTAGACCTGCAATACAACTAGGTCTGCAACTCTTTAACCCAATAGGTCAAAGTTAGACCTGCAATACAACTAGGTCTGTAACTCTTAGGTCAGGGTTAGACCTGCAATACAACTAGGTCTGCAACTCTTAGGTCAAGGTGAAACTTGCAATACAAATAGGTATGCAACGCCTAGGTCAAGGTAAGACCTGCAATGCAACTAGGTCTGCAACTCTTAGGTCAAGGTAAGACCTGCAATACAACTAGGTCTGCAACTCTTACGTCAAGGTTAGACCTGCAATACAACTAGGTCTGCAACCCTTAGGTCAAGGTTAGATCTGCACTATAACTAGGTCTACAACTCTTAGATCAAGGTTAGACCTGCAATACAACAAGGTCTGCAACTCTTTAACCCAATAGGTCATGGCTAGACCTGCAATACAACTAGGTCTGCAACTCTTAGGTCAAGGTTAGACCTGCAATACAACTAGGTCTGCAACTCTTAGGTCAAGGTTAGACCTGCAATACAACTAGGTCTGTAACTCTTAGGTCAAGGTTAGACCTGCAATACAACTAGGTATGTAACTCTTATGTCAAGGTTAGACCTGCAATACAACTAGATCTGCAACTCTTAAGTCAAGGTGAGACCTGCAATACAACTAGGTATGCAACTTTTAGGTCAAGGTTAGACCTGCAATACAACTAGGTATGTAACTCTTATGTCAAGGTTAGACCTGCAATACAACTAGGTCTGCAACTCTTAGGTCAAGGTGAGACCTGCAATACAAATAGGTATGCAACTCTTAGGTCAAGGTTAGACCTGCAATACAACTAGGTTGGACAAGTTCTTGAACATGTCAAATGAGATAACTATGCTGAATAAAGTAACATTTTAACAACTAAGAATCAAAAGAGCAAATGAAAGTTAGTGACAGCGGTTTCTTTGCTTTAATAGTCAACTGCCTTAGTGTTTCAGTGTGTATTCTTAATATGTAAGTGGACTTATAATTATCAAATATATTTCTTGCATTATAGCACAACTCCACTCTTTGCTCTTTCCATGGACCACTATTATTTTTTCCACACTTATTTAATATGTTCCATCATACCAATACAATTATGACCCTATGGGAAGCATATTTTTAGTAGATATGGTATATATTGTTTAAGAAGTGCTTATCTTGCATTATCTCACTTTAATTGACTTCAATCATTTAGAGGCTGAATGTCGCGGACGGTTGAATACCTTTGCTATGTGATTTGCTAAAACAGAAGGACAAACACAGTTCAAGTTAGGCCCTTGAATTGCACTCTCTAACCTTGTGTGCATCATATCATTTGTTCATAATGAAGAATGTTAAACAATAAGACATCAGGCAAGTCTTTGGGAAGGAGAACTTGTAAGAATATTCACCGTCATCCTATTGCAGCAAGAAAACTTTCTGAAAAAGCTTTTATGATCAGAAATTGTTTCAAACCCTGAACCTCCACAGCAGGAGGAAAGTAATAATAAAATGTTTTAGACCACTAAGTCATAGAGTACTCACTGGAAACAGTTTAAATATGGGAGACACTTGATCAGTCAGGTGTTTGCTTTATGCGCTTCTATTACCATACAATGAACTTGTCAGCTCAACATATTCAAGAGGTAAATGTGCCTATCAGTAAAATAGGAAACTATAATCTGTTTATACATTTTTTTATTTATACAATGCACTGAAACAATAATCGTAACAAAATGAATAAAAAATTGTTGATTTAAAACACCACAATAGTTTAACTAGATTCCTTTTCTTCTAAAACTGGAGGTTTCTCCAACACGTGGTCTATCAAACCAAATTCCAGGGCGGCCTCGGGTGTCATAAAATTGTCTCTCTCCATACTGCTCTCTGCAGAGTAGAATGGCAATTGTTATAGTAAAATATAAACTAACTATTCTAATTCATAAATATGTCAACATTCTCAATATTTGGAAAGTTTATATAAGTTTGTAGATGTTTCTTTTTTTTTTTTTTTGATAGTTTAGTGTTGATTTTTATTTCATTCTTATAGTAATTTATTTCCATGCTTAAAACTGACAGACAGAGGGCATTCCTATATCTTTGACTAATTAAACATGAGCGCTATTTCATTTGTAACTTTACTGACACCAAATCATATATACTGTTTGGTAGATAATACTTGTCATTAAATATTTAATTGAGTTAATAAATAAAATAGTCGACTTTAATTAATAATTTGATATAATTAGAGCAGACAATGCAGAATGTCCTTATTATGTAAACATGTATGTAATTAATCATTTTCTCTAGAGATGTGTCTGTCAAAAGGAATGATTCTGCTTTTCATTGGAAACTAATTTCTTATCAAACATAAAGTTTAACAAAATCTGTCGGAGGGACAGTGCGCTCGACTATTTCGATGCTGTTCTAAAATAACAGTTTTTTCAGGAAATAAGTACCATATAGGAGGCAATTAAAACTTAGGGGTGGTAAAATTAAAAAAACAAAAACAAAATCTTTGTCTTTTTTTTTAATATTTACATTGCAAGGTAATCATTTATTAAATCAATAATTATGAATAAGTTGTTAAAAACACTAGACCTATCACTGTAGTGATGAATACCCCCGAACGCCGCCATGACAGAAAATGGTTAACCATTGTATGAAGTTTTATTCAATTATATCCAATAGTTTTAAAGTTATGCTCCAGACAAAAGAAATTCTTAATAAAAGAGAATGTTATGGATTGAGTTGTTTGTATTGTTAATTTTTTTATGGTTTTGTTAAAATTAAAAACGGTATTTTTAATTATTGTGCAGTGTACAAGCTTTCATGGCAATCAATAAATGTTATACTTTTTCGAGTTATGTTGAGGGACAACAATTTTATGGATAAGAAACAAACAAGAGCACTAGGAATACAATATCAAACCTGCTTTGCTCAAACTCCATGTATTCATCAACTTGGTTCTTTCATGAACTTTATTAAACTGTTATCACTGATGGCTTTAAAAGTACTTTAAAAGTACTGCACCAGACAAGGGAAATATATCGAAGGGCAATAACTCTGTAATTAGCAATAATAGAGTTATGTTTCTTGTACACTGCACTTCCTCTCATTATATTCTACCATTGTATGAAGTTTGGTGAAATTCCATCCAGTACTTTAAAAGTAATGCTCCGGACAAGGGAAATATATCAAAGGGCAATAACTCTGTAATTAGCAAGAATAGAGTTATGTTTCCTGTACACTGCACTTCCTCTCATTATATTCTACCATTGTATGAAGTTTGATGAAATTCCATCCAGTACTTTAAAAGTAATGCTCCGGACAAGGGAAATATATCAAAGGGCAATAACTCTGTAATTAGCAAGAATAGAGTTATGTTTCCTGTACACTGCACTTCCTCTCATTATATTCTACCATTGTATGAAGTTTGATGAAATTCCATCCAGTACTTTAAAAGTAATGCTCCGGACAAGGGAAATATATCAAAGGGCAATAACTCTGTAATTAGCAAGAATAGAGTTATGTTTCCTGTACACTGCACTTCCTCTCATTATATTCTACCATTGTATAAAGCTTGATGAAATTCCATCAGGTACTTTTCAAGTTATGCTCCGGACAAGAAAAAATATCAAAGGGCAATAACTCTGTAATTAGCAAGAATAGAGTTATGTTTCTTGTACACTGCACTTCCTCTCATTATATTCTACCATTGTATGACGTTTGATGAAATTCCATCCAGTACTTTTCAAGTTATGCTCCGGACAAGGAAAATTGCAACGGACAGACCGACCGACAGACCGACCTCAGGGCGACTCCAGTATACCCCCTCAAAACTTCGTTTGTCGGGGGTATAATGATACACATTGGGTTTAATATCATGTTCAACATATTACAGGTTATATAAGGCACCCAGTTTTATTGGTGAAGGAAGACCGTAGACTGTATAAACAAAAGTATATAAGTTTTTCACATAAAGTTTTTTAACCATGCTGGTCATGATTTGATTTACTAATTATTTCTTACAGCTTAAACTTATATATTTACATTGATTGAGGAACAAGATCTGACAACTTGAACAAATAATGCTTCAAGTCTTCCTGGGTAGAACCAGTACTAAGCATTATGTTAATATTTACGTTTCTACTGATACATGAACTACATGTGTATATAGATTACTCGCATTTTATTACCCAATGACAAACTTTGGCAACTGGGTGGAGCTGTAAAGGATAAAATTGTATTTCAATGATGGATTGATCCTGTTTTGCTGGTGAGACATAACATCACAAGTTTCATGTTATGTTCGACTTAATATGCCATAAAAATGTGTGCATTTATTTAGTTCTGGTAACAGCATTGTTCTTATGATGACACTTTGCGGTTTAATTCATATAATCTGTTTTTTAATATCAAAATGGGAATATAAAGCAAGTTTCATCGAAACCAGTTTAATAGAAAATTTAATGTTATATATCGATATTAATATAAATATTAAAAGCACAATCTTTAGCTTTCATTGGTGATGTTAACCAATGAGCCTAATGTCTTTCATCACCTTATGAAGACTCAAAATTACACTTTGAATCCTAAATAAGGAAGGACACTACATTATGGCAGTGTCAGTTTCTTACCTATAACGTCTATTGGTTGTTTTGTGTGTTTTGCGTATATCTCATTTAATCTTTTCTTTTGTCGTAAAATTTCTTCCGCTTGTATTTGAATATCTGTAGCTTGACCCTGTTTAATAAGATTTAAAACAAAAATCATTGTTAAAGCCATTTCTTTTAGACTTAGAGAACTATATATATATTTATATAGTATAATCATATATTTAATATTTGTCCAGTATTGTTTTAGATATTGCGTAATATCCTTGTGGGCCACTCGTCCATTACTAAACATACGCAGAAATATTAACCTGCTTAATAACACATATGAACATTAGGGTGGTATAACAATACCTAGATTCTTGTAACCGTAAATTATTCCACTTCTGTGAATATTAAGTATGTGGTTGATTGTCATTACAGTATACCAGTAAAATCTGTCTTGACGTCCAAACTGCCAAATAACAGATAAGATCGCCCAAAGTTTTCATATGAATCACTGAACTTTAAGTTTTGTCCCTTGCTCACAAAGCCAGGAGACACTAATTTGGATCAGTCCGTCACACTTTGGTTTCTGTGCAATAACTTAATATTGCCTGAATCAAATCTTTTGAAATTTTAAAACACTATTTATAATGACAAAACATAGGCTAAGTTCTATTTTACGGGTTGTGACATTTGTCATTGTAGAATTATGCCCCTTTAATTTGAGAAAAATCCTATATTTGGGGGTTTCCATGCAATAACTTAAGAATGCCTGAATCAAATCATGTCAGTCGGTAACATATGATCATTCACTTCAGAGAAAAACATAGTATGGGGAACTGTAGGGGATGTGGTTAAAAATTAAGTAACTGCTTGCGGTTAGATAGTTTTTAAGAACATCCCCTTAGTGTATTAATGAACTGTAACCCACAAGCTAATTAACTGCACGTAAGCGACTAAAAAAAACTAAAATTACTTTTTTATAACTGTACTAAACAAACCACCCTTGGCAGCCTCTCAATATTGACAGCGATAAAAAGATTTGTGATGTAATAGAGCATGCGATAGTATCACGCGTATATGCAAGGGAGGATCCTGAGCAAGAGTTACTAAACCAAACTAGTACTCCATACTCTGTTTTTCAGTGCTTATAAATAATATAATGCATACTACGTCCAATACAGTTTTATTGCAGATGTCAATATATTTTAAAAAAACAACAACCCAATAACGATACATAATATTAGTGTAGCCATAACTTTTCTAATCTTGTTAATGAACCCCTTATCTAATGGTCTTAATCCACACACTATCACTGCAGTATTCATTTGTGTACTTCCTAACATGGCGGAGGTACAGTCGGAAAGCAACCGAGTCATTACATAACTACAAAAATGTAAACAAAAGTTAAAAGCTTGGTCTGCTCATCTAGGATAAATATATTTCGATCGAAGTTATTTATTTTCTCACTTTTAAAAACAGTCACTAAGGGTCTACAGTAATGGTTTAAGCAATACTATAAACACATTTAATTACAATAATTTTTGTTATTTTCAAAAAGTGTGCAGTCAGAAGTTTAATGAGGCTTTAATACAATGTTTATAATGACAAAACACAGGCTAAGTTCGATTTTAAGGGTTGTGGCATTTGTCATACTACAGTTATGTCCCTTTAATTTGTGAAAAATTGTATTTTGGGGGGTTTCCGTGCAATAACTTGAAAATGACTGAATCTAATCTTTAGAAAAAATTCACAGAATTTGCTTGTATATAAATCTCTGAACTTCTAAGTAAATCAACAGTACAAGAGTCCAAACAGTGTAACATTGTTGATAATTTTATATACACAGGAATTTGAGCTCCATTAACTTTACATAGGCATGGCATTTGTTTTAATAGTATGTATATATATTATTAATTGCTGCAGGAAAAGTTTTCTCATATTTGTGATCTGATACCAGGAGCTGATGATTTCACTAAACATCAAGCTGAAATTTCCTCAACTCAAAAAATCTCAATTTCTCTAAATTACTGTTTGAACATGACACACAGCATTGTAATCAGAACAAATTCGTACTCATTGATTAAAGATAACAGGCAAAATAATCAATATAAATCAAGTTATAGCATTTCAAAAATTTGAGTTGAGGAAAATCTCAAGTTGAGATGTTTTGTTAAACTGGGACCTGTATCTAAGGCATTTTCTCTTACAATTTAAATTGGTTTAACGGATGTGTATAATCTCCAACGATGTTTTTGAAATGTTATTACAAATATTCTACACAGTTATTACCTGAGCACTTCCTAGCACCTGATGTATCATTATTCTAGAGTTTGGCAGTGAATATCTCATCCCGGCGCTTCCTGCAGCCAACAGTAGTGATCCCATACTGGCAGCCTGACCCACACACCATGTTGCAATAGGGGGCTGTATGTACTGCATTGTATCATAGATGGCAAGACCTGATGTCACCACACCTCCTAGTCATCCGAAAACAAAAAGTGAATATACTCTGCACTAATAAGACATTATTAACAAAAATCCTCACTTGAATAAATTAATCTTCCCTGAGGCTCTCAACATATATACATATATATATATATATATATATATATATATATATATATATATATATATATATATATATATATATATATACACAAAGTAAAGTATAATTTATAATTATATTGTACAAAATATGGTTTTCCATGTTCACATACATTTCTTAAGTATATAATCAATTATTCAGAACATGAACTCATGCACATGTTACAGTATGTTTAGCATTTCTGACTCTAAACTGCAGTGGTGGTCTAGCAATAGAGCATCAACCTCCCATGCGAAAGATCATGGGTTCGATCCCAGGTAGGAACATACCGAGGATTTGAAAAATGGTAGTAAAAGCTTCCTCGTTTGGCACTCAGCATTTGGTTGACACAGTGTTAGTATAATGTGACTGGGTCAGGTTCCATACCATGTGTCTGCAGCATGATACTCCAGTGTGGCAGTGCTCAAATACTGTCTCAAGTAGACACCATTGCGATAAAACTGCAAAATTGTTGAAAGCAACAACAACAACTAAATCTTCGTTTAATGCTAGGAAAATAATTCTTAACTAATGAAATATCAACAAAGCATGCCATTTTATGGTTATTAAATTTATATACAGTTTTTATTACAGTAAACTCTTTATACTTATGTGCTTTTTATCTATAATAAAAACTATAAACCCATGTTCTTGTTATATGCAATATGTAACTAAAATAAAGACTTTGACTTTATTAAGATAACCATAGAGTTCTTTAATATAATCTACCAATATATCCTGCTGACAAATTGTTTAAAATGTTATATTTCCTTGGTAAATTTGTAAATCATGTACAGTATATTTTACACACAGCATACCTGGACTGTTAATATACATGTGGATGGGCTTCTTAGCGCTCTCAGACTGGAGGAACAACATCTGGGCAACAATTAAACTTGATATATCATCCGATATCTGTGAATGAAATAAACTTGATATCTCATATATGTGGATGAAATAAACTTGATATCTCATCTTATATAATGCAGATGTGTTTAACTTGATATCTCATCTGATATATGTGGATGAAATAAACTTGATATCTCATCTTATACATGTAGATGAAATCAATTGGATACCTCATCTCGCATCTGTGAATGAAATAAAGTTGATGTTTCATCTGATAACTATAGATGAAATAAACTTGATGTCTTATATATATGTGGGTGAAATAAACTTCATTTCTCATATTATAAATGTAGATGAAATAAACTGGATATCTCATCTTATATATGTCAATGAAATCAACTGGATATCTCATCTTATATATGTGGATGAAATCAACTGGATATCTCATGTTATATATGTGGATGAAATCAACTGGATATCTCATCTTATATACATGGATGAAATCAACTGGATATCTCATCATTTATATGTGGATGAAATCAACTGGATATCTCATCTTATATATGTCAATGAAATCAACTGGATATCTCATCTTATATATGTGGATGAAATCAACTGGATATCTCATGTTATATATGTGGATGAAATCAACAGGATATCTCATCTTATATACATGGATGAAATCAACTGGATATCTCATCTTATATATGTGGATGAAATCAACTGGATATCTCATCTTATATATGTGGATGAAATCAACTGGATATCTCATCTGATATTTGTGGATGAAATCAACTGGATATCTCATTTTATATATGTGGATGAAATCAACTGGATATCTCATCTTATATATGTGGATGAAATCAATTGGATATCTCATCTTATATATGTGGATGAATGCAACTGGGTATCTCATCTTATATATGTGGATGAAATCAACTGGATATCTCATGTTATATATGTGGATGAAATCAACTGGATATCTCATCTTATATACATGGATAAAATCAACTGGATATCTCATGTTATATATGTGGATGAAATCAACTGGATATCTCATCTTATATACATGGATGAAATCAACAGGATATCTCATCTTATATATGTGGATGAAATCAACTGGATATCTCATCTTATATATGTGGATGAAATCAACTGGATATCTCATCTTATATATGTGGATGAAATCAACTGGATATCTCATCTGATATCTGTGGATGAATGCAATTGAATACCTCATGTTATATATGTGGATGAATGTAACTGGATTTCTCATTTTATATATGTGGATGAAATCAACTGGATATCTCATCTTATAAATGTGGATGAAATCAATTGGATATCTCATCTTATATATGTGGATGAATGCAACTGGATATCTCATCTTATATATGTGGATGAAATCAACTGGATATCTCATCTTATATACATGGATTAAATCAACTGGATATCTCATCTTATATATGTGGATGAAATCAACTGGATATCTCATCTTATATATGTGGATGAAATCAACTGGATATCTCATCTTATATATGTGGATGAAATCAATTGGATATCTCATCTTATATATGTGGATGAATGCAACTGGGTATCTCATCTTATATATGTGGATGAAATCAACTGGATATCTCATGTTATATATGTGGATGAAATCAACTGGATATCTCATCTTATATACATGGATGAAATCAACAGGATATCTCATCTTATATATGTGGATGAAATCAACTGGATATCTCATCTTATATATGTGGATGAAATCAACTGGATATCTCATCTTATATATGTGGATGAAATCAACTGGATATCTCATCTGTTATATGTGGATGAAATCAACTGGATATCTCATCTTATATATGTCAATGAAATCAACTGGATATCTCATCTTATATATGTGGATGAAATCAACTGGATATCTCATGTTATATATGTGGATGAAATCAACAGGATATCTCATCTTATATACATGGATGAAATCAACTGGATGTCTCATCTTATATATGTGGATGAAATCAACTGGATATCTCATCTTATATATGTGGATGAAATCAACTGGATATCTCATCTGATATTTGTGGATGAAATCAACTGGATATCTCATTTTATATATGTGGATGAAATCAACTGGATATCTCATCTTATATATGTGGATGAAATCAATTGGATATCTCATCTTATATATGTGGATGAATGCAACTGGGTATCTCATCTTATATATGTGGATGAAATCAACTGGGTATCTCATGTTATATATGTGGATGAAATCAACTGGATATCTCATCTTATATACATGGATGAAATCAACAGGATATCTCATCTTATATATGTGGATGAAATCAACTGGATATCTCATCTTATATATGTGGATGAAATCAACTGGATATCTCATCTTATATATGTGGATGAAATCAACTGGATATCTCATCTGATATCTGTGGATGAATGCAATTGAATACCTCATGTTATATATGTGGATGAATGTAACTGGATTTCTCATTTTATATATGTGGATGAAATCAACTGGATATCTCATCTTATAAATGTGGATGAAATCAATTGGATATCTCATCTTACATATGTGGATGAATGCAACTGGATATCTCATCTTATATATGTGGATGAAATCAACTGGATATCTCATCTGATATCTGTGGATGAATGCAATTGAATATCTCATGTTATATATGTGGATGAATGTAACTGGATTTCTCATTTTATATATGTGGATGAAATCAACTGGATATCTCATCTTATATATGTGGATGAAATCAATTGGATATCTCATCTTATATATGTGGATGAATGCAACTGGGTATCTCATCTTATATATGTGGATGAAATCAACTGGATATCTCATCTTATATATGTGGATGAAATCAACTGGATATCTCATCTTATATACGTGGATGAAATCAACTGGGTATCTTATCTTATATATGTGGATGAAATCAACTGGGTATCTCATCTTATATTTGTGGATGAAATCAACTGGATATCTCATCTTATATATGTGGATGAAATCAACTGGATATCTCATCTTATATACGTGGATGAAATCAACTGGATATCTCATCTGATATTTGTGGATGAAATCAACTGGATATCTCATCTTATATACGTGGATGAAATCAATTGGATATCTCATCTTATATAATGGCCCTAATTTTGTTTGTTACTATGATACTATGAAACATTGTTACTAATTGTACATACAGGTCCCATGATCATGATAATTCTTTCTTTAAGCAGTCTGGAATATACACGTATGATCGTATATATATATGTGGGTGAAATAAACTTCATTTCTCATATTATAAATGTAGATGAAATAAACTGGATATCTCATCTTATATATGTCAATGAAATCAACTGGATATCTCATCTTATATATGTGGATGAAATCAACTGGATATCTCATGTTATATATGTGGATGAAATCAACTGGATATCTCATCTTATATACATGGATGAAATCAACTGGATATTTCATCTGTTATATGTGGATGAAATCAACTGGATATCTCATCTGATATCTGTGGATGAATGCAATTGAATATCTCATGTTATATATGTGGATAAATGTAACTGGATTTCTCATTTTATATATGTGGATGAAATCAACTGGATATCTCATCTTATATATGTGGATGAAATCAATTGGATATCTCATCTTATATATGTGGATGAATGCAACTGGGTATCTCATGTTATATTTGTGTATGAAATCAACTGGATATCTCATCTTATATACATGGATTAAATCAACTGGATATCTCATCTTATATATGTGGATGAAATCAACTGGATATCTCATCTGATATTTGTGGATGAATGCAATTGAATATCTCATGTTATATATGTGGATGAATGTAACTGGATATCTCATCTTATATACATGGATTAAATCAACTGGATATCTCATCTTATATATGTGGATGAAATCAACTGGATATCTCATCTTATATATGTGGATGAAATCATCTGGATATCTCATCTTATATACGCGGATGAAATCAACTGGATATCTCATCTTATATACGTGGATGAAATCAACTGGATATCTCATCTTATATATGTGGATGAATGCAACTGGATATCTCATCTTATATATGTGGATGAAATCAACTGGATATCACATCTTATATACGCGGATGAAATCAACTGGATATCTCATCTTATATATGTGGATGAAATCAACTGGATATCTCATCTTATATACGTGGATGAAATCAACTGGGTATCTCATCTTATATACGTGGATGAAATCAACTGAGTATCTTATCTTATATTTGTGGATGAAATCAACTGGATATCTCATCTTATATACATGGATGAAATCAACTGGATATCTCATCTTATATACGTGGATGAAATCAACTGGATATCTCATCTTATATACGTGGATGAAATCAACTGGATATCTCATCTTATATACGTGGATGAAATCAACTGGATATCTCATCTTATATACGTGGATGAAATCAATTGGATATCTCATCTTATATTATGGCCCTAATTTTGTTTGTTACTATGATACTATGAAACATTGTTACTGATTGTACATACAGGTCCCATGATCATGATAATTCTTTCTTTAAGCAGTCTGGAATATATATCGTATGATCGTTCCCCACGTCCCGTCTGCTCCACAACTATTGGTACATAGTATGGTCTGTTCATACATGCTGTCTTGTGCAGGCATCTGGAAGTAGATCTCTGGAACAAAGTTACCTGCAAAAAATTAATAGGTCATTCAGCATACATGATTCTATAAAGATATCAATATGTATGTATATATATATATATATATATATATATATATATATATATATATATATATATATATATATATATATATATATATATATAAATTTGCAACATGTATAGTAAAACAACAGTAATGACTACCTCATATGTGTAATTGTCCTATGTAATTTAGATTAAAAGTGTTTATGTATATTAATGATGATTCTGCATGTGTAATGGTAAATGTGTTTGTTTGAATATTTAACATAATTGTTGTATATCAATCATCATGGAGACTGTGGCCGAGTGAAATTCAAGTAACATATTTAGTTATTGACAATGTTGCAGCTATATATATTTGAACATTCTGCAATCTATCTTTAATACTAATTCAATTCTCATTTCAGGTTAGCTCTTTGCTCCAGTCACGCTGCTGGGAAGGTACCTTACTTGGTCATATCAGCAAATCTTGTTGGATGTATTCTACCATTTCAAGAGGTCAGCCCTACATAATGAGAAATGGAAAGAATTCAAACTGTTCCTTGTTCCAGTATAAAGAGCTGCACAGTGTAAGGTGGTTTTCATTGTATGCTTCTCTTGAAGCTGTCTACAGAACCTGGGGAACACTTTCTATAAATATGGAGTCACAGATGGAATCACTTCAAAGGGTTTGTTTAAGATGATTACAATGTTTACATTCATAGCAACCACATACCTGCTTATAAATGGGCATTATTCCTAAAATAACTCAGCTCAATTTGTTCTTCCAGAAAGAGAACATTGACTTGGTAATGCTGTGGTTAAGCAAATAACTTAACTAAAATCAATGATTGAAAATGTCTGTCTGAATTCTGGTTGTTGCTGGAAAGAAACTTAAAGTTAAAGGGGGTCAAAGTTGTGGACACTCCTATTCTGCATCAGCAATTCAATAAGACAAGGCAGACCTTTCTGAGTAATTTAATCAAAGAGATTAAGAGACAAATTTCCTGCAATGGTCACAGATGTTATTTCCAACATGGCTGTACTGACCATTAGTATGTCCCTGCTGTCAGAGAATGACATAAAAGAATGTGGAGTTACCCAGTTGAAGGCTGTTTCTGATCATAATGGACAGGAAGTCAGTGGAAATCCTCCATTTGTTGGTGCTGGAGAAACCATGCTGAAATGGGACACATGTAAAGCCCTAGTTGTTCAACAGCAATATCCTTGCCATACTGTTATATCTAATGCTGTTGTCTGTAAATCACCCAGATAGTTTTCCAAACCTGAAGAAACTCAGTTTGATAGCAGTCTTGGCACCACTTTAAACAGCCACTGTTGAAAGAGGATTCAGTGTCCAAAATGGCATTAAAGTTACATCAAGAAATAGGCACCAGCCAAAGATTGGACACCTTGATGAAACTGTCACTTGGACCGGATATTGAGGACTTTGATTACCATGAAGCACTAGCCAAATAGAAGGAAGTGAAGCAAATAAAACTGTTTGCCAAATAGGACTGGATATGATACAGAGTATTTTAATATCATGACTGCTGACAGCAGTAGGGTTGGCAACAGTTAATGTTTAGATTTCAAAGATCAATTGATTTGAATCTGTCTCCTTTAGTTGTTGAAATGAAACATTCATTTAAAGTTAAATGTTTTGAAGTAATTATTAAATACTTAAGTTGCAGTTTTGACTTTGCAATTTGTGAATAACAGGAAGTAGAACTGTATTAATAAAATATGTCTCTTTAACCCTTTATTTTTTCAAACTCATTTTGTTTTCGACTAACCAACTGATGACAGTCGGATTTTTAATCAGATAGTCATCAATCACAAAAAAAAAATTGGAGCTGGAGAAAACACTGTATTACTGGTAATGGTGTTTGTAGAATTAAACGAGTCCTGTGACTAGTCTTCGACATCAACCTTCGTATCATCCAATTTATCATTCTAAATAAGTCTAAATACCATTCCAATACTATTCATGTTCTCACATTGCAGAAGATATACCATCAGATAACTTAAACATGTGAATGAATTTATGACAATTAACTATTATAACAATGATATCTATTATACATCACTAGTATTTATATAATCAAATATATAAACAAGTCGCAAAAATACATGACAAAATGATTTTTATTTAAACACGTCATAACTGTAACATTTTTACTTTTGCATATAATATTAGAACAAATGAGTTTAAGAAATTGCCTAATATACCTTGCAGATATGCTTCAGTACATTTAAATTCATAACTGATGACAAATATTGCGGATGAAATTTTTTTAAGACTGGATACTCGCTACAACTTATACTTCCGGTTTACCAGAAGAAATCCGAATGATAAAAAAATGTCTGTCTAGCGACGTTCAAGAGTTAAATTAGCTGTGTTTTCTTGTATTGCATAATCAACAAGAGGAAAATGACAGCTGCTGTCAATAGAAAAGGGACTTTTGTTCTATCTGAGTACGTTACTTTCGATACATTCGATTGTTATTCTCTGATTTTGATGAATTAATATGACTTTCTTCCACCAAGCACCTGCATCACTTTGGTTGCTATGGAAGCTCTTTTCATATATCTTATTTACATATAAAAGTCATGGTTTAATGCATCGTGTTTGTTGAATATTTTATGCCATTCTGTTTGTTTATATTGATTTTAATACTTTAACAGGCATTGTTTTGAATTTTAAGTATTAGAATCATACTGGCAACCCCCTGAGACTAGAAGTCTCAAGCTGTACCGACTGAGCTGATGGGGCTATCAAAAAAGTAATTAAGTCAATAATTGCATTTTATATGTGTCTGATTAATTCAGTCAATGGTGTTTATAAAGGCTAGTCATATTAACAGGAGTAAGACTTATTTAGGACGACTTGTCTTTTAATGGGACAACTTGTCTTTATAAAAATGGGAAGAGTTTAGTATGGGGCGAGTTGTCTTTAAGTCCCAAAGACAGCTTGTCCATAATGTTTTAACTCCTGGACACAACCTTCTGGTGTCTCTAAAAGAACATTTACTATGGCTCTACAAAAAAAAACAGAATCAGGAGTGATTCATGAAAGTTCTGAACCTACTTTGCAATCAAACCAAATCAAAACATTATTCTTAATGTTCTTTCTAAACCAATTCAATATCTTTTAAAACTACAATGTATGACATAAGCTTCGTCTTAAATTGAAATATGCAAAAGTTGTTCTAGTTTTTTAATTAAATTTTCTTGTTTAATGAAATAATTATTATTATCATTATAATGAAGCAGTTTAAAAATGTTGTATGTATCATGCCAGCAGGGCCTCAGGTACATAATTTCTTTTCCATTTTGTTTATCAAGAACAAATATGTATATATATATAGTCTTTATACCTATGAGGATGTATTTATGTCTGTGTGTTGTCAATCAATTTCAGTCCAGAACCAATAAGGGAGTCTGGTGTTGATAAACAAAATGTGATGCGCATGAGAATAAACAGAATCGCACTTGTTCAGGAACTTCGAGTAGAGCATGTTATTCAACACTTGATTGATGAAAATGTTGTCACAGAAGATGATCTGAAAAAAATTAACTCTGGCTCCACTCCTGCGGACAAAGCCAGGTTGTTAGTGGATTTACTTCCAGGTAAAAAAAAAATCAAAATGTTATGAAACAGTCAGTCACATGCATAATTAATCATATTGAAAGCAGGATTTATTTATTCAGAATTTTTAATGTCATCAATTTATTAAAAGCCTCCGGTAAATGCAACACTTTAAAGGAGGGAAATTTAATATTTTAGTTAATTATATTTGCTAAGAATGTAAATGAGTGAGTGAGTGAAAGAGTGAGCGATTGCATGTCAGTGTCACTGCCTGTTATACCAATTTTGATTTACTATAACTTTATTATTTGGAGTCATTAGCACATCAGACTCAATCCAAGGGTTGTGAGTTTGAATCATCCCTGCCCGGCAACATTCTCCATGATGATTGATATATATATATATGACATTGCATCTCATTGTCATTCCTCTCTCACCACTGGATCAAGTGGGAAAGTTATCAAATACTTGTAGAGATAGGTGTGCTTGAATACTGGTTTACCTTCCAGGATAACAGAAAAGAGTGTTTAAGTTAACTGATCGTCTGTTAGCCCTTAATGGCATAAAATGATAGTTAATATTCAAACACACTATGATTCAGAAGCATTGATCTTAATTATTTGTTTGTAAATCATTTAATGTTATCAAAGCCTACATTGACTTCATATCCTGAGATCTATACAGTTTACAATATATCATATCTTCTTTTGTCAGCCTTGTTTATACATTATTGTTATATTTTGGTTATAGATAAGGGCAAACATGTGGATTGGTACAGAGCATTTAGAGAAGCTCTCCAGAATCCAGATGCCGGTCAGGACATGAAGAAAAGATACAAAGTCCTTGTTGAATTTCTTGACAACACTGTCATCCATCGTCCAACCTCCCAACATTCAAAGTTTGGTGAGATTGCAAGTCCCAGACGAGAAACCATGAAATTGCCTCGCTTTAAGGCACTGCCTTCCATAAAATCGTCGGAAGGTCATGCTCAAAATGTTCTTAGTATAGATGAAGAAAGAAAACAAGAAGAAGAAAGTAGTACAAGTGCCTTAAGAGAGATACAAGAAAAGGATGAGAGATATTCTGTGTGGAGTGGCAAGTTTGAGAAAACAAATGATTCAGTAACATTGGTGAAAGGTTACTTCCAGCAATGGATATCTACCCCAGATAATTTCAGATCTCTACTTACAGTAAGTGTTCTTTGAAAACAAGAATCTAATTTCATAAATGCACCCAGGATTTTTTGTCAGATTTGGAGTTCAAATTTTTTTGTCAGACTTCAAAAGGGGGGATAGGATGGGTCAACCATTTTTTTTGGCCACAGGGCTTTTTTTTATCGTTTATATACAGCTGTATTTCCAGTTGCCAAAAGTATCTTTTTTCCCCTAATTTGGCAAAAAATCATGGCCAGAAAGAGTGCTTTTTTGTGTATGTGTTTTTGTAAAATCCTAGAGAGACTCATTGTCTCTGTCTACATCCTTGAGTGAGGTTTAGTATGTAATATTGCTATTGATGTACCAATATGATGATTGTAATCACAACAACTTGATTTCTAATTTCTAATTCAGAAACTGTTTGGCTTGGGAACCTCAAACTTGCAGGGTGGTTTGTCTTGATAATTAGATGATCCCTATCCAATTTAGCATTAGAAGATCAAAAGCCAAATCACTGTGACTATTTACAGGAAATCAGTTTCAGATTGATAACTGGAGAACAGTTTTGGCCTAGGTCTTAAAGGACCTCGGTTACCTGACACCCTATCATGGATCACCAGGCCTATTATGTTTTACAAATATCTCTTGTTCTATACAATCTGATATAAAAAAAAATAACATAAAATTAAACAATTGAATTTGTTATTTCTAAATTGTGTAATAATGCTTGGTGCAGTACCTAAAAACACTTGTATATATGGTATGTTCTGTAAATAACATTTTGTCATTATTTCGATGATAATTATTATATTTAAGACTTTTTTCCCTCTTTGAACCAGGTTCCAGACGAACACTTTCACAAACTTGAACGATCTTCAGATCCTACGGATAAAGAGCAGCTGTCACAAGAAACTCAAGTTCTGGAGCGTATGAAAAAACTTGAACTAGTAACTGTCCTTGCTCGTCGCAAACTTCTCCCAGTGGGTTTTGAACTCTGCATGTGTGATATTGTGCAAGAAATATTACGAGAACCAGAGAACTATCACCTGTACTTCAAATATCTCAAATCGCTGGAAACTATGGACATAAACTTATTGCAAGACATACTGAACTCATTCTATTCCATTTTAAGAAGCAATACAAAAGCTGCAAGAAATTCCGAAAGTGTCAAACAGTTCACCACATTAGCATTTTATCTGATAGACTTCATGACAGAATATGGCTACTTCACAGATGCAGAAAAAATCATGTCCGTTCTTATGGGATTTTTAAGCGACTCACATCATTTGGACATTTGGATGACGAAATATCAGGGTTACATCAAATTAATGCATTTGCGAAATCGCAACTATAATTTCCAGGGAGCGAGTCAAGCTTACCAATGTGCAGTGGAAATGACCTGGCAGATCAAGATGATGTCGTTTGGACAGGATCTACTTGAGGAAGGAGCGATAACAAATGAACTGAGTCAAATGTTGCTCGAACTTGGCTCAATCAATCCTGCGTTTGCTTGGTCACAGAATGCTCTAAAGGTAAGAGAAGAGTGTTTTTTTTATTTTTTATTATTTGAAGTTTTCTGACCATTCTGACCTTTTTAGTTTGCTGGTAGTTTATAAAGCCATTGAACATACAGTTAAGATAAGTGCTAGATACAAGGCAGGGGAGGTAAAATTTGCTGGCAAAAACTTGTGTGTGTTGGTTTATTCTAGATCTCCCTGGCTGCAAGTAGTTTTTTTATATAAAGCATGCTGGAATATATATATATATATATATATAGACTTGCTATGAAGCTAACAATTTTACAGTTATCTCTTTTAACAAAACAAATGTCAAAGAACCTTTTACTTTTACCTTACACAAGTCTCTCATTGGAAAATTCCTCTCAATGCCATGACATGAACTTTTTTCAAATAACTTTTTTAATTGAACATGAATTTGTAATATAAGCCATTCTCACCTGACTTTTATTCTTTCTTTTTCTCTTTCCCCGGTCCGGTAAGTGAAATGTGTGACACCAACAGCTCGGGTAATGGATTTTGCCACTGCTGCCAGATAATGTTATGAATCAGAATACAATTGGTCTTTTGATGGTGATCTCTAGCACAACTAAATACATTTACCGTGCTTAAAAAATTGATGTACTCTTTCTAGTACTAGTTTATATAGGTTTTAGCTTAGTAGAGTCCTGTTTTCTAACAATTTGACTAAAGTACACGATCTTCCTATGCGTAGCGTAAATAGGAGATAATTTTAATGAAATTGGTTTTCTAATAACAATCTCATTGGCTATGGTGTGTACATATTCATGCAACACAGTTAGTAATACCAGTGATGAGTTTGAAACTACAGGTAAGGTTAGTATTTAAAATGCTGAGGGATGGAAATGTTAAGATAACTAAATATGAATTTAGCTGACAACCTCAGTGCAGATTCACCATGTAGTCGTGTGATTACACACAAACTGGTTACTTATGTTTGCAATCATTCATTTGGATTTTGTCAGTTGACATTAGCTACTAGTTAACACATTCAGTTGCTGTAGTTACTGAGTGCAGCCTAGATAATGGCAACAAATTTAACTTAACACTTCTATACCATATATCTAAAACATATGTATATGCAGGTTCAATCCCCATCTCAACCCAATGGTGTCTAAAATAAATAGCACTCTGTACTCATTCTACCAAGGTAACAGCCTCAATAACATTTCAATAAAGCTTTGAGGGATCTTCAGAATCAAAAGAAAATATTGGTAGTTTAATACAATATAAATTAAAATATATCCTAGTATGTATGCTTAGTTTATTTCTGTTATGGAACGGGGCATAACTATGGTAAATGGTTGAAAGGCAAAGGAGCATAACTCTGGTAAATGTTTTAAAGGCATCTGAGTTTGCACATTTTACAATCAATTTATGACAAAAATCGTAAGATCATAGTGTTTCGTGCTCATCAGTATGTATAAAAAAAAATCCATGAAATATATTATTTTGTATTTTTCTGGTTTTTTTTTCAAAACTACCTTAACGTCAGTACTTAACAATTTTTTATATAAGAGGTTTTAAGTAACTCAACTTGGTGATTGTTATCTTCACATGGTTATGTGTTCCTGGGTGAAAAGTTTGATTTGATGTCTGAACATGAGTAAAAATCAAAGTCAACACTGTCGTGGGTCCCTTCATAAGAAAAGAGACTGCAGCGTAGTCTAGTGGTAGAGCATCCACCTCACATGCGGAAGGTCGTAGGTCTGATCCCCAACCAGGTCATACCAAAAACTTTAAAAATGGAACTACCGGGTGTTAAAGCTTTCTTTCTAATCTGAATGGGTAGGGTATCATACCATGTGTCTGCGGCATGATACTCTAGTGTGACAGCGCTAAGAATGCTGTCTCAAGTAGACATGTCATGATATGACTGAAAAATTGTTGAAAGCCACGAACAATAACAACAACAACAACAGAAAAGATAGCTAATTCTTGTTGGATGGTATTATGTTCAAAATGTAAAAACTAATTGAAATTGAATAAGTTGGATTATACTAACTTATTTTAGTTGGTTTGCGAAAAAAGCTCAAAGTTTGTATGAATCGCTCTTGAGTCTGCTTGCTCAGCAGAACTAATATTGAGTGTATTATTTTTTAAAGAGGTGTCGGGGCCAAGCTGGGGATTGAACCTGCAAGCTCTGGTATACATTACACTATTACACCATTTTGAAATTGAAATTTTGAAACTTGATTGAGCATTTTGTACATGATTGTTACAGCAAGTGAAATCTGGTGATAACAAAGTTTTGGTAATCAATACGCTGTGCAATGCTGTGATGACATACTGTGCCAGATGGCAGGTCAGGCGGGCGGAGAAACTGGCAATATACGCTGTACAGCTGGCCAAGTGAGTAAAGATTTAAACAATCATAAATCCATTTGTTTATACATGCAGTTATAATCAACTACATGTGTGTGTATATAATATCTTTCATAAATTCTCATCTGAATTTTGTCTTTCGTTTAGTTTACGCGCTATGTCAACTTTTTTTTCCAAAATAAGTCACACTCATGTATAAGGTGATAAGCCAAGATCACAATGTCATGCAAATTATTAGTGAGAGACTGTCAGGCTGAGTTTTGATTAAGTAATTTTTTTTTCTATTTAGTACAAATCTAACAAATCTGATCTGTATTATGGAACTCACTTTTAATGCTGCTGTTTATTATTGACCATAATCAGGCAATACAATATCGTGTACATAGATCGAATTTCAGAAAGTTGTTGTATATTTACTTAGCAGGCAATAGTTTGAACTAAGAAATTCTCTGTAGGCTGTTTAAGATTTTTGTTTATTTATTAATCAGCCAATATTTTAAACAAGGAAATCTATTGTACTTATATTGAAGGCCCTACTTTACTGGAGCTCACTTATATTGCAGCTATTTATTTATTTATCAGGCAATATTTTGGACAAAGGAATCCTCTATACTTGAAGGCCCTACTACACCTGTGTCACTTCTCTACAGAGTTTAAACAAGATGAGGCCGGACTTCAGATCGCCTTGGTTAGTATTTCTGATAGCGATGAATAGGTCAAACCAAGTTTATACACAATGACTTGAAATAAAAACTGTAAATCAGAAAAAAATAATTAATTGTTGGGCACTTTCATTGTCGATTTGAATTTTTAATTGAATATTTAGTGTCATTTTTATGCCACCAAGGTTAACAGACGATCAGTTTCCCTAACCACTCCTAGAGTTCCCGGCATCCTGGAAGGTTAAACAATACTCGGTTAAACCGCATGCATCTCACCAAGTAACTTTGCCACTTGAACCAGTGGTGAAAACAACTGACAATGAGAAAAAATGTTGTAAATCAATCATTATGGAGATTCTGGCCTGGAGGGGATTCTAACTTGAGACACCTGGATTGAGCCAGACACGACTGAATCAGCTAACAGGGCTTGGCTTTATTGTAAAATATTAATGTCAGTCACACCAATTTCTTGAAAAAGGTCCTTACAGGCTGAAAAATCTGGATTCTGAGGACAAATAACCGTTATAAGCTGAAATAAGGGTATTATGGGTCTGTTGCCCCTGGGGTTGAGTCCCAAGATAAGAAGAATCAGACACATATAAAATATTAAGTCATCCTCTCAAACATTTTACAGTTTACATTATCGACTGCCAGAAAAATCTACTGCTGCGACACCATACAGCTAGCATTTGCTCATCGTGCAGTGAGTAAGGCACTCCTTGTGCTTCAGAAGTTTGACACAGAGAAATACTACTATCACGCATATGAGGCCTTGCGGATTGCAAGAAGAAATCTTCCAGAGGAACACCCCATGTTGTATCTCTTCTTGCATACATCTGGTAATTATTTTTTCATGTTTTTCTGTATACATGTATATCTGCTTACTTCAAGTATTCGTTTTCTGCCTTTTATCGCACAACCCTGCATGGGTGAGTGTCCTAAGGCACTGTCATCCAATGACCTTTTACCTCTCATTGCTGAGTTTAAGCTCAGCTCAGCACAAAAACTAAATGTGAGAAAGTTTGCCAGTTACATGTACTTGAGGAAGGACAATGGTTCTGCTGAGATTCCTTCTGAGGTCGTCCTCCACCGATACTGGATATGCCATTATATAAACTGCAATGTGTTGAAAATGGTGTTAAACCTCATTAAAAAATATCTTACAATACAAATGTAACATTATTTTTTCTATGTTTTTATAATGTAAACTTTGTTTTTGTAATGTACAGTATTGAACTAAAGTAACGAAATTGCCAAATATTAAAGTAAAACTATATATTATATTTAAATGTCTTAAGTGTTCATGAAATATGACTATACACATGGTAATGTTGATATTGTGTTTTATTCATACAGTTTATTCTGTGCAGTCAAGTAATTTATGTTTTTCTGTAGTTCAAACATTGATAGATTGTGTGTTTACACAAACAGTGTTTATATGACATATACTGGGGTCATACCTATATGTAAACTCTGAAGGTCCCTGACCCCATGACCCTCACATGTATTACATTACTTCTTATTTCCCATGTTACATTATCAAAATTATATTATTTTTACATGCTAATGTTTGCAGGTCAATTTGTATTCGCATGGTGATACAATTATAACATTGTAAATATAATAAATAAAACAATATGATTTTGGACATAAAGAATATACCATAATGTATCATTTCATGCAAGTTGTAGATCGGTGTCTTACAGACCTGCAATATTTGTAAGTTCTACGCCTGTAGTTAAGTAGTTTTCATCGATGGTCAGTAATGCTAGTTTTAACTCTTGACACTTTCCGCTAAAAATGTTTGAAACTTAGAGAAAGATTTGATTGACTCAGGATGGGTACACCTTTAGTTTGGCTTTTTATTTGCCTGCAGTCACTGCAGATAACAAACAAAACAAAATAGTAAAAACAGAAATAAAATTCTGATTAAGAAGTTGTAACTGTTTCAACCAATCATATCAGTTTTATCTGAATACTGTTACAAGGCTTTTTAGAGAATGTAAAGATGTTTGTCATCAAATATTGCAGATAATCAAAAGCAGTAGAAAAACTTAGTTAATTAAAATTAATATTGACACAGATCTTGGCATCTATTAAAAATGAATGATTTAAATTACCAGGATAAAATAATTGCTATGAAAAATAAAATAATGGGTTGGCAATGTAGGTACTTGACTTCTGTCGGTAGAATTACAGTTATTAAGTCTCTACTATTACCTGCCTTTAATCACCTCTTCTTGTCATTAACAAATCCAAAGGATAAAGTTATTTAAAATATAAGCGACATTTGTTACAATTTCGTTTGGCAAGGAAATCCCAGAATCAAACATACTGTATTGTGTAAAGATGTAGATGGTGGTCTGAAAATGACTAATATGTTTGCATATATAACAGCATTAAAAGCAACATGGCCTAGGAGACTTATTTTAGAAAAAAGTTATTATGCTAGCCTAGCTAAAAACATTTTAGATTTAACAAAAGTTTCTGTCTGTGGAAGTATGTATGTAAAGGAAAGCTTATCAAGTGTAACAAACACTTTTTGGAAAGATGTTTTAAAATCACATATTGAAATTTTAAAGGCTCATCCACCTATTAACGATAAAACATTCTTATCAGTACCAATATTTTACAATGAAGATATAAAAATAGGAAACCAAGTTTATTTTATAAAAAGCTGGTAGGAAAAGGTAATACATTTGATCAACGACATTACAAAAGATGACAGACATTCATATTCTCTTCAAGAATTGAAAACTATATACATGTTAATATAAATTTTCTACAATTCCACAGTATCATTACTGCATTTCAAAATTTAAAAAAAATGAAAAAAATAAGAAAAGCAAATAGTAAGCTTCAAAGCCCGATCATACCTAACCCTATCATAATATACATGAAAAAGAAAAAAGGTATTCAAGATATGTATCTTATATTGAATCATAACAATGAAATTCCTAGTGGAAAAACATCATGGAATAAAACATAATTTTGACGAAGCAATTTGGAAAACAGTGTTTTCATGGCCATATTTGATACAACATTACAGTGGTTTCAATCACGGATCAATCATAATATTCTGGCAACAAACAATTTTCTACATAAGATAAAACTACTGGATAGTCCACTGTGTTCATTTTGCTCATCTTCCACCGAGACAATTTATCATTTATTGTGGGAATGTAAAGAAACACGAAAAATACTTCACATTTTGCAAAACTGGATGTCCATCAAAAATATCCCATTTCCATTAGAACAAAAATCATTTATTTTTGGAATGTATGATAAGAATATAAGTAAAATAATCCAGCTCATTCAGTTAGAGACAAAATATTATATATACTATTGTAGATGCTTGAAAAATAATTTAAATTTTAAAACACTCCAGCTCAGACTTCAACTTTTATACAAAACATACAAAGAAATATCTATCACTGAAAACAAATACAATATGTTTTTGAAAACTTGGGAATTGTTTCATGACATACTTACTTTGTTTTGTATATAAAGACACTTTTGATGTATGTGCATGTTGGAAAACAAAAGCTTCAAGCCAGAAAACCCCCTCCCTTATCCCCCCCCCCCCTTTTTTCAGTTATCTACTAAATACATTACTGTATAAAGGATAATAATAACAATATAATATTTACTAGGTTTAACTACCAGTTTAAACAGTGCATGAAAGCAAGTGTGAATATTGAATGAAAGTGAGAACATATACAATTTCAATCATTATTATTTCTCTTTTATATGTACACTTATTGTAAGCTGTATGAGGGGATGTTCCTCCTCGACCCCTCATACAGCATGAGACGGGGGGAATAAATGGGACTCCACTTTGGAGTCTGAAACTGAAAAAAAAAAAAATAATATTGGTTTTTATGATACATTACAGCATCTGCCTTGCAGTGGAAAGCATTCAATGCCAACAAAGAGACGCAGGATGCCACACTGAGGCTAGCAGAGGCAGAAGCCAAGCTGGCACTGGAACTGGTTATCCAACACTACGGCGAAGTCAGCCTCCGTACTGCCCAGGTGTACTCTCTTCTCGGTCAAGTCTACTCTAAAATGGAGAGGTAAGGTTAAAAACTGTCTCATTGTTATAGCCAAACTGGTTAATGGAAGTAGTTCTTATTTGTTGTTCATAAAATAAATAAGATGTAACTCTGGTTTTATTTTTGTTTCTCAGATCTTGAGTAATAGATTTTATGTTTTTTTTACTTGTGTTCAGAGATTTTAATATTTATTTTGTTTAGTTAGTATTGATATTGATGAATTACAAATCCTGATTTATTTTACAAAATTTAATTTAAGACTTGATAAAGTGTTACATGATGTTGTGATTCATCAACTTCCATTTTTTTTTTAATGGTTCATCTTGTTGTCACTTCTACCTAACTTCACTTCTCAACTGATTTTGGTAAAACTTGCCAGGGTGTGTCAGTTGCACACATTGCTGTCTCATTCTGGTCAGTTGACTTTTGTAAGAGTTGAAACATTTTTAATTGTTTTAATGGTAAATCTTGTCAGCATCACTCCTCAACTTTTCAACTGATTTTGGCCAAATTTGCCAGAGAGTTGTGCAAATCTTCATCTTTGAAGTGTATTGCTGTTCTTAGTTAAAACCAATTAGTCAAATGCCATTGCTAATAGCAAGGCATCAGGCAGAGCTAGGATATTTCTAGTTGTGGTTGTTTTGTTTATCTCAATTATTATTGATTTTAAATATGTTTAATCAATTAATGCTCTCCCATTATTAGACAGATGGTATTACAAAATATTAACTCTAGTTATATTTGATTTGAATTTCAAGACACCTTAACATTAATTAAAGAAGTTTTTTTTATTAAAATTAAAGAGGAGTTTTTTATTGGCATCTGTGAGATGGTTTGACATTCTTAAGAGTTGTTCAACATAATGAAATTATTGTTTAATGTGTAAATAGGATTTTAGTCATGTGATTGTAGTTGATATTAATATTTTATGAACACAGAGATGCATTACCAGAAAGTCAGATCCATCCGTAAGTTTTGTCATGCAGCATGACATATTGTATAATATCCTCTTGTGTACCCCTGCATGTACTAGTATACAATACCAAGTCCTTATTTGTGTGAAGAGTTCAATGCAAAATAATTGTATCTCATTCTTTAATTACATTTTGTTACACTATTTTCGCATTGACCTTTAAAATACTATTGTGTATTTAAAAAACTCCAGAGAATATAAAATAGGATTGAATATTGGAATAGTTCAATGGAACTGTAGATATTAGTCATATGGTATTAACATCGTTGACTAATTAGTCTCAAAATGCATCATTTCGAAAGCAGGTGGTTTTGATTGACAATTCACCATGTTGAAGAAAAGTATAAATTTACAAAAATCCTAACTATATCCCATATAACCGGTTTTCAGAAAATTCAGAAAGAACTTTACAAATCAAATTATGAATACCAGGTTACATATTTCTACATTTCAATTTCTTGCTAAAAGGTTTTGTCCTTTTGTTTCAACCGTTAATTATTTTCTTTATTCTTTTATCACAACTGGTAGTTTGGTTGACATTTTGATATTCCAGGAATTATAAATATCAAAAACACATGTTGTATAAAATCAATCTTACAATAATTTTATTGAACCACAACAAATTTACAATGATTTATGAGAAATAGTTATAGCGAACAGTAAAAAAAATTCTGGAGCTTTGAAATGCACACAGTATTTATGTCTTTATTCCTAAAGATATTTTTCCCCCTCTATATCTAACTGTAGCGCCAGACAAAAAAGTTCTTTTTTGTTATTTTATCTAATTATGTATTTGATTACTGCAAGTTGGCAAGCCCATGTCAGTATATTTATTTCCACAACACATCGAACAATGGAATGTAATGGGAAAGATACCAAGACATTTTATCTCGAATAAAATGATTAATCAAAGTGTTTTGGAAGAATATCACTTAGAATTTAGGCTATTCGTTTGTTCAAATCTGTTTGATATGTCATAGACACCAAATTGTGGTGTGGGTTTGCCACCCTGTAGTGGTCATGTTTCCTCCTACAGTTTCTAATCAACTCTTTGATTTTATAATCGAATCCTTTTATTCCTTATTAAATACATTTTTGATGTATGTGTAATTCCTGTGAATCACTGCATCAGTAAATGACTAATGCTGCAAGTGTCACACAACTTGACATTATAATTCCCAATTTCCCTTGCATGATTGCTTGATTAATGTTTGACCATTAGCAAATTTTTATTGCTAGTATTGTTCACAGGCAGGAGTAACAGACTTTGGTTAGTTCCCCGACCCCCTCTGATTTTTCAAAACTTACATTATGTGGGTATTTTTGCATGGATTGAATAAAGATTTGAAAAAAAAATTTGAAAAAAATATCAGAGCGGGTGGGGAGCCAAAGTCCTTTGCTCCTGCCTGCAGGATTGTTATGTGTTTGATAAAAGGCAAGCAGCTGTTGCTATAAAATAATTTACAGTAGACAATTCCAGTAAAACATAAGGGTATTGTGTTGCCATTTCTGATCACACCATGCTGTCACTTCATTATTTTTTGTAAATAATATCTAAACAAAATCAATACTATGACTGACTGGCAACAATCAAAAAGTATTGGATAATTTTTGTTTTCATATACTGGAAAAGAATGTGATGCTAAATTATATCAGATTCGTGCAGACTGAATTTCTTTCACCTTATCAAATTAAGTTCAAATCTAAACCAGTTGGACAGTAAATTTCTTATTAATGTCAATTGAAATTAATAGCTGATTAATTCAGATTGAATTTCTTTCACAATTTGAGAAATTGTCTCTTCCATATTTTTATCCACTGCCACATGGCACAAGCAGTCCTTCCATGAACTTGTGTCCACTCGGCCTCTCCTAAACTGCTTTAAGGATTATCTTGAAACTTACGACAGAAGCTCACCTGCAGAACCCACATTCAAACCATGTTGGGCCAAGGTTACAATTCAAGGTCAAATGTTTTCAGTCTTGATCTAACCATATTTTTGTGTCCACTCTTTATCTCCTATCTCATGAAGGATTTTCATGGAACTTGAGTCAGATGTTCAGCTCCTTGAGATAACATGCAAAATTCTTATTCCAATTATCTTGGTTTAAGGTCAAGGTCGCAGCTCAAGGTCATATGTTTTGAGTCTTGATTTAACCATTATTTCATGTTCACTTTTTATCTCCAAAACTGTTTTAAGGATATTCACTTACTGGTAGATCAGATGTTCACCTCTTTAAGAAAGCATATAGAACCTACATTCCAACCATGTTGGTTGAAGGTGAAGGTCACTATTCCAGGAAAAATGTTCGTAGCTTTGGTTTAGCTATAATTTTGTGTCTGCTCTGCATCTCCTACCCCCCACTGAAGTTAGAATTACCCTAATGCATCACCAGACATAATTTGCAATGCTAATTTTATCAAAAGAAACAAAGCCAGATTTTCATAATATCATGCCGGGCCTGATTAGCTCAATCGGTAACGCATCTGACTATCAATCCAGGGATTGTGAGTTCAGATCCCCTCCCAGCAACAGTCTCCATGATGATTGATAAATGACATTGTGTCTCATTATCTTCGTCTCTCACCTCTGATTCAAGTGGGAAAGTTATCAGTTACTCACAGTGATGGGGTGCGCTCGAGTACTGGTTAACCTTTCAGGTTTACTGATCATCTGTCAGCCCATGATGGCATAAAAATGATGCTAAATATTCAATTAATCAATCAATCAATCATAATTTCATAATTTTAACTAAACAGTTCAAGGTAAGATTTTCCTCAACTAAAAAAATCAATTTCTCTAAATGAATACTTACTGGAACTTGTTATATACATTCACTTCCATAGATTGATTGTGGTTGAATTATCTGAGTGACTGTAATAAATTCATACATTAGACTGTTTTAAAGAAGCTTAAATTGATGTCCCCATCTTTAGAAGTTTAAGAAGAATTGAGATGTTTGAGATATTTTAATGAAAGATGTAGAAATCTTACTGGATGATTGTTCTGTTTACAAAGCACCGATTAAATAAGCACCATATTAGTAATTTAAAAGTGTTAGCAGAAAATAAAAGGTACAATTTACAATCAACTTGAAATAATGATAGTGTATGCATTGAACCTAAAAATGGATCTTTAAAATGTTCATTTACTTACATTTTAAAGAATGAATGGCTGAAATTCTATTCCTGTACATATATAAGTATCATCTTCTTTACCCACATTTTAAGAGTACCGTCAAATCTGTCTTAAGCAGCCATTCAAGGGTGACCTTTTAAGAAAAGTTGTTGCTTGATACAGGTGAATTTGTTCCCAAAGCTAGTAAGTAATTATTGAATATAATTGCATGTTTTTTCAATTTCTTTTACTTTTCCAAATAATGTTAGAATCTTAAACACACGTTTTCTCCATTATAACATGTATACCTTTGTTTTATAATTGTTTATATTTATATACTTGCTTTTTATACCATGTTTGTGTAATTTTACTTTTGGTAAATATACGTCAAAAAGACAAACAATACATACAGTGTTTTTAATAAACTTGAAACATTGAAATTAATCAACTTGCCATGTTCCCAACCAGTTCACTCTCTCTCTCTCTATATTACATGTACCCAATAAAAACATTATATACTTCAATAATAAAAACAAGAGAACACTAATACATCATAAATGACAAATGTTTATGAATTAGTGTTTGTCACATGACTACTATGTTGTTAAGAAGACCATATGGTAGATTTGTTTTTACTGTTGTGTGATCTTAATTATGTTGTTATTGTTATTAGTAATATTTTTTACAATTATCAATACGGTTACAGTTATGGTTATTATTATCAATATTATTATTATTAATAATTATTATTACTATTATTATTATCATTATTGTTATTATTTTTATTATTATTATTAATATTATTATTATTATTATTATCATTATTATTATTACTATAACTATTATTATTATTACTGCCAATGTGTAAGATTTGTTTCATGCATGTTAGAAAAGAAAAATTGCATACAAGTAGAGTAAAGTGATTGTTAATCCCTGTGTATATTACTGTTTATGAGATGGTTCTAGAAATGATAATCAAAATGGAAAACACAGTTTTGAATAACAGGACAGATGCCTTAAATGCAACACTAAAGATGCCTCTCTATTGACTTTCAAAACACTACGTGAATGTATGCATCAATTTTGAAAGTTTCCAGTCACATGAAATCCACAATAACAATCTGATCATCTTCAACATAAACGGGTTCCATTTTTTTTACAGACTGCAATTGGCAGAGGACATGATGCAGACGAGTGTGGCACTGATGAAGTTGTGCCAGCCGAGTCGTAGTTACTTCCGCCTGCTTGCTGCGGCAACCCTCGGAACATTCTACAAGATCACGGAGAAGCCAAAGGAGTGTATAATGATCCTGAAGAACGTCGTAGACAATATAGGTAAGCAGAGATATATGACAATTTGATTGTGGACCAGTTGTATGGAAATGCATTTTTGGAATCCTTATTTAATCGGTTCAGATAACACATCATGTATTTGTTGGAGAGTAATGCAACTGCGAATCTGAGCATTATTACCATTTTAAGTTGTGTTTAAAAAAGCCCCATTCAAATTTAAAAGAAAGTTGCAATAAATGGAACTTTGCTAAAATGTTTGCGTTTGTAATAGTGTATTTGGCAGGAAACAATAATTTTTTGATATGCAACTCATATATTATTTCATGTTCAGTTATATCCAGACTTGTACAATAAACAGTTTTACAATCAGGATCTGATAAACCTTTGTCAGTTCATTTGTATGTAGGTTCACATTTGGTTGTATGGAAATATGAATTATCCAAAAGAATGTTAAAATGTATTTATTGTTAAATAAATAAAAATCATATCCAAAGATGCATTGCTTCAGAACAAGCGAGTTCCTCACTGACTCTCTTCTAGGGAATGGGAATTTACGCAACGTGTTACACATAACTACAGTTTATTAATTGTGTTTCTGCAAGTAACTTGCAAATTTTCTCATATAGAAAATTTGGGCTCATGGCTCCAACATCCGCAGTGAAAGATAAACGATCTTGACACTCGCTTATGGAAGACACTTCAAAATGGGAATAAAATAGAACATTGATTTTGAAGTTGTCACTCAACAGTATTATTGAAAATTGCACATCTAAATTTATTACGATACCCAGTGTGAATTCAGATCCTTACTTTCATTTTTATATGCCATGCCTGATAAGCTCAGTCGGTAAAGCATCTGACTATCAAACCAGGGGTTGTGAGCACGGAAACAGTATCCGTGATGATTGATACACGACATTGAACCTCATTATCATTCATCTTTCACTGCTGATTCAAGTGGGAAAATTATCAGTTACCAGTACTTGCGGAGATGCGGTGTGCTCGAGTACAGGTTAACCTTTCAGGATTCAAGGAAACAGTGGTTAGGTTAACTGATCATCTGTTAGCCTTTAATGGCATAAAAATGATGATAAACATTCAGTCAATCAATCATTTTTATCTTGAAAAGGGACATAACTCTAGTAAAATGATTCAGGGGCATCCTTTTCCACAGATTTTGATATATCATTGCTAAATTTATTTTCATTTTATATATTTTTTTTCTGTATGATAGAAAAAAACCAACATCTATTTGTATTTTGAAAGATTTTTTGTACTTACATCTCCAAGTGTTACACAGTTAGTTTTATAAAAACTTTCTATAATTCTTTAAATATGAAGTTCCAGAAACAGATTATAGGAATCTAACATGGGTATGAGATTCAGATTTTTTTATAGCCGAGTTCCCACAAAAACAATTATCCCAAGGGATGGAATTTTCTATCCAGAATTGAATAATTCTTTTTCTTGCATATCGCACAAATTGGAAGAATTCTGTGATTTAATCCATCGTTACATCTTAGACATAACATATATACTTTATGTTACAGCATGAGAATTTTATGTCAGCCCTAGGGTGAGATAGACATTACATATATACTTTATGTTACAGCATGAGAATTTTATGTCAGCCCTAGGGTGAGATAGACATAACATATATACATTATGTTACAGCATGAGAATTTTATGTCAGCCCTAGGGTGAGATAGACATAACATATATACTTTATGTTACAGCATGAGAATTTTATGTCAGCCCTAGGGTGAGATAGACATAACATATATACTTTATGTTACAGCATGAGAATTTTATGTCAGCCCTAGGGTGAGATAGACATAACATATATACTTTATGTTACAGCATGAGAATTTTATGTCAGCCCTAGGGTGAGATAGTCATATCTAATCCCAGTAAAAATGCAGATATTCTTTTCTTGTACACCAGATAAGGATATCTGCATTTTTACTGGGGTTAGATATTTTATTTCTATCTCACCCTAGGGCTGCGATAAAATTCTCGCACTGTGATGTAATACTATTCATAAAATCCTTGTGGTATGACTAATTCTTGATGCTATGACGTAACACTATTCATAAAATCCTCATGCTATGATGTATTCATTCATAAATACTATGGTATCCTTGCGCTACTATAAAAAATAAACTGGAATAAATATCTTAAAAATAACAGTTAGGGTTGTATACAAGAAAGCGTATCTTTCATGGATTTTTCGTTGCAGTTGTAAATTCTGTCTCTTGGGTTGGAATTTTCCATCTACACCTTAAACCTATGAAAGATACTTATTTCTTGCACACCAGATAAGGATATCTGCATTTTTACCACGGTTAGATATTTCTGTCTCACTCTATGGCCTGGATAAAATTCTTGCGCTATGACGTTAAGACTCATTTATGACGTAATGTGTAAAATGTATGACGTAAATCATATAATTTAATGTCTTAAAAGCGAGTTTTGTAAAAAATATAATGATAAAATAAGTTAAAAGAATTATTTAATATGTTTGGAATGTAAGAAAAAGAATAGTTCATGGCCTTTTGGTCTGGATAGAAAATTCTGTCCCTTGGGATAATTTTTTTGCGGGAACGAGGCACACTATTCAAACCTCAAACCCATGTAAGATTCTTATAATATCCAGTATGCAAGTATAATATCCCGATATAAAAACAAATTATGTTTATAAACATTGATTTGGTAAGCAAACATGAATAATATCAATTTTTTATTATTGCCGTGTGTTCCTTTATAGAGAACACGTGTTATCATAACCTGGTCCACTTTAATATCGTCGCTACATTGTACAAATATAATTTTCTGCTTTAGCCAACAGAGTGTACACTAAAGGTAGGTTATACTGTTTGGTATCACAGATGCTCCTAGAATGAAACTTTTTACCGTTAGATTTGGGAATCCTTGTACATTATGTTGGCTATATTTTAGGTTATGTCAATACTGGTACTTATGTATAGCTTTTAATAACGAACACATATTTAGACTCTATTGATATCAAAATACATTTATTTTTATTAGACAAAATGTATGTTTTTTATAAAGTTTAGTTTATACTAATTTATTTTAGCTTGATTGCGACAAAAGCTCACAGCTTATATGAATTGCTCTCAAGTCAATGTCTTGAGTGGAACCAAGTGTTGTTTTTGATAGGTTATCAAAACAAACCTGCGGCCTTTGGCATGTGCAGCCAAAATTTTTATCCACTGCACTACTGCCCCGCTTCATATTAGGTGCGATTTGATCACAGCGACTAGTTACAATATATTTATTCTATATCCCTATAATTATATAGTATAATAAAGACAAGGGTACTGTCACAATACTATATATAGGGATTTAGAATATATATATTGAAACTAGCCCCTGTGGTGTCAATCAGCGTATAGTAGAGGCCCATAATTAGTGTGAAAAGCACTTGCGGCTTGACTAGTTGCATTGTACTTGTACACGTATGATAGATATACCTGTATATTCTGAATGGAACAGCTAACCAACCACCTGACATTTTATGTACCTGACATTTTATGGATTTTCTCAAAAAGTATCGAAGCACTTGCATTGAATTTTGAACTTGAATATAAAGAACATTAAGTCTGTGATGTGTATAATATAAATAATAATTGTCTGTTATTGTCGTATACAAATTTTAATACCGCTGCTCAATATATTGACAAAGATATTGGAAATACAAGAGTGGCGAGTTGGCAGTTCCGTTCAGTTTATATTCAAACAAAAATCAATCGACTGAATGGTGTATGAAATACAAACAAAGGTAACGATAGCAAGCAACAGTCAAAACAGTATTTTTGTGCTTTATAAATCGTCTTGACTCCTTGGTGGAAGTTGTCCAGCTAAAGTCTAATGCTCATTCAAATTACTAGCATTTATCTATGCTATTCTGGGCTGACCACAACCTAGGCACACGTGACAAAAGTGTGAAGCTATACAAGTATTGATATAGCTTAACCCTCTTTGCTAGCTTTTTTAGCTAGTTTTACCCCAGATATCCTATGTAGATAGTTTAGATTTTCTTCCAGGTTTTATTTCACAGCTTGCTGCATGTTTTTATTATGCTATGATCTTCCATTTTTTTCTATATATCGCTTGATAGCTAGTATCAAATTCTCCTCGGATTGCATTGGGGCTTACAATACGATATCCTTTAAGTTGCCATTGCAAAATTCAAAGTTACAAATTAAGCATTTATGTATCAGTCATTTGTTACCCTGGTCCACCAGACTGGGACATAGCAGAGGGAATCGGGACTAAAGTGCCATGCTCTTACTGCATAAACGACCCCAAAGTGCCGTGGAAGTGCAGGAGTTTTACTTACTTATGTCCCAAAAATAGCTGTGAGTAGAGCAGTGCTTTTGGTCTTGAACTTATCATATAAATACTCTCTGAGTTACCTGCCCTTGAAATGTAAGTTGCTTTATTTGCTTTTGTATATGCGACAGCACTCTTATTTTGCAATGGTCCTTTACCAAACTTACACAGTAGTTATTTAATCATATATATATGTGTGTATATTAAGTGGTCTCTGGGGGCAAAAGCAAAGTCTCTCAGCAAGGAAAGGGAATTAACCTTGACTCTGCAGAGAGAAAAGTCAAAGTCCTCGCTATGTCCTGACCTTGGGAGAACAGGGGTTACAATTGACTGGTGCATTCCTTCATACAGCAGCATGTGGAAAATATTATTGATCTGCAACCATCTAAATGGAGAAGAAAAAGAAATCATGTGATAAATTGTGTAATTTTGTTTATAGAAAAGTTTAAAATCTTTATTTCAAAGTAATGGTCCTTTAACTAGTACAGTTTACTATATAGTTAACATTTAACTAAAATAATTCTACTGAAATATTCAGTCGATATTTTGTTGATAAGTTAGTAAAGTTTATAAGGATATAAAGGACTTTGTAGTTATACCTTTGTATGATTACAGTAACTTTATTCAGTAACTTCTAGCCATTTTGACTTTTCAGGAAGAATTGTTAACACAATGGAATGGTGATAATTTATCTTTTATTAACAAAAATTTTTTTATTGTAAAGTGAATGTCGGTATTTTAATCCGTTTTATGTCTGCATCAAACAATTAAATTGAATTTGCTTGTTATGGTTTGGTACATGTACTTTTACACTTCTACTGTTGAAAGTATTTTCATCTCACCTTTCCATATGTTACACTTTGATATATCTTTATAGTTCACCTGCTTTTATGGATTCCAAAATATATATATATATACATATGTAAGTAGGAAAGTATCTGGCTCGGGATGTTTATCCGATCCCTAACTTGGTCATTCCAACCATTTTTAATGATTTATTATGGTAATAACTGCTTTGTTTTAAAAGGTTGTTTTAGGACACAATTTTAGGCTAAAATGAGAGACTCATTAAAAATTATATTAAAAATTGTTTGCATGACCAATAACAAAAATCATTTACCATTCTTACAGAGCAAGTTAATAACTATCAAAGCTACATATCAATGAAAATCTTGCTCTCATAAATTATGTTACAGTATGGGTAGATGTGCTACATGTATTTGTGATAGCTAATGTTACAACACATTCCTTTTTTCACGTCTTTATCCATATTTTTTCTAAACTTATGCAAATGTTGTTTTTACCATGAATTCTTTATACATTGTATAAACATAAAAGACATAATTAGAGTTATTTAAACTATGAAGGTAAAATTAAACTATCATTGTAAATACTTGTCATCGGAACATGTGAATGGTCTCAGGTATGATTAAGATTTTAAGTTTTATTTTGTGATAAGACTGACAAAGTTCTATCATGTTATTCTGAGCCTATATTCATCAAACTATTGGGTCTGAAAATTGGACTTATTCGAGACAAAGTCTGACACTTTTGCAAACCATGTAATTATGGGTAAGAAATCTTTAATAAGTTTTAATAAATTCCTGTTAAGTAGCCATTAAAATTTAATCTTCCTATCTATCTCTATCTTTTGACATGTGAGGAATATGTGCAGGCTTATGAGCATTTGAATCACTGATTAACACAAAAGCTCAGTGAGATATTTTACATGCACTAGGTATGACTCTCCTTGTACACAGGACCGACTGCTTTAAATCCCCATGCGAAGGATTTGCATGCTTTCACAGTAACATGGCCGACTGAAGCATTCTGGGATTGTGACCCTGCATGTTAATGTAGTAATGTGTTTATTTTTCAGACTCAAATGTTTGATGAATTTAGTTCCTGGTATGGTTGTCTTAAAACTGCAAAATTGACCAGTCTTATAGTATGAACCACAGTTTATGAAGTGTTTATAAATGAATGGCAATTGGCCAGTTAAATATCTATTTAAAGCTAGGAGTACAAAAGAAATAACTGTCAAAATAATTTATGGTGGGAAGCCAAAAACTAAAACAAGTTGGATGTGCAAACAACATTTTTGTACCTGCATAATATTTAACATTCAGTAGATTTGTGTTTAATAATGGTTATATTTTATAGATAATAGAAATAATAATTGTTACATTTGTATTATGATTATGCATTCATTAACATTTTATTATACTGGGCCCGGTTAGCTTAGTCGGTTGCTAATACAGGGCCCGGTCACTGTCTCTGTGGTGATTGATATATAACATTGTGTCTCTCACTGCTGATTCAGATGAGACAGTTGTCAGTCACTCACAGAGATGGCTGTGCTTTTTAACTGGTTAACCTTCCAGGATCCAAGAAAAAATCAGAAGGTTTGCTTATCGTCTGGTAGCTCTTAATAGCATAGAAATTACCCTGTATATCAACTCAAACAGACATACAAAACTTTGTTATAGTACAAAGGGAATTTGACATAGAATTGGAGTGGAGCACATATATATATATATAATTATAATTAATAATAATTATTGTAATTATTTGTTTATTACAGATTCCCCAGGTGTGTATATGAAGTGGATTCACTCATGTTTTGACCATCTCATCCACACGCTGCAGTCGCTCAACATGAACAAGCAAGTGGACAGTGTACAAATACAGCTTTCCCATTGGCTTAGAGATAACCCTAAGTTTGACAGCGTCATCACCATAGCGATGCTGAATGAGGAACCAGCGACCATCAGCGATTTTTCAGAAGATTTTAACCTCTGGGAGAAGAAGACAAAGAAGGTGATAAACTTTGCAAGGGAACAAAAAGAAAAGGAAGATGAGGTTCAGGATAAATAAACACTTGTTGTGTATGGGATGGGGGTTGGGGAGCAAGGAGTGGAGGACGGAGTGGGTGGGGTTTAATAATCGGGAGGACAGAAAAACTTGCAGGTGTTTTTGAAATTTTACCCAGTGACAGTTTTTTTAGGGATTTAGGGCTCACTGTCCTAAATATAAATATATAAAGGCCAATCAAGGAAAAGGGCAAACATATACCGGTAGACTTCATAAAGTCTGATAGATGGTTATGGCATCACAGCGAGAGAATTTTATCTCGGTCCTAGGGTGACATAGATATATCCAACCCTGATAAAAATGCAGATATCCATAGGTGGTGTGCAAAAATGATATACATGATATATATATATACCAGTATGTATTCTGTTATACCAATTTGTGTTGGTTTCCTACTTTGTACTATTAGCTTAATACTGTATATATATACAAATATATCTGTATATATACATATATTTTTTTTTTTTATCATTTCCACATTTTTTAGTTACGTCCACAACTTTTTTATCTATAAGTATATCATGTATTGGTATTTAGTTGTTTACTATTATGATCATCTGTTTTATTTACAATTTATTGCAAAAAGGAAAATACATTTTATGATCTAAAAAGAATTAAATTTGGAATATAAGGAATTGAATCATTTGAGCCAGTGTGCAAGATACATATGTGCTTTTGAATAGTTTCATTGATTTAATTAATTTATCATAGAAATCACAAAATGGTTTTTATCACTATTAAAGTTGAATGAAGACATTAACAAATACTAAAAAATCTCATTATAGATTTCCATCATTTATGAAACTTAGTTAAATCAACCAGTTAATGGATTGTGTTCATATGTTCAATTCAAATCAGAGTATTTTTTATTTAAAAAATGGATACTGTGCAACTACGAATTTATTCTACTAAAGGGTCAAAATTAAAGAAAACTTTTGACCCCTGATTACTTTCTCTTGCATCATGTAGGTGTTCTTACGATACTGCCAGCTATATTGAAATCTCCATTTTTATCTCGAAAAAAAAATAACTAACATTATTAACTTTTTAATATATACATATATACCGGTACACATTTAAGTTTAATATTCACACAACCATCAATACTTGTACCTGAAACAATCTCCAAACACTCTCCGCGGATATTCATTTTAAGTCTTCTTTATGATTAGCTGTCATAATGTACCTTTAATTTGCTGAATTTCTATTGCAAACATTGCAATCATCTTTGTTTCTAGGTCATTCCATTATCACCCACAAAGTGTCCAATGTTTGCTGACAGAGACCCTGATAATGTAGACCCAGACCCATAAATGGGTGTTGCTTTTAAGGCACCATTTATGAGTTGACATGACTGATAATTGAACATACGATCATCCCTGGGAGTCTGATCTGGGGTCTGTATTAGTAGCAGTGAAGTTATTGATATGAGAAGAGTGCTAAGCGTGAAATCCAAAATTGATCTGGAAACATCTGCAATTTTGTATTTTCAGTGGTTTGTGACGATGCATTTAAAACATAAATTTCTTCATCTGTATACTATGCCTTATAAATAGTATAATGTTTATTTTGTTTAATTGCATATGCCACAGGTTTGTAGTGGGTGTGTGGATTTTTTCAGTATTGAAAAACCTTTTGTGGGTCCATGAAGGCAGGGCAGCCACCAGGGCTTAGCCTTAAAAATAATCTATTTGTTTTTTACTGATTGGTTCGGACATTTTAATGCCTATTTTTGGATATTATCCCATTATTATCATGCAGTTTTTGTTTGTTTATAAAAACTAGTGACAATAGCGTATCTGTGATATATATTATTATCTCCCTTGTATTTAATATGTAGATTTTTCTCCCATTAACTTAACGGTCTTTTTAATTAATGGCATAAAAAAATATATTATTGTATGATTATTTTACATGTTAAATAAATAGCATAATACTGATGATGTTATTTATTATTTAAATGATGTAACAATACAACTATTCATGCACAGACACTGGATATGTTGCCAAGCAACAACAAATTTTCTTTACAGTACAGAGATAACTCCAGCATCAAAAACTGAAATTCCAGCTCATCAGTAACTTAACTACATTTTTTATCCAGAATTATTTTTTTGGCATATTTCATAAACACATAACTTGTGATAACTTTGTATCAGAAAAGATGAAAATGTTGGAAATTTGAAACATTGGGGAAAATATGAGCATCTTTGTAGTTTGAGAGTCAAACTTATAGTTGTATTTGATGGAAACTTTCAGCAAGAATTTTTTTTATTTCTTTATTTGTGTTGGTGACTTTTGAATTTTGAATATTGTCAATTTATAGTCATCATTTTATCAATTTATAAAAAGTTACATTAAGATTGACAGAAAAAGGAACATGAACAAATAATTCCTTAACTTAAAAGATAATAATTTGTTTAAACTATGGACCCTGATAGAGTTGTTGTAAAATATTTACATTTATCATGATAGGTAACATTAGCTTAATTCTTCTTTCGAAAAGGGGGCCTTTTTAATTTTAATATATTTATATAAATGCGACAAATATCATTTCTGTAAAACATTATTAAATGTCTGAGAAGACTCAAATTATTAATACATGTAAATGATGTTGATGTTGTGTCTTAAGTTCAATCCTAGTATTTGAAACATTCTCTCTTTCTTTTTTTAAATGTATCTGACTTCTATTCACCAACATGTTTCATAAGTTTTAATAAAAATTTAACTGGGTATTGACTGGTTACTTAATCATTCTTTAATCAATGTCATTTAAACCAGATGCAATTGTACTGGAACCAGTCAAAAATCATGACCACCTGGATGCTTTTCTTAGATTTAAGGTATTTAAATATATTTATGTACCTTAATATGTTGGTGAAACAGGAGCCAGGTGTCTCAAAATATATACAAATAAAATTATTCTTGATTACTCAAAAATGATCAGGATTCCACTTGATTTTATATTGTTAAGTACTGTTATGATATTCATGCAATGTTATTGTACATTTGATTAATGATATAATATCATATGGTAGTTATAGCAAATATGTATATTTTTATCTGTATATATATATATATATATGTATTTTGTAATAAATTACAAGTGTGCAACATTTAAATACCTGCAGAGCATTCTTTTTTCTTTCTTTTATAATTAATTAATTCATTCAGTTATTCATTTATTATTAATTAATGATTATAATTATGTGAAAGCAAGACATCGAATTTGAATTTTTACAAATTATTGTTTTTTCTATGTGAGGCCAAATATAGTTAAATATATTTCTTTGTTGGAGACATATAGACATGTATATGTAAAAGTAATATAACTTATATTTCAATGAGAATGTCAGGTTGAGAGCATTATAGTCACCCCGAAAATCATCTCTATCTCCATTATTGACAGTTCTTATAGATGGCAACTTGGTGTCAGCCAGGTGTCAACAACCACTTTCGAAAAGAGTGGATGAAATAGAAAATAAATAAAGCAGCCAGAAAACAGAGATCAAGTTTTAAATAGTGTTGAATTTTGAATAAATTATGTAATGGTATTGACTGTAACAGTGCTTACAACAAATATAACAAACTTGTGTTATAGAACCTTTTTGAACAATTAAACGCTTGTTTAATTGATATACATGTACTAGTATATAGTAATGTGATGCTCATTATTTTAATTTCTTAATATATATATATATATATATATAATCTATCAGTGTTGACTGGAATGAGTATGAGTTTTGTTCATTATTTATGCACATGTTCTTGCTTTTGTATATTGACCCCGTTTTAATATTTTTCATACATGTACAATCATGTTCCTGTATATATATTTTTTTAAATACTTGTCATGCTGTTGATAATGTACACATTCCTGTGTATTGGTCCTGTTTTAACATTTTCTCATATATGTACATTTTTCTGTATATTGATTCGTTTTTGATATGTGTCATGCTGTTGATACATGTCCATTTCCTGTATATTGATCCTGTTTTAGTTTTATAGCCTGAAATTGTTACTTTATGTTTTTTGTTCAGATTTTTATTATATACACTTGTTTCTGTCTTTAATATATCATTATTGTTCATGTTCTAATTTGCAAATAGAAATCAATGTTGTTTCCGGCATTCCATTCCTTCTGAAGTGTTCTTCATACAATGTAACAATACTGACCCCCGTCCCAGGAAGTCAATTTTTTACAGAAGGAAATTAAAAACAATTAAAAACCTTCCCCTGAGACTACAGAATAGTGCTTTGGCCTTCATATTTTACATGTAGCAAAATGTTATGGTCCCCTACAAAATTTCTTTCAATCATGATTCTGGGATCATATTTGGCCCCACTCCAGGACATTGGTTAATAAATAGAAATGTGAACCTGACAAATACCTAGAATGTAAATTTAGGAAATGGTTTCCATTCTTTGTTTATGTCCAGAAGTTATCAGTTAGTTACTTGTACTGTAATTATTGTTGTGTGGTAACCTTTGACCTTTAATAGAAAAAAATGCTGTTTAGATGGAAATAAATAAATTGAAATTGCTCATAGCAAAGCAGTAAAGACGAATCCTTTACCATTTTCCACAAAAAGTGTAAATTTAACAGTTCAATACTTGATCATTCCTGAAGGTTAAAGTTTAAGAACTGTACTGATAGTTTGTCACAATACATAACTGTTATTTCTAATTGTCCAACATGTCTTTAATAAATGTTAGATTATTATACACTGTGTTTGTTTTAAAAACGAAATCCCAACATTCCTTGTAAGGTCATTTTGACTTATAATACTAAATACCTGTAGCGGGCAGATGTTCAAACAAAACTATGATAAGCAAAGTGTATATCCAGTTTATTTCTGGTATACAGTTTGAACACCTTATCTAGTGATAACCCAAGTGTGGTATGAGGACACTATATTGCTTAAATATAAAGATTAATTTTTAGCAAATTAAGTCGTGTTATTTAAATCGATATGATCATGAAACTAAAAATAAGTGGGTATTTCTCATTGGCACATAGTTCAGCATGAATATCTATCTTTCGTGCGTATTTCCCATTGTCACATAGTTCAGTATGTATATCTATCTTCTTTTGGTATTTCCCATTGTCACATAGTTCAGCCTGTATATCTTTCTTCTGTGCATATTTCCCATTGTCACGTAGCTCAGCAGGTATATCTGTCTTCTGTTGGTATTTCCCATTGTCACATAGTTTAGCAGGTATATCTTTCTTCTGCGGGTATTTCCCATTGTCACATAGTTCAGCATGTATATCTATCTTCTGTTGGTATTTCCCATTGTCACATAGTTCAGTCTGTATATCTATCTTCTGCGGGTATTTCCCATTGCCACATAGTTCACCTGGTATGTACATTGCATATCTTCTGTTGGAATTCCCATTGTCACATAGTTCAGCTGTTATATGTATCTCCTGTTGGTATTCCCATTGTCTCATAGTTCAGCATGTATATATATATTCTGTGGGTATTTGCCATTGTCACATAGTTCAGCAGGTATATCTATATTATTGTTATTCCCATTGTCACATAGTTCAACATGTATTTGTATATCTTCTGTGGGTATTTGCCATTGTCACATAGTTCAGCACGTATATCTATATTCTGTAGGTATTTCCCATTGTCACATAGTGTAGCATGTATATCTATATCTTCTGTGGGTATTCCCATTGGCACATAGTTCAGCATGTATATATATATTTTCTGTGGGTATTTTCCATTGTCACATAGTTCAGCAGGTATTTTTATTTTCTGTGGCTATTTCATATTGGCACATAGTTCAGCATGTATATCTATATTATGTAGGTATTTCCCATTGTCACATAGTGTAGCATGTAAATCTATATCTTCTGTGGGTGTTCCCATTGGCACATAGTTCAGCATGTATATATATATTTTCTGTGGGTATTTCCCATTGTCACATAGTTCAGCAGGTATATTCATTTTCTGTGGCTTATTCCCATTGGCACATAGTTCAGCATGTATATCTATATTATGTAGGTATTTCCCATTGTCACATAGTGTAGCATCTATATCTATATCTTCTGTGGGTATTACCAGTGGCACATAGTTCAGCATGTATATATATATATATATATATATTCTGTGGCTTTTTCCCATTGTCACATAGTTCAGCATGTATATATATATATCTTCTGTTGGTATTCCCCCATTGTATTATAGTTCAGCATATATCTGTTGGTATTCCCCACTGGCACATAGTTCAGCATGTATATATATCTTCTGTGGGTATTTCCCATTGGCACATAGTTCAGCATGTATATAGATTTACGTGGCTATTTCCCATTGTCACATAGTTCAGCATGTATATATATATATCTTCTGTGTGTATTTCCCATTGTCACTTAGTTCAGTATGTATATATATATTTTCTGTTGGTATTTCCCATTGTCATATAGTTCAGCATATATCTGTTGGTATTCCCCACTGGCACATAGTTCAGCATGTATATATATCTTCTGTGGGTATTTCCCATTGGCACATAGTTCAACATGTATATAGATTTACGTGGCTATTTCCCATTGTCACATAGTTCAGCATGTATATATATATCTTCTGTGGGTATTTCCTATCGTCACATAGTTCAGCATGTATATTATCTTCTGTGGATATTTTCCATTGGCAAATAGTTCAGCATGTATATATATATTTTCTGTTGGTATTCCCCATTGTCAAATAGAACAGCATGTATCTTCTGTTGGTATTCCCCACTGGCACATAGTTCAGCATGTATATTTATCTTCTGTGGGTATTTCCCATTGTCACATAGTTCAGCATCTATATTTATATTCTGCGGGTATTTCTCATTGGCACATAGTTCGGCATGTCTTTTATCTTATGTGGGTATTTCCCATTGGCACATAGTTAAGCATGTATATATTTTTTCTGTGGATATTTCTGTTGGCTCATAGTTCAGTATGTATATTATGTCATATTTCATGGAAACACTACTATGTGTTATATCTCTGCTGTAAGCATTTCCCATTCACACCTAGTCCATGTAAATACTTGCATGTATATATCTCTGTTGTGAATGAATGAATGAATGAATGAATGAATGAATGAATGAATGAATGAATGAATGAATGAATGAATGAATGAATGAATGAACGAACGAACGAATGAATGAATGGACGATTGATGAATGAATAGTGTTTTACGGCGTAACAACACATTATAGGTTATTCGACGCCAACAGGAAGGAAGATTCCAGGTTCACTATACATATACAAAAAAAACCAACAAATTAACAAACAGATTAAATAAAATACATCAACAAATGAATAGGCAGGATGAACCTAGAACCTTGATACCTGCAAAACTGCAAAGTTTCAGCAAATTCTATCGTATTACTCAAATTGTCGCTTCCTACGACATGCATGGACCACAGTGTTCCTATTCTTGCCATCACTCATATGGCTCCCTGGAACCACACATGAGATAATAATTTAACCACAATAGTGAACATGACAAAAAATGATAAAATAACAAGACACCCATTCGGAGGATTCCTACCCCTCTGCAAAGATCGGCAGTGATTCTATTCTTAGTCGGAACCACACGGGCTTGCCAGTAAGAAAGCCCGGAAATGTGACTTTGTCTAGAACCAGGGGCGCTCAGTTGAGTACAAATTGTGACTTTGTGAAGACAGTCTTACTGTTCTAACTCCGATGATGGTAACATAAATGTTTCGTTTTGCACTGAACGGTAATGCCGGTCATTAAATAAAACGTCATCAAACCGGCTTAAAACATGTTGAACTTATTTTGTAATTATTACTATTTTGTTTTTAAACGAAATTACCCAGCACCCTTACAACTAGACTATGGCACTCAATGTGATGGATCAATCACACAACATCGTTTAAATGAAAAGGTGAATTTATTAGAGTTTTCATTATTTTTTTGGCAATGTATACTCCAGTAGAGAATGTGCTATTAGTATTTTGAAGAAAATGTGCCAAAAATTGTTCATGCCTATATATTTTCTTTATAGATGATAACGGAGAATTTTCTTTTCGATGTTCTTAGTGACATTGCACTAGGTGAGGGTGAAATAAATTTCCGCTTGTGCGGTTGTGACCGCTTATTTAAGGAAATGGCTTATTTTTTTCTGTAAGGCATTTTACCGGGAAAGGAAAAACCATAATAAAGGACACACAATGCTGATTTTTTATTCAATGAAGCACTTTAACTGTTATAGTTTCACAAATACACAGTTTTGTTTTTTAACGTACACGTGTAACTGACAATATCTGTATTTGTATTTTCCCTACTGGGAACGCATCCATTCATTTATGGCATACAGTTGACGAAAATCCTCATATATTGTCGTACACATATGAATTTCAAAACGAGGAGGTCTTAAACGGACGAATCATGTGTAATTTTGAAATACTTGGGGGTGAAAACAGTACTGACAGTAAAATTCTTGAAAACACAGCGTGATATCATAGAACAAGTCCAAAAGAAGGTGCCATTTCGTGAATATGGATTTCGGTACAAGTAAACACCCTCGGTTTTCTCGAATTGCGTCTTTTGTGGTGATAGCTGCATGGTAGGAATGAACTACCGATGGAAGACACTATACTTAGTAACATCTTGGGAATATGCATGAAGAAAAAAAGTGAGTATAAAACAAATAACCGTGTTTTTTTGTGCTTTGACGTAACTTTTACAAACAAAAATCCGCCATTTTTGACGCGTCCGCTCATTTTTACCGCCTTAGAACGCATACCCTCAAAATACGTTCGCCCCCCTGCTCCTTTGCAATAGAAACATCCATGTGAAGCTCGAGTTTATTGGCCTAGTGGTTTCAGAGAAGGTGCTGTTAACGGACGACAGACGACGGGCGACGGACAAAGCGCCATCGCATAAGCTCTCATGGCCTTTGGCCAGTAGATACCAAAAATAAAATTATGAGTTTAAGTAAATCCCACCGACTATGACCCAGAATGTTTACCGTAGTTATAAAATGTTTTACGCCTGTAAGATAACGATGAAGAGCATTTTTTACCGATTTAAATACATAAACCGAAAGTTCACGAAGCATTAACTTATATCTTTAAACTGCTTCTAACCATTATCATTAGCCCTTTTTTTTTTTAAATCGGAACACTAATTGCTCGCACAGGTGGACGGATACTTCACGAGATATATGGACCATGCATAGATCAAACTAGTGCATATACATGACATGTAGATATATCCGTGACGACTTTACAAATAAAGTATTATTATGACAGTGGTTGGTTTGTATTACAAACGATCGTACAGTGATCTACACTGCACAGTACAGTAAAGCGGTATGTAAACGTACATTTTGTTTCTGCTTCACCAAACTTGAAGGTATGCCAACCCATATACACACAGTTGTTCAATCTGACGAATTATGCGTCATACATACAGCCCGGTACACAAAATCAGGTTTATAAAATTAATCATTACACGTTAAGTGCTGGATATTTCGGAAATATTATTATTCCGTGCACGGTTTTATGGACTTTTACGTTAATGTTTGAACCTGTATATAGTTAAATGAATAACCGATGTTTACATAGGCTCAAGGGCGTGTCATGTATTTGACATTGTTGTAGGTAGTATTAACCTGCTGTATTGGACTCGGCAAATAGATTAAATAATTGTTCGGATTTTTTGTTGCTTTTTGCACTGTAAAGATTCTATGTAGTGACGGAGGAAATAATACATGCGTATTTAAACGGTTTGAGTCTTTGAAAGAACAGGTGTGTGAAACTTGCAACATAGCCTAATATTGTCGATCGGCATATAACCGGAAAATGGAACAACAGGAGTTAGTGCAGATAGAGCAACCCACGACACCGGGTGCCATGAACTACGAGCAGAGTATAAACTATTTCGTTGGAAAGGGAAAAATTTCAAAAGCGGCAATATTTGACAATGGCGGGAAACCCCTCGCCGGGACACAGGGTATGCAGATTCCGGACCAAGATGCGCTGTCGATTCTAAAGTGCGTCAACATACCGGTGAACGTGTACGAGAAAACACAGTTCGGGCTGTTTATTGGACAAACAAGGTACATATGTTTCAAGGTTGACAATCAGACGCTGATTGGACTGACAAAAGATGAGTTGTTTGTTGCGCATCAGTGTGACAGTGTTATGATACTGGCGTTTGTACCCATTCAGGCAGCACAGCCAAACGTCAGCTGTCTCGGAGAAGTATGGTCCTTCGCGCAGGAGTTGAAGACACACATGGAGGTCACACAGTTTGTGCAATAAACCCGCCTCGCATGACCTATATGCAAAATGCCTTATGGTGTGTATATGTAGACCTTTACACGTTTTAAAATAACAAAGTGACAATTAATTGACGTGCACAGGTACGCAGTGTTATTAATTGGTTAGCCTAATGATGAGTGATGTGTGCTGCGTTATTCATGGTTCAAATGTACACTTTACTATACCTGTGTGCTGGATGTGCATTAACGTTTGGTTTAAACTTGCCAAACTAGATTACCTGAACACTTGAGTGTTTGTACTATTGTTCTTATGCAGTTGTAAGAAAGGCATCGATTCAATTCAAAATGTCGTATATGCGTTTTGTTTCCATACAAGCAGATTGAGTTAGGAGTGGATGTCTCCATTCGCCTTATATTTATTAGATGTGGAAACAAAGAATGATTTCTACAGAGATATCTATACAAACAAGATTACCAGTAATTGTTAGGATACGGCCAGCTTTGAAAATACCATATATAGTTAAATAAGCAATGTGAACCGTCGTGCTCATACAGACATTAAACATTTTCTATTTCAAATAAATATGTACTTGTGGATAATGGTACTTAGAATGAAGTTTTGTACACTAATTAACTCATACGCATTAGATAATACTCGAGATGCACGTGCATTTACCCGTTTATAGAGATTTTTTAGCTCACCTGGGCAAAGTTCAATGTCGTCCTGTGTCCATTCGTACCTAACGTATAGGTTATTGTTTGCAATTCAACACTTGCATTTATCATTGATCTTCACCAAACTTGAACAGTAGTTATATAATAATATTTCGAAGAAGTTGTTGAGCTCAAACTTGAAATAAAATATTTTCATATCTCGAGTTATTATTCTTACCATTGCCATGGTCTTTTAGGCCTTGGGTGAGCGATTTAGGGCAATCTTGACCCTCTTGTTTAATGTAGCAAACAATGTATACATGCGTCTTTCATAATGATATTACCAATATTAAATGTATTTAGCAACTGTCGTTATAATTATTAATGTATTTTTTTACAATTGTTGTCATTGAAACCTTACACCATTAGTTACATTATTTCAGTAGCATATGGCCATATATGCAGCATTTATTGAAAAGTGAAGTGTATGACATAGTTATTCTACGTTCGTCAAGTGAAATGGTGTTGCTACAATCCAATGCAATTCATGATTTATAGTTAACTTTTATTTCTTATTATATATCTGAATAATATACCATTTATATCACGTTATTTATCATTCGTATTCTTTATTATTTTTGTAACAATAAAATGTAATATGAATCTCTCCTTGTGCGTTGTTGTTGTTGTTGTTATTGTTGTTGTTGTTGTTGTTGTTGTTGTTGTTGTTGTTGTTGTTGTTGTTGTTGTTGTTGTTGTTGTTGTTGTTGTTGTTGTTGTTGTTCTCTTTCCACCTCCGTGTTGATTAATACATCGTAGGATACCCATTATTACTCCATTCCGATACTCCCAATTCATGAACATACACTGCCATATATAACCAAAGGTGATTTAACGCGCAGGGAGGAATCCGCATGATAGCATTCGCCACCTTGACAAAAAAACGTTCGGATAATTATTTTTGGAGTAAAAGTTAACCAAATTTGCATTTGCTCTTGTCATGTAAGCAATATGTTCTTCCTGTCGGACTCCTATCTGTGACACAAGCAGTCGGACTCCTATCTGTGACACAAGCAGTCGGACTCCTATCTGTGACACAAGCAGTCGGACTCCTATCTGGACACAAGCACTCCTATCTGCGATACAAGCACTCCTATCTGTGACACAAGCAGTCGGACTCCTAACTGTGACACAAGAGTCGGACTCCTATCTGTGACACAAGCACCGTCTTTTATTGGTATGTTTCAGTCAGGTGACCACTGCCATGTTTCCTCCACGTGAAATCGCCTTTATTTTATTCGGCAGATAACTATATTCGGATTGTGTTGCCGGTGCAGGGAAGAGTAGATACATTCGGATCTTGCCAATAGTAGTTGAGTTATACAAGAAATACTACAACAGTGGGGTCAACAATTGTTCTGACACGTTCATTTGAGGTTAAAATATAACTCCATGTAAAGTTCGTTTCCCTGTGGTGGCTATCTTGAAAATATTATAAAGAAGGAAAACACTTAAGAAAGATTGACCAAAAGAGCTTGTAGATCTATATGGTATTTAATTTATATTATATAAAGGATTTGAACAAACATTATTATAAAGTTTTTGTAAAGTTGGTTTTAGAGCAGTTTTTTTTATACATTTCCCTATATGACTCGGATGCAAACTTCGCTACCGGCCGCAATTTTGAATATTTAACAATTGGCACAAACATCATGCACATTGAATTTGACCAGCATTAAATAAGCGGTTAATGAACATTGTCATTTAATACAACTATATATCTAAATAACTGAATGCAAACTTTCACTTTTGTCTGTAAGCCATCTTGAATATTTTACACACACGCACACGCACACGCACACGCACAATCAAATATGATAGTGGTTGACCTAATAAGTATGCACATGAAAGTGGGCTCAGCAGTGTTAGGGCAGATGTCACTTTTTATGAATTTTCCTCTGTTGTCAGTTCTATTCTCGCTGCTCGATGGCGGCCATCTTGAATATTTCACGAAGACGAAAAACACAAACTTGACATAATTTGACCAAAGAACATGCACATGAAATTTGATTAGCATTGAATAGGGGTATCTGGAGGAGATTTCTAAATTTAGTACATTTTAGTAAGGCAACCATTTTGGATTTGGCTGGTGGCCGAGTATTAACCCAAGAGTTTGTCGCCTGTATAACTCAATGCAAACTTCACGACCCCGTGGTGGTCATCTTGAACGAAGTCGAAAAGCACAAAGTTGATAAACAGACACAAGAAACTGATAATTTTAAGTCATACCTGTACGATACAGAACATATAAGTCACTTATGGCTCTATGTAAAATCTCGATGTCATTGTTTGCAATGAATATTATTATTTTCAGAAATCTATTATCACCTTCACTACCAAAATCTATGATAGCAATCACGACCATTATCATTTAATAACATCAATATAATAAGTTTACTTTCGATACCATTCGATTAATGTGCAATCAAATATATAAACTTAGTTGACCACCAATACCATTATAATGTAAACACCACTGCCATTATTAATCAAATCTATAAAAACCATCGTTACCATTATCATTCCACCGTGACCATTATCATTCCGCCTTGACCATTATTCAACCGTGACCATTATCATTTAATCATATCCATGATTTTCATCACTACCATTATTAATCAAATCTATAAAAACCACCATGACCATTATTAGTCCACCATGACCATCATCATTTAATCAAATCAATAATGGTCACCACTGCCATTATATTTATCAAATCTATAAAAACCACCGTGACAATTATTAGTCCACCATGACCATTATCATTTAATCAAATCTATAATGGTCACCACTGCCATTATATTTATCAAATCTATAAAAACCACCGTGACAATTATTATTCCACCGTGACTATTATTATTTACTCAAATCTATAATGATCACCACTGCCATTATGTATCAAATCTATAAAAACCACCGTGACAATTATTATTCCACCGTGACTATTATTATTTACTCAAATCTATAATGGTCACCACTGCCATTATTTATCAAATCTATATAAAAAAAAAACACCGTGATCATCATTATTCCACCGTGACCATTATTATTTAATCAAATCTATAATGGTCACCGCTGCCATTATTAATAAAATCTATAAAAACCACCGTGACCATTAATATTCCATCGTGACCATTATTATTTAATCAAATATATAATGGTCACCACTGCAATTATTTATCAAATCTATAAAAAAAACAACCGTGACCATTATCTGTCCACCGTGGCCATTATTATTTAATCAAACCCATAATAGTCACCAGTGCCGTTATTGATTAAATCTATAATAACCACTGTGACCATTATTATTTAATCAAATTCATAATGGTCACCACTGCCATTATTAATCAAATCTATAATAACCAACGTGACCATTGATATTTAATCAAATCTATAATGGTCACCACTGCCATTATTAATCAAATATATAATGGTCATCATTGCAATTATTAATCAAATCTATATAATAACCACCGTGACCATTATTATTTAAATTAATCTATAATAATCACCACTGCCATTATTAATCAATTATATAATGGTCATCACTGCAATTATTAATCAAATCTATATAATAACCACCGTGACCATTAATATTTAAATGAATCTATAATGGTTCTATAACGGTTACCACTGCAATTTTTAATCAAATCTATAATAACCACCGTGACTATTATTATTTAACAAAATTTATAATGGTCACCACTGCCATTACTAATAAAATCTATATAATAACCACAGCGATCATTATTATTTAACCAAATATATAATGGTCACCACTGTCATTTTAAATCACATCTATATAATAACCACAGCGACCATTATTTTTTAACCAAATCTATGATGGTCACCACTGCCATTATTAATCAAATATTTATAATAACCACAGCGACCATTATTATTTAACGAAATATATAATGGTTTCCACTGCCATTATAAATCAAATCTATTATGGTCACTACTGCCGTTATCAATCGAATTTATAATGGTCACCACTTCCATTATTAACCAATTCTATAATGGTCACCACTGCCATTATTAATCAAATCTATATAATAACCACAGCGACCATTATTATTTAACCAAATCCACCGTGTCCAAACGTTTCCGGAAGAGGCGGTGGAGGTAACGTTGGATAACGGTGGGGTAACGTTGAATGGCGGTGGGATTCGCGATCAGCGGTAAGAAAACTATATTTTTTAACTATTGTTGATAATTTTAGGAAAATCTGAGTCGAGCAAGATGATGTCGTAACATTTCTGATCATTCGACAGCAACCGAATCTGTGCAGACTATAGCCGTTTTCTTGATCATTCGGGAAATACAAGGACTTTTCTGTGTAAACATTGGCACGAGCGTTTTAAAAGTGCGAAAACTGTCTTGTTACCGAACATAATTTGATATATCATTTTCTTTTATAAGCATCACCCTCCTCAACATAATATTTTTACGTTGAATGGCGGTGGGATTCGCGATCAGCGGTAAGAAAACTATCTTTTTTTAACTATTGTTGATAATTTTTGGAAAATCTGAGTCGAGCAAGATGATGTCGTATCATTTCTAATCACTCGGCAGCAACCGAATCTATGCAGACTGTAGACGTTTTCTTGATCATTCGGGAAATACAAGGACTTTTCTGTGTAAACATTGGCACGAGTGTTTTAAAAGTGCGCCTCATTCGGTCTTATACTGGTGTAAAATTAATTTAGTGACGGTTTTATAGTGAAAACTCAGCGTAACGATGGAGGAGCTGGTGGAGCTGTTTGAAAGTTGCGTAACGCTGGAGGATGGTGGATTTACTAAAAGCACTTTTTCTAAGGTTTCTCATGCAAGCGGTCAATTTTTTCGGTTGTTACTCTGTTGTAAATGTATTTCAAAAATGTTACTATGGTGATGTATGTGTATGTATGTACTGTAAAGAAATTCAAACTGATAATTGCCATTATGAGCTGTATAAAATACATATAGATTTTAATAAGTACATGATGAAATAATGCACAACTAACACTCTAAGCATAGTTAAGGGTAATCAGTTACCCGGGAGTTAGTGCCAGTCATTACCCTTTATAAGCTTGTCTTCTTTATATTGGACTCGCCATGAACTGTCTTACAGAAAAGTATTGTATATAAGACATTCGCCGTGTGATCATTTGCGGTATCGCACACTGTAACCAGATTTATAAGCTTATTCCAATTTTAATGAAACTGATTAACTATGTCAATGTATATTTTATCCTATTCAGATAGCACCATTAGCACTCGAGTTTCGTTCCTCAATAAATCAAAAGTGTCGAAACTGGCGACGTACATTCAGTAATAAAGACTTTATTGATCCAGTCGTGGTTACATATCGCTGCATTTCAATAACTGGCAATGTTTTGTGTTTTTAACTGCCAAATGTATAAATAACTGTCAGTTTTTACATCCATTTTTCCCATACGCAGGTCAAGAATAGGTGCCATGATCGTTACTGACTTTCCTTCCGGTGTCGTAATGTATGACTTAATGTCATATATATAATATTTTTAAAATTAGAGAATAATTTAAGAAAATGTGTTTTTAATGTTCAAAATAGCAAACTAGAACAGTCAAACATGTGTAACGGGTCACCTCTATTAAGCAGCCACTTGTCTTAAGTAGCCACATTTGCTATTTCCTATTTCTATGCTTTCAAAGCAAATTAACCTGTCTAAAAAGGTCACTTTTGCTTCTTCCCATGACTGGCTGCTTAAGACAGGTTTGACTGTATTATGTTTTTCTTCTATCCTATATTGGATATATAACTACAGAAGCTTATTTAAGTAGTTAATAAGTTAGGCGTTAAGGTCGAACAATCACGACTGACCGTTGAAATTACTTTATTTCACTCTGGACATTTTCATTAATTTTTACTTAATTTTTTTTCTGAAATGTATGTACATGATATTTAAATACCACAGTACATAATTTCACTCGTGATTTTGGAAAAGGACAACATTCTAGTAAATGGTTGAAAGATGACAAAACATTTGGATCTGTGTGATAAAATAATAGTAATGACCACTTTGTATTTTTAAAGATGTATTACTCATGGTTTCAAAACTTGCAAGCCAGTACTAGCTTTATAAAAAGATAATAACTAATTTTATTAAATGATTATGGTGTGTATAGCAATGATAGGAGGTTACTATTTTCATAGGAGTACAAATTGATTTATGTGTAGACATGGAGTTTTGGCCTCATCTGAAAAGATAACATACATGTACATGTATACATTAAGGCGAAGTGTGATAAAGGTCCAAGCGTTCCGTTTCGCACTTACTTGTACCGTGGTACAATCCGGATACAATTTAGCCTATCCGTATTAACCAATTGACTACATTGATAATTATGTACATCACATGTTCAACTGTCGCGGTATATTTCAAATTCTAATATATTAAACAAAAAAATTATGTTAATAATACATCGTTCCTCAATATGCTATAATGGTTGAACTATATATGTATTTAAAACATTTATACACAAAAACTATGCCAGTTATTTATACATTTGGCAGTTAAATACACAAAAACATTGCCAGTTATTTATACATTTGGCAGTTAAACACACACAAACATTGCCAGTTATTTATACATTTGGCAGTTAAACACACAAAAACATTGCCAGTTATTTATACATTTGACAGTTAAACACACAAAAACATTGCCAGTTATTTATACATTTGGCTATTAAATGCACTAATACACTGACAGTTACTTATACATTTGGCAGTTAAATGCACTAATACACTGACAGTTATTTATACATTTGGCAGTTAAACACACAAAAACATTGCCAGTTATTTATACAATTGACTGTTAAACACACAAAAACGTTGCCAGTAATTTATACATTTGGCAGTTAAATGCACTAATACACTGACAGTTATTTATACATTTGGCAGTTAAAAACACAAAACATTGCCAGTTATTGAAATGCAGCGATATGTAACCACGACTGGATCAATAAAGTCTTTATTACTGAATGTACGTCGCCAGTTTCGACACTTTTGATTTATTGAGGAACGAAACTCGAGTGCTAATGGTGCTATCTGAATAGGATAAAATATACATTGACATAGTTAATCAGTTTCATTAAAATTGGAATAAGCTTATAAATCTGGTTACAGTGTGCGATACCGCAAATGATCACACGGCGAATGTCTTATATACAATACTTTTCTGTAAGACAGTTCATGGCGAGTCCAATATAAAGAAGACAAGCTTATAAAGGGTAATGACTGGCACTAACTCCCGGGTAACTGATTACCCTTAACTATGCTTAGAGTGTTAGTTGTGCATTATTTCATCATGTACTTATTAAAATCTATATGTATTTTATACAGCTCATAATGGCAATTATCAGTTTGAATTTCTTTACAGTACATACATACACATACATCACCATAGTAACATTTTTGAAATACATTTACAACAGAGTAACAACCGAAAAAATTGACCGCTTGCATGAGAAACCTTAGAAAAAGTGCTTTTAGTAAATCCACCATCCTCCAGCGTTACGCAACTTTCAAACAGCTCCACCAGCTCCTCCATCGTTACGCTGAGTTTTCACTATAAAACCGTCACTAAATTAATTTTACACCAGTAAAAGACCGAATGAGGCGCACTTTTAAAACACTCGTGCCAATGTTTACACAGAAAAGTCCTTGTATTTCCCGAATGATCAAGAAAACGTCTACAGTCTGCATAGATTCGGTTGCTGCCGAGTGATTAGAAATGATACGACATCATCTTGCTCGACTCAGATTTTCCAAAAATTATCAACAATAGTTAAAAAAAGATAGTTTTGTAACCGCTGATCGCGAATCCCACCGCCATTCAACGTTACCCCACCGTCATCCAACGTTACCTCCACCGCCTCCTCCGGAAACGTTTGGACACGGTGAAATCTATAATGGTCACCACTGCCATTATTAATCGAATCCACCACTGCCATTATTAATCAAATCTATATAATAACCACAGCGACCATGATTATGTAACCAAATCTATAATTGTCACCACTGCCATTATTAATCGAATCTATAATGGTCACCACTTCCATTATTAATATATAATGGTCACCACTGCCATTATTAATCAAATATATATAATAACCACAGCGACCATTATTATTTAACCAAATCTATAATGGTCACCACTACCCGATGATTATAAATCAAATCTTCAATGGTCACCACTGCTATTATTAATCAAATCTATAATGGTCACCACTGCTATTATTAATCAAATCTGCAATGGTCACCACTACTATTATTAATCAAATCTGCAATGGTCACCACTGCTATTATTAATCAAATCTATAATGGTCACCACTGCTATTATTAATCAAATCTGCAATGGTCACCACTGCTATTATTAATCAAATCTGCAATGGTCACCACTGCCATTGTTAATCGATAACTATCAGGGGTGTAGCTTGGCTGAAAACAATGTGTAGGCACAGTTGTAGGGGGCATGCTTCCCCGAAAAAAATGAGCCAAACTGTCTTTGCTGCGTTATGGCGTATATTTCTTATGTTTAATCATTAATATTAACCTTGTTCAAATTCACTGTTATATAACCAAATAAATGTTATGTTTTAAGGTTTGTTCACTTTAATAAAGATTGAAATGAAGTAGTATAGGGGTCTGACTTTTATTGTATTTTTGCCATTTTTATTCTCAGAAAAAAAGTGTAGACACGTGCCTATAATGCCTATAGGTAGCTACGCGACTGATTATAGATAAACATAGGTTATATTCTAATAATAACATTTATAAAATCCATGCGAAGATAACCTGAAACGTGTTATATCAACACATTGTGAGAAGGGTATGTCAGATAAGAAAATGTTAAAAGGTTCAACACTAGCTATAACAAATAACGTGAGTGACCCGGAAGCAGACGACACACGAGGTTGTAACAAAATGGCGACATCAACTCAGCAGGGTGACACCCTGACTGAAGATGAAATTGATCGACTAAAGTTGCCAAAAGCTGTTAGTTTGTGCAAGAAATATGGAATAGATCTTAGTGGCAAACCAAAATTACACATGATGAAATGGTTGTTGAAAAATGAACTACTGTGTAAAGACACGAGCAGACGAGAGGTATGCAATTGTATGCAACTTATGGCCGTTTGTGCAATTGTTGATTTCTTTTCAAGCATAACATCACACTGATTATTTGAATAATTATAAAATCATAAAATACATAACCAGAAAAAATCGGTATCAAGTCATCAATTTATTGCCATGATAGTTCCATAAATAATTTTACTTTCATTTTACATAACGAATGACACAGTATGATATACATAGAAAACGAAAGTAGGCTCTTTTTCCTTGTAACCATTAACTGTGACATATTCTTTGAAAAATACTTATTCAACTGGTAATAGAAAAAAACTTATCTTCCTAAAAAATCATAGAAATATATGCATAATTATATATTAACTTTTCATTGCAAATCAATGTTATAAAGGACTTGTATTGCAACAGTCTGACTGTCCTCCCAGTTTCGTTCTTACATTTACATTGGAAATAAAGGAAGTAACAGACTAACAAACGAAGCGTAGGGGAATATGAAATATTTATTTCTTTTTTTTTAGTGGAATAATTAAATGTATTTCAATGAGTATATTTTGTTACTATTTCAAAAAGAGAGAGAGAGAGAGAGAGAGAGAGAGAGAGAGAGTCTGTGAAACTAAGTGCAGAATACACATTTATTTTGGCTTATATAGCCAACCAAGATAATGCATCACAGAAAAAGCATGCAACATGAAATTTACTTGAGAAAGTATAGTTAAAACAGTTCATTGTAGCTGTTTGACATCTATATTGTACTTTTTAAGAAACACACTATTGCAAATAATAATTAATAATATTATACAATTAAACATATTTATAATGAAACAGAAAGAGAACATTGAAATATGTATATAATAAGGACACTTCTTAATTGGTTATAGTAATTTCTTTATTTGACCTATTAATGTCCAAGATGTGAAGTGGACAGTTTATGCTAGCACAACAATAGAAGTATATATTTATAAATAGTATTTAAGTTAATGAATAATCTTAAGGTAGTAAAATATATCAAAGTGTATGAATACTGGAAACCTGCATAATTATTAATAGTTCAATTTAGATTTATAAAAATTGCAGAACTCTATTTTTATAATTAAATAAAAAGTCATTCCTGCTACACTATGTATATATAGTACACCAAAACATTTTGGGGGGACTGGGGTCAGGGCCCTTCTGAGGGGGGATTTCACGTTATTTTCATGTAGCATCATATCTATGGTTATGAATAAAAACTGATAATACATGTTCATCAAGTTGAAAAGGGACATTAGCCTAACAAGAAAATTCCCCCCTTTAGAAGAGTAATTATTTTGACCCCTCCTCAAAAAGCCAAATAGGGCCCTTAGTATGAAGGTGTGAATAGAGGAAATGCTCAGAGATAATGATATTTTTTTCCAATTTTGGACCAGATCACTCTATAAAGGCAAAGGTAAAGAAGGTGTTCTGCCATTTCTCTTACAGGCTATAGACAGTCTGGACAGAAATGCAAACATTGACGTGGACAGAAGAGCTGCTTTGATTGAAATATATGACAACACAATAAGCAATGTAGAGACTATCATGAAAATGAATGATCCAGTTGTGACGGAACTTCAAAAATTATTCCCAAAAGGTTGTCAAACCTTAGAAGATACAAAAATACAGATCAGCAACTCTCAGGCACCAGTTCTTGTTCTAGGTAAGGTGAACTAGTATAGTTATAGTTTTTATTTATTTTACTCTGACTGTGGAACAAGTTATTATAACTTAGGCAAATTATGCTCGAAGTCTTCCTGGGAAGAACCAGTACTTATCATATGGTTAAATTGACTTGAAATTTGGTGCTAATTTTCGGCTCTCTAAAGTGGCCAGATATATACTACACTGCCTTATCACTTTATTATTTTTTTCTCTGCACTTGATGCCTCTCATAATAAACAACACTCAGAACTACTCAGGAAGTGGCCTTGTGAGCAATAAGTATAAGCTCCGAGCTTCATTTCAATCAAGCTACAACCGTCCAAGCATATTATTTTATAGGCATCTTTGCTTAGTAATGTTTTATTTCTAGAATGTAGCGAAGGGGATTTGTTTAAGTAACTGTACTGGACTATGTGCTGTGTGGAAATTATACAAGAAGCTTCAAAGAAAGATAGTGACCCCTATTGTTACAACATGTCAAGACCTGTATATCAGGGGTCGTATTCACCAACCATTCTTGAGAATATTCTCAGACTTGAGCTTGAAAATCCAAATTTTAACCTTAGATATCTAGTTTACTATGACATATAGAAAAATTGTAAGAGTTTATCTGACTATAATTTAGGTGTCTCTGCATGCTTGCAATGTTTTACCGCAAAAAAACGGTCTCTAAATGTGTTTTTCAAAATTCATTCTTGAGTTCAAGTCAAAGAATATTCTTGAGAATGGTTGGTGAATACCACCCCAGATACATTCTCAGCAGCCTCAATATACAGTTTATTAGTATCTGGATTTTTTGTTTTGTTTCCATGCATATATATATTTTATTTCCTGTTTAGCTCGGTTAACTCAGTCAGTAGCTTGTCCAGGGTTAGAATCCCTCCATGATGTTTGATATACCACATTACATCTTATTATCATCCGTCTCCACCCACTGATTCAGTGGGAAAATCATTTGTTACTTGCAGAGATGGGTGTGCTTAAGTACTCATTAATTAACCTTCCAGGATTCAAGGATCCCAGGAAAGAGTGGTTATGTTGACTGATTGTCTGTTAGGCCTCGATGGCATAAAAATGAAGCCCCTTAAAATGAGTTAATTTTCAAATGAAGTGAAAATTACAGATAAGATCAACTTCAAGACTCACCTGTTCTTAAACATTATCAGTAAAAACACATAGGTACATAGGACCTCAGTTAAAGTCTAAAACTCAACGCCCTTGGATCATAGGTCATGTGTGTTACCATTCTGCTTTCTTGGTTTTGTTTGAATATAAAGTGTTATTTTATTGCTGTCGACATTTCTGGTGCATGGCACAATAAAGATTTAGATAGAGATCTCTTCCTTTATGTGTCATTTCTTATTTCTGTTTATTTCTTCATGCAGGAGAAACTGGGTCTGGCAAATCATCTTTTATAAACCTTCTCCTCGGCCAGAACATTCTCCCATGCTCCATACTTAGCAACACACACGTGGTGTGTGAGATCAGGCACAACAAAGACGAGAGGCCGTGGGTTGTAATGCAGGCAGTCGTAGGTGAAAATGAAGACAAAATTATAAGAGACGAAGGAGATAGTGAAGCATTTCGAGATGAGTTGTCAAGGTGTGTGCAAGCAGTGGAAAATGGAAAACCAGTCTATCAGAAGGCATTGATATATCTCGCATGTGACATCCTTAAGGTAAGGGTGATTCTGTGTACTTGGAATAGCTGTATACAGGTAAAAATGCAATGCATGTTGAAAGTATGTTTAACATAAATTTAAAGTAAATTTTACATAAGGTTAAAAACGTAAGTTTCTCATGTAAATAGTATCATGCTCGTACAACATGTTTCTTACATATGTTTAACATTTCATTACATTTTACAGTTGATATTAATATATGTTTGACACATGTTTTTATTTTCTTATGTTTATTTACATGTGTGCAACATACACATGTATTTATAAACACATATCTATCTAATGCATGTAAAACATATATTTTACATGGTTAAAACATAGTGTTTTGTCAAATGTGTTTAGCCCATGTGGCATTTTAACCTTATACTTGACCTTTGTAATGAAATATTATTTTGTGTGACATTACATATACTACTTATAAAATGTATAAATGAACTTACTACAGACATTTGTATTGGAAAATACTGCTTCTTATAGAATACATTATAAATAATATTACTACATAATATAAAAATTATGTTGCTGTAAAACATAATAATAATAATATTTTATTTGGTAATATAGGCCTCTGGCCCAAAATACAAACATGCAAACAATACAATTTTACAATAGAGTGACAAATATACAAATAATAAATGTGGTTGTAGCATTACAATGGATATTATTAAAGTAACTATAGAATATTAACTTCTAGTTTTCTATTGTTCATTGCGTGATATAAAAATTTAGTGATTGACAAAATTTCATCTGATTTTGAAGATGACATAAGGGAATAGAATAAATTATGAGTGCTGTTTCTTAACCATATATCTTTAAAATAAGTAGCTCTTATGTTGTTATACAATGGACATTCGAAGAAAAAATGATATTCATCTTCAATAACATATGTGTTTGTCCTTAAGCAGATAAAGCAGTATCTTAAATGCCTATCATTTCCTATATGTCTTCCCTTCTCTATCATTAGATCATGGGTAGAGCAACGGAAATTAGACATAGCTCTTCTATATTTATATGGCAAGTCTAGAGTTAAATAATGCTCGACGTTGAGTAAAGTCTTATAGTATTTATAATGTAATGCTTTTGGTGAAGATTCAACATCATCATGCCAATTTTGTGAATAACAGTCAATTAAGCGTTGCTTGAAAATATTAATAAACCTTACATCATTCCCAACGTCATGGGAGATCCACACGTACCCAAAACCAAATTTGAAAAGCATTTCTTTTATACACCCTGCCCAAGTTTTTCTACCAGATTCATGTAGACGTTTTAGCATAACATAACAATGTTTTGGATACCTGTGGTCTCTCATGCGTGTTAATTTTAACCAATATTTAATACAGTTTGTCATATAAATAGTACAAAGTGGTACTCTTCCACATTCACCAAGAGCAAAATAACAGGCAGTATTTTGAGACAAATTACAATATTGTTTGCAAAATTTAACTTGTACAGATTCTATTTTATCAACATAAATATAACCCCAAATTTCTGATGCATAGCATAAAATAGGCTTAACCATTGAGTCAAAAATTTTAAACATATCAATAGGATCAATATGACCGAATTGTCGTTGAAAGTTAAAATAAGTACCTGTCAGTTACATTAATACATAGTATGACAATTCTGTTGCTTATAAAATATAAGTACCTGTCATTGACATTAATACATGATATGAAAATTCTGTTGCTTATAAAATATAAGTGCCTGTCAATGACATCACTATATACGAAGGGGGATCAGAAAGTTCGTAGACTTTTGCCATAACTTATTTATATCAATTATACAATGCACAACAGTGTTATTGGGTTTGAAATAAATGTATATGGGACATATTTTGAAAATTTTAGCATGATACGTCAACTATTAAGAAAATAAGGCACTACTCAAAGCATAGCAGTTACATATGTCGGGGCAAAATGATGACTTTGTATTCAACAAAAAACGACGTCAATATTTTAAACAGGTGCTTTTGTATCAAAATAACTGAGTCACTCCTTCTCCAAATGCTCTCCTACATTATCTATACATATTTGCTATCATTTACACCATTCAGTGAACATGTTAACAAAATCAGAAGATGGTATACTGGACACAAAATTCTGTAAAACATGCTTTGATTCCAATATGTCTTCAAATCGACTTCCCATTTGCTCTTTTTTAATAACTGATTCCCCGCCATCTCAATAACGTTAATTTTGTGACATTTAAACACAAGAAAACTTTAAATATAAGTTTCACCGTACATACTTTTGTTTTTCTCTTTGAGCAGGTGTATTACCTAACATGGAGCAGAACTTTACAGAACTGCGGTATTTTGTATGCTAATCCATTTTCAAGTGCCCTGACGTTATTTTGTTATAAACAAAATGGCATACCGTAACATCATAATATTGACATCATTTTGTGATGCGCATAATTGGTGCCATTGTTTTAAAGGATGTAAACAAGCATATAATACAGCACACATTGATATCTTTATTTAAAAATAAAACGCGCTTTGGCAACACTATGCTTGTTTGAACAGTAGAGGTAGGAAAAAAGCAAAAACTGCAAAAATTGACTTTTCCATAGTTACTACAGAATATAAACTAATGATGAAAAATTATCATTTTTTGGCGAAATTACTGCAAATATATAGCGGCAAAGGCTCCTTGAGAATTATTTGAATACAATGATAAATAAAACGGTTATGGCAAAAGTATACAAACTTTCTGATCCCCCCTTGTATATGACAATTCTGTTGCTTATAAAATGTATGTACCTATCAATGACATTACTACATACATGAACATTCTATTGCTTATAGAATATAAGTACCTGTCAATGACATTAATTTAATAATATGGAACTTCTGTTGCTTATAAAATATAAGTGCCTGTAAATGACATCACTACATATATGAAAAGTATGTTGCTTATAAAATGTATGTACCTATCAGTGACATTGCTACATATATGAAAATTCTGTTGGTTATAAAATATAAGTACCTGCCAATGACATATCATATTTGAAAATTGCTTCTTATAAAATCTTTATTTTATAAACGATATCACTAAAATAAAATATAATGTTGTTCATTCTACAGTCTGGTCTGACAATAGTGGACAGCCCTGGTATAGGAGAATCCAAATACATGGAAGACTTGGTGTTGGATTACATCCTTAATGCCTGTACTTTTATATACATCATTGACACTACCAGTGCTGGTGGCATGCAAGCTAGGGTAGGTACATATTTGGATAGGACACACGAGTGACCATATTCTATATAACAGTTTCTGTACTTATAAGTGACTGTGGGTGCTGCCATACTGAATCTTCATGATCCCATAATGAGATCGCCTTTGCTTTTCAAAAAAGTGCTTTATTTGAATAGCATTTTTTATTGTTTGTAACAAATATTTAAAAAAAGATATTTTTTTTACAAATGAAAACATATTTATTCATTTAAAGTTCAGCATTCAACCTCAGTGTTGTTAAAAAACTGAAACCTGCAAAATGAAAGAGCTCAGAACTGTAGTGTTACTTGAATGTACGAGCAGAAAATTATTTGGTACCCTGCATGCGGTTGATATAACCATTTCAACATTCAATGCACCCTTTCACTCAAATACTGCATCTAACACCATTATATAAGTCTATTTCAAACAAAACCTAAATTTATACCTTCATTCCTTCTCATTGTTGCCTCCATCACAAGACCATTGGATGCTATTTAAATCTTGTTTGATAGATAGTCTGGTCATGCTGATAAAATACTATTTGTCCTGGTACAATATCTCAATGTATGTTTTATTACGCTTGCATATTCAGGGTAAGGCCCCTTCCAAACTTTTACTGGCACAAACCTCGCATATTGATAATTTACAGAAATTTTACACACGGAATAAAATGAAAAACTGTTGAATTTCAAGTCAATACAATCATGTATTTTCAATAACATTTGGAAAAATACGAAAAGGAGAGAATGAAATATCACTTAACATTGAAAAAGAAATTGTTGAAAATAAAAAATTCTCTTTAACCTTAATGCACTTTAGGCTCTTTGATAGGCCAACCATGACAAATGAGCTAAACAGCAATTGTCACATGCTTGATAGTAAAATAAATAGATAAAATGTATCCTATCTTCTCTCACTAAGAGTTGCTCATGTACTAAGTTTCTAGAAGATAGGTACAGTGAGTCAGTAGTCCTTATCCATCTAGCAATCTGTCCACAAGTTTAACAGTCTTGCCCTCTACTTAAATAAGTGTCAGAATTTAGATATTTGAACTCTGTGTAGTTTTAATCACCCATTGACTTGGTTATGATTTTTCCCCCTTTTTCTTATACCAGATGCAAGAGCTTGTACACAAGGTTTACCAGAAGGCCATGGAAGAAGAGCGTGAGTACAGACCAGAAAGTGCCCTATTTATCTGCAACAAGTGGGATGGGGTAGGTAAAATCTGGTTAAATGAAATGATTGATTGTTTAATTTGAACTCACGACCCCCAGATTGATAGTCAGATGCACTAATGACTGAGCTAATCGGGCCTGGCTTTTCTCACTTGAATCAGCAATTCAGTATCATATATCAATCATCACAGAGGCTAGGGCTGGGCAGGGATTTAAACTAAATCACTGGATTGATAGTAGGATGAGCTACCAACTGAGGTAACTGGGCCCTGTTAAAAGTAATGAATTGTTGATGTGATGATAATGGTGGCAATAGGAAGTGTTTCGAGCAATTTACAAAATAATGATGATAATGTTGGAGAGCAGAGATGATAACTGTGGAGGGCAGAGATGAATATGTTGGAAGGCAGAGATGATAATGTTGGAGGGCAGAGATGATAATGTTGGAGAGCAGAGATGATAACTGTGGAGGGCAGAGATGAATATGTTGGAAGGCAGAGATGATAATGTTGGAAGGCAGAGATGATAATGTTGGAGTGCAGAGATGATAATTGTGGAGGGCAAAGATGAGTATGTTGAAAGGCAGAGATGATAATGTTGTAGGGCAGAGATGATAATGTAGGAGAGCAGAAATGATAATGTTGGAGGGCAGAGATGATAATGTTGGAGGGCAGAGATGATAATGTTTGAGAGCAGAGATGATAATGTTGGAGGGCAGAGATGATAATGTTGGAGGGCATAGATGATAATGTTTGAGGGCATATATGATAATGTTTGAGAGCAGAGATGGTAATGTTGGAGGGCAGAGATGATAATGTTGGAGGGCAGAGATGATAATGTTGGAGGGCAGAGATGAAAATGTTGGAGAGCAGATATGATAATGTTGGAGGGCAGAGATGATAATGTTGGAGAGCAGAGGTGATAATGTTGGAGAGCAGAGATGATAATGTTTGACAGCAAAGATGATAATGTTGGAGGGCAGAGATGATAATGTTGGAGGGCATAGATGATAAGGTTGGAGAGCAGAGATGATAGTGTTGGAGGGCATAGATGATAATGTTGGACAGCAGAGATGATAATGTTGGACAGCAGAGATGGTAATGTTGGATGGCAGAGATAATACAGTTGGAGGGCAGAGATGATAATGTTGGAGAGCAGAGATGATAATGTTGGAGGGCAGAGATGATAATGTTGGAGGGCAGAGATGATAATGTTGGAGAGCAGAGATGACAATGTTGGAGGGCAGAGATGATAATGTTGGAAGGCAGAGATGATAATGTTGGAGGGCAGAGATGATAATGTTGGAATGTTGGAGGGCAGAGATGATAATGTTGGAGGGCAGAGATGATACAGTTGGATGGCAGAGATAATACAATTGGAAGGCAGAGATGATAATGTTGGAGGGCAGAGATGATAATGTTGGAGAGCAGAGATGATAATGTTTGAGAGCAGAGATGATAAAGATGGAGAGCAGAGATGTTAATGTTGGAGGGCAGAGATGATAATGTTAGAGAGCATAGATGATAATGTTGGGGAGCAGAAATGACAATGTTGGATGGCAGAGATGATAATATGGAGGGTAAAAATGATAATGTTGGAGGGCAAAGATGATAATGTTGGAGGGCAGAGATGATAATGTTGGACAGCAGAGATGGTAATGTTGGAGGGCAGAGATGAAAATGTTGGAGAGCAGAGATGATAATGTTGGAGGGCAGAGATGATAATGTTGGAGGGCAGAGATGATAATGTTGGAGAGCAGAGATGATAATGTTTGACAGCAAAGATGATAATGTTGTAGGGCAGGGATGATAATGTTGGAGGGCAGAGGTGATAAGGTTGGATAGCAGAGATGATCATGTTGGAGGGCAGAGATGATAATGTTGGACAGCAGATGATAATGTTGGACAGCAGAGATGGTAATGTTGGATGGCAGAGATAATACAGTTGGAGGGCAGAGATGATAATGTTGGAGAGCAGAGATGATAATGTTGGAGGGCAGAGATGATAATGTTTGATGGCAGAGATGATAATGTTGGAGAGCAGAGATGGTAATGTTGGACAGCAGAGATGGTAATGTTGAAGGGCAGAGATGATAATGTTGGAGAGCAGAGATGATAATGTTGGAGGGCAGAGATGATAATGTTTGAGGGCAGAGATGACAATGTTGGAGAGCAGAGATGACAATGTTGGAGGGCAGAGATGAAAATGTTGGAGCGCAGATATGATAATGTTGGAGGGCAGAGATGATAATGTTGGAGGGCAGAGATGATAATGTTGGAGGGCAGAGATGATACAGTTGGATGGCAGAGATAATACAGTTGGAAGGCAGAGATGATAATGTTGGAGAGCAGAGATGATAATGTTGGAGAGCAGAGATGATAAAGTTAGAGAGCAGGGATGTTAATGTTAGAGGGCAGAGATGATAATGTTAAAGAGCAGAGATGATAATGTTTGGGAGCAGAGATGACAATGTTGGATGGCAGAGATGATAATATGGAGGGTAAAAATGATAATGTTGGAGGGCAGAGATGATAATGTTGGAGGGCAGAGATGATAATGTTGGACAGCAGAGATGATAATGTTGGAGGGCAGACATGATAATATTGGAGGGCAGAGATGAAGATGTTGGAGAGCAGAGATGATGATGTTGGAGGGCATAGTTGATGCTGTTGGTGGGCAGAGATGATACTGTTGGAGAGCAGAGATGATAATGTTGGAGAGCAGAGATGATAATGTTGGACAGCAGAGATGATAATGTTGGAGTGCAGAGATGATAAGGTTGGAGACCAGAGATGATAATGTTGGAGGGCATAGATGATAATGTTGGACAGCAGAGATGGTAATGTTGGATGGCAGAGATAATACAGTTGGAAGGCAGAGATGATAATGTTGGACAGCAGAGATGATAATGTTGGAGGGCAGAAATGATAATGTTTGAGGGCAGAGATGATAATGTTGGAGAGCAGAGATGACAATGTTGGAGGGCAGAGATGATAATGTTGGAGGGCAGAGATGATAATGTTGGAGAGCAGAGATGACAATGTTGGAGGGCAGAGATGATAATGTTGGAGCACAGATATGATAATGTTGGAGGGCAGAGATGATAATGTTGGAGGGCAGATATGATAATTTTGGAGGGCAGAGATGATAATGTTGGAGGGCAAAGATGATAATGTTGGACAGCAGAGATGATAATGTTAGAGCAGAGAGATGATAATGTTGGAGGGCAGAGATGATAATATTGGAGAGCAGAGATGGTATGTTGGCTGGCAGAGATAATACAGTTGGAGGTCAGAGATGATAATGTTGGAGAGCAGAGATGATAATGTTGAAGGGCAGATATGATAATGTTGGAGAGCAGAGATGATAATGTTGAGGAGCAGAGATGATAAAGTTGGAGGGCAGAGATGATAATGTTGGAGAGCAGAGATGTTAATGTTGGAGGGCAGAGATGATAATGTTAGAGAGCAGAGATGATAATTTTGGAAAGCAGAGATGATAAAGTTAGAGAGCAGGGATGTTAATGTTAGAGGGCAGAGATGATAATGTTAAAGAGCAGAGATGATAATGTTTGGGAGCAGAGATGACAATGTTGGATGGCAGAGATGATAATATGGAGGGTAAAAATGATAATGTTAGAGGGCAGAGATGATAATGTTGGAGGGCAGAGATGATAATGTTGTAGGGCAGAGATGATAATGTTGGAGAGCAGAGACGATAATGTTGGAGAGCAGAGATGATAACGTTGGAGGGTAGAGATGATACCGTTGGAGGGTAGAGATGATAATGTTGGAGCGCGGGGATGATGCTGTTTGTGGGCAGAAATGATACCGTTGGAGGGTAGAGATGATAATGTTGGAGGGCAGAGATGATACCGCCGGAGGGTAGAGATGATACCGTTGGAGGGTAGAGATGATAATGTTGGAGGGCAAAGATGATAATGTTGGAGTGCAGGGATGATACTGTTTGTGGGCAGAAATGATACCGTTGGAGGGTAGAGATGATAATGTTGGAAGGCAGAGATGATACCGCCTGAGGGTAGAGATGATACCGTTGGAGGGTAGAAATGATAATGTTGACTTTCATGGTATGAGTGTTATTTGTGATGTTGATGGAAAATATGAGGATGTCTTGATGGTGTTGATGAAGATGGTAGCGATGGAAGTAGTGATTAAACTGAGGTGATGATGGTGTTGATCAAGGTGGTGGTGTGAGTTGATATAATGATATACAATCAAGAGGATGAAGAGGATAATGGTGGTGATGATAATGATGTTGAATAATAAGGATGATGATGATGGTAATGATGGAAATAAAGATGATTGATTTGATGTTCATTATCACGGAAGTGAAGGTGATGATCGTGAAGTGAGTTGGTATGATGATGTTATTAAAGTTGATGATCAAGATGATGATAGAGATGATGATATAGATGATGATGATGATGATGATGATGATAATGATAATGATTGATTTGGTGTTGATTGTTAAGAAAGGAATAGTGGTGGTTGTGATGTGAGTTGGTATGATAATAGTGTTGATGATCAAGATAATGATAGAAGTGATGGTGATGATGATGATGATGATGATGATGATGATGATGATGATGATGATGATGATGATGATGATGATGATTGAGATTATGAAGATGGTAATTATTGATTTGGGTGTTGATTGTTAGGATAGTGATGGTGGTTGTCATGGTGATGATGATGGTGTTGATGTTGATTATTAGGAAAGTGATGGTGGTGGTCATGGTGATGATGATGATGATGGTGTTGATGTTGGTTATTAGGATAGTGATGGTGGTGGTCATGGTGATGATGATGACGATAGTGTTGATGTTGATTATTATGATAGTGATGGTGGTGGTCATGGTGATGATGATGGTGGTGTTGATGTTGATTATTAGGATAGTGGTGACAGTTGTGGTGATGATGATGATTGTGTTGATGTTGATTATTAGGATAGGATAGTGATGGTGGTGGTCATGGTGATGATGAAGATGGTGATTGATTTGGTGATGATTATTAGGGTAGTAGTGGTGATCATAGTGAGTTTGATGATGGTGTTGATGATTTAGATGATGATGATGGTGGTGGTGATTAGATATGAAGATATAATGTACAATCAAGTATGATGATGAAGATAATGACAGACCATGATGATGGTAGTGCTTGAGAAGAAATTGAAATGATGATTTCTCATGTCTTCTCCTATCCCCTATTATTGGTGTGCTTTCTGCTTGGACGATCAGTGTGACATCTAGTTGCACACAACCCTTTTGTGTTACATTTCAATGATTTTTAATGAGTTGTGGCTTTTTGCGTTTTCAAAATTCGAAATCTTTTCCGGCATCTGTGATCGAATTTAGCCGAAACTTGCTAGAAAGGATCAGTGTGAAGCCTTATTGCCCATAATGCCTTATTGTGATAAAGGCCTTTTGTATTTTCATAATAAAAAAAATCTTGTCCGTGCTTGAACCAACTGTCATTTTACAATGAAACTGGCTTAGAAGGCTCAGTAGGAATCCCATTTGTGTATACTAGTATCTCTCTTGCATTTTGGTTTCATGACATTCAGCTGAGTTACATCCCTTTTTAATGTTTGAATGAAAAATTTTGTCCACACTTCTTGTCTTAAACAATTAGCTGGAATTCACTGAAACTTGCATTACGGTTACCAAATATCACTAAACAGTAAACAAGTGTTTAATTTGGCCATGTTATGGCCCTTTGAACTTATCAAATAAAATCTTGCCCATTTCTCTTCTTCACAACCAAAGATAATTTTTGACAGATCTTGCTACAATTTATTGCTTTAAACCTCAATATATATATATACATATCCACTTTGCTTTTGGGTACTATTGCTGTTTTTCTTGCCCATTCACCAGACCTAAAACTTGCCATTTTTTAAGATTTATTTAAGATAAATCTCACAATTATATGAGGGTGGTGGGGCGAACATAGTTTCTTACTAAAAAAACAATGCAGTTAAGACTGACACCTCAATAGTTTAATAAAACACCACCCAGCACCTGAAGGGTTTGGTACAAATATAATAAAAGACAAAATGGATTTAATTTTATCTCAGTTACATCATTCTATTCCTATTTTCAGGTTCCGTATGATGAAAGGAGTGAAGTATGGGAAGATACAGTGAAGAAGATCACCAACCTCTGGCCCAATTGTGCCAAGTCTCAGATTTTCAAGTTCTCTACTTTGGAATCTACTTTTATACAGGAAAAAGGTGGTCTCTCACCCAACTTTACACTGATTCTACAAGAAATCAACAAATTGGTGCCACTTGGTCGGGAGATCCTGGTAATGCGGGGATTCAGGTAACAGCAGGCGGTTGTGTGTGTTGGATTGTGGGGGAGGGGGGGGGGGGGGGGGTTATATTTATGATAAGGCATATACAACTTTAAACAAGGTTTAATATATAATTGGGTGTTTATGGGGTTTCACAGTGGGTAGACAATTTTCTTTGAGCATTAAGAATCAATAAGTGAAACTTGGAAACTTGATTGTATGGTTATGTTTCCTGTTCATTCTCAATGTACAATAAATTCACCTTGTAAATACTTGGCGTGTCTGACGATCAATCTTGGGGTCAAGAGTTCAAATCCTCACCTGGCAACAGTCTCCATGATGATTGATATTATACATTGTGATGTACTGTCATTCATCTCTCACCACTGATTCAAGTGGGAAAGTTACTTATGGAGATGGGTGTGTTTGAGTACTGATTAACCTTCCAGAATCCACGGAAAAAGTGTTTAGGTTAACTGATCATCTGCTAGCCCTCGCTGGCAAAAAATGACACTAAACATTCAAACAAACTTAAAAAAGAAAACAATTAAATGAAGGTTGCCCAGGAATGTTGTTAGTGGTTACCTCTATTAAGCAACCGTTTGTCTTAAACGGTCACATTTTCTATTTACCTTTTTTATAATTTAGTATTAAACAAACTGCATTAAAACAGTAACCTGCCTTAAGGGTCATTTTTGCTCTTTTCCTTGATATGTTGCAATTGTATGTACATAATATACTGAAAGGATAAAGAAACACTGGATAAATTTCAGAGCCACAGTACCAAACCATTTTTAATTGATTTTATTAATATAATCCTTGCAGTTTACCTGGCGTATCTTCATCATCTCAGTAAATATCATACAGTGCAACAGGGAAGCCAGTATAACATGGGTTTTGGACCCTGCTTTTGTAAAGTTCTTGGTAACTGTAATAACCAGGTTTCTGTGTCACCAACTGATTTGCTTATATACTTTGAAACTTAACTTAAAAGTTTTTACTGTTTTTTTGTCCATTATATAATTATAATCAATGAAACAATATGCATTTAAACTGGAACCAGTCATGGTCTGACCTGGCTGCTTTTCTTAAATTTAAGTTTTTAAGTCTTTAAGAAATAAGAGCCAGACTAGTTACATATGTCTTTAGTTTTATCTTAGCATTTGTATTTATTTTTACAGCTTTATGCAGAGCTTTGCTGAGAAGTGTTTACACTGCTTTGGAGCTCATTTGCGTTCAATTGAATTGTCAGGAGAAGACCGTGCCAAGAAACAATCTGAAGCCACAGAGAGGTTGAATACGCTGAAAAGTCAAATCAGTTACTTCTTCGACGAACAAAATAAGTTTCTGAAAGATCAAATCAGCATCATCGCTAGGAATTTGAAAGAATTCATATCTAAGAAACAAAACATGGAATCTGTTTGCAAGTAAGCTATGCCATAGACACATAGACCTAAATGTGTTCTTCTAAATTTCGGGTGGCACATTTGGTGTTTTCCAAAGTTTGAAAACACATCTGCTCCTGAACCAACCAAATTTTGTGCTTTTTGTATGAAAAGAAAGGGCTTAATTGTTATTTTTGGTTGGTAAACTTTTATTTTTTAAAATTAAAAGATATAAAGAAATCTAACACGTTAAGTACATTTTTTTTAAGACCATTTTTAAAATAAGAAATAAGAAAAACTGCTATAAATACTGATATGAAATTATGACATCCAATGGATAATTTACTTCTGCATCTTTCTATGTAAAATTTGTATTTCTACAATGGGCAGTAAATGTTTTGTTCAAACTAGAACACTACTGTTTTTATTAAAAAAAAAATATTTCAGAAAAAATTCCAATTTTTTTTTCAATTTTTAAATTTGTTTTAGTTTCAATCTAGAAATTTTTGTTGAATAATTGATAATTTGAAATGGTCAACATGTTTATCAGCTTTACTTTAGAACCAAAATTATTGAATTCAGACTGAAATTTAAGCTGTGTATATTAAATTGATATTAGTTTAAACTTATTTTACTTTGATTGCGAAAGTTATTACAACTTATACAAATCATGCTCGAAGTCTTCCTAGTTAGAACAGATACTAAACATATACGGAAGAATGTTTTGCTCAAGGACTCTGCACATAGCCTTGGTGGAAAATGGAACCCATGACCATCCAATCATGGGTTCGATGCTTTACCACTGGACCACGCACTCTACTTTTTCATTGTCTGTGTGCTCCATTGTCAGCGGACAATTTACTCACTTCTTCTACGTTACCAGACAACTAATTAAGAGTGAAATCTTGCTCTGAGCTTGTTAAATATGCCTTATGTTATATGACAACATTTTTCATTGGTTGATAGATACATGTAGTTATTGTTACTAAAATACTTAATCAGAAAATATGTATTCAACTTTGTTCATTATTAGGACTGTCATTTTTTAGTCTGAATTATGTTCTTTGAATCATAAAAAATGTACTGTTTGGCCTTATGTGCAGCATTTATCATTTGATCTTGACCAAACTTACAAAGAAAATATTATGAAAGTGAAATCTTGGATAAGGTTGTGAACATGTGCAGGCCTTATTCAATAATTATTGTCTAACAGGTCTTGAATTATCAAAATTTGATTGGAACATTTCGTGCAGTATCTAATGCTACAAATGAGCCATTTAGAGCCATTCTTGCCCTCTTGTTTATACATATACATTTTTTCAGATTCTCTGACAATGACCTTCCAAGAGGTAAGGAGTGGAAAGATGTAGCAATAGCAGTAAGAGCCCATGTATACTCCGAACTCATGACCTTGATACGGATCTGGGAGGAAGAAGAGAAACAGTTCAAGAAGATTGGCGATAAAATAAGTGAAAAATTTGCAGAAGAATTTCCCAAGTTTGATGCAGAGATCTATGCTGCCCAGAAAGAATTATCAGGACATAGCAATAGAAATGCAAGACAAATGGATGATGAAGATGATGACACTCTTGTACCAAATTTTCTAAGGAACAAGTTTAAGGGATTGAATTTTGGCACCAAGGTGGCTATTGGTATTGGTCTTGCACCCGTTTTGTTTGTGGGAACGGTTGTTAATCTACCAGTTTACGGATTTAAAACAATGAAGCGGACAATCTCCAGCCTCAAGATGGAGTCTAATTACAAAAAATCTAACAGAAAGGAAGAACAGTTGAAGCTGTGTGAAAAATATGCAAAAAGCACAGTGGAGTCCATAACAGACAAATTGAAGTTAGAACAGATTATAGAAGATGACATTCAGCCTCTCTTTGTTTTCATCAGAAAGCAGCGAAAAGGAATGGAAATTCAAATTCAGAGTGACCTGGATCTTGTGGAGAAACTGAAAGAAGAAGAAAGAAGTGATGAAGACATAAAGCGAACATATGAACCACTTGAGGCAAAGTTCAAAATTTTGAAAAGACGTCTGAAACATTTTCTGTTTCTATATATTCCTGAAAAAATACAAACTGGTGTAAAGATTCCAGTGATACCATTTCACACATTATCGGAAATGGGAACCAAAAAAATATGCTCTGGATTGGAGGCCGAAATTATTACAGCAAAATTGACAAAGCTATTGGAGACACAAAAATTAGGCGAGTCCAGCGATATCTGTGTACGTACAGTGAAAACGAACATCACATCTTCAAATGTAAAAATATATAAGATGGCACAGATTGCCTACAGGTACTATCTTTTATTTTAATTTCACTATTTGTGTAAATACCTACAGGTACTATCTTTTATTTTATTTTCACTATTTGGTGTAAATGCGTACAGGTACTATCTTTTCTTTTATTTTCACTATTTGTGTAAATGCTTACATGTACTATCTTGTTCATTTTCACTATTTATGTAAATGCCTACAGGTACTATCTTCTTCATTTTCACTATTTGTGTAAATGCCTACAGGTACTATCTTTTCTTTTATTATGCTCCCCAAAATAAAGTTCCACCGATATTTTCTTGTTTTAACTATTTCTGTTAATACCTACAGGTACCTTTCTTTTCTTTTATTTTCACTATTTGTGTAAATGCCTATAGGTACTATCTTTTGTATTTTCACTTTTTGTGTAAACTCCTACAGGTACTATCTTTTCTTTTAATTTCACTATTTTCACTATTTGTGTAAACTCCTACAGGTACATTGTTCTATCTTTTCTTTTCTTTTCACTATTTGTGTGAATTCCTACTACAGATACTATCTTTTATTTCATTTTCACTATTTATGTAAATGCTTACAGGTACGATCTTCTTCTTTATTTCGCTTATTTGTGTAAATGCCTACATGTACTACCTTCGTCTTTATTTTCACTATTTGTGTAAATGCCTACAGATACTATATTTTCTTTTATTTTCACTATTTGTGTAAATGCCTACAGGTACTATATTTTCTTTTATTTTCACTATTTGTTTAAATGCCTACAGGTACTATATTTTCTTTTATTTTCACTATTTGTGTAAAAGCCTACAGGTACTATATTTTCTATTATTTTGACTATTTGTGTAAAAGCCTGCAATGTTATACCATCTTATGTGTATAGTTAAGTAAAGTTTGATATATATATACATGGAACCATAGCAGCCTGGAATATTTAATATGGATTATGTTTTGTTTAGATCTTATTTATTTTATATCAATTGTAAAACAAGTTCTTACAACTTGGACAAATCATGCTCAAAGTCTTCCTGGGTAGTACCAGTACAACTAGTAAGTGTATACAGTGTCTTGCTCGTAACACCACACATTGCAGTGGCAGCGTATCAAACCTATAAGCTCTTGTTTTGGTTTCAATGCATTATCACCGGCAAGGTTGAAAAACTCAACTTGTACGCTCACCATGACAAGTAAACATTTGTCTAGGATAAGTAAGATATTAATTTGATTTTAAACATTCAAAAAATATATTTTGTAAGGAAGGCCAAGTAGCTTTAATAACAAATTTTAAGCGCGAACTGGGCTACACACTCCACAAATATGGAAAAAAATTGTTTCACTTTTTTGTCATACCTTTCGAATATATGTCACATACTAACAACAGAAAACTGTTGTGTCTCTTCCAAAAAATAAAAATTACAAAAGAACGCTCAAAGCCTTCCTGGATACAACACATACTGAGCATAAAAAGCAGAAAAAACTTGCTCAAGGACACCACACATAGCCATGGTGGAGGATCAAATGGATGCTCTACCACTGGACCACTTGCTCCATTTATTGGGGAAAGAGAAGACCCCAGAATGATCATGAGTAGAACCACAACATATACACAGTTGTGTTTCATATTTCCATTTCATAACCAATTATCCATTTTTCTCTGGTTCATTTCACATTCCAAATATATTCTTTCTTAACATGCACATTTACAGCATCATTGTGTGTCATTTATTATGTTATATTTCCAGTACTATAAAAGAGGAGACCATTGTCAGGTGTTTAGGTATCGCCACAGACAAGGGCATAATGTACCAAGTACTGGAACCCTTGCAGGGAAGTCTGCGGAGTTACCTCACCTACCTGGAAGACTACCGTTCCAACAAGGTCAACACAGTCATAAGCATCATGAAGGACATTGTCTCTGGACTCAAGTTCCTCCATGAGAAAAAATATGTGCACTATGATATCTCCATGGATACAGTGGCAGTATGTATTTCAGCATTTTCGTTTAGCGAATACATTTGAACATAAATATCAAGTTTTAAAGACTATATTAAGGGAATTTATCAGGATTTTTCCAACTTTTAAAATTGCTAAAATATATATACTCATTGACCCCTTATTACCAAAAGGATATCTATTTAAACATGCCAAAATAATAAATCAAAAGGTATTTCCTAACTTGGCCTACATGCCCAAGTTAGACTAAAATAGATTTCCTGCTTAAAATCATATTTTGTGATTTATTTAATGAGTCATGTGACATCATTTTGATTTCAATTTGATCCGTTATAAACAGTAGCGGATCTAGGATTTCAGTTAAGAGGGGTGCAACACAAATCTGAATGGGTACACATGGTTTCCAGTAGAAATATAGTGAATTTTAATTAAATGCAGGAGTTTATAGGGGGAGAGGGTACACCATTATTTTAAAATAGTAGAGCTGCCATTAATACAGGCTTACACATAGTAAAAATTGTTTCATCTTAGAGTTTTGGTGGATTTGACATACCAAACCATTTGACTGTATTTATTAATGATAAGGAGATGTCTTTTAACTATTTTAATAATTATTTTATTTTTTAAGACATTAATAGGTTTTTTTCCGATATATTTTCAAATTTTAAAATTGGCTAAAAACATTTTATATTATGCCTACATATACTGGCTGCCCCTGTATTGCTGAAAGGATACATATATAATCATACCAAAATAATGTATTCAAAAAGGGCTTTCCTAACTTGGGTAAGACTAAAATGGATTTCTCTCTTAAAAACATATTTTGTGAGGTTTTAAAAGAGACACATGATTTCATTTTGATTTCAGTTTGATCTGCATTGTAATGTTTAGGTGGACCCTGCTAATTCACATTTTAAATCATAAAGTGCACTGAAACATTTAATATATATAGCATACAAAACACTTCTTAAAATCCAGCCTTTTTTGTCACCAGTTGATTTAAGGGAATGGCCATAACTAATGTGGTGAACATTTGTGGCCTGACCCTTTTGTCTTATTTATTTCACTGTTCCTTGTATGCTTGTAATATGTATTTGTAAATATTTTGACAATAAAATATGTTTACCAGTAAACTGAAAGTTGATTTAATTAAGACACTAAGTTCTAACAATATGAAGTAGTCATATTGGCCCGGTCCCAGTTCATATTGTCCTTGTTTTTCATAATGATAAAGTTTGGATAATAATGGCCAAGTCCATGTCATATAACATCATATTTTTTCTCGATCACAAGGCTAATACAATATAAAGGTTAATTAAGTTAGTATATGAACCGCTCCCATATAAAACCATTATGACATCATCAGACCCAGTATACACAATGTGCAAATACATAGATTTATTTCAATATGCAAGCACATCCAAAGCGTTAATTATGCCCAAATGGAACAACAAATGTGTTATTTTTGCATTGTGTTTGAATATATTTGGTATAATCATGATCAGACAACAAATAATACATGATGTTTTGGTCCATGTGCAAGTTAACAGACTGGGCAGTCAGACCTGGAAAGTTATATGGACCAAAGTGGAGTTTACTTTTTTAAGTCGGACTGCCCAGTCAGTAAACTTGCATAGGGACACCTCAACACTATATATATTATTTGTTCAATAATTTCTCCATGCTAACTATGATTAGTTTTAACGGTAGTGCAACAATGAGTGCAACAGTGTCAAAACTTTATGAGGGCCCATAATATAATTACACTTCTTTTTGTATTTTTTGAAATAAAACATTCTTTTATATAAAACAGGTTGACATGGCAGGAAAACCAAAACTGACCAACATCAAACAGGTAGGGCTGAATGTCAAGGAAGTACCACCTATAGATTCTGGAAAAATAATACCCAGCCGGTTTGTCCACATAAACCCGAAATTCTGTATGAGCAAAGGCGCCAAATACTGGCCAGCAGATGACATGTACGGAGTTGGGGTCATCATGTGGGAGATGTGGGTCGGAGAACCCTTGGTTGAAATAGGAAAAGAATATGAAGTTTTCATGACAGACAGAGATCATTTTACAGAAAAAAGAACTGGAGATGGGCAAGATGAAGACCTGGACAGTTCTGGAGGTGACTTCGTATTTATGGATACAGAAATGTTGAGTTTTCTGGAAAGATTTCAACCAAAACAAGAGCCACACTTTGCAGATGGAGAAACCACTTATGATATGAGTTCAATGGCACCAAGCAAATGGTGGGCGATGATACGGAGATGTATAGCTGGAGAAATTACGTCAGAGGAGTGGCTAAAATCTTTAAATGGATATGCTGTCTATCCAAGTTTAACTATCTGCGACAATCACTTTCAAAAATAAGTCATATTTGAGTTGACTGTTAACCATCTGAATTTCTTCAATAAACTTTTGCATCCTTGCATTTTGACCATTCCATTGTCATTTAAAAAGGATGGACAGTAATTCCATCCAGATTCTCAAAGTCACAAGTTGGAGGTATTCCACTGCAAACATACAACCTATTTAAAAATAAATGATGAAAACCGCATAGTGCACCTGCCAGTATCAAAGTTTTCCCCAATATGTAATGGGGTGGCAGGCATACCCTGGGAATAATGCAACAACAAAGCTCCGATACACGGTAGTTAAGACTCCCACCCTGGGGAATTTGACTAAAGACACATTCGTGGAGAAAGACAACCAATTTTGAAATTTGTCTAATTGCCCTTGGTGTGTGTTCCCCCCGCACCCTCTCCCCTATGCTTAGGGAAAACATTGATAGGTGCATAATTGCTTAAAAGTTATACAGCTTTAGATTGATTGATTGATTGATTGATTGAATATTTATATTGTAAATATCATGAATAAAAATATATAATATTTAGCGTCATTTTTATGCCATCGAGGGCTAACAGACGATCAGTTAACCTAACCACTGTTTCCTGGGATTAACCAGTACTCGAGCACACCCCATCTCCACAAGTAACTGATAACTTTCCCACTTGAATCAGTGGTGAGAGACGAATGATAATGAGACACTATGTCATATATCAATCATCACGGAGACTGTTGCCGGGCGGGGGATTCGAACTCACAACCCCTGGGTTGATAGTCAGACGCGTAACCGACTGAGCTCATCTGGCCCGGATATACAGCTTTAGATGCATGTTCAAATCATATCTAAGCTGTATAGTAAGATTGAACAACTTGAAAACTGCGAGGAGCTGCAGAGTCGCATAAAAACATTACAGCCTATAGTTTCATGTTCAAACGACAGGTCAGTGCTGTATTTTGTCGGTTATTCTGATTGGTAGACCCCCGGTGACATAATTACGCCCCTTATAGATTGGCAAATTTATTTCAGGTGCACCGATAAGATTTTACCTGTGTTACTGTGCTATATAGCAACCAGTGTTGGTGTGCACTAGCGGATTATATTTAGAAAACCAATTTGAATTGATTAAGCATAAATTATTTTTGAATTAAAGTTACCCTTTAATATCAGTTGAAGAGACACAAAGTATACAAAATTCCATTATATGGCCGTATAGATGGACAGACAAGTGCAAACCTGTGCTTCCCCCCCCCCCCCCCCCCCCCCCATTAATGTCATAACTGTATGGACATCATAATTATATAAAAGATTGATTACCAAAAATGCAAGACTTATTCTGACAGTACAGCAACTGATTCAATCCAGTTACTCACAGGCTGACTTAGTACTATATTTTTACTAGTATTAAAGGGAATTTATCAAGATTTTTTTGTACTCCAGTTTGAATATCAATTATGTCATGTTTTGTTGGATTTGACATACCAAACTATTTGTATTGTTTGTCTTAATGATAATGAAATGCTTTTTGTCTATTTTAAAAATAATTTTATTTTTTAAGACATTTATAGCATTTTTTTCTGATATACTTCCTTTAAACGGACATCAGCAATTTTGTTAAACTTTCATTTAAACTGTTTCTGAAATTCACTTATGCAAATGTAAATACAATTTCATGTGCAGACCTTTAATTTTTTTTTGAAAAGGTACCTTTTTTTAGATGGTAGAAAAGCATCACATTTCGCATATGCACGGTCATATATGGTAAAAAGGGATATAAAATAATTTCATTTTCATCATTATTTATTGGTACAAGAGAAAAGATTAAAGTGAAATATTAATTGTATATATTATGCTTTTTAAATATCAAAATTACAAAAATAACATAATTGTTTTATCTAAAATAGCTGGAGAATATATATTAATAGTGTGTTTTGTTTTAATAATTTCATGTTATCAACTTAAACATTTTGAGATACATGGCATGATGTTCTTACATCTCAGGATTAATGGATGATGTGAAGAAATTTTTATATAACTTTTTGAAATGTTAACCACTTGGAGGAGCCTGTGACATGTTTGATTCTTTTAAAGGGACATACAGCAGCTGCATTAAAGCAGTTCATTCCAAAATGTCAGTTTAGCGTACATGTTTTGTTAAAGGGAGAATATCAGGACTTTTCTTACATACTGCTTGACGACCTTCAAATCATCATTCGGACTCTTTCCAAGATGAAACAATTTATACTACCTACATGTCAACCTGTATAACGGATTATTTAACCCTTTACTTCATATATACGCCTTTGGATACCTCTAATATAGACGCCTTTGGACACCTCTAATATAGACGCCTTTGGACACCTAATATAGAAGGCTTTTGAATTATTGGGTGAATTATGTTTATATTAACTGACAGAGTGGAAAACAGTGCAGTAAGTGTTCAGATTGCTCATTAAGAGCAATCTGAACTCTTCCTGCACTGTTTTCAAAGGCCTTCTGTGATTGGTGCGGGAAAACGCGTATCTATGGAGTAAAGGGTTAATGTTACAACTCATTTAATATATCAAAAATGTTTCAATTTCAAGAGGTCTGACCTAGGTACGTAGCCCCAATTATGATTTTCCTTTACTTTGGCATGTTTCAATATATACCGTTTTGGCTAGATGATGTCATGGAGTGTATATACCGGTAGTTAGGATATATTGAAAATAATTGTTATAGACACTTATAATCCCGATATTCCTTTCATACTCGTACAATAAACAATAGGTATTATTAACAATATATGGAATGATATTTAATAAATATATATTTTTTATAACATACGTGTTTTTAATATAAGTTAATATTGTTTTTGAAACCGTTTTCCTAGTAGAAGAGAACCAATTAAAAATCATTGTTGCTTCATTAATTGCAAATGGTATTGAGGGGTCCCACATGGCTGAATGGTTTCACTTACAGGTCTCTGATGAGGTCGTAGATTCAAGTCCTGCTTGATCCTAAAACTGGATGTGAGAATGTTTGCCAGTTACAAGAGGGAGGGTGGTGCTTCTCTCAGATTCATTCTGAGGTCTTCCTCCACTAAAACAAGATATACTATATCCTGGAATGTTACTGGCATCCTGCTGAGCTTTCATAATTCACCAACACTACAGTCACACCATGTGGTAATGAGAAAAAACATGCATATTGTACCCCAATTTGCATAATTCACCACAGGTTTTATGACCCCAGGGTTTAAGATAGGATGTATGTTATATTGCATAGTATTATGGACAATTACTTAATAATTGAAACATTTTCAGTTATTTAGGGGGTCAATACCAATGGTAAGAAATTATGTAACGTCCGTCCCCTTTTTGTAACGTTCATCCCCTATATTAGAGTAACATTAAACAAAATCTCTAAATTTTTGTTCATTTTTTGGGGGACAAATTATTAATATCTTAGTTGCACTCTGCAAACATAAAATACTTAATACATTGAAAAAAGTGAAATATATTCTATAAATTCAAAAAAATAGAATGTATATGCAGGTGGGGAGGGGGAGGCGGACGTTACAGGGACGGACGTTCCATTTCCGTGTATATCTTTCAAAAATGACCATTTTTTTACATTTAATATAGTACCTCGGTATAACAGCAGGTGAATGTGTATCATTCTATTTATCTTTTTGGAAGAATATATACCAGGGATGCAGACGTTACAGTTTTTTGTCACAAATTGAATTTTTCTGATTTTATGTATTATTTCACAAATACACTGTTATTAAAGCAAATATATCTCCTCGTGGTTATGCATTACAATGTGATACATGGTGTAAATTTATAATAAATATATCAAATTTCTTGTTAATACAATAAATGTATAAACAAAACAAAATGTATTTTAGTTACGTTTCAATCCCAAATAATAACAATCCAATACTATCACACACTTATTAAAAACAAATACCGTAAGTTTATGATTGTGACACCTAATCATTGTGTGAACCACTGTAAAGTTTATACTTAATCTATGTGTGATACGAAACCTCAGTTTGGTGGTACGAAACGTCTGTAATTCATTCAAATCTCTCTTAAATAAAAGAAAATCATAGATTTTTGGCAAAAAACTACATTTAGGTTGATATGATATGTTATAGTAATAATGTTTTTTTTAAAAAATTATTTACCTACGTTTTAAACAAAAAAGGCCCATTAACTGTGCAACATGCATGTCGTCAGTTTGGTCCGAAATTTGGTCGATTATACATCTGTAAAAAGACCGAATTATTGATAAAATCCGTTTTGTCGCATGAACTATTTAACAAATAAAATATAACCAATCCCTATTTGTAAATGATAGAAGGGATATTGATACTAATACTAAACTTCTCAAGTTTACAAATTACCCCACCCATCACCAGAAATCAAGCATTAATTAAAGTATACAGACACGCACAAAACGATAAAAAATAATTTTATTTTATCATAAAGAAACTTATTTTTTATTTTCTTTCATATCTTTCATATCTTGTATTGTTTTCTTTCTTTTCATGGCTGTTTTATGTTACTTTGTTGTAATTAACTACTGTCAGAAACACCACTGCGGTTTGTTATGGTGTGACGCGATTCCCCTGAGCTCAAGTCACGCACAGATCTCGTCGCACACGAGAGTGAGATTTCGCCTTTTCAAATTGGAGAATAAAAGTGGACTCGTGAGTGGTTTATATAAGCTCTGAGCTTTCGTAGCAATCGAGCTAAAACAAATTAGTATAAACTATAAGTGTATTGAAGTTATTGAAAGAAATATATAAAGAAATGGTGAAAGATTAAACACATGAATTAACAACTTGATTTGTATCACAGAAAATCAGCATTTTTTATGCAATGTTTTTTACCTTTATGTTCTGAAGGCACAGTAGAATTATTTTAGTGCATCTGAATCAACTTAATACATGTGGGAATAGATAAAATCATTAAAAATCATAAAAAAATTTCCTTCAATAAACATGTTGTTGATCTTGTGAAGATTCTCTAACTTGTTGTGCAAGGTGCAGTATTTAGTTGAGAATTCAATAACAAACAATGAAAGATATTTTTTATGTATTTTATTTTGAAAATAATAAATAATTACGTTTCCAATTGATTTAATTTTTCTAAAATTTTTTCATCTGATGTAAATTGTTTTAACATGTCAATTTCCAAAGCGTGCATGTGACCTGGTATAACCAATGAATGAAGAGGTCCTCCGAGATCAACTGAGGTCATGCTCTCCAGACTGGAGGTGCAGATAGCCTGTGAATCAGACCCTACACGTGCCACACCTACACATAGACTGTCCTCACGTAGTGCTGAAATATAAATAATGATGTGTCAATTGTTTATGTAACTTGACTCGTTTATGTAAATTGTTAAATTCTGACTTGCCCAAGCATCGTAATGATGTCAATTAATTAAAGAGAATTAATTATTGCCGCTCACACTAGAGATTATGGGTTCCATTACCAGCTCAACTTGTTATACCAGAAACCAAACTGGCAGACTAGAATTGTTATTATAAATTCACCAGTAACTAAGCTACAACTTTAAAAACCAATGTGCCAAAATTATCGGAAATTATTAGACAATGAATATTTTAAAATATTTACATTCCCACTGCCATCAGCCTTAAGAACTATATAGATTTACTGCATTTCATTTCCCAATGAAAAACGCTTACAGCTGGGCATAGTTAAAAGGACCAGTTTGCATTTCATTAGTTGCACAATTTTGTTTTGCTGGTGAGACGTCGTGTCGTCATTAGTTTCATGTGACATTTACCGTAAGTTGTCTTATAAATGTGTGCAATTATTCAGTATGTTGACAACATCATCGTTACATTCATGACAATGGCTTTGTGGTTTAATGTGTATAACCTGCTTTTTAAATATCAAAATTACAAAAATAACATAATTGTTTTATCTAAAATAGCTGGAGAATATAATGTAAATATAAGGATTAATAGCTGAATTTTGAGTTTTCATCGAGTGAAAAACATTAGGCTAGTTTAATGCCAGTTTAAACTGGCTTAATGTTTTTCATCACCCCATGAATTCGACTTTTAATCCTTACATGAATACTATTATCGTAGATTTAGTCGATATATTATATTTATTGAATATCTTTAATTCATAATATTAGAAAGGTGATCATGATTATTATCAAAAAATAAAGACTATCACTAATCAATAGCCCATATTTTAAAAGGTGAAATACGTTTGAGTTGTTGAGGCAGTAGTTTTAGTACTTTTACATTTAAATGACCTTGATATTTGGTAAAAAAACATACAAAAAAGAGACTTGTTTCTAGGAGTCCCCATGTATGCTAGTTTTCTCGGTATCACCTAAAGAAAACTAAGCTCTCAAGACGATACCTTTGTTTTATATATAGTTACAGTGAGTGATATTTACCATAATTTTATTCGTTTTTATATATAAAGTAACAGTGACTGATTTTTTACCATAATTTTATTCGTTTTTATATATAATAACAGTGACTGATTTTTTACTATAATTTATTCCCAAAAGCATAACAAGAGCCACAAAAAGACCTACTGACAATTGTGAAACTTGTACGGTAGAGAGCAAAAACATGTTTAATGGTGTTAACAGTTTTTCCTAATAGGTATAAGTTTTAGTTGAGAGAAAAAAAAACAGTGACCCAAAACCCACTTAAAGATTGCCACAGGTGACTCTGAAATCTGTAAAGACTATGTGATTGGTTGGCAAGTTATGGTAAAGTGTTTATGTATGTACAGCCTGAGTAAGTTATGGTTGGCAAGTTATGGTAAAGTGTTTATGAATGTACAGCCCGAGTAAGATTAGTTGGCAAATTATGGTAAAGTGATTATGTTTGTACAGCTGGAGTAAGTATTGGTTGGCAAGTTATGGTAAAGTGTTTATGTATGTACAGCCCGAGTAAGATTAGTTGGCAAATTATGGTAAAGTGATTATATTTGTACAGCCGGAGTAAGTATTGGTTGGCAAATTATGGTAAAGTGTTTATGTATGTACAGCCTGAGTAAGTAATGGTTGGCAAGTTATGGTAAAGTGTTTATGAATGTACAGCCTGAGTAAGATTAGTTGGCAAGTTATGGTAGAGTGATTATGTTTGTACAGCCAGAGTAAGTATTGGTTGGCAAGTTATGGTAAAGTGATTATGTTTGTACATACAGAGTAAGTATTGGTTGGCAAATTATGGTAAAGTGTTTATGTTTCTACAGCCTGAGTGAGTATTGGTTGGCAAGTTATGGTAAAGTGTGTATGTATGTAAAGCCGGAGTAAGTATTGGTTGGCAAATTATGGTAAAGTGATTATGTTTGTACAGCCAGAGTAAGTATAAGTTGGCAAGTTATGGTAAAGTGTTTATGTTTGTATAGCCGGAGTAAGTATTGGTTGGCAAATTATGGTAAAGTGATTATGTTTGTACAGCCAGAGTAAGTTTTAGTTGGCAAATTATGGTAAAGTGATTATGTTTGTACAGCCGGAGTAAGTATTGGTTGGCAAGTTATGGTAAAGTGATTATGTATGTACAGCCTGAGTAAGTATTGGTTGGCAAATTATGGTAAAGTGTTTATGAATGTACAGCCCGAGTAAGATTAGTTGACAAATTATGGTAAAGTGATTATGTTTGTACAGCCGGAGTAAGTATTGGTTGGCAAGTTATGGTAAAGTGATTATGTTTGTACAGCCGGAGTAAGTATTAGTTGGCAAATTATGGTAAAGTGTTTATGTATGTAAAGCCGGAGTAAGTATTGGTTGTCAAATTATGGTAAAGTGATTATGTTTGTACAGCCAGAGTAAGTATTGGTTGACAAGTTATGGTAAAGTGATTATGTTAGTAGAGTCGGAGTAAGTATTGGTTGGCAAGTTATGGTAAAGTGTTTATGAATGTAGAGCCGGCGTAAGTATTGGTTGGCAAGTTATGGTTAAGTGTGTATGTATGTTAAGCCGGAGTAAGTATTGGTTGGCAAGTTATGGTAAAGTGATTATGTTTGTACAGCCAGAGTAAGTATTGGTTGGCAAGTTATGATAAAGTGTTTATGTATGTACAGCCGGAGTAAGTATTGGTTGGCAAATTATGGTAAAGTGATTATGTTTGTACAGCCCGAGTAAGTATTGGTTGGCAAGTTATGGTAAAGTGTTTATGAATGTACAGCCGGAGTAAGTATTGGTTGACAAGTTATGGTAAAGTGAGTATGTTTGTAGAGTCGGAGTAAGTATTGGTTGGCAAGTTATGGTAAAGTGTTTATGAATGTAGAGCAGGGGTAAGTATTGGTTGGCAAGTTATGGTTAAGTGTGTATGTATGTAAAGCCGGAGTAAGTATTGGTTAGCAAGTTATGATAAAGTGTTTATGTATGTACAGCTGGAGTAAGTATTGGTTGGCAAGTTATGGTAAAGTGATTATGTTTGTACAGTCGGAGTAAGTATTGGTTGGCAAGTTATGGTAAAGTGATTATGTTTGTAGAGTTGGAGTAAGTATTTGTTGGCAAGTTATGGTAAAGTGTTTATGAATATACAGCCGGAGTAAGTATTGGTTGGCAAGTTATGGTTAAGTGTGTATGTAAAGCCAGAGTAAGTATTGGTTGGCAAGTTATGATCAAGTGTTTATGTATGTACAACTGGAGTAAGTATTGGTTGGCAAGTTATGGTTAAGTGTGTATGTATGTAAAACCGGAGTAAGTATTGGTTGGCAAGTTATGATCAAGGGTTTATGTATGTACAGCCTGAGTAAGTATTGGTTGGCAAGTTATGGTTAAGTGTGTATGTATGTAAAGCCGGAGTACGTATTGGTTAGCAAGTTATGATCAAGTGTTTATGTATGTACAGCCAGAGTAAGTATTGGTTGGCAAGTTATGGTTAAGTGTGTATGTATGTAAAGCCGGAGTAAGTATTGGTTGGCAAGCTCTAATCAAGTGTTTATGTTTGTACAGCCAGAGTAAGTATTGGTTGGCAAGTTATGGTAAAGTGATTATGTTTGTTCAGTCGGAGTAAATATTGGTTGGCATGATGTAGGTGTATTCCATAATGTAGAGCATAGGGTTCAATGTGTTTTACCACCCAAATAAAGACACGACCTCAAAAGACCTAAATTAGTCTTTTGAAATATAATCCCGGAAGATAATACTAGTATGCTGCTTTAAAGATTATAATTTTAATTTGATTGAAATATTCCCTGTAAATTGTCTAGCTTACTTTTCATCTAAAACAAGTTGTGCTGAAAAATAATTTAAAGAAAACATTCTGCTGACCTAAATCTTGTATTCCTTCTGCTGTTTTTTTCTGTACTATCTCACACAACTGTTCTGCTGCTCGGCTCACAGACATATACCTTGGTGGTTCATAGATCTTCCTCCCCCTGTAAGTATTATCACACATGAGTGATTCTCATATTTCTTCTATCATTTTTCTAATCAAATAAATTTAAAAAGCAAATTCTGTGATTTTATGTCCCATGTTTTTTTCAAAATATTTGATTTACTGTAGTGTGACAAATGCCACAACCCTTAAAATAAAACTAAGCCAGTGTTTTGTCACTTAAATATAAACATTGTATTCAAATTTCAAAAGATTTGATTCAGACATTCTTTAATTATTGCATGGCAAAGTGTGACAGTTGAACAGACAGACAGACCCAAATTTATGTCTCCTGCTTTTCCCAAAGCAGGGACAAAAATGTATTTGATTGATTTTTAACACTAAGGCAGGTTGCGTTGCTGGTCTTCTTCACCAGCTGCCTTCTAAAAGTAAATTAAACAAGAGGCTCCTGGGCCTTAACAGTCACCTGATTATCCTTGATGACATAAAGCTGTATGAATCTATTTTCCAACTTGTGTAAATAAAACATAAGCATTAACTATCATGTCAGCAACAACAAATCACACCAAAAACCATTCAACTGACTCGGAGTCAATTCAGCCATCAGAAATAAAGTTTTTTTGTCATTTTTTTTATATAGTTTTAGTAAAGTTGACCCTACTCCCAGGGCCAAACCCTGAGACCTAGGGGCATGCAATTCACAATTTTTGTAAAGGACCCCTATACGTCCATAATCATGCTCACCATTTTTTTCCTAGTGGTTCCTACAGTAAGAAGATTTCCAAAGTTGACCTTGAATTTGACTCTTTTTGGCACTGCCCCAAGGTCCCAGGGGGGTGGGGTCCATAAAAAACACAATTTTGATTCACCCTTAGGTACCAAAGCTGCATACAACATGTCATCACGGTTGAGCTTATGTTTTTTTAGAAGAATTCGAAAATGTCAATTGTTTACTTCAACAAAGGTGATCGCAAAAGGTCCCTTGAGACAAAGTCTTGGGTGACCTAATAAAATTAACTTACTTCATAAGATTCTCTATACTCTGCTCTTTTACTTTTATGTCTGAAAAAAAAAATGAACTTAGGCATACAATTATTTATCAAATATTATATTACTCATCAGAAAATAAGTGTTATATGTTTAGCATTCCTCCTACACCGACGTCAAGATGTTGACTGGTAATCAAGATATTACAGTACAGCTTTTACAATAAATGTTTGAATACTTAGCATCATTTTTATGATATCGAGGGCCAACAAATGATCAATTAACCTAACCAGTCTTTCCTGGGATCCTGAAAGGTTAACTAGTACTTGAACACACTGCAAGTAATTGATAACTCCCACTTGAATCAGAGGTGAGACAAATGAAATGCAATATTATATATAAATCATCATGATGGAGATTGAGGCTGGATGGGGATTCAAACTTATGACCCCTGGATTGATAGTCAGAAGCGTTACTGGCTACACTAACTGGGACTGGCTTTTCTTACCATACCACAGCCACTCAAACACATACTTTATACAGTCATTGCATATACGGACAACTGGCACAGGAATGAAACATCATACAGCCATAATGCCATTATGTACAGACACCTAGCAGAAGCTCAAACACATGAAATGATACCTCATAGAAAAGGCCAAGAAATAATAGTTTATTATTTAGTTCCAAATTTGCACAAGTTCATCAGCAACAACATTTTCAATTATCCAGTATTACCGGCGGAGGAATGAAAGATGAATTTGAGTAAAACTGCTGTCCTGTATGTACCAGGCAAACCTTCTGACATTATGTTTTTGGACAGAGTGAGACTTGAACCTACAACTTCAGCTGTGAGAGGTATTTGAAGTGATCTTGTGTCTAAGACCACTCGGCCATAGAAGACCCCTTTTTAAATATATATTTGGTTTCTGTATTTTGATTGAATACTGTAGGAGCAATAAAACAGCAATATTTCTCATTTTTGCATTCCAGTTTGGTTTTCTGGTGAGGACAGGGCAACTACCAGTACCAACCTGGAGAATCAAACTGGCTCATGTTTTTACCATAAAGGTATTTGTTTTTGGATGTTGAGGAAACCTTTACACAATTAAAACTGTCTTGAGTAGCCACTCAGGGAAAAGCAAATAATGATCCCATTGATGATGGTGAACACACATGCAAAGTTTCATTCACATCCAATGAGTGGTTGCATAGATATCTTAAACTTAAACACAAAAGTTTAACCTGGGTGTCTACAGATGACGCAGGGGTCATGACAATAGCTCTCCTTGGACTTCGTCCCGGCGAACTAAAAAAAGGTGAATAGAAAATATGGCTGTAATAGACAAGTGGTCATTTATTTACTTTTTTATTATTAAGTACAATGTAGAGGGAAAATGTATGCTTCTAGTGCAACCATTGCAATGATTCATGATGTTTATTATGCCACAATACATCCCAATATCTTGACAAGCAGTTTTCATTTAAGTCATTTCTAAAATGTAAGCATGAAAGTTCATTAGATTTGAACCTTAAAGTCTTCTACAGTCAAACCTGTGTAAGTGGTCACCTCTATTTAACAGCCACTTGTCTTAACCAGCAACATTTACTATTTCCCTTTTCTATGCTTTTAGAACAGATTTCATCTGTATTAAGTAACAACCTGTCTTAAAATGCCACTTTTGCTCATTCCCTTCAAGCGATTATATTGGCAAGTTACACAAACATGCTGGTAATCCAGACTTTTCCTGTATGCAGTATGCACAAAATAATGCTTGTGTATTGACGTATAACCTCTATTTACTTGAAAGTTATCAAATTAACAGTAATTGAATATTGGCCAAGACTTTAATACGTTCTGCAATAAAGTATTGCGTAATGTTTACATTGAACTCCATAAACTTCCCGAACAAAGCCTCGAAAAACGAGATCGGAGACGAGTTTTCACGATGTTATCTGATGATTGAACAGAAACCCGAAAGCAGTTCTTTGAAAATGGCGAATGTAAACAAAAACAAAAATGTGGCTTCAGAAACCCAATGTTTGTAATAAAGAGGTTATGCAATTAGACACTTTAGACCGGTATATCTCTAAGTTGTTAGTGTATCTTCATGCTGGGCGTGTGTATTTAGGACAGGGAATTGACGGTAATATGCCAATGTAATCCCTTTAACTGGCTGCTTAAGACAGGTTTGACTGAATGATTTCAGTTAAACATTTATCACAAATGTAAAATCTACTATTCCACTATTTTGCCATTTTTATTTTCCTAACAATTCAGAAGTTTATATTATCTGATTGGCATAACATAATTGATACAAACCTAATAAACAGAGTGTATGCATCCCTCTCTGTAGGTTGGAGCAAATCTTGTCATAGAAGCTGTCTGGTTTCCACGAATCATCCCAAAACACGATGGACACCGTCTCACCAAAATTGTATAACTGAAATTAATGTTTTTCATGGTCACCTTAATAAGACATAAACTTTAGGCACAGTTTTAGCATGGTATAAAATAATTAAATGGGTTAAAATTATGAAAAAAAAAACACATTGATAGTTGAATGAAAATCTCTTGCCAAAAAGTCCTAAACACTGTGTTATATGTGTATGTATATCAGTGCCTTGGGCCACATAAATGTGAAGGATTTGATGTCTTTACTTTAAGCATCATTTTTATGTCATCGCAGGCTAACACGCGATCAATTAACCTAACCACTCTTACTTAGGATCCTGGAAGGTCAACCAGTACTTGAGCAAATCCATCTCAGCAATTAAATGATAACTCTCCTGCTTAAATTAATCAGTGGTGAGAGGAAATTGATGATGAGGCACAATGTTGTATATCAAGCTTCACCAAGACTGGCTGGACGAGGGATTTAAACTCAAAACCCTTGGATTGATAGTCAGATGCACATTGACTAAGCAAACTGGGCCAGATCAAATCATGAAGGAAACATCAAATAATGTCGGATTTGAAGCTATCTTCACATAGCAAAACACATAGTTACATGTTGGATTAAAAATGCATACTTTATTATAAATATTACACTGGAGATCCCACCTGTAGACCACAGCAACCGATGGCATTCATGATAGAGGCATTATGAATCACTCTGTACTGTATCCCCTTCTGTTTGGCCCGCAATACGAGGTCTGTGTGAGTGGTCGCCCTTTATCAAATATGTAAATTTATAAATATAGCGCAGGTACATTTTGCTTGTATCAAAATGATATATTAAGTTAAGTATTGTCATTTGATTCTATTCAAGAAATAAGCAGAATGATTTGTAGATGTGTACAAAGTTTTTCTTACAACATGTATATAAAGAAATCAAACATCTGGCAATAGTTATGTTTTGTTGTGTTTTTTTAAGCCATTTTCAACATATCTTGTGTCCAGTTTTATTGGTGGAGGAAGGCCTCAGATGGATCTTTAGTAGAATCTCAGTCCTCTCCTACAAGTAACTGGCAAACTTCCTCATATAAAGTGCTTTGACTGACCTGGGCTTGAACCAACAACCGTAACAGCAAAAGGTAAGATGTCATAAGACAACAGCACCATAGACAACTTGGCATGGAGGACCCCTGGCAACATTATTATATATAAATATATACATATATAAATTGTAGATAATTGAATTCACAACTACAGAATTTACGATTTTTGGGATCTTTTCAGATGCTCATCCACAATGCATGATATATATATATATATATATATGGATAATTATTTATGAATAACCATGACATAAATGTACAGACCAGACTACGGCGAGTGCGCCTAGCTACAATGCAAACCATCGATACAATAGCAAGGCCTCTGCCAAACCAATAACCAATTTGGTGTCATTTGGTACATACATGAACTGTTATATATATAAGTGTGTGTGTGTGTGTGTGTGTGTGTGTGTGTGTGTGTGTGTGTGTGTGTGTGTGTGTGTGTGTGTGTGTGTGTGTGTGTGTGTGTGTGTGTGTGTGTGTGTGTGTGTGTGTGTGTGTGCTTTTATATTATTTTTTTGAATGTCAAATATACCAAAGAACAGAGCAGAAATGTTTCAACAACAAAAACATTATGCAGTAGAATTTACAAAAGATATAATTTAACTACCTATCAATTCTTACCCAAATGGATCTCCAACAACGAGAAAGGCAATGTCTTCATCTTCAGAATCTTCCAGTATCACATCTGCAACAGCAAATATGACATTTATATGCTCTAATAAGATGTGACTTATCACATCTACAACAGCAAATAGGACATTTATATGCTCTAATAATATGTGACATATTACATCTACAACAGCAAATATGACATTTATATGCTCTAATAATATGTGACAAATTACATCTACAACAGCAAATATGACATTTATATGCTCTAATAATATGTGACATATCACATCTACAACAACAAATATGACATTTATATGCTCTAATAATATGTGACATATTACTTCTATAACAGCAAATATGACATTTATATGCTCTAATAATATGTGACATATTACTTCTACAACAGCAAATATGACATTTATATGCTCTAATAATATGTGACATATTACTTCTACAACAGCAAATATGACATTAATATGCTCTAATAATATGTGACATATCACATCTACAACAACAAATATGACATGCTCCAGTAATATGTGAATTTTATGAAATCGCAAGTACCATATGGTATGCAGTTTGTTTTAATATGATACAATAAATTAATGAACTTCTACAGTAAAATATTCTCTACCAATATACTGGTATAAATATTTACCCGACTCCGACTCTACTAGGTCTCTATCTGCAAGGATTACTTCTCGTCCATAAAAACTTTCCTGAAAATACATGCCAACAATATATTACTGTATACAATATAGTCTTACATTGCAGAATGAAATTGTTATCAAAACAAATTTGTGTTTAAAATTGTTGAAGTACTTGTCATTACAAAATATGTAAACTGTAGCTAAAATAACAAAAATTACGATAAATTTTCCTTCAAACCTCAATATCTTTCATTCAGTATCATTTTGCGTGATTGAAACATGTTTAAACATCTAAGATAACATATAACTTACAGTTTATGTACAAGAAATCAGTTGTCTGTGAATTATAAATTATTAATTTGCAAATTATGAATCCTTCTGTGCTGTTGCATTCCTAGACAACATCAAGCCAGACCTTGTCTGCGGAACAGAGTCGTGGTTAAAAAGCGTGAAACCAGGTCGTGATCCAGAGAAGACAGCCATCAAGTCTAGTGAAATCTTTCCTGAAACATACTTGGCTCACAGAAATGACCAAACATCTTGATTGGGTGGTGGAGTCTTTACCGCAACAAAAGAAGGCCTCACTTCAGACACACAACCACAGCTGACCACAGACTGTGAGATAGTTTGGACAAAGGTCAAGGCCAAGCAGCACAAAGACATCTACCTATGTTCCTTCTACATGCCACATAGAAACATGCACGACATAGAGGAACTCAGCAAATCAATCTCAGCACTCTCCCAAGCCAACAAAGAAAGACACATCATACTTGCTGGCGACTTCAACTGTCCAGACATTGACTGGGATAATATGTCAGTAAAGAAGGGGGCTGCAGACAGAGAGACACAGCAATTTGATAGACTGCTCTGTAGAACATGGGCTTACTCAAGTTCACAACCAACCAACGAGAGATTCCAACATGTTAGATTTAGTATTCACCAACAATCCCTCACTTGTCAAGACCTTAACATCTGTGCCAGGTATCAGCGACCACGCCATGGTTGTCACAGACATCAATATCATCCCATATTACATACACCAAAAGCCCAGAACTTTCTTCATTTTCTCAAGCTAAATGGGATGACATCTTCGCTGACATGAATCTACTATCTGATTCTATTACCAACATGCATAATACCGTATCTATCCAAAATCTTTGGGAGACATTTAAATCAGAAATCAACCAATCTATGATGCGAAACATCCCTACAAAAACCAGCAATAAAAGGAAATCAGTACCCTGGTTCAACAGAGACCTGAAAAGGATGGTGAGAGGGAAATCAAGACTGGACACGCCAAACAATCCAACCACTGGAATGCTTTCAAGACCTTTCAAAGACAGTGCAAGACTGCATTCAAGAAAGGATAAATAGACCACATCAACAACACCATTCAGAAGGGACTCGATGAGCAAAATACAAAGCCTTTTTAGAAGTATGTAAAGACAGCGTGGATGTGGCACCACTAAAGAAGCTTGGAAGCCTACTGAATGGAAACAAGGACAAAGCACAGATCCTGGTTGATCAATTCAAGTCTGTCTTTACTAAAGAAACTGGTGACTCCATACTCCCTGACAAAAAGAAGAGAGCCAAACATCCAATATCTCCACTCACAGTTACAACCAAGGGCATTGAAGATTAACACTTTGAAAGCACAGGGACCAGACAAGATTGCCAACATCATGTTAAAGACGTGTGCCTATCAACTAGCACCTGCCCTTAGGACCATATTCCAACGCTCCCTCAATTCAGGTTAACTCTCATCTGACTGGCTCAATGCAAATGTGGCACCAATATATAAGAAAGGTGAAGTTCACCTCCCTGAAAATTACAGACCCGTTTCCCTGATATGTGTATCATGTAAACTACTAGAACACATAATCTGCAAACATATTATAGATCGTCTTGAAAAAAAAAAAATCCTCACATTAAATCATGGCTTTAGATCAGGCTTCTCTTGTGAAACACAACTCTTGACAACAGTTCACAACCTTCTGCGAAACTCAGACAAAGAGGCACAGATCGACATGGTCATCCTTGACTTTTCCAAGATATTCGACACAGTCCCCCACTGGGCTACTTCACAAGATGAAACTCTATGGAGTAGATGGAAACATCAATGCCTGGCTGACAGACTTCCTTACTAATAGGACAATGCAGGTTGTGGTCGATCAGAAAAATTGGAAGCAGTATCCGTGAACTCAGGAGTACCCCAGGGCACTGTATTGAAACACTTGCTGTATAAATGACCTCCAAGATGCAGTCCAGTCATCAGTTCATCTTTTTGCCAATGATTGCCTACTCTACCAAGTCATCAAAACCCCAGAAAACCACACCACCCTCCAACAGGACCTACAACGGAACCTGGACAATCCGGCCCCACTCCAAAACGGCCATGGAGAATCTGGCCCCTGGACAATCCGTCCCCTGGACAATCCGGCCCCATTTAGCATGGTCAATCCGGCCCCACTCTTTATTTCTGTTTTATATAGCAATATCAGTGTTATTTATTATATTATTACATACATAACAATTATTATATTCATGAGATATATGATGCAGTTATTAATCATTAAAATATTCATGAAATAAACATGGTAGCGTTAAACTTGATAATTTGTGTCGCACATTGTAATAAGAAGTATACGTTTTTTTTAATGTTTAAACAATTAAGTTAACAGTTTTTAAAAATTAAAGGTAAATTTGATTACTCGGGTCGTACATTGTGCAAACAATTACAACAATTAGTTGAACAAGGAAAACAATTGTGCAAACAAATAAACATGTTTTTCATACATCCCAGTTATTAGAATAATTAAATCAATTTGCGTTTGATTTAAAATTATCTTGATTATTTATGTTGGGAATATGCAAATAAATAGACACAATGTTGTCACAATGTAAATCAATTTGCATTTCAATGCTTCAATATATGGTGAACTTGGTAGGGTGCCACTTTACATAAACAGATACGCACAAATATTAAAATATTGGTTTAAAGTTATCCGTTCAAATAATTTGATAATTACCAACATATACAACTACGTCTTAATCAACAACAACGTTCGTGGTGGATCATGGCCTTTTAAAGTAAAACATCTACTAGATACATATGGTTTCTCCGATATATGGTATAATCCTGATCATGTAAATGTACCTTCCTTCATAAATAACTTTAGACAGCGTGCTATAGATACTTTCCGTCAAGAATGGTATGCAGATTTAAACAGTAACAGAGTGCTTAATATATTTTATGTTCACTTAAAAACGACTTTTGAATATGAGGCATATTTATCAATCATTGTTTCTTCAAAGCTTAGAAAACTCATTACGCGAATGCGTATATCTGCAAACAATTTACGCATAAATACACCTCGATTTAGGACGAGAGTGCCACGAAATGAACGATTGTGTCAGATATGTCCCCGAATAGTCCATAATGACATTGAGGATGAACTACATTTTATGCTCAAATGCAAATGTTTTGCAGATCTTAGAACAACATACATAAGGAGATACTTCTATGTTCGTCCTAATATGATTACATTTTTACCATTATTAAACACGAAAAATAAGTAAGAGTTGAACAGTTTGTGTTTTTATATCAGACTAGCCACTGTCAGACGAGACAGTCTATTTCACATTTTAGGAATTTCGTAATACACTTGTAAACTTGTTTTATTATTCCATAACTTATTTTCTGATTCATACTCCGCTTTTTTTACTATGAACCATTTGTATTGCTTCAAATTAAATTATTATATTACATCTGTGTGCGAGTTTTTGTGCGCGAGCGTTTATACGTGTGCGTGAGTGTTTACATGTGTGCGTGAGAGTGTGTGTGTGTTTTAGAGAGAGTGTGTTGAATATGTGACATACTATTTGTAAATTCATTGTTGTATGACTATGTACTATCATGTATATGTCAAATAAAATGTATTTCTGTTCTGTTCTTATTAAATTGAATTATAAATCATAAGTGTGTTTTGTCCAATTTAATCCCCCAAAACAGGTATTTTCATTAACAATCATTGATTATTATATGTGTACTATGTAATTCCCGTTACCAGTCATTTTTTCAATAACAATCGCACAGTAATTATTATGTGCATTTCAAATTATATAATAACTATTCAGTATATTACTTTTTTAATTAGAAATACCAAAAAATAAATGCTATAATTTATAAAATAAAAGTGGGGCCGGATTGACCATGCTAAATGGGGCCGGATTAACCAAGGACGTTTTGTCTAGGGGCCGGATTGGTAGCGGGGCCAGTTTGCGTGGGGCCGGATTGTCCATAACTCCCTACAACAACTATAGACATGGGCTGATACATGGGGAATGCGTTTTGATGAAAAGAAATGCTTCTTGATGAGCATGAACAGCAGCTCATCACATTTCTATGAACTAGACAAAATGATACTACAAAAAGTACCAGAAAACCCCCATCTTGGAGTGACAATATCCGAAGACCTTAAGCAGAGCGCCCACATCACCAAGATCTCCAATAATGCAAACTCGACTATTGACTTCCATAAAAGGAACCTAAAACACTGTCCACCATCATGCAGAAAAATGGCATACCTGTTACTAGTAAGATCAACCCTAGAATACGGTTCAATCGTTTGGGATCCTTAATAACAAAAGGACATCTTTACACTAGAGAAAGTACAGCGCCAAGCCGATCACTTCATCACAGGAAACTACCAAGTCACGGGACCCAGGTAGCATCACATGTTCGATGAATGACTTACAATTACCACCCCTTAAAGAACGAAGGAAAACACAGAGGTTATCCTTTTTCTATAAGGTGGGTATGCAACGTCTTGACTATTTAACCCCTATCCGTGGCAAGTGCTCAAATAAAGCCAGAAAATTCTTAGGCTGCAAATCAGACAATATTATTGAAAAACATTCTTTAAATAACAGCAAATGCTTTAAATTAGTGCAGTGCAAAAGCATCCCATTTCCAGAACTCTTACTTTCCAAAAACTATTATAGACTGGAACCAACTGGAAGATAGTGTTGTGTGCGCAAATACAGTTAACTGCTTTAAATCAGCCGTCTTTCATTGTGACTAATCAGTGTTTCCTAAACCTTCTTTCCGCTGTGCATATGCCGAGAGGCTCTGCAACGTACTTATCCAGATCAACATTTAATCAGGGGAAGATCCTTCTTTACAAGTCCTTCTACTCACCAAAGCATCTTTTCCAACAGTGAGAATAGAGGTATATGCCTCTAAATATACACGTTTAGCTGTTTTGACAATCTCAAGTCCCTTTATAGTTATATCCTTAGCATCGCCGAGACCGAGACCAATTAAATAAAGCATGGTGTTTTGCAATATAGGATCAATGTTTTGATTGTTGATTCTGACATGTGGATGTTCGGTTTTAATTAGAACGGAAATGACGTCACGGAAGTTTCGAGATTTATAAATTTATGTTAAACTAGATATGATTGGCTAATGCAAAACATTCTGATCAATCACAATTTGTTTAACTTAGCCTTAATCCGATTTTGACAGATTTAGAATGAATTGACAAAAGACGAAAACAGCGAGGAAAAAGAGAATTCTCAGAGAAATAGGAAAGCGTATAAGCTTTTAGTAAAGAAACACAAATTGTATAAATGTTTAGCTTTGAAGGAGATTACAGGCGGAAGCCTTTACAGTCACACAGAGGAGCAAGTAAAAAGGTGAAACGAAAGTTGGGTTTTTATTAATATTGTTTACGATTTGTGGTGGGAGGGGTACTGTATTTATTTTGGTTTTGATCGCAACATTTTCGTTTTATCACTGTTACCTAATTCAGCTGTCGGTGACAAACTGGGAATACTGTCTTAGTTGTAATTATAGTCAAGTTGTTTTGTATAGAATTTTCAAGAAACAACTATGTGGTTATGTTTTCAAAAGAATTGGCCTTGTTTTGTAACATTCTAAAGTAACATCTGGACTCGTCTTTCACATGGGTTCTCCATGGCCAAGTGATCAAAAGTGCTGTCAACTTTCACCACATATACTGAGAGGAACATCTAAACTGACACTTTATGAAGTTACGCATATGCCAAACAGATGCACACAAGTCGTGTTGTTTAGTATTTAACATAAACTGACATGAACATAATAAGTTTTGTAATAAATGCTACTATTTTTATCCATGACAGTATTCTTTAAAGGACCCCATTGGAAATAAGCTTATGGGTTATCCTGTGAAATGTATATGTCTCAAAATTTTATCGATATTTTAGCTAAATTGAATACCTTGTAACAAGATAAAATAGTAATCTGTGATACTGATAGCTGATATATATTATATTAAATAGTTAACTAGTTTAATAAATTATTTAAAATGCATTTCAGTGCTTCTGTAATATTGTATATTAATGTGCTTGATGTATCATTGTAATTATGACATATATATATATATATATATATTTTCACAAATAAATCAAATTAAAAAAAAATCATGTTATGTTGAATCAATACACAATTGTCTATTAATATTGTATACAACTTTTGATAAAGCTACCCACCCACCCTGATGTAGTAGTCCTTCTGTTGCATTCTTTTCAATATGTCTTTACTTTTATAAATGGAGAAAGAATTGACTTTGTATCAATTTGTGTCAAAATGTGTTTTAACATTTACTAATTATATTGTAATGTTGTATTCTGTATTCAGGAAGAGAAGGAGACGTTACTGAAGCGAGCACAGGGAGAGCGACAGAAAAGAGAGGTGTGTCTTCAATTTTAATTATTTTTTTAAATTAAAAAAAAACATATAAAAAATCCTTAACATATAAAACACTGTTATTCTTAGAGTGATTTTGTTTTTTAGCACATCTTTTTTAAAAAAAACAAAGAGCTGTTGTCATGACCCTGGCTTTGTCATCGTTCGCCTGTTAAAGTGTTATGTTTAGCTCAGCTTTTTCTCTGTTTCTGAACAAACTACTCATATTATGGTGAGTAAACTTCATGAACACATTCATATTATTTTATAGAAGCTATATATATATATCTAACTTACCTAAATTTCCATGCTTTGGACTCTAAAACCTCGGGTTAAAGTTTTTTGTTTAGCGCGGGTTTGGTTTTTCAGTAATGCTATTGATTCTGTAAACTGATACTATCAACTAAAAAAGTTTACATCACTGACCTTTACCTATTTAATGGACTTGGTTAATACTTGCATTGTCAGGTTAAAGTTTTATGTAAAGCTCATTTTTTTCTCTGTTTCTTAACAAACTATTTATGCTGTAGTGATTAAACTTAATAAACACATTCATTAATGGACTTTAATAAAGATGAGCACCTGCACCCACTTGGAGGGCTCTTGTTTTGCTATAATAATATCGAAATATTTGTTTTGTCATTATCTAGGATTTTCGAATAAAGCAAGATAATGCAGTCAAGATACAGAGAGTTTACAGGGGTTACATAGTCAGAAAAAGACAGGTATGACATATGTACATATTATTACATGCTTGTAAATTATCCCTACCAGTTGCTAGTTTATAAAGCAGAAAGGTGGTTGGTGCCTTAGTCTTACTAAAGCTTCTCTTCTTTTTTTCCAATTCCCTTATAGATTTATGTGTGGTTGTTCACAAATTCTAATAATATATATGTTGTGCCTTTTTAGCTTGTATCTGCGAGGTCCCAAGAATTGGAAAAAATATTGTTGCGAATCCAGTTGTGTCCTTTTAATGCATAATGTCACTCTTCATGATGCATATTTGCTTGCTTTGTTCACTCTTCATCTATACGTATGAACACATTAAATGGATCCTGTTCATAGTCATATAAGCTATCAATACAGTCATGTAGGCCCCTGTTGATCTTTGACCAGTGTGTCACAATTGCTGGTTAATTCATGATATACAATGTATAAGCTGTAGCTTAAAGAAACTTATATCTGTGGAGATGGATGTTTCAGTTTTATATTTGTATGTTCTTGACTGGCAATGTAGCTAGATGTAGTGGCTGTAATTAAGTACTTGGATTGTTGGGTTTATGTCTGGTTCTTTACAAATTCTCTTTTGCCTTGTTATTTCTTGGTATCATATTGGATTCTGTTTTTATGGTAGATGAAGTAATTGTTTCACTACAGGTAAAGATATCTGTCTTCACATTCACATACATGTGTATGTGTTTCCTCCAAAAAAGATTTCCAGAGACGGAATTCTTTTTAATATTAACAAAATACCTTCTGGGTATATTGAGACCTGATGTTGGTGATATTTAATATCCCTGGTCAATCTGTTAATGTTATGCTGAAATATGAGTGTTAACTATTTATAAACCATTGAGGTAGATGGTCTAATAGCAAATTGGTTCTGTTTCATTGATTGGTTGAAATTTTAGTGTCATTTTTATGTCACCGAGGGCTAACAGACAATCATTTAACCTAACCACTGTTTCCTGGGATCCTGCAAGGTTAACCAGTACTCAAGCACACCCCATCTCTGCAAGTAACTGATAACTTTCCCTCTTGAATCAGCAGTGGGAGACAAATGATCATGAGACGCAATGTTGTATACCAATCATCACGGAGACTAGCCGGGCGGGAATTCAAACTGACATGTCCTGGATTGATAGTCAGAAACGTTACCAACTGAGCAATCGGGCCCAGCTATTCTGTTTCACATTGAAGATTCAAGTGTATAGTGACCTAAATATACCCCTGAATAAATGCCCTAGAGAGTAATGTATTTTGCAAAACTGGGGTGTTTATTTGGGCTAGAGAAATCAAACTTTAAGTTCTGTCTGAAGTGTGTGCTAAATTAAAAAAAAAGACGCTGCCAAATAATTTTTTTAAATATTTTAACCAGTCTTGTTTTGCCAGTATCAACATTTTGAAACACATATTCCTTAACTTTCTAACTGGAAAGTGCAGAGTGAATGATTTTAGCTAAATTATATGTTATGTATTTATCTTTATATTTGCAGAAAGACAAGTTACGATTGGAATTTGATACCCAACTTCAGAGGTTCCAGAAGGGGAATGTTGGTGCTCCCGACTTGTGTAATCTAGCATCGCAGTTGTGTCATTTCTACACTGATCAATTTGATGGCAACAGATTGGTATGTGAAAGGGCATTAAGTGATATCCCTATCTATTCATTTGTCCGTCCTTGCTAGAAAATGGTTCCGTTCAATGACTTCTGAAGGAGTCTATGTATTTAAGTCATATTTTGTGTGTACCTGAATAATAATAAAATACTAGCCAAGTTTGATAATGTCGGGTTATTGACCTTTTTTTATTTAATTTTTCGTAAAAAAATGATTTTCAATCGATATTGAGAATTTCCGCCAATAGTCACATTTCTAGTTACACAAAGAGTTGTGTTGTGTGTTATGTCAATATTTTACAGTCTAATGGTATTTGTCTAATAAAAAATAATTCTGAATCGGTTTTGTATGTATCTCTGAAGTTTTGACACGCCATATACAGTTCTGTTCTTCTTGATCAGTTCCATTTAAATTATATTACCGTTTTTACCATATTTTTTAGTAAATCATGTTATTATTTAAGAAATATTTATTCTTAATATTTTATGGAGGGAAGCTTAATATTAACATGTCAGATATGCAACTGCTTGCTCCAAAAACAATGTCTTTGAAACCATCAAAATGATTTATTTATAGAACTGGTCTATTTATCCCCAGTTAGACAGTAGCATACATTTTCATTTATACTAAGGATTTAAATACATGGTTTAGATCATAGTTTTCTGTTTATGTCAATGGTACTATTTTCATACAATATAAATCCATATCAGAAAGTAACATCAGCATTGTTTGGCTCTCGGCTATTTCAAACACCCTTTCGGAATGACCAGTTGAATGAATAAGGAGTCATAAGGGTCTATTACACAACTTAGCGAGCTATTTAGCTCGATTGCAAAGAAAGCCCAAAGCTTATATGAACCACTCTTTAGTCTGCTTCCTAGGTAGAACCAGTATCAAGTCCTTTAAGAGGTATCGAACCTGCTACCTTTGGCATGAGCGGCCAACACTCTATCTAATTCACTACTGCCTAGCTATATATTTTATGATCTTTTAATACAGATGTTTTGAGTTGGACTGTTTTTCTTTACAAGGTATGGTTGAGCCAGCTGCTTGTCAAACAGAAGGAACAGTACCTCAAGTATATGTTGGCTGACCTTGGGAAAGGTCAACAACAAATCAAATCTTTCCTCTTATTGTGTCTTAGGTAAGACATAAATACATCTTTGATAAAAAAATTCATGTCAAGTAGGCAAATGTTATTGTGATATGAACCTGATATGTATTGGAATGGAATTAATGGATCTCGCATATTGTTGTTAATTTTCAGTTATTAGATTTAGACACTACAAACAACCTTTATTATATAATATTTCCATTGACATGGTCAAAGCAATTTTCCTGTAAAACCTATTTTCAGTGAACAATATGATAAAAAGATTGTTGGAAAATCATCTGTTGACATCATTATTCTGATTTAAATTTGAGCTAGGGCAAATATAGTTAAAGTTATATACATGTACAAAATGATACATACATGCACATTTTCACATAAAATTATGAATAGTCCATAATAAATTAATTGCAAGATTATCATCCCCGCCCACTTCCTAATTTTCATGCCACCCCAACTCTTTTAATTTTCATAACAAATATTATTTATCTTTATTTTTTTATAAAACATAAACTTTTTTAAAAAAAATCCTCTCCTCCCCGTTTTTTAGGAAAAATTTGGATGATAATCTAGCAATTAATTTATAATGGCCTTATGTTATTTTTAAACATACATATAGTCGAGCAAGTACATCTGTAATGACTATTGAGTGTCTCATTATTAGTGTATATCTTTTACCCTCAAATGAGCATCCACTCATCTACAACACAACATTGTTCAAGATTTACTTAAAGACAGTCTTGTAACAATTTTAAACTTGTACTGGTTTATGGTACAATGTTTATTTACAGGTATTTAAGAAGTATTGCCAACAGTTCCCAGCCTATTGCCATTCCCATGAGAATGTTGGAAGTGTTCACATCTCAGACAACATACCAACATACGGATATGTTGAAATATATCTGGAAAAATCTCATAAATGCCGGTAAGTCTTAAAACAATGTTTGAAAGGTTGAATTCAGCATATTTACTCTTATGCTGTTATAAACATCCGCACTGCCATTCACAATGCTTGCACGTCCAACTCAAAAAAAAAAGAAGAACCACCTTGCATACACAAATATTAGTAACGCAGCAGAAAAACATCAACACAGCTAAATTTTAAGCTCGACTGATTTCAGCGTATTAATATTTTACTGTATATATTACATTATCAATCTTTTAATTGTACACACACTAGAAATATGATGAATTTTAATTGTTTTAAAACAAAATTATAGAAAAATCACAAACACACTTTTAATTTCTCAAAGCGACCAAGCATTATATATTTCAATGCAATTGCCAAGTGCAGTCTAAAGCTATATGTGAGATACGTGAGGACCTCAGGGAAGATTGGACCTATCTCGTTAATTGAAAGGTTTATTATGATTATTATAATAGTATAGATAGTTTCACTGTAAACGTTAATTTTTGTTTTGTTTTCAGGTTATTTTGATTGCATGCGGTTATTGTTGAATACTAAAGTTCCCTCATGTTTGGAGAGAAGTGAGGTACCTCCAACACCAGTGGCCTCTAGTATTTATGACTTAATCATGACACCTATTGGCTATGCCGCAACTGTTCAGGATAGTAGTTTCAGGTACACATTCTTTAAATATTAAGGTTATTATGTTTAAAGCAACACATCCACGTTTGAACTTTAAAAAAAAAAAAATTAATTGAGTTATGAGCACATTTCCCATACAAACATATGATCAATTAGCTGTATATGAGCATATAAACACAATCCGGAACAAAATGATGCCCAAATTATAATGCGTGACTAACACTTTATAAAACAAGCATGTAACTCACCCGAGTAAAAAAAATTTGTCAAAATGACTTTCAAGGCAGGTAAAGTACACTACGCACTAAAACGTGAAGTGTTTTAATACGACTCGTACGAATTAATATGAATTCAATTTGAAGCCAAGTTGGAATCCTCGGCAATTTAAAAATAATTTATAAAGCGTTTGTCACGCTTTATAATTTGGACATCTTTTTTTATAATTCTAAAGCATTCTGGATAGTCTTTGTTAGCACATATACAGCTCACTGACCATATATTTATGTATGGGAAAGGTGCTCACAACTCAATTGAAAAACTTTTTAAAAAAGTTTAAACGTGGATGTGTTGCTTTAAGATTGATCCTACTAAGTTTGTTTCATATTATGACTCCTGCCATGGAGTAGAAAATACCCCCTAAATAATCTGAAACTACAGGTGTTTATACTTTCCTATTGTAAATGTTTTTTAAAAGAATATGATCCCCATTAAAGTTTTTTTTGCACTGCCCTGAGATTTCAAACTTACATTATTGTTGAAATTTCATTTACATGTGTTGGGTATGAGTCATGTTTAGTGGTCTTGTTTAGTTGAGCATCTTGAACAAATTTGGACCTTTTGCTATAAACCTGTAGTTAATTACAAAAAGCCCAAATTAGTCTAATTCACCAGTAGCAGTTATAAAATATTCACTACATGTCTTCCATTGTTTATCGTACACTTTTCTGTATTTATTAATACATAATTGTTTCTCTGCAGCAATCACATGCTAACTGTTGTTTGTAAGTCGCTGCTGTGTCCAGTGTACACAGAACAGATCTGCCAGTTCCTTCTACCTGCCATGGCTTATGGGAAATACCCATTCCCATTTGTAGACCTTATTCAGGCACTGATTACACAGTGCAAGGAGAACGAAATGGGAGAGGGAAAGAATAAGGGATTTGGAAGGACCGTTGACTGGAAGAAAGAAAAGATAGAATTGACTCCATGGTTACTTGGAGCATTTCTTACACTAGGAGAGAAGCATTTAGGTAGGAAAATACTCTATATTAACATCATTTGGTTTTGGTTTCTTACCAGTCCTGGACTGGCTAGCTTAATTCATCCCGAGTCTGACTTTTAATCAAAGGGTCATGAGTTCAGATACCTGCCTGTTGAGTCTCTGTGATGATTGATACACAACATTATATCTCATTGTCATTCCTCTTTCACCTCTGATACAAGTGGAAAAGTTATCAGTCAGTTACCTGCACAGATTGATGTGCTTGAGTACTGGTTAACCTTCTAGGATCCCAGGAAAGAGTGGGTAGGTTAACTAATCGTTTGTTACCCCTCGATGGCATACAAATTATGCTTAATTTTTAAACAAACGTAACAGGTCATGTATTTATAATTTAGGATTTTGTCTTTACATTAATTACTGTGATTTAACTTACAAGTCGTAAAAAGTGTTTCATATCAAAAATCGACACTCGGTACTGGTTCAACACAGGAAGTGGACCTGAGAACAGTTCATATAAAATTTTAGCTTTCTTCAAAATAAAGCGTAAATAAATTAGTATGAACTTAATATTTTTGATAATTTTGGTTATAAATGAGATGCAGCTCAAATTCTCTAGAATGCATTTTTTTTTTAATCAGTAGAAGTTAAGAATTGACCATTCATACTTACCGAATACACTGTAATGTGGTGCTATTTCAGTATATAAAACATGCCACAGTACAAATGATTACTTGGTCAACTTCTGGACTGCTTTCTACACAGTTAAATACTTTTACTTTGTTTATATATGCAAACTACCAACCAAAGCAAAAGTAAACAAAAATCAGACTACCTTGGTGCTCTCCCTCAATTTCAAGCCATGTGATTAAACACAAGCAAACAGCTCTGAAACGTCTTTACACTGTCAGCAAATGTTTCAAGCAAACATGTTGTTTAGTTGATTTACATGTGTTATCAAATATTTGCAAACACATTAAACATTTAAACAAAATGAATGCAGCCCTCGTGTTTGTGGCGTTTATTTTATGATATGCATGTTTGATATGTAATTTACAATCAGCTACTTTGTACATTTATCTACATACAGAGACAATGAATGATATACAATTTAGTTTGTATATACAAGTCCTGCAGAGGTTGTTACCATTGTTACCAGGATGTCGTAACCGTGACGATGATGATTCTGACTCCGATACTGAGGAAGATATGGATATATCATACAGTGTAAGCTATTCTTTACTTTATTTTATGTCATTTCTCTCATAGGTAGCTGTCCTTGATATTTATTTTTGTGCCCGTCTCCCCCCCCCCCCTCCCAACACACATACACATACTATTCCTTAAGTAATAATATTCATACGTAATATTTAAGTATATACAGTGTAACCTCCTTAAATCAGAATACTGTATAAACCATACTTTTTAACTTACCAGAACGAAGTCCAAGGAGAGCTATTGTCATGACCCTGGTTAAACTGTAGACACCCAGGTTAAACTTTTGTGTTTAAGTTTAAGATATCTATGCAAACCACTCATTGGATGGGAATGAAACTTCGCATGTTTGTTCAACATCGTCAGTGGAACACACATAGACAAGAACCACAACTCTGGGATACATTTTGGTACAGATATGGCCCTTTTTGGACTTAGACACCCAGGTTAAACTTTTGCGTTTAGTTGCATTTAAGTTTAAGATATCTATGCAGCCACTTATTGGATATGAATGAAACTTCCCATGTGTGTTCATGATCATCAATGGAACACACACAGACAAGAACCATAACTCTTGGTTGCATTTTTGCACAGTTATAGCCCTTTTAGGACTAAGACACCAGGTTAAAATTTTGCGCTTAGTTGCGTTTACGATATCTATGCAACCACTCATTGGATATGAATGAAACTTTGCCTGTGTGTTCACCATCATCAATGGAACACACACAGACAAGAACCATAACTCTGGGTTGCATTTTGGCAGAGATATGGCCCTTTTTAGACTTAATTTTTCAGATTAAATTTTTTTATCACAAAAGATATCTTTGCAACCACTCATTGGATATGAATGAAACTTTACATTGTGTTCACCATCATCAGTGGAACACACAGAGACAAGAACCATAACTGTGGATTGCATTTTGGCAGAAATATGGCCTTTTTCGACATAATTTTTCAGGTTAAAGTTTTTTATCAGGTAAGATATCTATGCAACCACTCATTGGATTTAAATAAAACTTTGCATTGTGTTCACCATCATCAATAAAACACATAGAGACAAGAACCATAACTCTGGGTTGCACTTTGGCACAGTTATGGCCCTTTTTGGACTTAATTTTTCAGGTTAATGTTTTTTATCAGGTAAGATATCTATGCAACCACTCATTGGATATGAATGAAACTTCACATGTGTGTTCACACAGAGACAAGAACCATAACTCGGGGTTGCATTTTGGCAAAGTTATGGACCTTTTGGATGTAATTTTTAATCTAGACACCCAGGTTAAACTTTTGTGCTTAGTTGCGTTTAAGTTTTGGTGTTTGCCTCCAATCTCTCTATTCCGGAAACCTCCAAGAACTTCATGTAAGAAAGTTTGCCAGTTGCTGAAGGACTGTGATTCTTCTCAGATTCATTCTGAGGCCCTGTATATCAGTGCATCGGTTGTATGACATTTTAGTAATACTTATTTTTTTTTATAGTCTGCAGATGCAGACAGAATGTCAGGGTTGCGTGAAGACTGTTTGGCAGCCTTAGACTCTCAGTTGCATGTGCAGCGGACTGTGACGCTAGTTAAGAACAGCAAGGACACACCAATGGTGTTTGCGGTTGCCATTATCTGCCACTATCTGATGGGCCAGCATAAATATCCAATACATAAACACAGGTAAAACTTTATTTTATATGTCTAGTCGCACGACGGCACTTCAGTTGTCATCCGTAAGTAGTTTTTTTGCCTGTAACTACTGCTGTAGTTATATTAACTTTTAATCAATGTTTCTCATCTGTGTGAGACTGTACACAACACTTTTTCATCTAATATTGAAAATGGTCAGAAGGAACTCGAAATGTGTTGAAATTGTGAAAAAGTCTTCTCAAAAAGGGGAGACCTATCAAATTTGTTCATATATGATATAATTCAACCTTACATCAGCAAAGGATTGAAGATTCTGCAAATCAAGGGTCTGGGGTGTATAGGGTGCCTGTAAGAGGACTTTACTTTACATAGAAATACTATGGGGGAAGATGGACATTTTTCATTTTCTCATCCATGTGTACAAAAATACACTTCCATTTAAGATCTAAAACATAATTTGCTCAAAGCATATCCTACGAGTGGGGTCCTGTAAGGGGACTCTATTTTTTACATAAAAGAATGGTATGGGAAACTGAAAATTCCAATTCAAAGCATTTCCTTTTAGTAGTAAATAACTTTCTGTCCATTAAGAGTGGGGTGGGCTATTATTAATAAGAGGTTTAAGGCGACTCCAGTGGGTTTATATTGTGAAATTAAAAAAATACTGTGCACACTGTTCACCAGAAGAGCGTCATCGGGTCCTCTTGTTTTATATTTTCTGTTCTGTATGTGTATAATATTTTTATTCCTCACCATGTAGGAGAAACAGGATATAGTAATGATAGTCATCTGTTCATCCATCCCATTTTTAAGCCTGCTCCATAACTCTTACATGCATTGAAGAATTTTAATATAACCCGGTACAGATATTCATCACATAAGACAATGTGCAGAATGCAAAAAACATATCTGTAATTCTACTGTTAAATATTTGATTTTGGGTCAATATCATACTTAGGTATTGAGGTTCTTACAACCTTGAATAGCGCTTGAATTTTCAAGAATCTGGTGAAATGTGCTTAATTTTTTACAAATTCTACTTGAAAAGTGCTTATTTTTTCAATTGTCCTAAAAATTGCTGGAAATATACTTGAAGTTCTTAGGAAGTATGTGAATTATAGTTGGAAAATTTTAATTTCATCCTCAATAGTATATCAGAAGAAGATTAATAATTTCTGTGATCCCCGAAAGTATGTAGCTGCCATTTCATCTATCTGTCAGTGGATAGACGTTGTGTGAAAGTGCAGAGCAAAGTAACCATAACTCTATGATGATTCAATTATGATAGAATTATCTCTCCTTTTATACTTAAATTTTGGTAATTTTTAAACCCATAACATCAGTGGTGAGAGGTAAGTCATGTGGAAGCAGTGACAGCTCGCCCGTGGAAGTCTCCATAAATAGAGAAACATTACACTGTAGAAGTCACTAATTTGGAATTTTGACCAGAGTACATGTATAATATTATTAAATGTTTCTCTCTGTTTATAGGCTGTTGTACAGTCTGGCATTCAATCCTGAGTTTGTAAGAAGTTTGTGGCATTGTTGTGCCTCAGTATCTACAGTTACAGCCACTAGGTAAGTGAAATATATGTAACTTAATATTGTTTTGTATTGTTGACTGAACAATCTATGGGCTATTCCATTTAAACATATAACACACCCATGGAAGGCACTTTGAAATTGGACCCTCCCCCTTTATATTTTTAATTCATTTTATCAGGCCCCCAATTTTGAAAAACTTTCCCACCTTAGAAGTTATTATTTTGCCGTCCATGGGTGGGATGTATGTTTATATGGAACAGCCCTGTACTGAATTGTGATGACTTCAAAAAGTCATTCATTTTTTTTTTTTCTAACTGGCCACATCTTTGTGCATCTATCATACCCAATGAAGCATGTCTTCTCCTTCGCTTTGTTGGTTCACTCCTTTCGCATATGTACAGTTTTTGTCATAGTACCGCCACACCCAACAGACAAGACAGGAAATACTTTGTGCCCTCACTGAAATGTACAGTGCACCAGTACACTTTGGTAGATCGGGGAAGATGCCTTTTGTATTACCAATGGTGGAATATATACAGTTTTCTCAGAAATGAATCCAGTGTTGATCACATTTTGTAAAGTGCGCGTAAAGATGGCAGAAGCAAAATGTCAATATTTTGAAATAAAAACTTTTTTCTCCTGAGTTACCAATACCTACAATAGAAAAATATAATACCAGAATAAATAATATACTTAATAAAATTATATACAGTAAGTAGTTGTTTCACAAGCTTTCACAATATATTGAAAGAAAGAGAAAGAAAGACATTTGTATTAATTACTACAGATGATGTCTCTCACTCCACATAAGAGAGACTGTTAATAATTGGGTTTCTGTATATTGCGTTTGGCTCATTGACTTCCGAGGACAGAATTTAATCTGGACCACAGTGTATTTATGAATTATATACCAGTGGTCTGTTTCAAAATTCAAACTTCTTTATATGTTTGAATAAAAATGCCATTGAAATTATTTATAAAATATAAAAAACATTGGCAGAAGTATGGACCCTAAACAATAGCTTACTTGATATACATGTAACGAGAACTGTAATCAATTTGTGTAATCTTTTCTAAGCAGAAAGTGTTTTGATATACCATCCATTTTAATCTGCAGGACTGAGACGCCCCTGATAATGATGTTATGTCGCGGTCTTACAATGGTTGAGCGAGATATCAATAGGATTGTGCCAGTGTTGTCTACGTTCTGTTCAATGTTCAGTCACTCTCTACACACACTACATGATGCAGAATTTTATGGTGACGATTCTGGTGAGAAATATTTCTTTTATAAAAGATAATATATATATATATATATACGTATCTATGGTTTGCATTGTAGCTAGGCGCACTCACGGTAGTCTGGTCTGTACATTTATGTCTTGGTTATTCACAAATAGTTATCATCTCAAAAATCATAAATTCCGTTGTTGTGAATTTAATTATCTCCCTTTATGAAATTAAATATATATGAATTCACTGTATCTATATGATCCAACAGGTTTATAAATCTGTCCTTTATATAGCATGTGAGTAGTCATGAATCCTTAACTGGATCCTACTCATATACATGTAAAGCTATCAGTACATGTATGTAAATTTGTCCACCCTGTCCAGATGCGTTGCATGTAATTCCATAGCATATAAGTCATGGTCATCACCAAATTTATTGGTTTGGCAGAGTCTTGATATTGTATCTATGGTTTGCATTGTAGCTAGGTGCACTCGCTGTAGTCTGGTCTGTACATTTATGTCTTGGTTATTAAAAAATAATTATCTCCATATATATATATATATATTTATATATATATATTGATATAGTAACCTGCAGCACAGCTGATTTGAAAATAATATGGTGGTGTTGAGTAATGCATTTAAGTTGTAAAAATCATTTCCAAACATGTAATTACTTGTTTCTTTGCTTTTTCATTGTTGTTTTTTGAGATGGAGTTTATTGCTATTTTCAACACATGATAGGTTATATATGGTGTATTCAGTTTTATAGGTAGAGGAAGACCTCAGAATGAATCTGAGTAGAACTATCTTACTTCCACTTATAATGGGCAAAGTTTCTCATGTAAAGTTTTTGGATGGAGCGGGGTGCGAACTCAGGACCTCAGTGGTGAGAGGTGATCGGTCATTAGATGACAATGCACTTAGCCATGGAGAACTCCTTATTGTGTGATAAAATGCAGACTTATAAGAACTTACGAAACATTTGTGGATTTTGCGGTTCGATTGATCCCATAGGATGGAATTTTCTATCTGAACCTCAAACCCTTGTATGATTCTTCTTTATCTCAGACCCCAGTATGACCTTGATTGTCATGTCTGGTAGGCAAGAAAATATTAAAGTCCATCAAAAAACCTAAATAACTTGATTCAGTTGTTACATAATTTATAGATATTCCTCTTACCTAGGATCAATATTTGATTAAAAATATTTTTATTAATTCAGTTGTTCTAATTATAAGAGCTGAACAGTAGTACAGTTGATAGAGTGTTGGTCACTCACCACACCAGAGGGCAGAGTCTTTTCCCAAGAAACAAATTCAATAACATTTCATATAAGGTCTGAGCTAAGATCAGTATAGACTACACTATAATTTGTATTGATATGGTTACATGTGATAACAATAAATTTTGTTACATATTGTTGCATCTGCTCGCTTCTTATTCATTTGACCAGTTCATCCATTTTTTCAGGAAAAGCATCAAGCATGCCGTTTAACCTCCATGAGTTGGTACCTATGATTATTGTGTTAAGAGATGTTTGTCTCGGCATCATAGAGCTGGCACATCCAGACGCGAGACCGACTGTAAATGACGATTACAGATTAGCCCTCAGTAAATCAGGAGTTAAGACCAACAATAACAATGTTAAAGATGTCAGTAGACAAACCATACAGTGGGGATATCTGTTTAAGGTAATCCTTTATATACTAAAAGAGTTAGCTCACCTGTGCCAAACCCTGTGTTTATTGATTCTTGTCTGTTAGCATTTGCTTTAAACGACTTCTTCTTTGAAATTCGATGTCATTTTTACCAAATTCGGTGTGAAGCATTTTTGTTTGAAGCTCTCTCAAAATTGTTTGAGTCATGACTTTGAGGTCATATTTGACCAAGCCCCTGAGGCTTATCATTTACTTTTTTGAATTTGAAAATTCTTCACAGAAACTACAAGGTTGGAGCTTTGATATTTTGCATCTAGAATATGCTAGAAATGCTCAAGTATTGGTCAAAATTGGCCCTACATCAGGCCAGATTAACATTTAGATATTTGAATTCAAAAAATTTCTTCTCAAGAACCAACCAGTCAGATGTGTTCATGTTTGGTATAATTGGTTATTAGAGTAGGGGTTTAAAGTTTGTTCTGATGAATAGGATAGCTTCCATTGGGGTTCAATAAAGGACCTTTAATTTTTCCCATGTGCATGACATTTGTTTCCACCCTTGTATTCCGAATTAGTTAAATAGTAAAGCGACACAAGTGGTGATTAATATGGCCACCATTTGTTCTGGTAAAATGCAGGGAAGAATTGAAATTATGGGCTCAATACCCCAATTTCAGATTGATGTTTGATTCATAATTATTTATATTGATAAAAGAAAGGTTGGAAAAACTTTAAAAAGGTAGTATACTTGCTTTGTTTATTCAAAATATTGATATGAACTCACGCAAAAGTCAACGCTGTGCTTTCTTCTTTCGTCATGAAAATCATTTTTTTATTACCGTTTTCACTATTATACAAATGTTTTTAAAGCTCACAGGTGAGCTTTTGAGATCGCCTTGTGTCCGTCATCTGTCGTCCATCGTCTGTCGTCCGCGTTAACTTTTAGCTTCTAACAACTTCTCCTCTGAAGCCACTGGATAAATTTTGATATAACTTTACAGAAATGTTCCTTGGGTGACCCTCTACCAAGTTTGTTCAAGCCATCTTGATTTGTCAAATAACATGGCTGCCAGGGCGCTGGGCAAGTTTAATTGGTAAAAATTTAAAAAAACTTCTTGTCAGAAACTACTAGCTCGATTTTAAAATCATTTCACAGAAATGTTCCTTGGGTGACTCTCTACCAAGTTTGTTCAAGCCATAATAATCCTTAAAAAAAACATGGCGACCAGGGGGTGGGGTAAGTTTACTATATAAGCTATAGTATAAACTTGAAAAATCTTCTTGTCAGAAACTACCTGCTCGATTTTAAAATCATTTCACAGAAATGTTCCTTGGGTGACCCTCTACCAAGTTTGTTCAACCCATCTTGATTTGTCAAAAAACATGGCAGCCATCGGGTGGGGTTAGTTTACTATATAAGCTATAGTAAAAACTTAAAAAATCTTCTTGTCAGAAACTACTGGCTCGATTTTAAAATAATTTCACAAAAATATTCCTTGGGTGACTCTCTACCAAGTTTGTTCAACCCATCTTGATTCGTCAAAAAACATGGCAGCCAGGGGGTGGGGTTAGTTTACTATATAAGCTATAGTAAAAACTTAAAAAATCTTCTTGTCAGAAACTACTGGCTCGATTTTGAAATCATTTCACAGAAATGATCCTTGGGTGACCTTCAACCAAGTTTGCTCAAGCCATCTTGGTTCGTCAAAAAACATGGTAGCCAGGGGGTGGGGTTAGTTTATTATATAAAGCTATAGTAAAAACTTAAAAAATCTTCTTGTCAAAAACTACTGGCTCGATTTTAAAATAATTTCAAAGAAATGGTTCTTTTTTTTTTTGCTATTATTTTACAATATTATACTAGATGTAAGTTTTAAAAGATAATTCATCATAAAAAGATGAATGATACAATTATAATCAATGATTGAAATATTATTCATATATCACGAACCATTTTAAAATCTGAATATAAAAGTCAGAGTTTTTATGGTTCAGACAGGGATGGTTTACAGGTTCATAATAAAGCAATACCATATTTTTAGCGAGTTTCTTCACAGCAATAAGTCTGCTTGAGATTTTCAGTGTCATCTTGGAGGAGGAGTTTAATTGTTTTTGGGGGAAAGTGCACTGCGACAAAGATTCTTTCAAGCGATAGGCTTTGGGAAGGCTTGTGTTTGAAACTCATAGGAATATTTATTGTGCTGGACTGTGGATTGTTTCATGCACAATAGTTTAGTCTGATGCTTTAGTTTGAAACCGTTCTCAAACATAACAGGTTAGTTTTGTGCTGGAACTGGATTTTTATCTTACCGGTAGTTCGAAGACTTGTGTTTGGAACAGTCGGCAGCTATAGTAAAAACTTCAAAAGCCTTCTTGTCAGAATCTACTAACCTGATTTTGATGTTATTTCACTGACATTTACCACGGGTGAACCTCTACTAAGTTTGAACTCTTCTATGTATCTGTTACATCTTCAAAACAAATCAAAATTCTAACTACTTGCCCATCTCGTCTATCTGGAATTTTGAGTGTACATGTATTATATTATCTACTTAAGTCAGGTGACTCAAGGTCAGTCAGGTGAGCGATATAGGGCTATCTTTGCCCTTTTGTTTTATAATCAGACCATCTGGTATGCCAGTCACGTTTAAAGTATTGTGTTTAATGCCAAAAACATACAAAATATTAGATTTTTTAACACCACTTGTTCATTTTTTTTTGCTGTGTTCATGCAATTTGGTCAGAAACACATTATATCGGGGTTATTTCAAAAGTTGCTTTGGTCAGAATTGCAATATATGGGGGTTGTCTCAATTGTAAAATGGAGCCAACTCCTTTTATACTATGTTGTTTGTTCCTTTTTTCTTTATAGGTTGTTTGGTTTATTATAGAAAAAATTGCCCCTGTCTTTCAAATACTTTCTTTGATATGATTTTATGCTCGTAGCTACAATATGTGGAAGATTTTATTGCAACTAACATAACAACTATGTTCATGTGTTTGATAGGTCATCAGTGTGTTGGTTTATGATATCATAATTACATACAATAAAAAAGAAACAAAACTGTATACAGTTATGACATAACCAACTAAAATTAAAAAATATGCATATCATCATTCTATTTGAATTAAAAAAAAAATTTCATTATTTTAATAAAATTTCTTTCTAATTGTCTTTCTATCTGTATTCATCCTTGAACTCATTGCTAAATCCATGTGCTATATTTTGACAAGAAATTAAAGAAAGACGACATGATGGGCAAGACTGTGAACGAGTGAGCCTTCACTCAGGCCATTGAGGCTTTTGATCATTAACTTCATGTTCCTTTACTACCAGGTCACTGCAAACTTGGTACGGCAGATCTACACAAGGGACAGTAGGCGTTCATTCTGTCATTCAAGAGAAATCTGGCTGTCGGACAGGGTCAAGATACAAGCAGATGGGGTAATACTGATATTTGTTTATCTGTTCATCATTGCAGCTAGATCATTGATATTTCATTACACAAAAATGAATTTTGTTTATAGATTATGTTTAACATCTTTGTAATGACCTCACTCATGAAAGGTGAGTGTTCATTTGTCCACGAACATCTTATATCAAAAGCAAATACCAACTGGATTCAATGAATAAAAGCGTGATCTTTTTGTATTTGTGCACCTAATTGGTCTTATAACATGAGATTCTCCTTGGCCGAGATGCCTAAGGCACCATGTCAAGATCGCTAACCTCACTTGGTAGGTTGTGGTTTCAAGTACAACTTGTTTAATTGTTGTTTTTATGAGAAATTATGCCAGTTACTTCAATGATTCCACTCAGATCCATATTTATACTTTCCATCTACATAAAACTGGTTGCCATATATAACCTGCATTGTAGTGAAAATAGTGTTAAACCCCATGAAATAAATAGTCATATCATGTTTGTTTTGATGTTTTTTTAGGAATGGCCATAATAATTTAATTGCTAGATTATCATCCCAGCCTGCCCCCTAATTTTCATGGCGCCCCGACCCTTTTTTTTTTAAATAATTAAGGAAACATCAAAAATTTTAAAAATGAAAATAAAAAATAAAATCCTCCCGCCCTCCCTGTTTTTAAGAAAAATTGGAATGATAATCTAGCAATTTATTTATAATGGCCAAATCTTATGACACTGGTCTATTAGATGTGTATGCAAATGTTTGTGTATTTTTAGCCATCACAGATCTACAGAGCCCAGGATTCTGTGTTTACACAAAGGCCATTTAGGACGATGCAATCTCTCACAAAAATAAATTCATATGGTAAATTGGATTTTCTTATTGTTGGCAACTTCAAACAATGGTTTGGCTTTTAATCACATTTGTGTAATATTTCTTTAACTTTATAACCAGTAACCTTTAATTTATATGTAGTGTTTAAATAATATATTATCTGCTGTTATTCATTGTCATATTTTAGATTCGAGTTCTAAAAATAGCCAGCTTCCTTTTCTAAAAATAGCCAGCTTCCATACCTAAAAATAATCAGTTTCCATACCTAAAAATAGTCAGCCTCCATACCTAAAAATAGTCAGCTTCCATACCTAAAAATAATGAAAACAGTAACAAATCTCTTTTGAATGGATTTACTGGCCCGGCACTGGGGAACATTTTAAAATTATTGAAACATACAAAGCATTGTGTTTATCCCGAGCCTTTAGTATTTAGACTTTCATCTTCTTATTATGGTGATTGACCAAATTTGAGCAACTGGTGTAGTAGGTGCACTATACATATACAGTGAGATCAAAACTAGTATTTCAAAAAGTGTCTGTTGTGGACCAACCACACAAAGTTTTTTTGGTACTTTTATGACAAAGTTATTGTATCCTGTATTTGTGACAAAGTGATGGTATCCTGTATTTGTGACAAAGTGATGGTATCCTGTATTTGTGACAAAGTGATGGTATCCTGTATTTGTGACAAAGTGATGGTATCCTGTATTTGTGACAAAGTGATGGTATCCTGTATTTGTGTCAAAGAAATGGTATCCTGTATTTGTGACAAAGTGATTGTATCCTGTATTTGTGACAAAGTGATGGTATCCTGTATTTGTGTCAAAGTGATCTTATCCTGTATTTGTGACAATGTGATAGTATCCTGTATTTGTGACAAAGTGATCGTATCCTGTATTTGTGTCAAAGTGATGGTATCCTGTATTTGTGACAAAGTGATCGTATCCTGTATTTGTGACAAAGTGATGGTATCCTGTATTTGTGTCAAAGTGATCGTATCCTGTATTTGTGACAAAGTGATGGTATCCTGTATTTGTGACAAAGTGATTGTATCCTGTATTTGTGACAAAGAGATCGTATCCTGTATTTGTGACGAAGTGATCGTATATTTTATTTGTGATGAAGTGATTGTATCTTGTATTTCTGACAATGTGATAGTAGATGTATTTCTGACAAAGTGATCGTATACTGTATTTCTGACAAAGTGATTGTATCCTGTATTTCTGACAATGTGATTGTATTCTGTATTTCTGACAAAGTGATTGTATCCTGTATTTGTGACAAAGTGATGGTATCCTGTATTTGTGTCAAAGTGATCATATCCTGTATTTGTGACAAAGTGATTGTATCCTGTATTTGTGACAGTGATGGTATCCTGTATTTGTGTCAAAGTGATGGTATCCTGTATTTGTGACAAAGTGATGGTATCCTGTATTTGTGACAAAGTGATCGTATATTTTATTTGTGACGAAGTGATTGTATCTTGTATTTCTGACAATGTGATAGTAGCTGTATTTCTGACAAAGTGATCGTATACTGTATTTCTGACAAAGTGATTGTATCCTGTATTTCTGACAATGTGATCATATTCTGTTTTTCTGACAAAGTGATCATATCCTGTATTTTTTGCAAAGTGATTATATTCTGTATTTCTGGCAAAGTGATCCTATCCTGTATTTCTGACAAAGTGATCCTATCCTGTATTTCTGACAAAGTGTATTTCTGAGAAAATGATTGTATCCTGTATTTTTTAGAAAGTGATTGTATCCTGTATTTCTGACAAAGTGTATTTCTGAGAAAGTGATTGTATCCTGTATTTCTGAGAAAGTGTATTTCTGACAAAGTGATTGTATCCTGTATTTTTGAGAAAGTGATTGTATCCTGTATATCTGACAAAGTGTATTTCTGACAAAGTGATCCTATCCTGTGTTTCTGACAAACTGGTCATATCTTGTATTTCTGACAATGTGATAGTAGCTGTATTTTTGAGAAAGTGATTGTATCCTGTATTTCTGACAAAGTGTATTTCTGACAAAGTGATCCTATCCTGTGTTTCTGACATAGTGGTCATATCTTGTATTTCTGACAATGTGATAGTAGCTGTATTTCTGACAAAGTGATCATATTCTGTATTTCTGATGAAGTGATAGTAGCTGTATTTGTGACAAAGTTATTGTATCCTGTATTTGTGACAACGTAATCGTATCCTGTATTTCTGACAAAGTGATCATATCCTGTATTTCTGACAAAGTGATCATATCCTGTATTTTTTACAAAGTGATCCTATCCTGTATTTCTGACAAAGTGTATTTCTGAGAAAGTGATTGTATCCTGTATTTTTTAGAAAGTGATTGTATCCTGTATTTCTGACAAAGTGTATTTCTGAGAAAGTGATTGTATCCTGTATTTTTTAGAAAGTGATTGTATCCTGTATTTCTGACAAAGTGTATTTCTGAGAAAGTGATTGTATCCTGTATTTCTGAGAAAGTGTATTTCTGACAAAGTGATTGTATCTTGTATCTTTGAGAAAGTGACTGTATCCTGTATTTCTGACAAAGTGTATTTCTGACAAAGTGATTGTATCCTGTATTTCTGACAAAGTGATGGTATCCTGTGTTTCTGACAAAGTGATGGTATCCAGTATTTCTGACAAAGTGATCCTATCCTGTGTTTCTGACAAAGTGGTCATATCCTGTATTTTTGACAATGTGATAGTAGCTGTATTTCTGACAAATGATCATATCCTGTATTTGTGACAAAGTGATAGTAGCTGTATTTGTGACAAAGTTATTGTATCCTGTATTTGTGACGACGTGATTGTAACCTGTGCTTGCGACAAAGTGATTGTATCCTGTATTTCTGACAATGTGATAGTAGCTGAATTTCTGACAAAGTTATTGTATCCTATATTTCTGACAAATGATCATATCCTGTATTTCTGTCAATGTGATAGTAGCTGAATTTCTGACAAATTTATTGTATCCTGTATTTCTGACAAATGATCATATCCTGTATTTCTGACAATCTGATAGTAGCTGTATTTTGGACAAAGTGATCAGTTCTTGTATTTCTAACAAAGTGTTATGTGGAAGGCATTTGATTGCAAAGAATTTTATGAACATTTATGGGATCTATATGCTGTGTAAAGATGTGAAACTTTCAAAGCAATAGCCCTTAATATTTGTTGATGTTTTATTTTCCCTTTTTCATTCCCATTTTTCAATTTCTTAATCAGAAAACCATTGTAGAAAATTTCAGATAGCGAAAAATGATATTTTTTATTTCTTGATTTACAGAAGATGATTTTGGTGGACCACCACTGTCCAACAAAGATGTCAAAAATCTGGTCATTCTTACAGAATTGCCATTTGTTGTCTCCTTCCTTGAAAGAGTTAAGGTAATTTAGGCATATATCTTATATCTTTGTGGAAGCAGGGTGTTGGTGTAGTGGATAGAGTGTTAGCTGCTCATGTCAGTGAATGAACGGTTGATTCCCAGTCTGACCCATTAGACTCAAAAGTAGTTCATATAAGTTTTGAGCTTTCTTTACAATCAAGCTACATGTAAAATAAATTAGTATAACACTATTAAAATATCCATTTGTGGAACATGTTAAGAAATGTTTTATATTCATGTAGTGCCATCTCATTAAATCATCTGGGCTGGGCCCCGATTAGCTCAGTCGGTTACACGTCTGACTATCAATCCAGGGGTTATGAGTTTGAATCCCCGCCCAACACAGTCTCTGTTATGATTGATATACAACATTGTTTCTCATTATCATTCGTCTCTCATCGCTGATTCAAGTGGGAAAGTTATCAGTTACTTTTGGAGATGGGGAGTTCTCGAGTATTGGTTAACCTTTCAGGATCCCAGGAAACAGTGGTTTAGTTATCTGATGGTCAGTTAGCCCTCAATGACATAAAAATGATGCTAAATATTCAATCAATCAATCAATTAATCATCTGGCAACATGTTATTGTCATGTAGAGATTAATGTTTGTCTCATATATTAAAGATTAAGAATAGAACTAGACATATTATCTTTTTTTAAACTAAGTCCTAAACTTATATAAAGTAAGCAGAATGTACATTCACAAAAAACTTTTTCTTTCAGTCTTGCCTTGTGATGTCAGTTTTCAGTATGGTTTGACAGCAATGTGGTCACAAAACAAACTAGTTGAACCGTGTTGTAATGATATGATGATAATTGAATATTTCAGATTTTACAAAAGTTAATAAATAAAGACAAGGAGGAACATCAAGGGGACTTGCAACACTTTCTGTCTGGGCCAAATGTCAACGTCATGATCAGAAGAAATTTTATCTATGAGGATGCTTTCGACAAACTCTCTCTGGAAAATGGTACAAAATGTTATATTAAACAGAAAATAAATAATTTTAATCGGGCAGAATCTATGTGAAGTTCTAGTGGTAGAGTGTCTACCTTGCATGCAAAAGGTTGTGGAATTGATCTCTGGCCAGGTCATACCAAAGACATGAAAAATGGTACTAGAAGCTGCCTTGCTTGGGGCTGAGCATGTAGAGGATAGTTCTAGGTCTGGTCGGCCCTGTGTCAGTATAATGTGACTTGATGGGTATCATACCATATGTCTGCAACATGATACTCCAGGGAATACTGTCTCAAGTAAACACAGAGTATGTCTGAACATTTTTTAAAAGTGAAACTTAACACCATACAACAACATTGCTGGTGAGAATCCAGGTCTTATTGTAAAAAGTTTATTAAAAAGTATACTTGGATAATCGAAATAACCGGTCTCACTATTAAGCGGCAAGAAGTGTCAAGAAGCTTTATATGTTTTATTATTAATAAAAGTTACCAACAGGAAATAACCATGTGTATATTATACCCATATAAACATATATCAGTTGATTTTTTTAAATTCCATCCATAAATAAAGTCATTATTGAACTTTGTTTCTCCATTGCGATACCGACAAGAATTTTGTTTATGCAAAGGATAGTAACCTGTTAGCGTCAAGAAGCTGTACTGGCGTATCTGACACTAATTATAGACATTTTCTACACAAACACTTAATAAATTGATTTTAAATAAATAAATTACATTCAAATAGTATTTATTTTATTTATATTTGTTGTGATTGCTAAAGAAGCATGCCGGTACATGTTAACCTATTTTAAAATATCAACGTAAAAAAAGTCTGATAACTAGCGCCAGGAAGCATAGTATTGTAAAAATTGTTTCAAAATATCGGCATCAAAAAATCTGATAACTTGCGTCAAGAAGCATAACCTTGTAAAAATTGTTTCAAAATATTAGCGTCAAGAAATCTGATAACTAGCGTCAAGAAGCATCACGTTGCAGAAGTATTTAATTGATACGTAAAAAATCAACATGAAGAAACATATAACTTATATTTTCCTTTAACTATATAAAGTACCCATTAGTTGCCTTCCAACTTATAATCCATATAATAATTTATTCCAGCTTTGCACTTGACATAATGATAAACCATACCCATATGATATTTTTTAACAGAGGGAAATTTTTCATGAATAGTAAATTCGGTTGGATTATTGGTATTGCGAGTTGTTTGTATGTTTGATTATATAATTAGAATTTTTGGTTACTCAATAAATTAAATGCCGTCATCCAAGCTGTTCAAAGGTGCAAACAACGAAAACAGCGTGTGCCTTATTTTAATTTATAGGTTTCTTTACACACGCATTTAGCTTGTGGACATGTTTGAGTTAATGTCAAATAATAAGTATAAAATGAAATTAAAATTTATCATTGATACACAATTGTGTATCTTAGCATTGCTGTACACTTGCTTTCATAGCTCTCATAGCTGTCGTCTATTGGTTTGTACTTGCTTATTTATATTTTAATTGTTATTGTGTATTTTCCTTGCTTTGATCTGACACATACTGGTAGTATTTAAAAATAACTTTTTAAAAAAACATGTTAATTTGATAAAATTTGTAGTCCATGACACCCGTGGCTTCTTGACTCCTCTTGTCGCTAAATTGTGATATTACCTGTAACGAAACATTTCTTGACTCTTCTTGTCGCTAAATAGTGATTTTACCTGAAAGATTTCTTGATGCTAAGTTAATTTTGGATTGTTGTCAAATAACAAAATTAAATTTGAAAATGTCCTTTATATATTCAATAGGAATTTATTAATTAAGTGTGGAATAGGTATAAATGTGTATGAAATGTATATCAAGATGTAGTTTGATGCTTCTTGACATTAACAGGTTACTATCCTTTGCATAAACAAAATGGCGGATCTTTTTGTCGGTCTCACAACAGAGAAACAAAGTTCAATTATGAATAATAAATACTATTTGAATGTAATTTATTAAGTGTTAGTGTAGAAAATGTTTATAATTAGTGTCGGATACGCCAATACAGCTTCTTTATGCAAACAGGTTACTATCCTTTGCATAAACAAAATGGCAGATCTTCTTGTTGGTATCGCAACAGAAAAACAAAGTTCAATAATGACTTTATTTATGAATGGAATTTAAAAAATCAACTGATATATGTTTATATAGGTATAATTAACACATGGTTATTTCCTGTCGGTAACTTTTATTAATAATAAAGCTCTTGATGCTTCTTGATGCTTCTTGTCACTTCTTGTCGCTTCTTGACGCTAAATAGTGAGACCCAAAATAACAAAAGAAAGGTTACATGAAAAGTATATTAATTTTAGTGCTCCAGTTTGCAGGCAATAACGTGTTTCTCTATCTTTCAGAACCCAATTTAAAATTGAAGATGCGAGTGCAACTGATTAATGCAGCTGGCATGGATGAGGCCGGGATTGATGGTGGCGGCATTTTCCGTGAGTTCCTCAACGTATTCCTAAAGACAGGCTTTGATCCCAACCGTGGATTCTTCAGTCAGACAACAGACAGATTGCTATATCCAAACCCCCAGTCATCTGTCCTTGATAGAGAGTTCGCCAAACATTACTTCTTCCTTGGCAGGATGCTTGGAAAGGTAATTTACTTTTTCCTGGAACATTTTTTTATTAATACTTAAATATTTTAGCTTGATTGCGAAAGAAGCTCAAATGTTTTGTGAATCACTTGTGAGTCAGTTTACTGGGTGTTGTTAGTGAGAGGCCCATGGATTGAGTTTAAGCTTGAACCAGCAACCTCTGGTGTGAGTTTCTTGGTTCCTTGATTGCAAATATTTTACCAAGATGATAATATGTTGAGAGTTGGTGATGTATTTATGTGTACATGTACTAGTATTTGCACTTCATATAGATGATTCTATTGAATAGGAGATAATACACAATATTTATAACCCCGACAAACGAAGTTTTGAGGGGGTATATCGGAGTCACCCTGAGGTCGGTCTGTAGGTCTGTCGGTCGGTCTGTCCGTTGCAATTTTCCTTCTCCAGAGCATCACTTGAAAAGTACTGGATGGAATTTCATCAAACGTCATACAATGGTAAAATATAATGAGAGGAAGTGCAGTGTACAAGAAACATAACTCTATTCGTGCTAATTACAGAGTTTTTGCCCTTTGATATTTTTTCTTGTCCGAAGCATAACTTGAAAAGTACCGGATGGAATTTCATCAAGCTTCATACAATGGTAGAATATAATGAGAGGAAGTGCAGTGTACAGGAAACATAACTCTATTCTTGCTAATTACAGAGTTATTGCCTTTTGATATATTTCCCTTGTCCGGAGCATTACTTTTAAAGTACTGGATGGAATTTCATCAAACTTCATACAATGGTAGAATATAATGACAGGAAGTGCAGTGTACAAGAAACATAACTCTATTCTTGCTAATTACAGAGTTATTGCCCTTTGATATATTTCCCTTGTCTGGTGCAGTACTTTTAAAGTACTTTTAAAGCCATCAGTGATAACAGTTTAATAAAGTTCATGAAAGAACTAAGTTGATGAATACATGGAGTTCGAGCAAAGCAGGTTCGATATTGTATTCCTAGTGCTCTTGTTTTCATTATTGCTCATTAACTTTCTTTTTTAAAATGGAACAGTTTTTGTATATTTTTTAATAGAAGCATTGTTAGTCAAGGAGATTCCAATTTGTTAAATTGACAGGGTTCCAATGTCTCGGGGGTCAGGGTGGGCCCCAAAACAATAAAATTGGAAACTTCAAAAATTGTTTTCTAAAGAACCTGTTAGTCAAATTTGTTCATAAAATTATTTAGCATAAATTATATCTATGAGTAGGGGTTTGAATGAAGATAATAATCAAGGGGCTAGTTTTTATATGGTCCCTGAAGGTGACTCAGAATTTTACATTTGGATGCTAAGGGAAAACTTTCCATAAGGGCCAGGTGGGATCACAAAAGGGTTAGAATTGAAAATAAGCGGTAAAGACAACCTCCCAAAAAGGTTCACATTGTGAAATTTTAAAAAAGTACTATGACAACTTTGAGTAAGTAGATTGACTTCAGGCTCTCAAAGGCCTCGTTTTATTAAGTGAGTATATTAGTTGAGCATTCTGTCTTTTTGACAGCTCTTGTTCATATTGTAATTTATAATTTTGAATCATGAAAATTTCATTCTCTATCATTGACTTGCGCTATTTTTCTGTAAAAAATGTTTTGGCAATTAAGAAATTTTATATATCAGAGTAACACAAGTCTTAATTTTATTACAGGCTATCTATGAGAACATGTTAGTGGAATTGCCGTTTGCATCATTCTTCTTGTCGAAGATATTGAGCCGTCACAGTGGTGACCTTGACATACATCATCTTGCCTCCCTTGACCCTGAAGTGTACAAGAATTTGCTGTTTCTGAAACACTACAATGGTGATATAGGAGATCTTGGCCTAGACTTCACAGCTGTTAATAACGAATTTGGTGAAACCAAGGTAGAGTACATCATTTTACTACCATGTCTCATATATGCATATTGTTTCTTGCATACCAGATAAGGATAGCTAAACTTTTACCGGGACTTTATATTTCTATCTCACCCTAGGACAGAGATAAAATTACCACGCTGTTACATTAGAACTATCCTTTACATGACAGATAAAATTATATAACGTGTAAAGCGATCATGTTGCAAAATAATTATGATGACGAATTAAATTAAAAAAATCATTAATGACTTTCTTAGTTCAGATAGAAAATTCTGTCCCTTGGTCGCTGTGCAGGGCCTTTTTGCTGCCAGAACAGCTATCCATAGGGATGTAATTATCTGGACCTCAAACCCATGTAAGATTCTTATAGTCTCACATTGTTGTTTTACAGCCCAGAAACAAAGGGTGTAAACCTTGTAATCAGGGGGTAAATGCTTCATTAATACTTTTATAATATAAACCAAACTTTGTCCTCTTAAAAAACAAGACCAACATATACTGAAAATGGACCAATATCTTTACTCAACATTAGGACTTAATTAATAAATTGTCTTCAGTTACTACCTTTCTAACACTCCTTGGATCAATAACTGAGCCAGTATACAAACAATCACCTTGATGTCCCATGTTTGACTTGCTGGCATCTCCAAAACAACACCCAGAAGCTTGATTCTGAAATAGTTTAAAACTTATTTTTAAATAGTTTAATTGTGAAGAATCTCAAAACTTATGTGAACTGCTTTTGAGTCAGCTTCCTGTGTAAAACCAGTACTGGGTGTTGTTTTTGTCAGAGTCGTCAGGTCAGACTGGGGATCAAACCCACAACCTCTGGCGTGAGCAACCACAACTCTACTCCATGCATTCAGAGTGGTTTACTTTATCTGCTAGTTTTCATGTGAATGGTTTGGTTGTTGGAGCTTAAGATAAAGCTAAATTACTTTTTATCCTTTATTGGACTTATATGACTGTTAAAGTAACAACTACACACTGTTACAGATTGAGGAGTTGAAACCTAATGGAAGGAATATCCTAGTGACGGCCACCAACAGGATCGAGTACATTCATCTTATGGCAGATTACAAACTAAATAAACAGGTAAATTTATGTGTATCTTCAAAGTCTTGTAACTTTACTTGTTGCCTCTTTTCATTGAATTCTTGCAATTTTATTTAAAAAAAGCTGTTTTTTAGCTTGTCTTCATGAAAAAAAAGAAAACTATTGTCATAAGCACTTGCATATTATATTATGCAAACATGTATATAGTCTAGGCTCTAGTTTAGGGTTTAACTGTATGCTACCATATATTTCCAGATCCGATCACATTGTATAGCATTCCGTAATGGCATGTCAGATCTTATCAACCTGGAGTGGTTGAGAATGTTTGACCAGCAGGAGCTGCAGGTGCTCATCTCAGGGGCATCTGTACCCATAGACATTGAGGACATGAAGAAGTACACTAACTACTCTGGGGGATACACCGAGGATCATCCAGTGATTGTACTGTTCTGGACATGTGTCGGGGAGTTTACAGACCAACAGAAGCGACAGTTACTAAAGTTCATAACCAGCTGCTCAAGACCTCCGTTACTTGGATTCAAGGTTGGTAACTCATGATTACATGTATATTAGAAAATTTAATGAGTGAATAAACAAATGGTGGTTAAGTCTTGCATGTCTGCTAAATATCTGTACTCTTCACCAAAAGGAGTAAACATTGAAAGACTGTATGGAGGCAAAGAAAGACAAGATGTACTGAATGTAAAAAATGATATTTTTACAACACAACACTGTCAACTTTTTTTTTTCTGCACATAAAGAATAGGAGTTTTATAAAAATTAATATTTGAAATTAGTTAAAGTTTCAAACCTTTTAAAGCAGAAGTGAATTATGCAGTTTAAAAGTTTATAAAAAACATCATTTCAGGACCTGTACCCGGCCTTGTGTGTGCACTATGGTGGAAATGAAGCTGACCGTCTTCCAACTGCAAGCACCTGTATGAACCTGCTCAAGCTCCCAGAGTGCCATGACCATTCGACCCTGAAACACAAACTTCTCTACTCCATAGAGTCTGATGCAGGGTTTGAATTGAGTTAACACACACAGTGTGACAGCGAATGTTCATATTCATCATGGATACAGTAGCCAGGAAGGCAGAGTGATCGGATAATCATCAAGGACTTCTATGTTCATATTCATCATGGATACAGTAGCCAGGAAGGCAGAGTGATCGGATAATCATCAAGGACTTCTATGTTCATATTCATCATGGATACAGTAGCCAGGAAGGTCGAGTGATCCAATAATCATCAAGGACTTCTATGACAAATCAGGATATCTGATGGATATGGAAGACACAGCTGTGCCATGCTTTTTTTTCTCAAAATAGTTTCTGCCTTTTCTTTTTTCTTACAGATAAGTATGCTGTGCACGTTACACTAAAGAGATATGAAAATACGACACAGGAAAAGATATGAAAACGTATGGCAAATCAGTCTTCTGAAAATAGGGTTGAGTAAAACTTACTGGCTGGTTTCTGTTAATGTAAACCAGGCCCCAGTTTCCCTCAACATCTCAACTGTTTCCACAACTCAAATTTTTGTAATGTAATCCATTTGCATTGATCATTTTGTATGTTATCCTTTACTTATGTGTTAGATGTGTTCCGATTTCAATTATGTATGGTCATTGAATATGTTAGGTGTATATAGAATATAGAACTTTTTTAATGAAAATCTCAGCTTGAGCTGTTTAGTGAAACTGGCCCCTGGCAGAAGACTTGTTGTCACTACATCCTTATCATGGTTGATTTATTTAGGAAACTTTCCTTATTATAATTTATGTTTAATCGTTTTTATAACATTACAAATAGTTACAGTATAAATATTGTGTCTTTTTTTGTTTTTTAACAACAGTGAAGATGTCAGCGTAGTATCGTCTGATACCTTACTACGAACTACACACAGCATCTTTGTCAAGCTACAATGAAATTTTCATTCCCATCAATAGTATATATGTGCATTCTTTTTATTTATAGTGAAGCCCGTGTGGTTCTGGCTAAGAACAGAATCACTGTCGATCTCTGCAGAGGGGTAGGAATCCTCGGAATGGGTGTCATGTTCATTTTATCATTTTTTGTCAAGTTCACTATTGTGGTTAAATTATCTATCCCTGTGTGGTTCCAGGAAGCCATGAGTGATGGCAAGAATAGGATCACTGTGGCTTATGCATGTCGTAAGAAGTGACAAAATTAAGTAATACGATAGAATTTTCTGAAACTCTGCAGTTCTGCAGGTATCAAGGTTCTAGGTTCATTCTGCATATTCATTTGTTGATGTATTTTTTTTAATCTGTATGCTAATTTATTGTTTTTGTACATGTAGAGTGAACTTGGAATCTTCCTTCCTGTTGGTGTCGAATAACCTATAACGTGTTGGTACGCCGTAAAACCCTATTCATTCATTATTTATAGTGATTTAATTACTGAATCTGTTACAGTAGATACTATTTTTTATTAAATGCTAAAAATGGATGAACAGAAAAAGATTGTGATGCCAAAGACGTATTTGCTAACATAGTGAAGGCTTTCTGAGTAATGATGATTCACGAAGCTGTGAGCTCTAGTAGACAAAATATTAGAAAATACTTCAGTGTATTAGTATTTTGTTCAAAAATCTTAGATTGTGGCAGGTCCATGAAGTGCAGAAAAGGAGATTTAAAAGTTGTCATAAGTATTTCTAAAACTTGAGAGTTTTTTTTGCGATACTTTGAAAGGTTGATGTCAGTTTTGATTGAAAAAAAACTTTATGAATAAACATAACATTAATTTTTGCTTTTATAACAAAATTATGATATCATTTTTTTTTTTTTCAAATTGGTGGGAGTGGGAGGCAATACCAAAGAGAATACTGTGAAACCATTAATATTCATTGATATGTGGGAGGCCTCATCAACAAAATTTAATATCAACCAAATGATGTGATATAATTGATTGCATCCAAACTGCAGATCATTTACCTGTACCTAAAAAATTCTTAGCTTGATCTATACGTTATCCAATAGTTTCTATTTAGTTCACTGATAAAGTTAAAATACTGTAACTGTATTAATATTCCATCTGTTTCATTACATAAAATATGAGTGTAAAGATCGGAGGTTGTGTGTTAACTTGCTCTTATCTCGTTTTCATCACTGTGGAAAGCGCTAAAAATAGACTGTATCCTAGAAGAATATGTCTGTTGTTAATTACAATAATAGACAACCCAACATATTTTTCAAGGATTGTTTCAAGTAGCTATTTTTAACTGAGAAAATATGCGTGTGAATAAATACGATAAAGATTTCTAGTATTTAATTAAAAAGTAGCCTATTAGGCTATTGTGTTTGTATTTCATTTTGTAGACGAGGAATAAATATTTTTAATGAGTAAATTTGCGTTGGTCTTTGCCTATTTGTCAACTTGTGACACGCCCTCTCCAATTGTTGTTTTCATTACAGTTTGATCAATCACCAGAGTGCCGACTAATTGACACCTCTCCCAATGATAACCTCATGTTATGAAGAGAGTTATTACTGCATGTGTAGTTACAGATCAGTAATCAAAATGCATTATGTAATAGAAATACTCAAATTAAAAGATAGCACTAAAACAATTTATTTTTTTTAAATTCTTTTTCAACAAAATTAAGTACCCACGAAATGCCATCATTAAGTATACTACAAAGTTTATTTTAAATAAATCCATCTACGCTCATCAATGTTGTATGGGGATTAATTTTCTCAGAAAATCTATACTTTTGAGTATTAATGTAATCTTTCATCTTTTATATTGCCAACTGTTTGTTCAATTTATATAAAATAGTTTTGTTACCATTGTAAGGTCTTGTGTGTTTGGTCAAGTTATATGTCCCGTATGATTTGGAGAGGAGAGCAAGGATATTTTAATTTGAGCAATAGCAATAGTATATAAAGCATAATTGTTGATTTCAGTGAAACATTTTTATAAGCTCACCTAAGCTTATCTCTAGGCGAGTTATTATGCTTGATTGTTGTCTATTGTCTGTCTACCAGTTAACTTTTGTGTGCACTCTATCACCCATATTTTTATTGAATCTTCACCAAATTATATAGTTATTATATGGCCACAATATCTTAAGACGAATTCTTGAACTGGCCAAATCGGATAATTAATGTCAGAGTTATGGCCCTTGAAACATAAAATATTGTACTACTGCTATTTTACTTATTTGCACTCTTGCATTTGCAGTTTTTATTTGATTGTCACCCACAGTAGTTATATAAACATAATATCTTGTTTTGTCAAGTGGACAGTCTTGAGCAAACATTAATTTCAGTTTTCATGAGTGCAATTTAATTATTTCATTGAAACCAATAAAAAAATTTTATGAATAAAATCAGTGAAATTATAAATGGTTATTTCACCAATTGAAATAGCGAAATTGGTAAAAAAAAAATTAAATTGTTGAAGCAGCTCATTTTAAGACATGATATAAAAAGTGTTTAGATACTTGCATTTATCAAAAAGACTTGAACAAGGATGTTGAGAAAAGACTTTTGTAAATCGCCAGAGTACAGATATGTATAATGTTTATCATATACATTTTCTTAACGCTTTTCTATTTCGGAAGCATTTTTTAGCATTGTTCTTCCTATATTTTATAGTAAACATACTTCATTATTCACAAAGTCTCCCCATTTCTTGACTGCCAAGATATTTATCATAAAATTATCTCATTCTGTGATATATAGATTTTCTGTGTATTTATTGTATACCTGTATTTGTAAATTCACAAGCATGTATATAGGTTGCTACATCACTATGTAATATAACTTGAGGTGAAATACACTTGCAATAATTTACAGTGTAATGAAATATAAATGTCTCATGTATTTTTAGGTAATCTGTGAATATTCAGATGTGTGTATAAAATGTCTTGTCTATGTTTAGTCATGTAAAAATTATTCAGATGTGTATATCAAATGATTTGTCTATTTTTAGTAATCTGAAATTATTCAGGTGTGTATATCAAATGTCTTGTCTATTTTTAGTAATCTGAAATTATTCAGATGTGTGTATCAAATGTCTCGTCTTTTTTTAGTCATGTGAAATTATTTAGATGTGTGTATCAGGGGCTGTGTTGTCCCGCCCGCTTTCATGAAATGATTTTCGTACTTAGCATTATACATGTATAATGTGAGATTGGCAACATTAGTTGTATGCTCCATTAACTAGTTGTGGAATTTGTGGAATTCTTTATTTTTCAACAAACATAAATACAAAGTTGAATTCAAACTCACTAATAATATATCCTACATACGTCTAAATATGAAGTTTTGTGAAGTAGAATGTTGTAAATGGAATAAAATTTATTTTGATGTTGTCAACTTCTTAATGTGTTAAAAATTGCGGTGTAACTTTTGTAAATCCTGGCAGGAAACATTGGAGATCTGTTTTCAAATATATTTCCCTTAATCTAACTCTAAATTCCAGTTGCTCCATGGTTGGCAGTTTAGACATTGAAGCATGATATCACATTTTAGTTGTTGCCTTATTTTAGTGTTAAAATGGCAGTGTAATAAGTAATCCTTTACACCAAACAAGATATAGAACCAGTACAGTGTTATTTTTGAGACCAAAATGTCGAACTGGGAATCGAATCTGCAACCTCTGGCATGAGTTGCCAACACTATCTACTGCAATACCGCCCCAGGATACATAAACATATATCTCGTAACTTCTTGTTTTACAATTCAGAGGATTATATTCTAATCTAGTAATGTGTACTACAATATTTGACACCTGTCGAGTACAATATTCATGTATATTTAGTATGTTAATTATGAAATTGTTAATGATATAAAATGGAGGATAGTAGTCCCATTATGGTGTATCCTTGTGAAGTTGGAAACTTTGTTATGTCTACGAATTGATATTAAAAATTAAAACAATACACAAAATCATTTGTTTTTTATTGCTGTCAAGACAATAGGTAGATTTTTTTTGTGTTTTGGAAGATTGACCAATCATGTGCCTTATTTCATTTTTCAAGGCATTCATTAGTTTTATGTGCACCAAATGACCTATAAATGTTGATGTTCATCTTGTCATTTCCAAGAGACCGGTGCAGTAACAAGTCTTGACTATCAATCTAGGGGTTGTGAGTTCATATCCTTACCCTGTCACAGCTTCCTCAATGCATCTCCTTGTCATTCGTCTCTCATAACTAATTCCATTTGTAAAGTTAGCAGTTACTTGCAGATGTGCTAAAATACTGGTTAACATTCCACACTCCCAGGAGAGAGTGGTGAGGTTTCAACTGATTGTCTGTTAGCCTTCAACAACATGAAAATGATGTATAATATTTAAACAATCAATAGTCAAAGGTAATCCAGACAAAGTTTTTTTTATATAACAGTGTGAGGAAGAGTATATCATTTACCTAGTACTAACCTTTGTCTCAGATGAGCAATACATCACATACAGTAACTTACCAAACTTTTAAATAAATATTGAATTATATCACTGTACATGCTGTAATTTATGAACATCATTTATAATGTTTATAGCAAATGATTATTGAACTGTGTTCTATGCAACCCAGAGTCTATTGAATGAGTGGTTGCATAGATATCTTACGTGATAAAAAACTTTAACCTGAAAAATTAAGTAAAAAAAGTGCCATAACTGTGCCAAAATGCAACCCAGAGCTATAGTTTTTGTCTCTGGGTGTTTCAATGATGATGGTGAACACAAATGCGAAGTTTCATTCATATCCAATGAGTGGTTGCATAGATATCTTACTTGATAAAAAACTTTAACCTGAAAAATTAAGTTGAAAAGGGCCATAACTGTGCCAAAATGCAACCCAGAGTTATGGTTCTTGTCTCTGTGTGTTCCATTGATGATGGTGAACACACATGTGAAGTTTCATTCACATCCAATGAGTGGTTGCATAGATATCTTAAACTTAAACGCAACTAAACTCAAAGTTTAACCAGGGTGTCTTAAGTCCAAAAAGGACCATAACTGTGCCAAAAAGCAATCCAAAGTTATGGTTCTTGTCTCTGTGTGTTCCATTGATGATGGTGAACACATATGTGAAGTTTCATTCACATCCAATGAGTGGTTGCGTAGATATCTTAAACTTAAACGCAACTAAACGCAAAGTTTAACCTTGGCGTCTTAGTCCAAAAAGGGCCATAACTGTGCCAAAATGCAATCCAGGGTTATGGTTCTTAGCTCTGTGTGTTCCATTGATGATGGTAAACACACATGCAAAGTTTCATTGATATCCAATGAGTGGTTGCATAGATAACTGAAACTTAAACGCAAAAGTTTAACCTGGGTGTCTACAGACGCCGCTGCCGCCGGGGTCATGAGTCATGACAATAGCTCTCCTTGGACTTCTTCCCGGCGAGCTAAAAAGGCATGTGGATATTTCTACCCACTTACAGATACAGTATAACTTCCATATATCAAACTTCAATATATCGAATTTCTCGGTATATCAAACTTTTTCTCAAGTCCCAACTTTTTTCCTTCTAAATCTATATGGAAAAACCGCAAATATATCGAAGTTACACATATCGAATTTTTCAATATATCAAAGTTTTTTCACGGCCCCAAAGAGTCCTTTTACACATCATTAACCATTTACCGGTATGTATCGAATATCTATTACCTGTTCAAAATTTCTTAAAGGGAGTGATGTACATGTATTTCACACCTGTGGTGTGCCGTTGCGATGATTGTAGGCCCCGCTGATTGTAAAGCTAAAGTCCCTTCGAGTGCTCAGATAAATGTTTGTTAGGTGTCACACTTTAATAAACATTTGATTACTTAAAGGCAGAATAGTGATAATTTACTGATCAAACACATTAACTTTGTGTACGCAAACATGGCGGCTGCATCTGTCATGATTACATATCACCAATTTACCGAAAACAGCTAATTACCGACAAGCATTGTTAACTACCTAAATTATGGCTAATATTCAATCTAAAATTAATCATTAGGCTAATTGATAAATCTTCGATAATGGATTGTACTCGACATGTCATCTCACTTGTATATAAGTCTATGCTTAACACTACCCATCGTTCACTGATGTTAATCATGGACTCCATTACTGATCACACTTTGACTAGTGAAGGTAGATCTACAGTCATATACATGTTGCAATCTCATTACCAATCAAACTTTTACCATTACCATCGGGTGATCCAGACATGCACATATATTGAAGTCCTGGAATATTGAACTTTTCATGACAGTCCCCTGAACTTCGATATATGGAAGTTATACTGTAAATAAAGTTTAAAAGCCATTGTAGATTTTTATAAAAATTGGTTTTGGGGTCTTACTTTTTTGTTACAGATAAAGATTGTCTTAAGCAACTAGGAAAACATTACCTTTATGTTAGCTGCTTAAAACAGTTTAACTTACTCTCAATCAGGGAACTTGGGGAGTAAATAGATTGTGATCCCTTAAGAGAAAATGGGGGTTTAATGTAAAATGGTTACAAGGTGATCACGAGATATGATTGATTTGCATTCATTTCTCAAAGTGGCTGCTAAATATACAACTGGAACAATAAGTTAAGCACCCCAAGGAAATTTGACAATGAACGACAACACAAGTGCTGTCATGAGATGGCCTGACAAATTGAGCTAAGAAAAACTAATGTGATGTGTAGCGAGGACCTTTCAACAATCAAAAGTGCATGGTTATCAGTTTAATGTACTATTCAATCAAAATATTGAAGCACCAACTAAATGACGGGTATTACCCTAACATGACATTTTGTGATGTGTACAGCTGCCGTGTGCCTGGATGACAGCGTCAACTCTACTCCTCGTGCCACCAGTAAGATGTTGGAATGGTTCTGGAGTAAATTTTGCCATTCTCGGTGCATAATTTATGCCCATTCTTGCAGACTGACTACTGGTGGATCTTAACAAAAGAAGATAAAAGGTTGTCTATATAAAAAATTCAATGAAGTTTTAAACTTGTCAAAGCGTGCCTTTATTACATATAAATAATTCACAAAAAAAACAACATAAATTACAATATATAATAATAAATGGTAATGTTAAAGCACATAACTTCAATATATAAAGGCACAATACTATAAAATGTTCCCATACTGCAAGATGTAAATAAATGTTTCATGAGCTTGGCTATCATAGCACTTCATTTACATACAAAATTTGGCTACTGCACTTCATTTACATACTAAATGTGGTTACTGCACTTCATTTACATACAAAATGTGGTTACAGCACTTCATTTACATACAAAATGTGGTTACTGCACTTCATTTACATACAAAATGTGGTTACAGCACTTCATTTACATACAAAATTTGGCTACTGCACTTCATTTACGTACAAAATGTGATTACTGTACAAAATGTGATAACTGTACTTTATGTACAAAATGTGATTGTAACACTTAATTTATTTACAAACAGGTGGTTATAGCCCTAAATTTACATACATACGTGTATAAACACGACTAAACCTCTTAACCCTTTGTTCCATAAGCATTTTCTTTGACTCTTCCAAATTGAAAGCATTAATTCACCACATATCAACAATGGGTGAATTATGTTTATATTTACTGAGTGGAAAACAGTGCAGGAAGTGTTTAAATTGCTTGTTATGAGCAATCTGACCTCTTCCTGCACTGTTTTCAAAGGCCTCCTGATATTGGTGCGGTAAACCGCGTATCTATGGGGTAAAGGGTTAAAGGAAATATATCCACATCTTAGAAAATGCCAAAATTCATATTTACCCAATATTTCTGGTTTACACTGACTGAGGATATCTTTTGAAACACACTCAAGTAACAGTCCAAGGTGAAGATTATCATGATATACATGCATGATTTCATTTTTAGAATGGGGATTCCGTTTCAATTTCACGGGATTAAAGTAATTGATTTGTGTAATGAATTTGAAATTCCAAATAAATAGGTGTCTGATATTTTATATTCATTCTAGATTTAAATTTTTTTATTTAGACATCCATAGCAATTTTGCCTAATGCCTTTAATTTACATATATTACATTAACATGATTACATATTTTAATATACACACACATGGCTTGATAACAACACTAAATTTTCACAGTATTACATTATGTGATTATATTGATTAATTTATATAAATAAACATTAATACAAATCTATCTATTTTCCATACTACAGTTTCAAAGTACCCATAGCTGTCATGCTTATGGTATTAATGTAAACAACCTTGTATAGCTTAATACACTATACTGTTTATGCAAATTCCAGAATGAAAAATAGCAATGCAAATTTGGGTTATTTTACTGGCAACTTGTTTTAGCATGGGTCATAAAACAGTTCAATTAAATTCATATTGACTAAAACACAAAATTAAATGTCAAAAATGAGTGTCATCAACTTGTTGAGGAATATTCTTTTTCAATAATATGTGAAGAGCAGAAATTCAATTTCTGATATTTGACATCTACAAACTTTTTTCTATATTTCACTATAGTTGATACAGTTGATATAGTTGATAGTATCTAGAATCACAGACTGAATCACAGTTATCTATAATAAACCTACTTGTTACTTGTTGGTTTAAACACTGCAAAAATACAGAATCTATCACTTATCACCAGGGGCCTTACTCACCAAACTATTCCTAGACTTTAGACTCAGAATAGAAAATGTTCTTCAAATATGTATTTCCCAAGAAATGTCTTGAAATCATGTTCACCAACATTCTTAAGAATGTTTTTGGCCAAGACTGATTTAACAACATCATAAACGATCTTAAAAGTTGACCATTTACCACTTCTGGGAAAAACAATTGATATATGGAACCAAAGCATAACAATTTTTGCTTCATCTGTCAGTGTGTTGTGAAACTGGACGATTGGTTTAGGCGACAATCTTTGTGAGATCTACATGGACCATCACTGGCACTGATGCTGGTCTACCAGATGCCGACCACTGCGCGGAAAATTCTGTCACGAAAAAACTCAAAGCAACCAAGAATTGCAGGAACAGAGGAAGAAAGTGGTTCCTCCTTGCCCTAAAGGTTAGTTTTTTACAACTAATTTAAGATAAAATGGATCATGGCCTCCCTGAATTGGTAGCATCTAAAGATTTCAACCTCTGTCAAAACCTCCAGAGGACTGCTCTGTTCCACAAGCACCCTCTGGAACAAACATTACATTTTGATAGATTCATATCTAACTGCCTGACTGCCCAAATCTTTGCTTTAAAATGTTTCTTTCAAACATTCTGAAGTTTAAGATTATAAGTAAGGTTTAGACATAAATATAGAAATTTTCAAGTACATTCTTGAATTCAAGTCTAAAAAATGTCTCCGAACAGGATGGTAAGTACGATTCCTCGGGTCGTATTCAACAACCATTCTTGAAAATATTCTTAAGACTTTCAACCTTAGATATTTTGTTTACCTTGACAGACAGAATAATTATAAGAGTGTATTAAACTATATATTAGGTGTCTCTACATGCTTGCAAATGTTGGCCTCAAAATATTGTGTACCAGCTGGGTTTTTTAAATGTCATTCATAAGCACAGTGTTAAAACATTCTTAACAATGGTTGTTGAATACCACCCCTGATGACCATTATATGGCCATATTCTATGCATTTTTGTGATTTTATTTATTATAAATTCAAAACACAAATACAAATTTGTTTAAAACAAAATGAATATTTGATCAAATGGCACAGCCAAACACAAAAGCATCTTGCAGTAGTAAATAATTTACATGTAATTTGAAATGAATATAAGAAACAATATAGCAAGTATCAAGTTCTGTTTTTTTTTCTTCTGTAGATCATTTCTCTAGTATGCAATGCGAGAAGTATTTGATCCCTAGTCAATTAGACCATCTTTCTGGCATACAATACAAAAGATATTTGATGCCTAGCTAATCAGAGCACCCATCTGGCATGCAATACAAGAGGTATTTGATGCCTAGCCAATCAGTGCACCCTTTTGGCATGCACTACAAGAGGTGTTTGACGCCTAGCCAATCAGAGCACCCTTCTTGCATGCAATACAAGACGTATTTGATGCCTTGCCAATCAGAGCACCCTTCTGGCATGCAATACAAGAGGTCTTTGATGACTACCCAATCAGAGCACCCTTCTGGCATGCAATACAAGAGATCTTTGATGACTAGCCAATCAGAGCACCCTTCTAGCAAGCTTAATAAGAGGTGTTTCATCCCTGGCAAATTAGAGCATCCTTCTCAAGTATGGCATGCAATACAAGAGATATTTGATGCCTGGCCAATTAGAGTACCCTTCTGGCATGCAATATAAGAGGTGTTTCATCCCTAGCAAATTAAACATCCTTCTCAAGTATGGCATGCAATACAAGAGGTATTTGATACCTAGCCAATTAGAGCATCCTTCTCAATATCTGGTGTGCAATACAAGAGGTATTTGATACCTAGCCAATTAGAGCATCCTTCTCAAGATCTGGTGTGCAATACAAGAGGTGTTTGATTTCCAGCCAGGAATCATACCAAACATAAGAACTCATTTTAATGTCACACAGCCTGCTGCTTTTGTTATTTAACTGTAAAAATAACAACATTTTAATCAAATCAATTTACAAAGTTTCAATTTCCATTTAAATTTTTCTTGTTTTTATTCACATCTTTCTGGCACTACTGAACTTTCTTTAACTGACAGAGATCTTGTATAATAGATATACAATGAAAATAATTCACATCACACAACCACAATTCATATAATCTGATGTCTGACATTTTCATTAAAAGTTTTATCATATGTTTCTTTTCACATTAAGGAAAACTCAATATTTGTTTTTAGGAGTATTACTTTGAACTTTCAATGCCAGCATTTGAAACTAACAATAAATAAAAAATCAAGAGTCTCTAAAAACTAATCCAGGCTGTTAAATATTTGTCATTTTCTGTACCAGTGTTACAGTGATACATATTCTATATGATCTTCATCATCCCCAACAGACAATAATTTAGTATATGTGCTTGGGATACTGGTGCTGGTCTATCCATCTATCATTTCCTCATCACTGTCTACAATATCGTCCGAATCTACTTCCCCATCAATGCTTGATCTCGCCTTCTTACAGATAGCTACCACAAATCCCACCAAGATAAACTGAAATAGACAAATATATTGGTTCCATGGGCAGAAAAACTTGTTATTTTTAACCAAAACCTGGTTATCAAATTGATGGATGTCCTGTCATTTGGAAGGTGGACTGATGGTTTCTGCTCAATAACTTTAATAAGGATTGAGCTGATTTTTTTCAAGAAAATTTGTACATAGAGCATATTATATCGAGACAGAAGGTTTGGAATGCATATGAGGTCAACGGGGGTCACAATTACTTAATAACTAGAAGCCCAAGAGGGCCTGAGGATGCTCTGCTGTCTCATAGTGGCCATAGCACTTTTTGAAATTCTCCTATGCAATGTAGTTTACTACACAAACATTTTGAAAATCTGTTGGGCCGTTCATGAGAAGATTTTTTAAGTTTTGGACTACATGTAGTTCTAGTAATGTAGGCCATCTTGAATTTCAGATCGAAAAAAAAAAAAATCTTCTGTATAGTCTCCTTTGCAATAGAAACATCCATGTGAAGTTTCAGTTTAATTGGCTTTAGTTAGTGATTTCAGAGAAAGTGCTGCTAACAGACGACAGACGACAGACAATGCGCCATCACATAAGCACTTCTGGCCTTTGGCCAGTAGAGCTAAAAATGGTTTCAGTTCAATAACTTCAGTTAGATTTGAGCTATTTGAATCAAACTTTGTATGTACATAGGTAATTTATATTGAGATGAAGATTGGGATTACATATGGGATCAGTGAAGTTGAGGTCATTGCTAGTCAAAATTACAAAAATAGTTTCCATACAATAGCTTTAGACAGAAAAGAGCTACTTGAACGAAACTTAATACATAAGGAGATTATATTGAGATGAATGTTGGGATTGTACATGGGGTCACTGTCAAGGTCACTGTTACTAAAAATAAAAAAATCATTTCTCACTTTATTATATTCTTTATCAATAATAACAAGATATTGATGGAACCAATGGATGCTCCCCTGAACAAGTGCTTGAGTAGTAGCTGCACTGTTTGTAAAGGGAAAGGGGGTGTAATGTTTGGAAGAGATGTTAGTTCTTCACTCTGCACTGCCACACTTGACCTCTATTGCATTATTCATGTTCTAAATCTCACTGCACTTCAATGTTCTTGAAGATCAAAACAATGATGTGTGGTAATCGACAGAATCAAAGGGCCAAAACTCTGTGAAAAATCATAGAAATAAAACACAAAGACAATAAACAAACTTTCCACTTAGTAGTGATGCTTCTTGACAAGTTTCATAAAACTCCAGCTACTAGATGAGAAATGGAGAGGACAAGGATTTGGTAATGGTTGCAATCTAAGGGCCACAACTCTAAAAAACTCATCAAACGTAAACACTAAGAAAGTATGCATATCTCCACTTGGTAATGATACATCATAGCAAGTTTCATAAAATTCCAATCAATGGTTCTAGAGAAATAGCCCTGACAAGAATTTGGGGGCGGACATATGCGGCTATGTATGACAAGCATGTAAAACAAGAATTTGGTAACAGACTGAATTAAAGGGCTATAACTCCATGAAAAATCATTGAACCAGAACACAAAGACAATATGCACATCTTCACAGTCTTGGTAGTGATGCATCCTAGCAAGTTTCATAAAATTCCAACATGGTATTGTAAAGAAAAGGCACGGACAAGAATTTGGTCACAGACATAATTAAAGGGCCAAAACTCCATGAAAAATCACCTAAACGGAAAACAAAGATAATATGCGCATCTGCACTTGATAATGATGCATCTTAGCAAGTGTCATAAAATTCCAACCAAAGGTTGTAGAGAAAAAGCCCGGACAAGAACTTGGGGACATACGGACGGATGGACGGATATTGTGTACGATAAGCATCGGGTCAATTCATAGCCGATAAAATTTAATTCAATTATAACTTAAACAAACTGACCAATTGCAATTATCTTTTTGATCTTACCCAGTTCTATAATTGTGCATACACGCCTCAGTGAAATTTGCTTCCAATGTGTTAACACGCGACAATAAACCTAAATAAAACTACCATAAATACATGCGCTTAAACAGTCATGTACACAGCCTAGGATATAGTTTCGCTAACATCATTAATTTCGCTGTTCTATTTGCTAATTAGACCATATATACATTATTCTCGCTCTTGGTAAAGTGGTGTGTTTTCAGAACAGAAGCAGAAGCATAAATTGATCACGGGATTATACAAAATGTTCGGAATAGCGGCCAGCCAAAAGGTGTGACCGCTAAGTGATAAGGGTCGGCCTCTACATCTGACTGCTTACACCTGGCCACTGACCGCTTATGGGCATTGTTTGGGATGAAATAGACTGGCTGCTGGCCACGTTAAAGAGGTGACAGTCTAATACATGTACTTTATATAGTCAATTTACACTGGGGGGATTTTGAAACGCCGCTTAACACAGGTGACCACTTATAAGAGGTGGCCAGAAGGACAGGTTAGACTGTACTATAATCATTGTAACAAATTGGACATTATGTTTCAGGGATTCTGAAGTATCCCTCATATTATGGTTATTAAACATGCAATTGTTTGAGTGCTGCAACATCTGCAAAACCCATACATTGCCAAGGTTAGTGAAAATATATAAGTGCTAAATTTATTATAATTGTGTGTAACTCTGATATCTTCTTGAACGAAATATTCTAAATAATGGATACGGGTAATACACCATTCTACAATACATAAATCTCAACTTTGTCTCAGAAAGGAGACTAAGTCAAAGATGCGGAAAGTGTGATATAACTGTTTATACTTCTGAAATCTTCTCAGTAGAATGAATGCACATGTACAAGCATAATTAAAGCCACAAGAACTAACCAGCAGGAAAGCCCATGTTCCCCAATAATAGGCAGCTCCAAAGAACCACATTTTGTAGAAGAATCTGGTCAGTAACAACGACATTCTCGTGATCACACACTCGTCTGTAAGAAATAAGATTACATGGAATCACAGGTTGAAATATTCCAGTGAATTGTTATCGAAGAAAGTCTTTTATTGGAATCGTATAGGTTGGAATATTACAGTGAAATGTGATCAAAGAAAAGACTTTTATTGGAATCGTATAGGCTGGAATATTACAGTGAAATGTGATTGAAGAAAGACTTTTATTGGAATCAAAACGGTTGGAATATTCCAGTGAAATGTGATCGAATAAAGTCTTTTATTGGAATCAAACAGGTTGTATTACTCCAGTGACTTGTGATCATATAAAGTCTTTTATTGAAATCAAACAGGTTGGAATATTCCAGTGAATTGTGATGAAATAAAGTCTTTTATTGGAATAAAATGGTTTTGAATATTCAAGTTAATGTGGATTTGATCGATTGATTGACTGAATATTTAGCACCATATTTATGCCATTGAGGCTAACAGATGATCAGTTTACCTAATAGATAATAACTTTTCCATTTCAATTTGAATCAGCAGAGAGACGAATGATAATGAGACAAAATGTCATATATCAAATTATCACGCAGACTGAAGTTAATGTGGACGAAATAATCAAATCTGTAATTCATTGCTGGTATCATCCTTTACAAAACTTCTGACAGAAAAAACAAACCACTTAGTGACTGTTGATTGGAACATAGTTTTAAACAAGCTACTCACTTTAGTTTTTTCTTTTTTTTTGAAGAAATAAACATACACTTATATTTGTAAAATGTAAGGGGTAGGGGTGGCATTTCTGATAACAGATAGATAGTAACTAGACCTATCACTGTAGTGATGAATACCCCTGAACGCTGCCATGACAGAAAATGGTTAACCATTGTATGAAGTTTTATTCAAAAATGGTTAACCATTGTATGAAGTTTTATTAAATTATATCCAATAGTTTTAAAGTTATGCTCCAGACAAAAAAAATTCTTAATAAAAGAGAATGTTATGGATTGAGTTTTTTGTATTGTTAATTTTTTTATGGTTTTGTTAAAATTAAAAACGGTCTTTTTAATTATTGTGCAGTGTACAAGCTTTCATGGCAATCAATAAATGTTATACTTTTTCGAGTTATGTTGAGGGACAACAATTTTATGGATAAGAAACAAACAAGAGCACTAGGAATACAATATCAAACCTGCTTTGCTCGAACTTCATGTATTCATCAACTTGGTTCTTTCATGAACTTTATTAAACTGTTATCACTGATGGCTTTAAAAGTACTTTAAAAGTACTGCACCAGACAAGGGAAATATATCAAAGGGCAATAACTCTGTAATTAGCAAGAATAGAGTTATGTTTCCTGTACACTGCACTTCCTCTCATTATATTCTTACATTGTATGAAGCTTGATGAAATTCCATCCAGTACTTTTCAAGCTATGTTCTGGACAAGAAAAAATATCAAAGGGCAATAACTCTGTAATTAGCAAGAATAGAGTTATGTTTCTTGTACACTGCACTTCCTCTCATTATATTCTACCATTGTATGACGTTTGATGAAATTCCATCCAGTACTTTTCAAGTGATGCTCCGGACAAGGAAAATTGCAACGGACAGACCGACCGACAGACCGACGGACTGACAGACCGACAGACCGACCTCAGGGTGACTCCAATATACCCCCTCAAAACTTCGTTTGTCGGGGGTATAAACATGGATAGTTTTTAATAATATCATATGTGTGTTCTTTACACATAGGAGATTGTCCCATGCATGCTGTAATTAGTATTGTAATATATTTGGTAAAACTAGTGTGATCTGATGACAGATCATATAAAAGTGATGTTAAGATGGACTTGTATAATAATGACAATAATTACCTTCTGACTGTGCTGTGCTGCATGGCTGTACTTGAGTGGCATTTCCAGTCCCATCCTGAATATTAAAAGTGAGAAAAATCAATATTTTACATTGTCAACTGTTCACTTTGATAGTGTATGAACCATGCCTGGGATGCTCAGTCAGCGTCCACTATTAATCAATAGGTTGTGACTTTGGATTAGTTACTTGCAGATATAAGTATGCTTAAGTATAGTTCATTCCAGACTCCCGGGACAAAGGGGTTAGATTAACTGATCTTCTGCTAGCCCACCATGGCATAAAATGATGTTAAATATTCAAGCAAACTGTCCATGAGCTGTTTGATCTCAATGGACTTGTCATCACAATTGGCTAAAGGTTTATGGCAGACTGGCTTCTAGACTAATTCCTGAACTATGGCATCTATCACCATGACACCTCACTTAGAGACAGAGACTTTGAAAGACTTATAAGAGACTATACATAAATATTCAACAGCACTACAAGGTCATCAATGGCCTAGTGGTCTTAGGTGCTACCATCAAATGATCACTTACCTGTCACAGCTGAGGTCGTGGGATCGAGCCCCAATCGGTGATAAACTTTATCTGAGAAAGTTAGCGAGTTACTTGCAGAAGGACAGGGGTTCTATTCAGTATTCGGAGTCATTCTGCTTTGTCTTACTTCATCAATAAAACTGGATATGCCATACATATATATAACCTGTCATATGCAGATATTTGCTGGCATTAAGCCACATTCAATGACAACCCACAATCTTAAAATATGGTGACCATTATCTTATAACGTAATTATATCAAAGTTGAAAAACATGGGGTAAAACTTTTCAATAATGTTTATAAAGTTAAGAAAACTGTAACATACCCTAAAATGTTGACTGCCAAATGAAGAGTACTGGGGCGTGAGCTCATACAAGATGATGTTGATGGCCAGGGTAATAAACATCAGTATCATACACATCATCATCATCCCCTGGGGTCTCGTACGTCTTGGACGAATCTTGTACATCTGTAACAGCCAACAGGAAAAAGTGACATACAGTAATTAAATAAATAATATGTATTACTAAAATGTTTTCAATTAAAAATAAAAAAATGAGTAATTACCCTTTTTTTTTTACTCTTCAGCATTAAAAAGTTAGAAGTCATTTTGTAAATGCACTAGAGAATGTGAGCTGCATTCGGTAACCTTAGATATCTCTAATGTATTTATGAATGCTGATATTCCTCAATGAACATTAAACGGATATTGGACTATGGTTACATGGTCAAACACAAGCAGACGGCTCACAAATGTATCTGCTAATGTTAGCTGTGTTGCATTCAGATTAAATAGACGACCTACCTTCAAACAGAAGAACCAGATCCCAATGTTCCGGATGCCAGATATGGAACAGAATATCAGATAGAATACCAGCGCTGAAAACAAGATGTAGTCAAGTGGGAACACCTGAAATCAGTAATTTTTTTCATAAAATATAAAACAGAATATCATATAGAATATCAGTGCTGAAAACAAGATGTAGTCAAGTGGGAACACCTGAAATCAGTAAGTATTTTAATAAAATGTTAAACAGAATACCAGATAAATTAAAAGTGCTGAAAACAAGATGTAGTCAAATGGGAACACCTGAAATCAGTAAGTATTTTCATAAAATATAAAACAGAATATCAGATAGAATACCAGTGCTGAAAATGAGATGTAGTCAAGTGGGAACACCTGAAATCAGTAAGTATTTTCATAAAATGTAAAACAGAATATCTGATAAAACTCATTCAGAAACTTCATTTCTATTTCAAATCCATGAAAATGGGATAACTCTATATAAAAACAAAACACAGGAACCAGTCTTAAAATGTATGCTCCTTACCTAATAACAAAATCATATACATGTACCAATTTCAGTTAAAATCAAATGAGGTCAAACTTTAGGTAGTTGGTGGCGTTCCTAGCCGATTTTTGACATCTCGCAAAAATTATCAATTATTTGTACACATGTACTATAAAGTCCCAGCTTTTGTTTAACATTCTTTTTTTTTTAAAAATGTACCACAGTTTCTCGTTAACTGCACCTCCTAATGGTACGTATTTTTCGGATGATTTTCACCGCTTCCACTTATAAAATAGTCAACATTAATGCAAAAATTGTTTTTGATAACATTTTTACATTACTAATTTTATTACCTGTGGGAAGAATATAACTTTAACACAGATAAAATACAAATTATGTTATTTTCACGTCTAATAATTACGACGGGGTTGGTTTAAATGCTGGTTTAAAAACAACAAATTTTGAACGTTCAAACCTGATTGCACAAAAACGTGCTGGTACAAGTTCTTGAAATTTACATATATTAAACTTCATTCATTTTACTATAATGTATTAGAAAAAAAAGAGTGGTTGTTCATGCTATTTTTTTCATGAATTTGAATTCAAATTAAAAATGAAACCTTTAAACACACGACATTTGTCTGCTATTTCGGATGACTTCGTTAATTTTACAATAGTATTATATAGTGTTTTCTTGACGTCGTCCGTAATCATATGCTAACGTCATGATTTGTAAGTATTTACTTTTAATTTAAATTCAAATATTTCTTTTTATTTTAGTGAAATTAATAAAGTTTAACATGTGTGAAATTAAAGAACTTGTACCAGAGCTTTTTCGCGTAATCTGCCATGAATGTGCAAATTCGTTGTTTTTAAACCTGCGTTTATATCAACCCCGGCGTAATGATTAGATTTAAAGATAACACAAATTATATTTTATCTGCATCAAAGTTATGATCTTATCACAGGAAATAAAATCAGTAATTTAATAATGTTATTAAAAACAATTTTGAATAAATATTAATTATTTTAAAAGGGATAAACAGCGAAAATCGACCGAAAAATACTAACCACCAGGAGGCACTGTTAACGAGAAACTGTGGAACTATATTAAATAAAACAAAGTTTAAACGAAAGCTGAGATGTCAGAGATCAATTGTACAGATTTTTTATAAATTACGCCAGATGTCAAAAAACCCGATAGGAACGCCGCAACTACCTTAAGTTATCATTAGAAAATCAAAACATAGTGGAATCAGCTGATGAAACAAATGCAAATTTAGAGACTGCCTGCCTTTCTTTTCAATGAGGCAGAAGATAAAAGTATAAATTTGACATTTGGGAGAAGAGTTCAATGCAACAATTCTATACAGAAAGCTGTTCATTTAGTTCAATATTTTTAAACACTTCCATTGACACACAAACAGTAATGAGATCAAGTAAGACTCTCAGATACTGACCTGCTGGCAAAACACAAGTACAATATCTACTGGGTTGGGCAGCGTGCGTTTTGGGAGAGCATAGCCAAGTTTGGGACCCAAGCTGTGGAGTGCTTTGTCGATACTGAAATAAAATAATCATCTGTTCTACCATGATCAATTTTAACATGTTAAATGATGTCATTTACGTCTTATATAGTCATGTCATGGACATGTCATGAACAGTTTCAACATCAAAACACGAGAATTTTATCTCAACTCAAGGTTTACATAGAAATGTCTCACATAGGTAAAATAACAGACATCAATATCCGGTATCTATCAAAAATTAACTAACCATTACTTATATTTGTTTTAAGCATAATTTATACAATATAAAATTACATATTCAAAACCCATAAAAGATGAACTTGATTATTAAGTAAAATGACAAACTTACTTAGTAAGGAGTAAAGAAAGAAAGACTAAGGCGGACACCAAAATAAGTAAGATTCCAAACACAATGGCAAATGGGCGGAAGAAAAGTAGACATTTCTGGCAGCATGTGTCCCTGGCATGTAGGTGGCGCTCCTGTCTCTCCATCAATGCCTCCGACTCCTCTAAGTCTGATATCCGCGATGCGTCACGTCTAGACAGGGACTTACCACGGGTATACTGCAGATAGTGATACGACATGGTAAAAAATACTATACTTAAATCTTGTATGACAAACAGCATTGTCAGTAAACAATACAATATCTATAATGGCAAACTGCAGACACAAAAAATGCAAATATCTGGTTAAAGAATCCCCCACCAATATCTGTGTGCCATATACTTGTAAAAGTTAAATTGGTAGTGTATTCATTAAGAGAATACACCTGATCCTGCATTCATAAAACATTTGAACTCGAGTATACACACAAGATGAAATGAATTAATACCATTATATTGACTAGATTCTGTCACTCTCAATTATTATTTTGATGTACTTTATTTCTGACCAGTTTTGACAGAGCTCTCATTTATCATGTTGATGTACACAAGCTTTATCTCGAGAACATCTGAAATGTAAAAAGTTTTCCAAGATAGCAGTTCTAAAATTTCAGCTGCAGTCATTCCTCAAGAGACGTTTTGTGAATATTGGGTCTGCTTTTTTTTTTCTTATTTAAAAATGTTCATACAAGTTATCTGTAACATTTAGACTAGTCTTTTGAAGACGTAAATTAATATGTTACACACCTTGTTGCGGATTGTGCTGATCCTGTCCTTATTGTCGGTTCGTTGGTCCTGCACTCTCATTAGTTCCCCTCTGACACCTCTAGAACCTTTAATCATACCAATCGGCAGGGCAGCCATACCGTACGCCTGCATTAACAAATAGTCCGGGTCCATGATATTAACTTTATAGCATACATTTTAAACGGCAAAACTTATGAATTTGCATTGTTATTGTAAGTGTGTGAATTTAATGTCATTATCACAACAAATATTCCTATAAAACAGGGAGTATTATGTTAAACGTTATGTTAATTGTTTTACAGTGATGATTAATCAAAGTGTATGTATCGTGTAGCAAATGCATAACATGATTCATAGTTGCGGTGGTCTATTGGTTACAATGCCTGCTCAAGGACCAAGAAATATTGGTTTCAGTTCCTGATGGGGTCACGTCCTGAGTTTTTCAAACACACTACCATGGTATCTTATTCAGGCAAGATGCTGTTAAATTATGCAATCCTTCAGAAGAGATTTAAAGCAGTTGGTCTCATGTGCAGTGAGAGTCATACCCAGTGCACAAAAAATATCACACTTAACTTCTTTGTTAATCAGTGATTCATATGCCCATAACCCTCCCCTTATTATAATAATCAATTCAATCATGATTGCTGGCTGGAAGTGAAGGAAGAATGAAGAAATATATCTAAAACCAATCACATTATCTAGATACCATACAGACTAGTTTGTTACTTAAAGCCTGATGTCAGATGGGGAATGTGCTATCAATAATGTCCATCATTAGAGGAATTTGCTGTACTATATGATTTAAATCATTGTATATTGTTTGCCTTTGCTCTCCTTGACAATGTTAATGATAAATATATCAACATGTTTTTACATGACCGTGGAATCACACATCATTAATCAAATACATAAATGGGGAAACACTTTCCATTGGTCAATGTGGTATTCATTCTTCAGTGGATAACCTGTAAATGGTTTAAAAACATTCATTTTAACTTAAATAAAAAGTTTTACATTATTTCATCTTCGCATATATATGCACCAATAATAGTTGCAGATGGGTTTGGTCAATGAATAATGGGGGTCTTCCATGGGCGAGAGGTCTAAGACACCTTCTCAAGATCACTTACCTCTCACCGCCAAGGTTGTAGGTTCGAGTCCTGCTCACTCCAAAAACTGTATGTGAGGAAGTTTCCAGTAACTTGCGGAAGGACGGTGTTTCTATTCAGTCTGACTCAGTCTGAGGTCTTCCTCCACCAATTAAACTGGATATGCCATATATAACCTTAACCAATAAGTTAATTATAATAATGGAGATTAAGATAATGTTTTATCTGTAAGTACTGTAATTTACTTTCTTTGGTTACCAGTTCAATGTTTTTGTTATGATACAACTTTCTGTTAGGACGACTCATTTGTCATACATAAACTTGGAAAGACAGTGGTTCTACTCAGATTCATTCTAATGTCTTCCGCACCCATTTAGATTGAGGCGGTATCTAATCGGTAATGTGTTGAAAGTAAATTTACCGTGTACGTGAAGAGGGCCAGCATCCCAATAAGACTAAGTATACTGATGACCAGAGACAGACTGTTCTCCAACCCTGTCATAATAAAGAACAGAACGATGAAGTTAGAAAATAGTAAGTGTATAATTTCCATTACACAAGTGTCCGCTTGGTTGAGTGATCTAAGGCACTTACTTAAAATCACTTACCTCTCATCACTGAAGTTGCAGATTTGAATCCAGCACGCTCTAAAAACTTGATACGAAAAAGTTTGCCAGTTACGTGCGGAAGGACGATGGTTCTACTCAGATTCATTCTGAGGTCTTCCTCCGTCAATAAAACTGGGTATGCCATATATAACCTGAAATGTGTTGAAAATGACGTTAAACCCCAGACTTAACAAGCAAAATTTTGACAGTTACTAAATCGAAGATTACTTTTTTTTATTGCAAATGGCCAGATTATAGAATTTCTTGGTAAATATTTAATTACTACACATTTCAGTTTTATTGAAAGTTATGAGTATGCATTGTTCTGAGACTAGACTAGAACAACCAACTGTTTATATATTTTTATTTCCTGAATTATAAGAATAACGAAATACACTCACAAGATCTGAATATGTCTTTTAATATACGAGGGGGGATCAGAAAGTTCGTAGACTTTTGCCATAACTTATTTATATCAATTATACAATGCACAATAGTGTTATTGTATTTGAAATAAATGTATATGGGACATATTTTAAAAATTTTATCATGATACGTCGACTATTAAAAAAATAAGGCGCTAAACAGAGCTTAGTAGTTAATTATGTCGAGGAGAAATGATGACATTGTATTTAACAAAAACTGATGTCAATATTTTAAATAGGTGCTTTTGTATCAAATTTACTGAGTCACTCCTTTTCAAAATACTCTCATTCATGGTCTATACGTTTTTGCCACCATTAAGACCATTGAGTGAATATGTTAACGAAATCTCAAGATGGTATACTGGACACATAATTCTGTAAAACATGCTTTGATTCCAATATGTCTTCAAATCGACTTCCTATTTGCTCTTTTTTAATGACCGATTCCCGGCCATCACAAAAACATTAATTCTATGACATTTAAACACTAGAGACCTTAAAACATTAGACTCACTGTACATAATTTTGTTTCTCTGTTTGAACAGATGTATTACCTAACATGGAGCAGAACTTTACGGAACTGCAGTATGCCGTGTGCTAATCAATTTTCAAGTTGCCTGATGTCATTTTGTTTCAAACAAAATGGCATACCGTAACACCATAATATTGACGTCATTTTGAGATGCGCATAATTGGTGTCATTGTTTTAAAGGATGTAAACAAGCATATGATACAGCACACATTGATATTTTTTACGCTTGTTTGAAAAGTAGAGGTAGGAAAAAAGCAAAAACTGTCCCCGACTATGTAAATGAATGTTTCTATAGTTACTATAGAATATAAACTAATGATGAAAAGTTAGCATTTTTTTTGAAAAATTACTGCAAACATATAGCGGCACAGACTCCTTGAGATTTATTAGAATACATTGATAAATAAAAAAGTAAAGGCAAAAGTCTACGAACTCCCTGATCTCCCCTCGTACACTGCATGAATTCAGAACTAATCTTAGATAGTAACTGTTGTCTGACCATGTGATGGCAAAAATTTGTCTTTATACTTACACTCATGCCATTAAAATCATTTGTCTATTTTCAATATTATCCAGATAATTAGTTCTAAAAATAAAATATACTTGCCAAAACAAATTAAAAATAGATCATATGTTTGGAATGTTTCTATATTTTTGGTAGCAACAAGATTGCCACGAATTTCACAAATTAAATAAATTATATGTACTGTAGTATTTGTTTATTGAAATTCCCTTTTCATCTGCTTGTATTGAATGACAATCAAGCACAGACGCATTCTGAACATTTTCATTTTTAGTGTAACTGTCATAACCTGATATGATAACATGATCCCCCCCCCCCCTACCTCCCCCGGATAACCAGACAAAACCTTACAATTACTCTCCATGTCAAACAGGGCTTCTATTTTCTGCCAGTCAATATTTGTTCCATTGCTTGATGTCTTTGGAATATCCCTTGTATGAACCAAGGCTCTGGAATAATAATGTTAAGTTGCATACCATTTCTCCATTATGGAGGGTTTCAATGTCTAAAAATATTAAATTTATCATAATTTTATCAACAGCAAAAAATATTTCAATAAAGTAATTGTATAAATTAATTTGAGAAGATTTTTTTTCTACTGGACAGAAGTCATTATTTTGACATAAAGTAGAATTTCGATCGCTCAAACTCGACGGGACTGGACAAAATAGTTCGAGTAAGTGGTAGTTCGAGTCAAGCCTGGTACAACAATCATCGTACATGTAACATGGTGTACAAGTACGTTTGTGAGCGTGTTATTGAATCCCATGTGTACGCTTTGAACAGATGATGTAAATGATGTGTATTTCTTGTTTATGTAGAAAATCCAATATACCAGAAAAGATAATTTCCAAATATAATTGATTGTATTACACTATAATCACTTAATTTACCTTTTATCATCATAATTTTATATACTCATGCATAAATAGCTATATTTAGCTTTCAGTGTACGTGAGAATGTAAATGAAATGATAATCAAACTCCAGTTTTACCGGGTCCGTCATTAAGTTGCTCAGCTGTTTCTTCTTCAGGTAAATTTGTTTTTAAATGCGAAATTGTGCAATAAGACTGAATTTACCATGTCTAAGATTCATAGGGTAAAATTGTATGTGACACTCTTTACTTTTCAATGTTTGCAGTATAAACTGATTTTATTTTGATTTCATCTTAAATTACAAATAAACATCAAATTAAGAATCAAATTAACTTAATTAATGCAACATGCGGTATACAATTAAAGCAATCGTGTAATCAATTATAAACACACTCGCCAAATTATCATAACAAAATTCTCGATCTTTACGACAGTGGAAATATTATGACGTGTAGAAATTACTTCACACCTTTGAATGCGTGAACAAACATGGCAAACCTCTCCAATTTCTTTATATTTGATCAGCTGTTCGACCAAAAGGTGCGATAAACACAGGTAAGTGTGCTGGCGGGACCTAATTTCTAGTTTGATTGTTCTACCTATCAGTGCTCTAGCCATTGGTGGTAGAACAACAGAAATTAAATAGGAATTTTGCAGGGACTGGGTTAGTTGTTCAAGCGATTGATGGTGTTCCAGCCAACTGAGTTTGAGCTATCGAAATTCTACTGTACCTCTATTTTACGAAGTTTTAAATATAATTTTGCAGGTGAGAAACTATATCTATGACAAAATTAATCTGTGCATGTGCCAAGCCTGGCTAACTCAGTTGGTGGCATCTCTGTCAACCCAGGGGTTGAATTTTCACCTAATCACAGCTTTTGGTCATGAATTCAGTTCTACAGCCATGAATCTCCCATCTATATAAATGTGTGGAAGTTACCAGTGACTTGCAGAGATAAGATGTGTCTAATATTGGTAACCCGCATAACGGACCCGAGTAAGATGAATAGGTGTACTTAGTGCCATTATACAACTAAAATATATGTAAACCCCATACAAACAAACTATAAGTTGTGTACATGTTTATATTAGGAAATCCAACCTGACTGGGTATTCCTAACCTATAACATACAGAGTTCCTTCATTCATACATTAGAATTTAATGGATATATGGTAGGCGGAGATACCGCCAGTACAAACTCACCCTATCAGCAACAAGACAAAAATGAGTATCAGGAACACAATTGAGTATTTCAAGGCACCACAGCACCGCTGTAGAGAGAAAACATCAATCACTGACATATCTTCTAAATAAAACATGTTACATGCAGTCAAACATGGCTGAAGCTGTCAATCTAAATCATGCATAGAGAAATGTATAGAGTTAACTGCAAACAAATGGTTAACTTTGCTCCTAACAATCAGTCAGATATATCTGACATTTAAATTTTATACATATTTTATTAGTCCCTGAATTCCATGAAAATGAAAACAGAAATGATTTGTTGTTACAATGTTGAATAAACATAATTATATAATAAACTTTTTGTATACAGTAACAGAGATACACTGTATACATAATTATATAATAAACATGTATACAGTAACAGAGATACACTGTGTACATAATTATATAATAAACATGTATACAGTAACAGAGATACACTGTATACATAATTATATAATAAACATGTATACAGTAACAGAGATACACTGTATACATAATTATATAATAAACATGTATACAGCAACAGAGATACACTGTATACATAATTATATAATAAACATGTATACAGCAACAGAGATACACTGTATAGACAATCATATAATAAACATGTATACAGTAACAGAGATACACTGTATACATAATTATATAATAAACATGTATACAGTAACAGAGATACACTGTATACATAATTATATAATAAACATGTATACAGCAACAGAGATACACTGTATACATAATTATATAATAAACATGTATACAGTAACAGAGATACACTGTATACATAATCATATAATAAACATGTATACAGCAACAGAGATACACTGTATACATAATTATATAATAAACATGTATACAGCAACAGAGATACACTGTATACATAATCATATAATAAACATGTATACAGCAACAGAGATACACTGTATACATAATCATATAATAAACATGTATACAGCAACAGAGATACACTGTATACATAATCATATAATAAACATGTATACAGCAACAGAGATACACTGTATACATAATTATATAATAAACATGTATACAGCAACAGAGATACACTGTATACATAATTATATAATAAACATGTATACAGTAACAGAGATACACTGTATACATAATTATATAATAAACATGTATACAGTAACAGAGATACACTGTATACATAATCATATAATAAACATGTATACAGTAACAGAGATACACTGTATACATAATCATATAATAAACATGTATACAGTTACAGAGATACACTGTATACATAATTATATAATAAACTTTTTGTATACAGTAACAGAGATACACTGTATACATAATCATATAATAAACATGTATACAGTAACAGAGATACACTGTATACATAATCATATAATAAACATGTATACAGTAACAGAGATACACTGTATACATAATTATATAATAAACATGTATACAGTAACAGAGATACACTGTATACATAATTATATAATAAACTTTTTGTATACAGTAACAGAGATACACTGTATACATAATTATATAATAAACATGTATACAGTAACAGAGATACACTGTATACATAATTATATAATAAACATGTATACAGTAACAGAGATACACTGTATACATAATTATATAATAAACATGTATACAGTAACAGAGATACACTGTATACATAATCATATAATAAACATGTATACAGTAACAGAGATACACTGTATACATAATTATATAATAAACATGTATACAGTAACAGAGATACACTGTATACATAATTATATAATAAACTTTTTGTATACAGTAACAGAGATACACTGTATACATAATTATATAATAAACATGTATACAGCAACAGAGATACACTGTATACATAATTATATAATAAACATGTATACAGCAACAGAGATACACTGTATACATAATTATATAATAAACATGTATACAGCAACAGAGATACACTGTATACAAAATTATATAATAAAACATGTATACAGCAACAGAGATACACTGTATACATAATTATATAATAAACATGTATACAGCAACAGAGATACACTGTATACATAATTATATAATAAACTTTTTGTATACAGTAACAGAGATACACTGTATACATAATTATATAATAAACATGTATACAGCAACAGAGATACACTGTATACATAATTATATAATAAACATGTATACAGCAACAGAGATACACTGTATACATAATTATATAATAAACATGTATACAGCAACAGAGATACACTGTATACATAATTATATAATAAACATGTATACAGCAACAGAGATACACTGTATACATAATTATATAATAAACGTTTTGTATACAGTAACAGAGATACACTGTATACATAATTATATAATAAACATGTATACAGCAACAGAGATACACTGTATACATAATTATATAATAAACATGTATACAGCAACAGAGATACACTGTATACATAATTATATAATAAACATGTATACAGCAACAGAGATACACTGTATACATAATTATATAATAAACATGTATACAGCAACAGAGATACACTGTATACATAATTATATAATAAACTTTTTGTATACAGTAACAGAGATACATTGTATATATTTTTTATTACAGTCAGGCCTGTTTAACTAAGTAAGTAGAGTGTCTGACTATCAATCCAGTAGTTATGAGTTTGAATTCATGCCTGGCCAGTCTCCATGATGATTGATATCCGACATCCTATCTCACTGTCATTCCCCCTCACCAATAATTCAAGTGGGAAAGTTATCAGTTACTTTCTGAGATGGTGTGCTTGAGTGCTTGTTAACTTGTTCAGAATCCCACAAAAGAATGGTTAGTTTAACTGATCATCTATTAGCACAAAAATGACACTAAATATGCAAACAAACAAACAAATCTTTCACAATGATGCATGTACTATCTTACCATAGATCTGGGATTTTTTTCTCTTTTTTTTCTTCTTTGAATTGGGTTTAACACCATTTCTTACAATATAATTTTAGACATATGAACGAAACCCATTGCTAAATGTCTTATCAGTTTGTCACCGGTAACATTAAAATAAACTTACAGATTTACAAGTGGCATCTTCCTCTCGCTCTTCATAAAAGAAGTACATAAAGGGCAGCAGTAGAAACATACAGAAAGTGATCAGTCCATACATCGCTGGAAACAAATGGTGGTGGTATTAATGTTATTTAAAAATAAAACTCAACTATTATTCAATTACGATAAAAAAAGCCTGTCTTTACAGTTAAAACACTCATCAGCACTGAAGTATTTTAAATGCTTCATCATTTAACCTTATAAGCAATTTAAAAAAATTCTTTGTAATAGCAAGGTCATAGCATAAACCTGAACAGCACGTTTGACAGCCATTTGTGATGACATGAACTTCATTTGTGTTATAAATGATATGTAATAATATAATTAGGAATAAAATAATACATCAAATTATCGATAGATTGCAATTTTTTTTTTGCTTAAAAATTAACTTAAAGTATGATAATACCAAATTGTGTGACTACACATTACAAAATTTTAAATGCTTTATGTGTACTTAAAATGCTTCATATTTTGTGAAACTCGTTTTTAATTTACTACAAGTATTTTTTTGTTGTAATGTTTTGGATAATAGAAATAAAATAATATTTTTTGTTAATTTTTTATCAAATACAAACTTTAATACTTACTATAATATCCCACAAGGACTGTACTCTCTGTAGAACGCCGAGTTTCATTATCCTGGGCCCAGTCCTACAAAACATGTATAAAAATGAGAATTTCCACACCCCACTGGTATATGTTACTATTGAGGGCCTAGAGCAGGAATGTTTCATGATTTACACCTCTTGTGCATTGAGGTCTAGGTCTCATCTCACGAGTCCTGAATCCACAAATATGATACATGTACATACGATTGATAAATATCATTGACATAAAAAAAGTACTTTATGATATAAGCATCATTATTAATTAACTAATATTTGATAGTTGGGGTACAACCTACTTCTAGAACTAACAAACTTTTTGATATAATTATTTTTAACTGAATCTCTAATTTACAACCTCAAGGACAAGAGAAGAGTGATCTTGAAATGGATCCAATGTTATCTATTTTTTTAAGAAGAACTTTTAAATAATTATGTTAAACTACCACGGCTATTGTTCCGAAACAATATTTTTTACAAAAATTAAGTCAAAAATGGGCCATAACTCCTGTAAGAGTTGACTAACGTTGACAAATTTATGTTAAACATGTTTTTTATAATTACACAGGTACATTTAAATAAATAGACCTTTCAGAAGTTATTGAACTGAATCCAATGTTTTACCAGGTGCACAACGGAAGGACAGGGGACACACTTAATGTACCTTTACCACTCTTTGAATGGCGGAGGCATCAAAATAACAGTAGAATTGTAGAATTCCTACAAATGCTGATACTCAACTCAGAGAAGTGTTCAAGATGACCAGGACTAATAAAATTATTAAGGGTAGATGTACTCTCTAATGTACTATCTCCTGTATTCTCTAGTGTACTCAGACCTGTGCTCTCTAATGTACTATCTCCTCTACTCTCTCATATACTCTATCATGTACTATCTCCTTTACTCTCTCCTGTACTATCTCTGTACTCTCTCCTGTACCCTCCTGTACTCTCTAGTGTACTCAGACCTGTACTCTCTCTTGTACTATCTCTGTACTCTCTCCTGTTCCTTCCTGTACTCTCTAGTGTACTCAGACCTGTACTCTCTCCTGTAATCTCTCTTGTACTCTCTCTTGTACTATTTCAAGTACTCTCTGATGCACTCTATCATGTCCTGTCTCCTGTACCCTCCTGTACTCAGACCTGTACTCTCTCATCTACTCTCTCCTGTACTCAGTCCTGTACTCTCTCTTGTACTATCTCCTGTACTCTCTCATATAATCTATCATGTTCTATCTCTTGTACTCTCTTGTGTACTTTCTCCTGTTCTCTCTATTGTACTATCTCTTGTTCCCTCCTGTACTCTCTTGTGTAATCTCTCATGTACTCAGACCTGTACTCTCTCCTGTACTCAGACCTGTACTCTCTCTTGTGCTCTCTCCTGTACTCTCTCTCTTGTACTATTTCAAAACCTCTCTGATGCACTCTCTCATGTACTCTCTCATGTACTCAGATTTGTACTCTCTCATTTACTCTCTCTTGTACTATTCTCTGTACTCTCCCCTGTACCCTCTTGTACCTAAACCTGTACTTCTTCATGTACTATCTCCCATCCTCATACCTGTACTCTATTCTGTACTCAGACCTGCCTGTACTCTCTCCTGTACTCAGACCTGTACTCTATCCTGTACTCAGACCTGTACCCTCTCTTGTACTATTTCCTGTACTCTCTCTTGTACTATCTTTGTACTCTCTCCTGTATATTCCTATACTCTCTCATATACTCTCTCCTGTACTGTCTCTTGTACTATCTCCTGTACGCAGACTTGTGTTCTCTCTTGTACTATCTCCTTTACTCTCTCTTGTACTATCTCTGTACTCTCTCTTATACTCTCTCCTGTACCCTATCCTGTACTCAGACCTTTGCTCTCTCCTGTACTCAGACCTGTACCCTCTCCTGTACTCAGACCTGTACTCTCTCTTGTACTATCTCCTATACTCTCTTATGTACTCTCTCATGTACTCTCTCCTGTACTCAGACCTGTACTCTATCCTGTACTCAGACCTGTACTCTCTCTTGTACTATCTCCTATACTCCCTTATGCACTCTCTCATGTACTTTCTCCTGTACTCAGACCTGTACTTTCTCTTGTTCTATCTCCTGTACTCTCTTATACAATCTCTCCTTCCCCTCCCATGTGCTCTCTCCTGTACTCTCTCATGTACTCTTCCATATGCTCTCTCATGTTATCAATTATTTCAGATTTTCACTTACTTTGAAAGTTCCATCAGAATTTTTCATATAGGAGACAAGAAACACATCAACAGGAATGAGTGCCGTGGTCATCAGAGTGATGCTTAATGCAAATACTGCACTAAGAGTACTGGACCATTCACTGTCATATTTGCTTGTGTAGTACTTTACATAGATGCTTGAAAACAACAGAACAAGCTGAAAGTAAAATGATTTTTATTTTAATTAGTATTTTAACATTACAACATGCTATTTTCCACAATTCACATAGTTTCAATATACAACATCCAAACTTTAACAGAAGGACACTTTCTATTATCTATCTATTCATCCACCCATTTGTGAAAACAATTACAGTGTATGTTACTTTTTTTTTAAATATGGATGTATGAAAACTATTTACATTATCTAATTCTTGATGACTGAATTGTCCTGACAAGTGGTTTTTGCTGATGGATGAGTGATTTTTACCAGCAACTAGTCCATCGAATGAGTAAACGTTGAAAGAAATATCACTGTAATCATCGTTATTTCTGTGTGATAATAAACGTCAACCCTCCACAATGTTTTCTTATTTATTGTTTTCACTTTTAAATCGTTTAATACTGAGTCTTACTCGTATTTATGCTTGTTAGTACCAGCCATGCCTGGCTCAACGGAAACAAGCATATAATTGACAACTTTATGATTGGATAATGCCCCAGTATTCCAGTACTTGTAATAAGGAAAACACCTGAGGCTATCATAAAGAAAATGTCTCAATGAAAGTTGAAAGGTTGTTTTTTTTTGGCAAAAAAAAAAAGAATGAAAACTGTCAAGAGACAGCTGAAATTCACAATGACAGGGAATGTAAGTACAACATGCTAAACTAGAGCTATCACTGAAGGTGACGAATACCCCCGAACGCCGCCATGACAGAAAATGGTTTACCATTGTATGAAGTTTTATTAAATTATATCCAATAGTTTTAAAGTTATGCTCCGGACAAGGGAAATATATCAAAGGGCAATAACTCTGTAATTAGCAAGAGTAGAGTTATGTTTCCTGTACACTGCACTTCCTGTCATTATATTCTACCATTGTATGAAGTTTGATGAAATTCCATCCAGTACTTTAAAAGTAATGCTCCGGACAAGGGAAATATATCAAAGGGCAATAACTCTGTAATTAGCAAGAATAAAGTTATGTTTCTTGTACACTGCACTTCCTCTCATTATATTCTACCATTGTATGAAGTTTGATGAAATTCCATCCAGTACTTTTCAAGTTATGCTCCGGACAAGAAAAAATATCAAAGGGCAATAACTCTGTAATTAGCAAGAATAGAGTTATGTTTCTTTTACACTGCACTTCCTCTCATTATATTCTACCATTGTATGACGTTTGATGAAATTCCATCCAGTACTTTTCAAGTGATGCTCCGGACAAGGAAAATTGCAACGGACAGACAGACCGACCGACCGACCGACCGACAGACCGACCACAGGGTGACTCCAATATACCCCCTCAAACTTCGTTTGTCGGGGGTATAAAAATTAAATGTTCATCTATCAAGTGTAATTATCATATAGTAGGTCATTGAAAAATATTGTACAATTGATCACCGAAGATGTTAACAGTTGCCATGAGTCAGGATTGTGGTAAAGCTTTTGACATTTTCATAATATTGATAAATCAGTACTGGATGAATGAGAGACTGGAATCATCATCACTTTTAAAGATTGCACAGTGCGTGAATTAATAGCCGTGTATTAATCTAATATATGTCAGTGTATAGACAACATTTTAGCATAAATATTTCGGAAAAGTGAATTTTCCATCCGGACGAGTGATCCTCGGTCATGAGTACTTGCCCAACAGATGAGTGCTTTTAAAAGTTTGTCCAAACTCCTGATCAGTTAAGACTTAAAAAAACTATACACATGTACACTATTTCATTCAGGATATTTTACAATGAATTTAAATGACCATATTTTATATTTCAATTATGATGAGATTGTCTCCGTTCATCGTATTTTTCAAAAAAGAAAGATTTAATCACTTATATCGATACACTAAACAAGTCAGCTGGACATTACATCATAAAAGTAGTATCAACATTTTTCCAATATGACATTTCCACCAGCCACTTTGTTGACCTACCGTATGTCTGAAATGCTGTCTTTAAGTTTGATCTTGTTTGCAGATCCTTGAGCATATTTACTCATTATTAGCAGCATATAGACTCTCTAAAAACTTGTTCTATGCAAATGCATTGAATGTGTTTTTGTTTGTTCACTTTCCATAATAGCCAATATTCACTTTTACATAGATTGTGAATCAAATTCTGATAAAAAAATTATGTTCAATGTCTATCTGTGTAGTACCAATATCTGGATAAAGACACAATGCATTGGGTATTTAACATGCAACCCTCGGGTCTTAATTCCATTGCTCCACAAGTATACCACTCTTTCCATATATAGTTTGATGTTTAAATTGCAAATGTATTTTTGTTTGTGTGGTAGTACTGGTATACTTTCTTTTTATGTACAATAATTATTGATCTGATAAAAATCATTGCCATTGTCGAAAACTGTTATTTCCTACAGAGATATCCATATCTTATGTTAACTGGGGCTGTGTTCAGCATGGCTAAACACACTTTCTCTGGTAAACATAAACGTTACCCTGACAAATGAAAAGTAATTGGAAAACATTGGCACTGACCCTCAATTTCTCTTTAAGTCACGTGATTAAACAAAAGTTTGCTCAGTCAGCTTAGGTGCAAACTTGTAGTTGACTTTTGTTATCAGAAGTTTACCATATTATCAAATGTTTATAAATACAAAAAAAAATTAAATGTTCAAGTGAACTGAACACAGCCCTGGATTGCTGATTTAGAAAAAACACCTAGGTGCTCATTAATAAATAAAATATAGTTTATTGCAATAAGGATTTATTTGACAACATAGTTTGACTTTTATAGACTTTACTCTCACCTGAAGTGATATTCTATGTTCTATTCAATGCGGTAGATTGTACTCTTAAACAGTAGATGGGCTTAAAAAAAGGGGTAGGTTCTCAATTTGCTCTTAAGTGATTAGCACTGGAGTAATTTGAAAGAAAATGCATTGGTCATTATTTACATAACATCTATATCATGGTGTGAATTAGTGTGAAATAGTCATTTAAGACTTATCAACAAAACAAACAAAACAGCAAAAGTTCAAGGCCAGTTCAGTTCTAAATATATTTGTTAAAGGTTTTATCTTACCACAATGACAATAACAAACGGTATCCAGCCTGCGGCAAGAACCGAACTTGGAATTGATATGGACATGATTACATCTGCTAAGAATTGTTAATTATGCAGCAGACAAGTTTTAATAATTTCAACTGATAACAGATATGTCAGATGACATTCGGTCATTGTTGTTCTCAAGATCACGAAGACGCTTAATTTCACTATTTGCACGGTACCAGTGTTCAATAATGTTTTGAAATGCTTATTAAATAGTTTTACAATACATACTTATAATACATTGATTTAATAAACAAACTAACGATATCGATTGACAGAATAATAAAATACATGTGTATAATACATTTATGCATTCAAAAATTGTATGTGTGCGTGGTGATTTTTGTTTGTGTCACATAAAAATGTTTTAGTCACGCTTCACGTGCAAATTGTAGTAGTTGTTCCCAGCTTATTGCAAAGGGAAACCAGCAAACCAAAACAACAACAATGGCGGAAGGAGAAAAGTACGTCATCATTTTTTTTTTAATTCTACAAGCCTTTTACGCAATATACCATCAGTTAGAACTTATAGCGAGTTAATCAACTAATTCGCTTGCGTGTACTAGTAGCCTTATTTTTGGATCATTTTAATTAGTTAAACATTTCGACCTCTTCTTTTGGTTTCACGGACCCGAAGAAATAGACACACAACTGCAAAAATAAGAATATTTTTCTAATGACAGAAATAGAGAACTATTTCATATAGAGTTTAGAATTATATTTGTACGACTAGATTAAAAAGGAAACAAGAATTTTTGTACAATTCTGTGTAATCAACAGATCCAATGTGTTGCAATAACCTGATTTATTTTTTTTCTTTTATAATACTGTACTGTAAGGCCATTATAAAATTATTGCTAGATTATCATTCAAATTTTTCTTAAAAAAACGGGAGGGTGGGAAGATTTTATTTTTGATTTTCATTAAAATTTTTGATATTTTTTATGAAAATAAAAATGAGTGGGCGGCATGAAAATTTGGGGGCTGGTGGGGATGATAATCAAGCAATTAATTTACCATGGCCTAAGGACTTATATAGAGAAAGTAAAGCAACTGATTGAGGTGTCATCCCACCATTGATTTTTGTTCTTTATTCTATAGTAAATAATAAAAGTTTGAAGGCTTGTCATTCATAGAGAGACCCAAATGAAAGAAATGAAACCTTCATTTTACTGTTTGTCAACCTCTGCACTATCAAAATATGATGAGAAAAGTAGGGGTCATTTGTCATATAAGAGATTTTTTTTCTGCTCAGTGTGTACACTGGTGACAAAGTGAAAGTAGACTTCTGAAATCATGTATTCATACCCCAATTTCCAAGCATCAATTTTTTCTAATTTCACAATTCAAACATGACAATGCTATCAAAATGTTCAAAATACATCAATAATGCCATTCAAATAAAAAAAATGAGCATTAAAATAAGGAAAATGCATTTTTAAAGAAGAAGAAATGAGGATTATTTAAAACCGCCATTATGCGACTACCCCACGGAAGCACTTCCTTTTTGCAATGGTGGTACTATGCCTTGAGATGGTCTGAATGCAAATTGTGTTTAGAAACGTAGAAGTACCTGTGATTACAAAATGTGTAGATGGCAACTTAAAAATCAAGGAAAGTACTTTAAATTTTACTACAAGAGTTTAAATGTAAGATCATTTGTGTGTCTAAAACAATATAAATCATCTATGATCAACGGTTATGTACATCTTACATTTCTTGTAAGAGAAATCAGTTGCTTGTGAAATTTGAATGATTGCCAAATTATTAATTTTTAAGAAAAGTAGAAATGATCATATTTATAATACATATATGAAAACTCAGGCATGAGAGAAGTAGTAAAGAATACAAATATTTATAATAGAAATATATGAGAAAACTGACAAGAGAAAAGTAGAAAATATAAATTTTATATCTATAATAAAAATGAGAACTCTGGCCTAAGAGAAGAAAAATATCATACATGTTTATTATTTATAAAAGAAATGAGAAAACTTGAGAATTAGAAAATATCATAGTATTAACAGTAGCATATAAATAATAAAAATGAAAAAACTCTGGCTTAAGAGACATAATAGATATCATAATTTCTGGCTTAAGAGAAGTAATAAATATCATAATTATGGTACATATTTATATTAGAAATGAGAAGACCAGAGTGTTTTAAAGTCATCTCCATTTGTTATAATGGTTGAGAAAAAAATAAGACCAAAACCTGGTTGTAATCTTATACTTATTACTGAGCCATAACGTCTTGCTGCAAAAATGTGCCTGTAAACTTATTCACAAATATAGACATATGTTTGTTTCAGAAGTGACAATAGTGGCGGTAGTTGGTGGGGAAGCTGGATTGCTTCAGCAAAGGAACAGGTGAGATCATGCTTAAAAGGCTTAATTGTGGTACAGAATAATAATGATCATATGGATATTTGTTGTAAACACTCAAATGAAATAAACTCATTTCTAATTACATGTAATATTTCAAACCTGTAGTACATTTTCAAGATGGGGATATTTTATCAAAAATAACGGAATTGTTAAAAAAATCGATTTTTTTTACGAGAAACTGTTTATAATTGTTTATTGTTACATACTTTGCTGAAGTCATTATTGAAAAAATAATGAAAATTATAATTGCTCGCATATGATGTGCTAAGAACGGATTATATTTACAGTTAAAATGTATAATATATTTTAATAAAATCTTGACCAGTTTTTGTGTATTACTTAATCTTTTTCACAGACTGAGAAAGCATTTGAAATGGTGAGCCAGGATCTCACTGAGTTCACATCTACAATGCAAAGTGACACTAAGAAAGTGGTTGACAAAACAAAGGAAACTCTCCAGGTATTAATGAAGAAATTACTATGACAATCATTTACAGTATCAATTTGAAGATCTAAATTCTAATGAAATTTATGCATTTCTTACTACATGTCAGTGCAGTGTTTCAAAATTAATAATTACATCTTTTGTTACTTGGCCATCAGTATTATATTCAGAAAGTTTGGTATTGTATGGTCTTACTTCTATTAATGTAAGAATCTTTCATGGGTATTGGACATAAGAGTTTCAACCAGATATTTCACATTTTTTATCTGAACTGAGACTGGCAAGCTTTCTATGAAAACAGTTATACTTAGTGTTGGAAGGTCATTGTCTCAGTTGTATACTCCTTGATATATTCCTATCCTTGTCATATCTAGATTTGGATATATATTCTAGCCAAAGGAAGTTAGCAATATTGTAGATGATCTGACAGTGTTTGAAAAAATTGAATTATAGGTTGGTGGTTGAAGGAATCTTTGCAGCATCATAACTTAAATTGTTTAGTAATTGCTTTATTTGTTGGTTGCCCCAAAACAGTTTGGCATAGATCCAAAGGAGCCTTTTGCCCCAGTCATAAAGAACCCAGTTACCTGATATGCATATTATATTATTATGTTTTACAAACATCTCTCGTTCTTTTGTTATTTGTTCAAATGAGGTTAGCAACAAGACAACCTCTGACAATTCATTATTCTGTATTGTATCACCACAGGCCAATGAGGGTAACAACAAAACAGCCACAGACAAAATGAAGCAGAGTTTCCACAGTCTGATGGAGGGAATTACAAAAGTATTGACGGTAGAACCGGAAGATACATCACCACCCAAGTCAAAGATGTCACAACCCACATCTGGAATATTTGACCGAGCTAAGGTATGTTTTATTTCACTCACTGACCTCAGCACTGATGTTGAGGGTTAGAGCAGGACAATGGTTTTACTCAGCACTGAGGTTGAGGGTTAGAGCAGGACAATGGTTTTACTCAGCACTGAGGTTGAGAGTTAGTGCAGGACAATGGTTTTACTCAGCACCTAGGTTGAGGGTTAGAGCAGGACAATGGTTTTACTCAGCACTGAGGTTGAGGGTTAGAGCAGGACAGTGGTTTTACTCAGCACTGAGGTTGAGGGTTAGAGCAGGACAATGGTTTTACTCAGCACCTAGGTTGAGGGTTAGAGCAGGACAATGGTTTTACTCAGCACCTAGGTTGAGGGTTAGAGCAGGACAGTGGTTTTACTCAGCACCTAGGTTGAGGGTTAGAGCAGGACAATGGTTTTACTCAGCACCTAGGTTGAGGGTTAGAGCAGGACAGTGGTTTTACTCAGCACCTAGGTTGAGGGTTAGAGCAGGACAGTGGTTTTACTCAGCACTGAGGTTGAGAGTTAGTGCAGGACAATGGTTTTACTTAGCACTGAGGTTGAGGGTTAGAGCAGGACAGTGGTTTTACTCAGCACTGAGGTTGAGGGTTAGTGCAGGACAATGGTTTTACTCAGCACTGAGGTTGAGGGTTAGTGCAGGACAATGGTTTTACTCAGCACTGAGGTTGAGGGTTAGAGCAGGACAATGGTTTTACTCAGCACTGAGGTTGAGGGTTAGAGCAGGACAGTGGTTTTACTCAGCACCTAGGTTGAGGGTTAGTGCAGGACAATGGTTTTACTCAGCACTGAGGTTGAGGGTTAGAGCAGGACAGTGGTTTTACTCAGCACTGAGGTTGAGGGTTAGTGCAGGACAATGGTTTTACTCAGCACCTAGGTTGAGGGTTAGTGCAGGACAATGGTTTTACTCAGCACTGAGGTTGAGGGTTAGAGCAGGACAATGGTTTTACTCAGCACCTAGGTTGAGGGTTAGTGCAGGACAATGGTTTTACTCAGCACTGAGGTTGAGGGTTAGAGCAGGACAATGGTTTTACTCAGCACTGAGATTGAGGGTTAGTGCAGGACAATGGTTTTACTCAGCACTGAGGTTGAGGGTTAGAGCAGGACAATGGTTTTACTCAGCACTGAGGTTGAGGGTTAGTGCAGGACAATGGTTTTACTCAGCACCTAGGTTGAGGGTTAGTGCAGGACAATGGTTTTACTCAGCACTGAGGTTGAGGGTTAGAGCAGGACAATGGTTTTACTCAGCACCTAGGTTGAGGGTTAGTGCAGGACAATGGTTTTACTCAGCACTGAGATTGAGGGTTAGAGCAGGACAGTGGTTTTACTCAGCACTGAGGTTGAGGGTTAGTGCAGGACAATGGTTTTACTCAGCACCTAGGTTGAGGGTTAGTGCAGGACAATGGTTTTACTCAGCACTGAGGTTGAGGGTTAGAGCAGGACAGTGGTTTTACTCAGCACTGAGGTTGAGAGTTAGTGCAGGACAATGGTTTTACTTAGCACTGAGGTTGAGGGTTAGAGCAGGACAGTGGTTTTACTCAGCACTGAGGTTGAGGGTTAGTGCAGGACAATGGTTTTACTCAGCACTGAGGTTGAGGGTTAGAGCAGGACAGTGGTTTTACTCAGCACTGAGGTTGAGGATTAGAGCAGGACAATGGTTTTACTCAGCACTGAGATTGAGGGTAAGTGCAGAACAATGGTTTTACTCAGCACTGAGGTTGAGGGTTAGAGCAGAACAATGGTTTTACTCAGCACTGAGATTGAGGGTTAGAGAAGGACAATGGTTTTACTCAGCGCCTAGGTGGAGTGTTAGAGCAGGACAGTGGTTTTAATCAGCATCTAGGTGGAGGGTTAGAGCAGGAAAGTGGTTTTACTCAGCACTGAGGTTGAGCGTAAGAGCAGGACAGGTTTTACTCAGCACTGAGGTTAAGTATTAGAGCAGGAGAGGTTTTACTCAGCACTGAGATTGAGGGTTAGAGCAGGACAATGGTTTTACTTAGCACTGAGGTTGAGAGTTAGAGTAGGACAATAGTTTTACTCAGCACTGAGGTTAAGGGTTAGAGCAGGACAATGGTTTTACTCAGACTCATGTTCGTATTCCTTTTCCCTCGTCTGTTGTTAACTTTTCCCTCGTCTGTTAACTTTTCCCTCGTGTGTTGTTAACTTTTACCTCGGATGACCTTTTCTCTGAAAAGACTTGACATATTTTCATCAAGTTTGGTGTGAAGCATTCTTACATAAAGGTCAAGGTCACATACAGGAGATGGTGTATTTCCATATTTTGCATTGTTGGTTCTGCCCACTTCAGATTTTTAGATTTTAATATGTATTTTCATAAACATGTACTGCATTGTTGGTTGTGTCCGACCTGTAATTTTCAAATAACTTCTCCGAAGTGTCAGCTTGACATGACGTGATATGCGACACTTGAGTTGCTTCCTCAAAAGTCATTATCACTACATGTGTCGCATCGTTGGTTGTGTCCGACCTCTTACTTCCAAATTCCTGGACTAATGTTCAGCATAACATGGCAGTGTTGTATGCAACTGTTACCTGGGTGGCTACCTCAAATATTATTAATTTTTTCCCATCTGACTGAATTCACTTTGAACTTGTATTCTTAATGTCAAGTAAATTATTAATAAGGGTATTGTTGTGATTCTGTATGAAATACATGAAATCAAGAGGGGCGGTAGTGAAGTGTTGGGCACTCACAGCAGGGGTTGCATGTTCAATCCCCAGTCTGACCCAATATCTCAGTACACTCAGTACTGGTTTTACCCCAGAAGCGGACTTTAGAGTGGTTCATACAAGTTTTGAGATTTCTTCGCAATCAAACTAAAAATAAATGAGTATAAACTAAAGAAGTGAAATAAATTGATAAAAATATTTTTTAAGGAATCTATGTCAGATTGCAATTATTTATAGTATATGGTTATTTTCATTAAATAAAGCTATGCATAAATTACAGGCACGTCAACGAGCCATCCAGGTGGATACGGGGACATATCTACGTGAGCCAAGTGGACCAGGGGACCTTTATGCCAGCTGGCTTTTATCATTTGACCTTGACAACCATAAAGGCGAGATATCTGACCTATTGGTCACCATGGTAGAGGTCAGATCTCTCTATACCTCACTGGTAGGCAACATTATGTTATGTTATGTATAATATTTCAGTCACTCTACTTACAATGTGCAATTTCTTGCTGTTGAGCATATACCATAATTATGGTATTTCATAAAAACCCACATAAATGAAGTTTGAGAGGGGGTATATATGGAGTCACTGTGTCGGTCGGTTGATAAATTTTGAGAGTCTGGCTTAATTCCATGCACAGTTATTGCCCTTACACTGAGGCAATTGACTTGATACTTTGCATACATTGTCAGCATAAAGTGTAGATGTGCGTGATACCAAATTTGTGTTGCTGATTTCTTTAATGCAGTGGTATTAATCACTTTAGTTATAGAAAACGTATATTTTTAAATCTTTATTTCACGTATGTTCTCTCTAAAAAAAATCAGTCTATGTGTCATTTATTCAAAAATCAATGTTATGTTACACAACAAACAATTTTATATTACTTTCTGCAATGTATCATGTTTTAAATCTGGGCAATCTGGTCAGCGTAAATTTATTTATTTTACATTGATTGTGAAACAATATCTTTCAACAAATTATGCATCAGTATCGTTAGGTAGAAACAGAACTAGCGTATGCTGATAAATGCCTTGCTTAAGTACACAGAACAAATGTCCCAATAGGGGATCAAACCCACAACCCACCACTCCTGTGTCTGATACACTTACATAAGACCTTGCTCTCCACCAAGTTAGTGAGTCTGAGGTTATGGTCATCAGGTCGTATACCAAACAGGAAATATTTTATGGATATCGTAATACTGTAGTCCCTTGATGTACTTGTATTATAAATATAGGTGCCATCCGAAGTGTCTCACCAGGATTTCTGGCGGCGTTACTTTTACAAGCTACATCAGCTGCAGGTAGATGAGGCAAGGAAACAAGCATTAATGAAGCGAGCAGACAGAGCAAATGTCAAGGAAGACTCTATTAGCTGGGATGAAGGTAAGACAAAAATACGAAGGAAGACTCTATAAGTTTGGATGAAGATAAGACAAAAATGTCAAGGAAGGCTCTATTAGTTGGGATGAAGGTAAGATGCAAATGTCAAGGAAGACTTTATACATGTAAGTTGGGATGAAGGTAAGACACAAATGTCAAGGAAGACTTTATTAGTTGGGATGAAGGTATAACACAAATGTCAAGAAAGACTCTATTAGTTGGGATTATTGATTGATTGATTGATTGATTGATTGATTGATTGAATATTTAGCATCATTTTTATACCATCGAGGGCTAACAGATGATCAGTTAACCTATCGTCTGTTTCCTGGGAATAACCAGTACTCGAGCACACCCTGTCTTCGCAAGTAACTGATAACTTTCCCACTTGAATCAGTGGTGAGAGACGAATGATAATGAGACACAATGTCGTATATCAATCATCACAGAGATTGTTGCCAGGCAGGGGATTCAAACTCACGACTCCTGGATTGATAGCCAGACACGTAACTGACTGAGCTAATCAGGCCCGGCTAGTTGGTATGAAGGTAAGACGCAAATGTCAAGGAAAACTCTATTAGTTTGGGATGAAGGTAAGACACAAGTGTCAAGGAAGACTGTATTAGTTGGGATGAAGGTGAGATGCAAGTGTCAAGGAAGACTATTAGTTGTGATGGAGATAAGACACAAATGTCAAGGAAGACTCTATAAGTTGGGATAAAGGTAAGATGCAAATGTCAAGGAAGAGTCTATTAGTTAGGCTAAAGGTAAGACGCAAATTTCAAGGAAAACTATAAGTTGGGATGAAGGTAAGACACAAATGTCAAGGAAGACTATTAGTTGTGATGGAGGTAAGACACAAATGTCACAGAAGACTATTAGTTGTGATGAAGGTAAGATGTAAATGTCAAGGAAGGGTCTATTAGTTAGGATAAAGGTAAGATGCAAATGTCAAGGAAGACTATTAGTTGGGATGAAGGTAAGACGCAAATATCAAGGAAGACTCTTTAAGTTGGGATGAAGGTAAGACACAAATGTCAAGGAAGAATATTAGTTGTAATGGAGATGAGACACAAATGTCAAGGAAGACTCTATTAGTATTGATGAAGCTAAGTCGCAAATGTCAAGGAAAACTCTATTAGTTGGGATGAAGGTAAGATGCAAATGTCAAGGAAGACTCTATTAGTTGGGTTGGAGGTAAGACGCAAATGTCAAGGAAGACTATTGGTATTGATAAAGGTAAGACGCAAATGTCAAAGAAGACTCTATTAGTTGGGATGAAGGTTAGATGCAAATGTCAAGGAAGACTCTATTAGCTGGGATGAAGGTAAGATGCAAATGTCAAGGAAGACTCTATTAGTTGGGATGGAGGTAAGACACAAATGTCAAGGAAGACTATTAGTTTGGATGAAGGTAAGATGTAAATGTCAAGGAAGACTATTAGTTGTGATGAAGGTAAGATGTAAATGTCGAGGAAGAATAATCTTGAGGTTTTGGATAATGCTGGAAATAGTAAAGGTTGGACTGAAGGTAGGAACACAGTTTATGAAAGGATAATGGTTAGAAAAGTATTGGTTTAAATGAAGGTAGGAACACACTTTGTTGTTGGATTAATGTAGAAACGCTCTTTATATATATTTGGATAATGGTGAGAACAGTACAAGTTGGGCTGATGGTAGGAACGCAATTTAGGAAGAGATAACGGTGGGAATCGTAATGGTTTGAAAGAAGGTAGAAACACTCTTTGGTGTTTGGTGACTGTAGAAACACTCTTTATATTGTGATAATGGTGAGAACAGTACACATTGGGATGAAGGTAGGAACACAGTTAAGATTGGTGAGAATATAAGTGGTAACAGTACATGAAAGGTGGGATAAATGTAGAAACACATTTATAGGGTGAGAACAGTACAGGTTGGAATGAAAGTAGACACATACTTTAGGATCAGATGAATGTAGAAACATTCTTTAGATTAGGATTATGGTAGGAACAGTGTATGTTGGAATAGAGCTAGGAACATACTTTAGGGTCAGATGAATGTAGAAACATTCTTTAGATTAGGATTATGGTAGGAACAGTGTATGTTGGAATAGAGCTAGGAACATACTTTAGGGTCAGATGAATGTAGAAACATTCTTTAGATTAGGATGATGATGGGAACAGTACAGGTTGGGATGAAGATAGGAACACTCTTAAGGGTTGGAATGAAGATAGGGGGGTGATAGTGGGAACTGTACAGGTAAGAGTGAAAGTAGTTCAGATGGTGTTGGGAACAGTACAGGTTGGATTGAAAGTAGGAACATTCTTTAAGTTTGGATAATGGAGGGAGCGTTAAAGGTTAGACTGAAGGTAGGAACACTGTTTAGGATTGAAGATAAGTACATTATTTAAATTATCATGATGGTCAAATACTATGGGTTAAAATTAAGAGTAGTATTATAATACAGGTTTTGATAGGGGTGAAGGTTGATACAATTCTCTTATAAAAAATGTGTTTAATGAAAATAAAGTTTGTTTGCCTGATGGTTTATCTAACTTATTAGTGTCACATTATTAAATAATACTTGGCAAACCTGTTGTGTGATTGTTATTATAGTGAAAGATTCTGTACTTCTTTTATCAGGTGACAATTGGTACAGTCGACAAAAAGTAAGACTGCCTTTTTATACTTGTTACAAATTAAACATTTAATTAATTCATCAACAACAATAATAGATAAATTATAAGAAACTAAAAACAATTGTTTCATGACAAGCTTCATTTTGCTTTCCACAGAAGAGTCATGGAGTGGAGATGAGGATGCAGGTTCATCAAGTCAAAAACATAGAGTAGATACAAAAGTGGAGGAAATAAAGAGAGAGGACCCAACTTCCCGTCTGCAGCCAGAGGGGACCTCAAGTTTGCACCTAGATTCTGATGGTGCTAAAGAGCCAAGCAAACAGGTAGAAGAACAGTTTCCAGGAAAAGAACAATTACAAAATAAAGTTACTGCTAACCAGGCTATGGTTGAGGCAGAAGCAGAACATACTAAGGAGGTGAAAGAGACAATAACTGATATACAGAATGATAAGAAATCAATCAAGAGTGAGAACCAGCCTGTGAAAGAGGTAGACTCAGAATTTGACAATAAGGATATAAAGGTTCAGTCAGAAACTGCTTGTGATAATGATACAGATAAAGTGAAAGAAAACTCAAACACAGAAAAGATCCCAGAAGGAAAGGTTATTGAACAAATACCAGACATTTCTGAAGTATCTTCTGAAACAACAACAGAGAACTCTGAATCAAAACAGGCTGTTGTTGCTGATGTAGAAGTTGTAAAGAGTGAGGATGGAGATATTACAGCTTGTGATAAGACTGGTTCAGTTGAGAATAAGGAAGAAACAACAGAACTGAAGACAAAAGTGAAAGGTGATATGGTCGTTGTGGGGGATCGAATATCACCTTCTTCAGAATCTAGTGGCAATAAAGGTAAACATTTCTATTATTAAATAACATTATATATAATGCTTTAATCAAAATGATAGGGCTGCAATGCTATGGTACTAATATTGCAATATACAGCTCGTAACAAAATGTATTGTTGCACAGTTTTACGTATTGTAATATGATGTTGTGATGAACAGTATTAAGCTATTTGAATCATATTAAAATCAATTACTATTACTATGCCATATACAAACTTTCATCAGAAACTGGGAAACCCATGTTCAGTACTCTTGTTCTTCAAGTCATTTTGACAGTTCAATAAAATAAATGACCCTATTGAAACAAGTTCTTATTTAATGTATTGCAAGAATTGAGAATGTTCTCCATATTATTAGTGATTGTGCCATTGTGGCTTGTAATATCATGTCATGTCATTCAGCAGACTAGGCAGACTTGACATACTTGCACTGTTACATCCATGGCTGTCCTCCATGACTGAGTGATTTAAGGTGCCGTCTCCAGACCATTTGCCTCTCGCTGCTGGAGTTTGGTCCAAATAGTTTTTGTGAAAAGTTAACCAGTTACATGTACTTACTGAATGACGGTGGTTCTATCTGGCATTTTCCTCCACTAATAAAATTTATTGCTAATATAACATGCAATGTGTTGCAAATGCCATTTAACAATTAAAAAACACACTCAAAAATGTGATTTCTTTGGGAAAAAATATTATACATACAACACAATTAATCTGAGATCACTATACAATATCATAGAGCGAGATTACATTTGTCAAAAACTACTGTTTCATGTTCCTTTCTTGCTCATCTCAGTTCAAAACCTTAATTTGAAAAAGTTTACCAGTGGTGGTTCTACTCGGATTCATTCTGAGGTCTTCACCCTCCAATAAAACTTGATATGTCTGATAATACATGCCATTTTGAAGATGTTTAACTTCAAAGTCATGTTTTATTTGGGGTCAAAATCTTAAAATAGTAATATAAGGATTGAAATAATCAGAAGTTTTAATTGGATAAGGAAAATAGTGTCACTTTGATATGGTGGTAGATCATAATTTAGAATGTCAGATATTTACAACATTTATGACATCTTGAATCACGGGGTAGCATACAAAGTGCATGAAATTTGCTGTTTTATTAACCAGCTTAAACAATGAAATTAATTTGTTTATCTGTTTGTAGGTGCCATTTCTGCTATGGAAACATATGTCCTTATATATTTTTTTATATTTAGCCTATTAAATCCTTTTGTAGACTCCAGCAATGATGATTGGGAACAGGACTTTGATGTTGATATTACACCTGAAGACTTAGCCGCTGCCAGTAAGCTGGCACAGAAAATGAACATGTCAGCAGCTGAGTACAATACACTTACTGGCGGAGAGGCAGGGGAGGTAATCTATCTGGAAAACAAAATTTCTTCTCTGCATGATTGTTATTTGAAGTACATTTCAGTTGCATTTGGTGATATATTTATCTGAAATAATCTTTTCCAGCTTTAGGTTTTCTCTGCCATTTATATTAATACTGATATTGATTGAACGATGAACTGAGATTCAGCACAATCCCATAATGCAACGTACGTTTTTGTTTATAAAAAGCAAATCATCCTGATGTTTTCTTGATTTTAGCTAATGCATGGTGTGTCACTGTAAACTTAACTACCAGTATATCAGGTAATTGATTTTAGGTGTGATTTAATGCATGGGGTATCACTATCATTTTTGCGTATCTTTTTCTGAGGCTTATTCCCCATATTTTAGTTTTTACATGTAATACATATTAATATTAATTTTATGAAATTTAAACATCTTTGGGTATGTTCGCCTGTTCATATTGTAAGAAAATTATTTTTGCGCACCAGATAAGAATATATCAGGGAATTGATTATAATAGGGATTTAATGCATTTTAGGTTTGATTTAATGCATGGGGTATCACTGTAGGCATAACTATATCAGGTAATTGATTATAATAGGGATTTAATGCATTTTAGGTTTGATTTAATGCATGGGGTATCACTGTAAACATAACTATATCAGGTAATTGATTATAATAGGGATTTAATGCATTTTAGGTTTGATTTAATGCATGGGGTATCACTGTAAACAAAACTATATCAGTTAATTGATTATAATAGGGATTTAATGCATTTTAGGTTTGATTTAATGCATGGGGTATCACTGTAAACATAACTATATCAGTTAATTGATTATAATAGGGATTTAATGCATTTTAGGTTTGATTTAATGCATGGGGTATCACTGTAAACATAACTATATCAGTTAATTGATTATAATAGGGATTTAATGCATTTTAGGTTTGATTTAATGCATGGGGTATCACTGTAAACATAACTATATCAGTTAATTGATTATAATAGGGATTTAATGCATTTTAGGTTTGATTTAATGCATGGGGTATCACTGTAAACATAACTATATCAGTTAATTGATTTTAATAGGGATTTAATGCATTTTAGGTTTGATTTAATGCATGGGGTATCACTGTAAACATAACTATATCAGGTAATTGATTTTAGGTTTGATTTAATGCATGGGGTATCACTGTCAAAATATATATTTATCAGGTAATTAATTTGTTCATCCCTGATTTGGGTGTGTGGTTCAATTTATCACCTCTTATTTATAAACCCTGCACATATATTCCAACATCACCTCTTATTTATAAATCATACACACACATTCTTACATCACCTCTTATTTATAAATCATACACATACATTCCTACATCACATTTAATTTAATCATACACATATATTCCTACATCACCTCTTATTTACAAATCATACACATATATTCCTACATCATCTTTAATTTACAAATCATACACATATATTCCTTCATCACCTCTTATTTACAAATCATACACATATATTCCTACATCACCTCTTATTTACAAATCATACACATATATTCCTACATCACATCTTATTTACAAATCATACACATATATTCCTACATCACCTTTAATTTACAAATCATACACATATATTCCTTTATCACATCTTATTTACAAATCATACACATATATTCCTACATCACCTCTTATTTACAAATCATACACATATTCCTACATCACCTCTAATTTACAAATCATACACATATATTCCTACATCACCTCTTATTTAGAAATCATACACATATATTCCTACATCACCTTTAATTTACAAATCATACACATATATTCCTTCATCACATCTTATTTACAAATCATACACATATATTCCTACATCACCTCTTATTTACAAATCATACACATATATTCCTACATCACCTCTTATTTACAAATCATACACATATATTCCTACATCACCTCTTATTTACAAATCATACACATATATTCCTACATCACCTTTAATTTACAAATCATACACATATATTCCTTCATCACCTCTTTTTTACAAATCATACACATATATTCCTACATCACCTCTTATTTACAAATCATACACATATATTCCTACATCACATCTTATTTACAAATCATACACATATATTCCTACATCACCTCTTATTTACAAATCATACACATATATTCCTACATCACCTTTAATTTACAAATCATACACATATATTCCTTCATCACATCTTATTTACAAATCATACACATATATTCCTACATCACCTCTTATTTACAAATCATACACATATTCCTACATCACCTCTAATTTACAAATCATACACATATTCCTACATCACATCTTATTTACATATCATACACATATATTCCTACATCACCTCTTATTTACAAATCATACACATATATTCCAACATCACCTTTAATTTACAAATCATACACATATATTCCTTCATCACATCTTATTTACAAATCATACACATATATTCCTACATCACCTCTTATTTACAAATCATACACATATTCCTACATCACCTCTAATTTACAAATCATACACATATTCCTTCATCACCTCTTATTTACAAATCATACACATATATTCCTACATCACCTCTTATTTACAAATCATACACATATTCCTACACCACCTCTAATTTACAAATCATACACATATTCCTACATCACCTCTAATTTACAAATCATACACATATATTCCAACATCACCTTTAATTTACAAATCATACACATATATTCCTACATCACCTCTTATTTACAAATCATACACATATATTCCTACATCACCTTTAATTTACAAATCATACACATATATTCCTACATCACCTCTTATTTACAAATCATACACATATATTCCTACATCACCTCTTATTTACAAATCATACACATATATTCCTACATCACCTTTAATTTACAAATCATACACATATATTCCTACATCACCTCTTATTTACAAATCATACACATATATTCCTTCATCACATCTTATTTACAAATCATACACATATATTCCTACATCACCTCTTATTTACAAATCATACACATATATTCCTACATCACCTCTTATTTACAAATCATACACATATATTCCTTCATTGTATAATGATACAATGATATTTTATTTACAGGATGATGACTGGGAAAACTGGGATTGATCTCTTTTCAAAAGGCACCAATCTGATTGGACAAACATGATCACATGACTTATCTTTTCACCTGGATTGGATGGATTTGGGTGAATTTTATCACATCACAATATAATCGTCAATGTGAATGAATGAAAACATGATTCAAATGATTTCCTATCATGGATATAGGAGATCACACAATTTGAATTGTCAGATATGATTGGATATATCATTTCAGAAAGTCAGAGACAGGATATTATTACTGTCAATAATTGATTGGATGTAAATGATGTGCTTAATTTTCTGTATGTAAGAATCCACATGGATGGCCCAAGTCACCAAGAGATATAAACTGAATGGAAGTGTGAATCTTTAAAGCACATTTATGTAAGAACAGTACCTGAAGATATTTGAAACATAGTTACATGGGTATACACTTGGTATTGATATTGCATGAAATAGTTTGTGAAATGTTAATGTTATTCATCATTTTACATTATGTTAAGCTTATAATATGGCAATGGTTTTTGTATGCTTATAATTACTATGGTATTTACTCTCCGTACTTCCTTGGTTATGGTCCATAATGGAAGCAGGCTAACCTGCAAGGTTAAGGCATCTGCAGAAGCTGTAGGTGATTATTTCTTTTTCAACTGCTAGCAAACATTAATTTGAGGAGAGGTAGTGCGGTGAATAGAGTGTAGGTTGCTCATGCTGGAGGCTGTGTGTTTGATCCAAGCATCAGCTTGACCTGTTGGACTCGCAAAAACAACACTCAGTACTGGTTCCACCCAGGAAGCAGACTTGAGAGTGATTCATATAAGTTCTGAGCTTACTTTGCAATCAAGTTACGATTAAACTAAACATTAACTGATTATTATAGGAAGGATATATTTATGGGAGGGGTTTACACACATTTTAAGCAATGATTAACAATCGAGTTCAGTGATATATTTTACATGTGCTGGTTAGGACTCTCCCTGCACATGGTACAGACTGCCTAACATCCCCTCCAAAGAATGGCATACATTTAAAGCACCTTGCCAGAATAAGGCACGTGGAAGTTAAAAAAAAAACAGATTCTAACTGTGGGGTTCTTGGAGCAAGCATGCTAACCACCAGACCTCCTATATGTGTGTGGTACAGGGATCATGTACCGGTATGAAGTTAAAACATCTACTAAATGATGAAATCTATGGATACATAGGTGCCTACAATATGTGTATGGTATAGATATAAGCTACCAGTATACATTGGAAGAACAATGAAATCTTTGAAACGTTAGATGTGCATATAACTTTCTGTAGGTATCAGTTTTGTTTTGTGATAGGAACTAACAGCGCTGGTCTTGTTATTTATAGTTTCTTTTGTTTCATTTTGTTTTAATTTTAGCATCATTATTATGCTAACAGATTTCTGTAAACAACTGATAACTTTTCAGCTTGAATCAGTGATGAAAGACAGATGACAATGAGATGCAATGTTGCATATAAATCAATCATTACAACACTGTGGCCAGGCACGGATTTGAAGACACAACCCCTGGATTGATAGTCGGGCACGCTACCATATGAGCCAACCTAGCTTGGCTTTGATTAGTTATATTAATGATGAGGAATATGAAATTCATCACACAGTGTGAAATTTTCACAAATGTTTAATTTTTTACCCCCTCTATATATTGTATAGTGTTCTTTTCAGCTGAATGAATTACCATGTTAATTTTTAGAATATTGGTTTTAGCTCAACTGTTTGAAGAATAAAGAGAGATATTCTGTTCACCTGGGCATCAGCATCACACCTTGCGTGAAAGTCCCCATCTTAGTAACCATTGCATGTATTGACTTGAAACTTTACACGAGACTTCCCAGTCATCAAGCTTACTACAGTAACTTAATAAGATAACTCTTGCCTGAATATAATGCAAATTATTGCTAGTGTTTGACTTAAAAATTTTGGTTAAAGTTTTGCGTGCAAGTACCATCAAGTCCCTATCTCAATAATCATTTCATGAATTGGTTTGAAACTTCACACAAGACATTCCAGTCATCAAACCTACTAAAACAACTGAGTGAGATAATGCTTGCATGAATATTATAAAAATTATTGCCCTTGTTTGAATTACAAATTTTGGTTAAAGTTTTGCGTGCAAGTACCATCAAGTCCCTATCTCACTAACCATTTCATGTATTGGAATGAAACTTCACACAAGACATTCCAGTCATCAAACCTACTAAAACAACTGAGTGAGATAACGCTTGCATGAATATAATGAAAATTATTGCCTATTGACTAAGAAATTTTGGTTAAAGTTTTGCATGCAAGTACCATCATGCCACTTTCTCACCAACAACTCAGTGTATTTGACTGAAGCTTTGTAGTCACGAAACCAACTAAATTAATCAAGTGGGATAACTCTTGCCAATTTTTTTTGGCAAATTATGGCCTTTGTTTGACTTGGAAATTCTATAACTCAGCAGGCACTGCATGTATTGTATTCAAACTTCATACAAAGTATTGCAATTATACGACCTACTCAGTTCAGTAAGTTAGATAACTCATGTTTGGTTGCATTTGTCATCAGTCTTAATCAAATTTGTACTTCTGTGACAAATATTTAATAGTCGAGTGCGCTGTCTTATGGACATCTCTTGTTAATAAGTGCTGTTAAGGCGAGGTATCAGGATCGACATCTCTTGTTAATAAGTACTGTTAAGGCGAGGTATCAGGATGGACATCTCTTGTTAATAAGTGATGTTAAGGTGATTTATCAGGATGGACATCTCTTGTTAATAAGTGCTGTTAAGGCGAGGTATCAGGATGGACAGCTCTTGTTAATAAGTGCTGTTAAGGCGAGGTATCAGGATTGACATCTCTTGTTAATAAGTGCTGTTAAGGCGATTTATCAGGATGGACATCTCTTGTTAATAAGTGCTGTTAAGGCGAGGTATCAGGATCAACATCCCTTGTTAATAAGTGCTGTTAAAGCGAGGTATCAGGATCAACATCTCTTGTTAATAAGTGCTGTTAAGGCGAGGTATCAGGATCGACATCTCTTGTTAATAAGTTCTGTTAAGAGAGGTATCAGGATGGACATCTCTTGTTAATAAGTGCTGTTACGGCGAGGTATCAGGATGGACATCTCTTGTTAATAAGTGCTGTTAAGGCGAGGTATCAGGATGGACATCTCTTGTTAATAAGTGCTGTTGAGGCGAGGTATCAGGATGGACATCTCTTGTTAATAAGTGCTGTTGAGGCGAGGTATCAGGATGGACATCTCTTGTTAATAAGTGCTGTTAAAGCGAGGTATCAGGATAGACTTCTCTTGTTAATAAGTGCTGTTAAGGGGAGGTATGAAGACCACCTATTACATTATTTGGGTCATGGGTCTCTACAAGAACACTTGCCAGTTAGTTGTAGGACGATGATTCTTGTATTATTCTCTGTCCATAATCTGTAATGTGTTGAAAATGTAATTAAACCTCATTCCATGTCAACGAGGTGTGTTCAAAAATACTTGGACTCTTATAATATTTTCAACATTTGATATAGCACAAAAATAAAAATTATATAGTCATAAAAAGTAATATGTCTTCTATGCAATTGCCAAATTTGGTATCTATATTATATACAGTTATGTAGCAATAGTGCTAGAAAATATGCATGGTATGGTAATCCGGAGCAGTCCAATTACGTCAACCATGTCACAATTTTTGCATGACGTTTAACTGGCCAAATTACATCTTATCGAAGTACCCACTGGGATCTTGGGATGTATTCTTACATGTCCTTTCAGCCATTTGTCATACACATCTCTATATCACTCTTCCTTGTATTGTGCAATGATACAATGAGTTTGTAATTGAAGTTCATTTAGATTTGACCGGCTCAACATTGTGCAAATACTTGACGTCAACTACGTCATCAGACTGCTCCGGGTAGCCATTACATGCATATTCTTTAGCACTGTTGGTATTTAACGTATTCAATATCAATATGAAATTTGGTAATTGCATGGAGAAAATATTATGATTACAAAAGTCCACACCTTGTAAACTAGTATTTTTAAGGAAGAATACACAAGCTCGTCTGACACAATGGTACAATGTTTAAGCGTGTCTGTATCAATTGTAAATACTGAGTAAGTAGTAGTGTGCAATAACTACATTTGGTTAACATTTCAACTTGTTGGTTGTTTATTATAATTTATGACATTTGTAAATGACAAAGATATATTTGTAGTATAACTGGGGACCACAAGCATGTACTTGGTACTGGGGTGTTTTGTAGTATTAAAGGTTAACACATATCAATATAGTTCTTGCATTATAGCAAATATATTTTACTATTATAAACTGGCTGTTAAACAGTGTTGGATCTACATTCACCAAACTTCTATGTCTTAGAGTTGAACTCCCGACTGTAACCCCTGTGTGGTTCCAGGATGCCATATGAGTGATGGCAAGAATAGGATTACTGTGGCTCATGCATGTCTTAGGAAGCAATTATTTGAGTAATACGATAGGTATCAAGGTTCTAGGTTCATTCTGCATATTCATTTTTGTTGTATTATTTTATCTGTATATTAATTTGTTGTTTTTTGTACATGTAAAGTGAACCTGGAATCTTACTTCCTGTGATGTGTTGGTACGCCGTTAAACCCTATTCAGTTATTCATTCATTCATGAACTCCTCACTCAAAATCTAAAATTATGGTATGCAAGCATCAAACCCATGAAAGATTCTTATTACCGGTATCTATTATTTGACTGTGTCTCTACAGGAAGCTCTAGGAAGTTACCTGAACATCAGTCCAGTTCCATGATTACTTTACTTTATCATATTTACATCTGTTCATCTTGCCAAGATATAAGCTGATCCTGATGAATATATGAACATGTATATTAAAATAGGGTAACACTAAATTGTGGTTGTTATTTTTGTTTTATTTACTAATAAGGTACCAGTAATGTGATGTAGCATGTATGGTAATCCTGCTACAGATGTCAAGACTTCAAGATTTTTATTACCAAAAATGCAAAGGACCACATGTCAATAAACAATTATCAAACTGGAACATAAAAGGGATACCATATGTACGACTAGACCTTGCACTGGTCCTTCCCCACAAGTTTTGGCTAAATGCAACATCAGCAAGCAAGGGCTTAATCTGACAGCAGATATTGGAGGAGTTCACCAGAGGAGTCCTTCCCAGCAAGTTTTAGTTAAATATGACCACAGGTGCTAGAGCTCTCCAGACCTTTTTTAACCTTTTTCTTGCAGACACGATAGAACCTCCAGTTTTCATTGAATCTTAATCAAACTTGCACAGGAGTTATATAACCACAAGAACTCAGACGAAAGCACCTCCATTTTTCAATGAATCTAAATCGAAATTGCACAGCAGTTTCATAACCACAAGATCTTGGACAAGTTCTTGAACCAGCGTGATTCGACCACAAATGTCCCTGCCAGTGCTTATAAGCAAATTTTAAACAACACTTTAAAAAATATTTTTTCTGAAAGTTCAAGGCCTAGATCTTAGATATTTTATTTGTAGCATTGCATGGGGATACTCTAAAAGCTTTGTTGAAGTTGTGTCCCTATTCGTCAAATTCGGGGCCGCCACAGAGCCATTATTTTACATAATTATATAGCGAAAATGTAGACGTGATAGCAACCCCATTTTTCATTGAATCTTAACCAAACTTGCACAGCAATTATATAACTACTCGGTTATAAGTTTCGGACAAGTTCTTGAACCAGCATGATTTGACCACAAATGCTTCCTCCATCAGGCACATTTTATCTGAAAGTTTAAGGTCTAGTCCTTAGATATTTTGCATGTAGCATTGCCCCCTAAAAGGTAAGTCGGGTCCCTGGGGTCAAATTTGGTGCCATCACAAGGGTCACTGTTTTACATGGAGTTATATTTGGAAACTATTGTAGACGCATTTTTTATTGAATCTTAACTAAACTTGCACAGCAGTTATTCAACCACAAACACCCCCGCCACAGGACTTGTAAGCACATTTTAAACTAAATTTCTCTGAAAGTTCAAGGTCAATAGCTTAGATATTTTACGTGTAGCATTGCACTGAGGTCTCCTAAAATTTTATTAAAGAAAAATTAAAAAAACATAACCTGAAATATTCATATGTCCCTTTGTTGCCAGTAGAGCAATTTTGGCCCTCTTGGTCTCTTACTCATACTTCCAACAAAACTCAATATAACCTCTTATGTAATTTTCTTGGACACTTCTACATACGACTATAGTATGTAATATTACCGATTTGATATGTCAAAACTTATTCTACCATTTTGATTTGACAAACTATTATCATGTGCACACTTTCTTTCCCCTTGCCATTGACCTTTGCCCGGGGATGTCATCGAAATTAGGATTCTGAATAGTGACAATGCCCTGCCTAAATGAATTCTTGGTAGCGATAATGCCTGCTCATGGGTAATATGCGAGGCAGGTCATTATGAGCTCATTTAAGTCATGATAATAGACGAAATTTAATGTAAAAATATTACTATATTCAGTATAATAAACACATATAATAATATTTTCTATTCAACATCTTCATCTCAAATCATCAATGTAAATGTCATCCAACATGCCTCATCTCAAATAATAAATGTCATCCAACATGCCTCATCTCAAATAATAAATGTCATCTGACATGCCTCATCTCAAATCATAAATGTCATCTGACTTGCCTCATCTCAAATAATAAATATCATCCGACATGCCTCATCTCAAATCATAATTGTCATCCGACATGCCTCACATCAAATCATAAATGTCATCCAGCATGCCTCATCTCAAATCATTAATCTCATCCAACATGCCTCATCTCAAACTATAAGTCATCCAACATGTATCATCTCAAATTATAAATGTCATCCATCATCTCAAATCATAAATGTCATCTCAAATCATAAATGTCACCTGACATGCCTCATCTCAAATCATAAATGTCATCTGACTTGCCTCATCTCAAATAATAAATATCATCCGACATGCCTCATCTCAAATCATAATTGTCATCCGACATGCCTCACCTCAAATCATAAATGTCATCCAGCATGCCTCATCTCAAATCATTAATCTCATCCAACATGCCTCATCTCAAACTATAAGTCATCCAACATGTATCATCTCAAATTATAAATGTCATCCATCATCTCAAATCATAAATGTCATCTGACATGCCTCATTTCAAATTATAAATGTCATCCAACATGCCTCATCTCAAATCATAAATGTCATCCAACATACCTTATCTCAAATCATAAATGTCATCCAACATGCCTCATCTCAAATCATTAAAGTCATGCAACATGCCTCATCTTAAATCATAAATGTCATCCAACATGCCTCATCTCAAATCATAAATGTCATCCAACATGCTTCATCTCAAATAATAAAGGTCATATAAAGGTCATCTGACATGCCTCATCTCAAATCATAAATGTCATCTGACATGCCTCATCTCAAATCATTAATGTCATCCAACATGCTTCATCTCAAATAATAAAGGTCATATAAAGGTCATCTGACATGCCTCGTCTCAAATCATAAATGCCATCCAACATGCCTCATCTCAAATCATAAATGCCATTCAACATGCCTCATCTCAAATCATTAATGTAATCCAACATGCCTCATCTCAAATCATTAATGTCATCCAACATGCCTCATCTTAAATCATAAATGTCATCTGACATGGCTCATCTCAAATAATAAATGTCATCCAACATGCCTCATCTCAAATCATAAATGTCATCCGACATGCCACATCTCAAATAATAATAAATGTCATCCAACATGCCTCATTTCAAATCATAAATGTCATCCAACATGCCTCATCTCAAATCATAAATGTCATCCAACATGCCTCATCTCAAATCATAAATGTTACCCAACATGCCTCATCGATAATCATAAATGCCATCTGACATGCCTCATCGATAATCATAAATGTCATCTAACATGCCTTATCTCAAATAATAATTGTCATCCAACTTGCCACATCTTAAATAATTAATGTCATCCAACATGCCTCATCTCAAATCATAAATGTCATCTGCCATGCCTCATATTAAATCATAAATGTCATCTAACATGCCTCATCTCAAATAATATATGTCATCCAACATGCCTCATCTTAAATCATAAATGTCATCCAACATGCCTCATCTCAAATCATAAATGTTACCCAACATGCCTCATGGATAATCATAAATGCCATCTGACATGCCTCATGGATAATCATAAATGTCATCTAACATGCCTTATCTCAAATAATAATTGTCATCCAACATACCACATCTTAAATAATAAATGTCATCCAACATGCCTCATCACAAATCATAAATGTCATCTGCCATGCCTCATATCAAATCATAAATGTCATCCAACATGCCTCATCTCAAATAATATATGTCATCCAACATGCCTCATCTTAAATCATAAATGTCATCTGACATGGCTCATCTCAAATAATAATAAATGTCATCCAACATGCCTCATCTCAAATCATAAATATCATCCAACATTCCTCATCTCAAATCATAAATGTCATCCAATTTGCCTCATCTCAAATCATAAATGTCATCCAACATGTCTAATCTCAAATCATAAATGTTACCCAACATGCCTCATTGATAATCATAAAAGCCATCTGACATGCCTCATCGATAATCATAAATGTCATCTAACATGCCTCATCTCAAATTATAATTGTCATCCAACATGCCTCATCTTAAATAATAAATGTCATCCAACATGCCTCATCTCAAATCATAAATGTCATCTGACATGCCTCATATCAAATCATAAATGTCATCTAACATGCCTCATCTCAAATAGTATATGTCATCCAACATGTCTCATCTTAAATGATAATGTCATCCAACATGCCTCATCTCAAATAATAAATGTCATCCAACATGCCTCATCTCAAATCATAAATGTCATCCAACATGCCTCATCTCAAATCATAAATGTCATCCGACATGCCTCATCTCAAATCATAATTGTCATCCGATATGCCTCACCTCAAATCATAAATGTCATCCAGCATGCCTCATCTCAAATCATTAAAGTCATCCAACATGCCTTATCTCAAACTATAAGTCATCCAACATGTCTCATCTCAAATTATAAATGTCATCCATCATCTCAAATCATAAATGTCATCTGATATGCCTAATCTCAAATAATAAATGTCATCCAACATGCCTCATCTCAAATAGTAAAGGTCATCTGACATGCCTCATCTCAAATCATAAAGATCATCTGACATGCCTCATCTCAAATCATTTAATGTCGTCCAACATGCCTCATCTCAAATCATTAAAGTCATCCAACATGCCTCATCTTAAATCATAAATGTCATCTGACATGCCTCATCTAAAATCATTAATGTCATCCAACATGTCTCATCTCAAATCATTAATGTCATCCAACATGCCTCATCTCAAATCATTAAAGTCATCCAACATGCCTCATCTTAAATCATAAATGTCATCTGACATGCCTCATCTCAAATCATTAATGTCATCCAACATGCCTCATCTCAAATCATTAAAGTCATCCAACATGCCTCATCTTAAATCATAAATGTTATCTGACATGGCTCATCTCAAAAAATAAATGTCATCCAACATGCCTTATCTCAAATCATAAATGTCATCCAACATGCCACATCTCAAATAATAATGAATGTCATCCAACATGCCTCATCTCAAATCATAAATGTCATCCAACATGCCTCGTCGATAATCACAAATGCCATCCAACATGCCACATCTCAAATCATAAATGTCATCCAACATGCCCCATCTCAAATCATAAGTCATCCATCATACCTCATCTCAAATCATAAATGGAAAATAAATGTACAAGCAACACAATCTTTATGTGAATTTTTTAATGATAGTTTATCATAATTTTATAATATAAGAGTATTTGTCTGTGATTATATAATTAATGAATATGGTCAGTGTTAGTATTTGCTGTTATAATACAAAAATAATACAATGAATGAATAATGACCCTTTTAAAAATGAAAATACATTTAACTTTAGATGCAATTAAATATTAAGAAACATAATGTGACTCAGGCTATCAATCTATTTAATACTTTACGCTTTGGAATCACACCAGGAACATAGTAGGGTTTGAAAAATACTTTAAACAAAACTCTGTAGAAATGGCTCATCCATCTTTGTATTCATAATCTATTATAATAGAGCTGCTGAAGATTTATTGTTGTAGAGATGTTGGTAGCAGGTGGGTTTTATGGAGTATTTAAAAAAAATCGGTAGCATACTATTTGGTAGTCATTTCTTGATATTTGCACATGTACAAGCAATACAGGACTGAAAAAGTGTATATGGCAGCCATTTATTTGTACTATTATAAACACTTTACAGGTTATATTAAGCATCTAGTTTTATTGGTGGAGAATACTTCAGATACCTCTATATGAACCAAAATAACACCAGGCCTTCAGCAAGTGACAAAGTGTTGAGAAGAACAAATAATTGTTTTATATATAGCCAATAATGTAAATGTCGTGACCTTTATAAATACCAATAAGCAGAGGGTGGGATGAGGGTTTTTTTAATTAAAATTGATAAACACACAAAATTTGGTAATCCAATACATAAATGTATATATAATGTACATGGTTACAAACACAATCAAAAAATAATACAAATGGCACCCCGCTACAATAATGCATGGCACAACAAATTAATGAAACATTAGAAATTAAATAATGATCTCAAGCATTTATAAATCATGTTTTATGTGTGAACAGAAGAAATAGAAAGACATACAACAAGAGGGGACCAACAGAATGAAGAAATATAGCTTGCCTTAAGAAAAGAACAACATGGTTGTAGTTTTATAATAACATACAGAATGACATTCAAACTGGAATGAATGAAAGCATATGTACTTTGATAAATAGAATCTTACACAAACAATAAATGAGCCCAAACATTCACACCTTAAAGTTATTTTTACATGACCCAAATACAACACTTATACCACTCCTCCCCAATGATATAAACAATTTTCAGCTTGTGAAAGTGCTCAGAAAACTGAAGAAATAATGGTCATATTCTAGCCTGGAATCAGTTGGAAAAGAAAAACAGAGTACCAAATATATATTGAACTTTATACTCATCTCATTAACAAAACAACTAGCAATATGTACAACTTGTGTTTAATGAAACTATGAAGTAATTGATAACCCATTTCTCTAATTTATATCAAACACTACCAAAATCTTGTAAACGTCCGCATTTATTTTTAAGTTTAACCTACATTAAGGATGTTGGCTTGTCAAAATGAAAGTATTGGTAATTAATTTTTTTGAAATTCAGTTGAAAATTATAATTATTATTATCTATGATAAAATTAATCACGGAAAAAGTATGTTGCCATGCTCATTTGTGCTAGTTCATTTTTATGATGGTATCTACATTAAAATCTAATATTTGCAAATTTTTTATTAAAATTTGGTCTTAAAGATTTCATTTTATTATACATATAGAGCTTAAAATAAGCATCATATTAACAATGGATAACAAATATTTTAATCTTTGAAAAAAATGCACCGAAACTATATTTTTCTCTTATACAGATTTGATTTAAAAAGAAATCATCAACTATATACCACCCACATGTTTTTTTATCCAAAACTCATAAAAAATATAAGTTACAGATCATTAGATTTTTTTAAATTTTAGTTTCCTTTGGTCCAATGAAGCACTTTCAGAATGTATTAAGAACATCATAGACGGGCGTGTATTGTAATGAAATTTTTGTCAAATTACCTGAAATAGTGCATATTTGGTGTTATTAGAAAAATGTTTGATAACATCAGAAATGGTATGTTATAGTTTAAAAGAGGTCATGGCAATAGCTCTCCTGGACATTCGTCCTGGCGAGCTAATAACGAAACAAGATCTTCTATTATGAAAAAAATATGTATTCTCCCTGAAGTTATCCCCACACTCTAATTTTCTTGATGCCAAAACTTGCTAAAAGAAAAATTTAAAAAAATAAATTGTCAAAAATAGACTTAAAGTTGGCTTAAATCATTCAATGCATCCATATCCATCAGACTTCAACAAAGATAACTATTTCTTAACACAAATATAATTTAATTAAAGGTATAAAATTCACACACATGAAAATTTGATAACTTCTAAGCCAACATCCTTAAACAAATTGATTTTAGAAATCAATTTGAGAATTAAACTAATGTTTAAAACAATTGGCTTGCTTTAGTGAAGCAATATCTCGTAAAATTCAATGGAATATCATGTACTATAAAAGTAAAATTTACACACAACAATATTTGTATCACTCATTTCTCGCATAAAACATTTTTTTACAAGTTTTCTATCCTTTAAAAATGAACAACATAACACACTCCCATCACCAAAATAAAAGTTCAAAACAATGTACTGTTTTTATATACGAATATATGAAGTAAAAATAGAACAAGTGCATATCATGTACAGGGTCTTATTTAATAATACTATATTGATGTTTCTTGTGTTTAAATGAGGTAAATGATTGTTTTGCATTACGGACGATGAGTTGTCTGGATATCGTGAATAAAGAATTCAACACCAAGTCTTACGGATTATAATTCTACCTATTTGATCCATTTTTAGTAATGAAAGTTGCCATTTCAATCAACTTTAAATGCCATTTTTTTTTTATTGATGATATGCAATAAATGGTTTATTCAATGTTGTTTTTTTTTTTGTTCCTTTGTAACAAAGTGATCGGAAGTCATTTTTGAGCGCCATATTTAAAAAAAAAAAATTTTGAATGGGGTTTTACCCCATTTTCAACACATTTCAGGTTATATATGGCGTATCCAGTTTTATTGGTGGTAGAAAACCTCAAAAGAAATTTGAGTTTAACCATTTCTTCCACAAGTTACTGGCCAACTTTCTCACAATGTTTTAGCAGCAAGTTGGACTCGAACATAGCCCTTCGCGGTGCGAGGTAAGTGATCTTGTGACAGCACCTTATACCACACAGCAATGGAGGACCCTGTGTCCCTTTTGTAAATTACATACATTTTCCGTACAGTAAAACACCAGTTGAATAATCACTATTTTCCAAGATATTTTGAATGTCTAAGAATTTGAAAGGAAATGAATATTTACATTTCATCAATTCAGGGTAAATACCAATGGTTGTGTTACACTTGTTTTCGTCTGTGCTGGAATCTATTAATATTTAAACTTAAATCGGAAAACTCAATTAAAATTCAACACATGTCAATTCAGTTTGAATAAATCTTGATTTAAATTGTTAAGCACAGTTCACTTTGAATTTGTATTTTAAGAACTTCAGACATATCGTGTGAATCGGTCAACCCGACAGTCTTTAAAATCTGTCAATCAAATTTAAAACACCAGTTTTTTTTAAAGATCCGCAATTGATACAGGCTTGCACATAGTTTAAATTGTTTCATTTTACAAAAAATCTGAATGACGCCAAGCAGTATTTAAGTGCTGTCTATTTTTAGAATTGGAATTATGTTTCAAATTTACCACTCAAATTTAAATATTGATTTTGTCACGTTTTGGTGGATTTGACATACTAAACCATTCAGATTTAATTTAATAATGATAACGAGATGCTTTTTATCCATTTTAATGATAATCTTTTTTTCTATTTTTTAAGATATTTATAGTGTTTCCCCCCACAATATATTCCCTTTAAAGATGATGTTAAAACTAACTATGCTTTTTCATGAATTATAAATATTGCTCAGTGGATTATTTACAGTAATCCAGTTTCAAACAGTGAAATTATGGAGAAAAACATTTTTTTTTAAATTTTGTTTGTCCTTGCATATTAATTTAAAAAAAAAATAAAAATAAAAAAATATTTTTTTTTATTAATCCAATATTTAAATTTCAAATGGTGAATTGAGATCAAAATAAACAAAAATTTATGTAAATGCATAAAATAAAAAGAAAAATTATTTGTTTTGGTGTAAAATCAAATGATATTTCATCTCGTGATCAACAAAAATGATATTCTCACTCGTGGCAAGCCACATATAAAAAGCTATTAATAATAGATCTGTGTAAACCAAATGAATTAAAAATCATGAACTAGTTAATAGCACTATTAACCAAGATACAAAGTAAACAAAAGATAACATTTCTGACATATATATGTATGGTTATCAATATATAAAGTATTTCTAACTTTTGGAATAAAGACATGGCTTAAACTGACCTTAAAACTTAATAAATTCATTTTTAAAAATTCAATAAATGAACACAATAGAACAGTTTAACCATACACCATGTTATGTATTTATATATATGTAGTCTTGGACAGAGAACTGTTATTCTGTGCACCCGTCATCAACTCAGAATCGTAGTCACTCTGAGAACTCCATGTACTCGTGTTATCAGAATATGTTTTATTTTTCCTTCCAGAGCTTTGCCGGCGATGTGGCGTCTTGATTTCAGAAAGTGAAGCTTGATCAGCAGACATCTGTGACACGCTCATTTCTGAACCTGTCGAGAGTTTAGGCGTACTCATAAACCGCTTACGACTTGTCAATTCAATACTTAGTCGTCTGTCCTGACCATATATCGGCGAGAACACGGGTGTATTTTCAAGAGCTTTCAGTGGTTGACGAATTAAATATTTGGAGTTATTTTGGTCCGTCGTACTTTGAAAAGAGTTTGTTTTGTTATCTGTGTCCTCCCATGGGATGGAGTCTGAATAAGAATGCTGATAGTTGGAATCTGAGTATGACAACTGTGAACCATGGCTGCTGTTCTCATCCTGTGGGAAGCTTGACATTGAGAAACTAAGGGGAGCTCTACCAGCAAGCTCTAAATAATTTCTTGGTGTCTGGTGACTCATGTCTAATGTATTGGCCATAGAGTCAGTACCCGAGGCACGTGACCATTGAAATGTAGAGTTACACGTGTCTTCCATTCCCGATGAATCTTGGGACGAATTAGATTTCCCAGATTTTGGTTGCAATGACCTTGAACTTTGCTCAGAACTTGAATCACGGGCATTAGACAGTGACCGAGGACTTATACTGGATGATTCATCGTACACATCAAATGTTGCGTTACTTGAACCCTTGTGTTTTAGTGTCTGATTATCAAGACTTTTTCTTGTTTTGACAGGTTTAAAAGCACTGTTAATGCCTGATGTATTAATTGGAGACATTGTCCGTGATAGGTCCGAGGATCTTGAACTCATACTAGCATAGTTCAGAGAATCTTGGCTTATTTCACCTCTTACTTTACTACTCCAATCATTGTTATATTTGTTAAAGTCATTTGCTTGTACTGCCTCATTTTCCAAATTGTTGTCAAGAAGCACACTATCAGACAGACTTTCTGGCCTTGCTATTGGACAATTTCCAGTCTTTTCTCTACTTATGTCAAACACATTTTCGTAATCAGTATATATAGCATGAGTAAGAGAATGTATGTTTTCATATTCACTGCTTATACTTGCTGGACTAATATTCTTTAAGTTTTCATAGTTTGATGAATTTCCAGCAGATTTCCTAAATTTGTACGGCGAATCTGTGTATTCTGAAATAGTCATCGGAGGCATCTTTTTCTTTGGCGTACCATTCTTTGATCTGAGCTGATACAATTTTTTGGGAGCTAATTTCTCCATATCATGAACCAGTCTGTCCTTCATTTCCTTATCGAGACTGGCTCTCCACCTGTCCCTGTCAAACATATCCACACTGCGTCCGATCCCACAAGGCGAATCATCCATATCCTTGATTTCCTGTGTCGTAAGATTCTGCACACATATGTTTGCATAATCACTCCTCTCACTGTCATCAGATGTGCCGAGTTCGCTTGTAGCTCCAGACATTTCCATAAATAGCTCTTTCAGTTTGGTCTGTTCTGCTGCATCAAGACCCATGTAATCCAGTCTCGGAGCACTGTCTGATACAGGTCGTCTATGCTGAAGACGGGAATTAGTATTATTATTATTTGTACTGCTTTCATCAAGTGAGTAATTGTCAATATTTTCATACAGTGGAATATCATTGTTTATGGTTCTATTATTGCTTTCATCCTTATGAGCCATGTAAGGAAGACTGGAGGCTTTTTTCATTCTACTCCAAGACTGATTCAGGTATGGCGACTTTTTACGCAATTCAGGATCAGAACCCATGGACATAGTCTCATCTGACGACTGTCTTCCGCCACATCTACTGCTTGACAGATCAGATAAAAATGCTGACAAGCTGGATTTTTCAGTAAAAGAACTAAAATTAGCCTGTCGGCCAGAGTTAATTGAGAGCAAATGTTTCAAACAACCTTCTTCAGACCTAATGTCATTTTGACTGTCGTTATCACTCAAGGTTGGATCTTTGAAGAACTTTCCTGAATCTGTGGACCCAGATGTTGCTGAAGATGATCTCCGGCTCTGTAAACGTAGTGGAGGCAATTCTGGAGAACCAGGGCTAATGCATGCTTCAGAGTAAAAAAACAAGGAAGATACTGGTTTCTTAGAAACAGAACTAACAGGAACCCTACTAGTGATGGGTTTTGCTTCATTTTCCACTTGACTGTAAGGTGTCAACACATCTTGATCCAGACTTTCACGTTTGGATCTGATCGTAGAGGGCATCTCATAAATTGATGATATTTCATTTTCTACGATGGGAGTGGATTGAAATTGATGATTCTGATTTCTCAGGCAACCGTTTGCATATGTCGGACTTGTACCGCTCATGTTAGACTCTTCACTTTGGAAACCACTAGAGGTCAAAGATCTGTGAGACCTATCATTGGAACTTTCATTTGAAGACAAGCCACGATCTGAAGATGACAACCCTCGGTCTGATAAATATGACGACTGCCGGTCAGATGGCGAGTAATCCCGGCTGTAAAAACTGTCTGCAGAACTGTTTTTTGTATCCTGACCATATGGAGAACTTTTAAGACTTTTTCCTTTATTTGACAAGTTATTATGGTTTCCAGTATTACCTGCTGATTTAACAGGTGAAGAGCATTTCACAATATCTGGTGGATTTTTATGACGACTTCTACAGTCAGCTGATCCATCAGGCAGTGGCAGAGACAAATTAGAGAAGGATATTCCCTCAGAATGACTAGTTTTATTCATTGAATCTCGCGACTTGTGTCTTCCCTTGGTTTGAAAGAATGAAGAATCTGTATCAGATAAACCACTTCTGTTATTTCTGCGAGAATTGTACATGTCATCTTTATCGAGTGCACTGTATGATAATGACAGATGAGTTATCCCCCTTGATGTGTCAGGCATTACCATAATAGAGGCAGTGCTGTCTCCAGGATATTTATGCAAGGCAGGGTCAGACCCAGCTTGGTACATGAAGTTACTTCTCAAAGAAGGTTCCATTGTCATTCTAGATTCCTCCCATAGTTTGTTGGGATCAAGCGGTGAAATGCTCACAGGACTAAACTCCATGGATTGCCGTCCTTTCCGTAATGATGAATGGTTTGATTGCTTTGACAGGCTTGAACTGTTTTGTCCGTACGACTGGTTATTGAGTGAGCTATGATTCGGAGAAGTAACAAAGGCTCCAAGTGATAGTTCTTTATCTTCTGTCACATTCTGATATGATTGATGCAAACCTGAGTCATTAAACGAGGCTGACGACACAAAGGATGGGTCAAGTTTACATCTGGAAAACATTTCCACAAGGTTGTAATCTGGCATAGAAAGCTCTTGTTGCTGTTCTAGTTTTGCCCGACTTGTTCTACTATAATCCAGTCTGTCATCTGCTGCATACATGGTTGACCTTGACCTTCCTGATGCATGAGTGTTATCAAGGTATGATGTGTACATGGCCATGTCTGAAACATATACAAGTACATAAATCTGTACAACTTTTTATAAAGAAAATGTTTTATTTAACTAACTGATTTTTTTCAATCTAGAATATGTTGAATAAGTCTGGGGATACAGATATAGATAATGCATTATTGGTAAATGGAAGAGCCAATCAGAGTGATGGGGATGGATGGGAGTGGTTGGGATATCATGGACATATGCAAAATAGCAAAGATAGTTATTGATATAATCTTGAAATTGATATAATTGTCTTTATAACTCTCCATTATCTTATATATATGGAGATAATTATTTGTGAATATATATGTATTGTATAAAATGGGCAATCTAAACTGAATTGAGACTAAAGAAGGATAATTAAGTTCATCACACAATTTTAGTACATAAATGCGGGAAGCATTGTTTACTGCCGCTGGTGAAACTAATTCATCAAAAGTTTAAGAGAATCTAAATCATGTCTGGTCTGTGCATTTCAGACCTTTTTTTACCTGGTAAAGATTTTCCAGCATTTGGACTCCTTGTTGATTCCTGAGATGACACATGTACATCTGCTGATGTTTGCAGGGAAGCAGAGTGGCCGTATGTATAGTTTTCATGTCTAGAATCTCCATGGTTACCAGGGGTATTGTTGAGATGATGGGATTCGTCAGGGTTTTCTACCAGACCTTCCTTACTAAGGTCAAGTGAGGCACTCAACCAGAGGTTAATCCTCGCTGATGTGGAAGAAACATCAAATATGGGAAGTTGTGCACGTTTCAAATCCTGAAACATAGAAGTGGAAACCGTGACTATATATAAATGCCATGAACTGTAAAATAAGAATATAAACTTTATTTCAGCTCCAACATTTCAAACAGGGAAGACAAATCAAGGTTGGTATTTCTTTCTCTTTTATACTCACTGGGATATGTTCCACCACATTTTAGAGTTTACATCTACAGACTTTTGGTTCAACAACATTTTCTTAAAGTTTACTTAAAAACCTAACTTCAGTCATTTAATAGTTGCAACAAATTGATTTCAAGACTTAGAGGAGATTTGCAATAAAATTACAGTTAAAAGGATTTTTTTTTTTTTAGAAACATCTGGGTTGCATTTTACAAAAAAAACTTACGATAAAAATCATGCGTAAATGTAAAGTAACAAATATGCATAATATTTTTCGTAGTCATCCTCATGAATCCATTTACTGGATTTTTCAATCAAGTTTGGTTTCATTTGGAGTAATATATAAAATATTATGAATAATACTTACTTTACATTTACCACCTATTGTAAGTTTTTGTGAGAAATGCAACCCAGGTTAATAATTGTACTTAAAGAATAAGTAACCATAGAAAACACATTATTACTTGGACTATCATATACTACAAATGTGTAACTGATCCGGACATATAACATAAAATAAAGAATTTGTTATATACCATACTGTACTTAATAGATCCTGCTTGTAATAAACGTACCACCAAAAAAAATAATCAAAGGTCTTAAGAGTTACCAATTTGTTTGAATATTGCATTATTTTTATACCATCAAGGGCTAACAGACAATCAGATAACTATAAGTAGTGTGTACCTGATCCTTACATACAATTATTGGTTTGGTGAGTTACAAGTACATGTATGCACATAGTCTTGTGTAAAAATAGGTGTTTAATGCTGTATTCTATCACAAGTGCGTACCTGATCCTTGAGTAAACTAGGTGTTTTATGAAGTTCTGGTTTCTGCACAGAAAGAGGTGCGGGACCACTTGGATGGCAACAACCATAATAAGAAAGTAAACACGCAGCACCTGAAGGTAAACAATAACGCTTTCCTAATAAAGACTGACAGAATACTAAATTTAAACATAAACTGAAAACTAAAAATTCATAGCATTCATTATGTATAATTTATCATGAGTTCAACACATACATTTACTGAGAAAATTTACCAGGTCTTAAACATATTTTCTGAGATAATTTATCAGCAGTTAAACACATATATTAACTAATAGTCAGAAGAGATAAGGATGTTCCATGCAATAACTTCACATTTTATTTGTATACTGTGGCCCGTAAGTTGGTATTTCAATATTTCATTCAAATAATCACAAATGATCTTATTTATGTGAGTTTTACCTCAAGGTGGGATAAAAATGTCTCGGAATGATAATCAGTCAGTTGCCCTGATCTAGTGTGCATGAAAAACATATCTAAATGTCAAAAGTTGCCAATTAAAACATATTAAGTAAAATTTAACCTCCTAATTTCAATTTTTTACTCTATTTTTAAATGTTTTGCTCAAGTTGACCTTCAAGTAAAACAAAAATTCTGTGTAAACTAGAAATATATTTACATTTGCTTGGTTGCACAACATGCAAGCATATTGCTAATAAAATGTTAATAATAAATAGAACAAAATAAACAAAATATTAAAGTATAAACAAGAGTTGTCAGAAGACAACAAAGCTTGCCCCTGGGTGTCTAAGTCCAAAAAGGGCCATAACTGTGCCAGAGTTATGGTTCTTGTCTGTGTGTGTTTCATTGATGATGGTAAACACACATGCAAAATTTCATTCACATCCAATGAGAGGTTGCATAGATATCTTAAACTTAAAAGCAAAAGTTTAACCTGTGTGTCTACAGACGCCGCCACCAGGGTCATGGCAATAGCTCTCCTTGGATTTCGTCCTGGCGAGCTAAAAAAATAACAAAGCGAGTGAGATCTCACCTATTGCAAATCCTCCAATGACCACTGAAAAGGCCATGATCTGGAACCAGTCTGGCACCGTGTCTGTTTGGAACATGAACCACATTGTCACAAATATCACATTTTCTACCAGGGTTAGACTGTGATAGAAAAGTAACCTCCAGCGAGATGGGCCGTCTTTCAGGTTTAGAAAACAGAATGTGTGGATCAGTGCCGCAACAAACATGAATAGACGGCGCTCACAAGGTGAAGAACCAAACTCAGGCTTCAGAAATGCTATCCATATCATCATAATGATCCAGTGAAGAGCTGAAATAAAGCAGACTTCATATAAATTGTCATCCTGCTTTTTAGCACAGCCTCGTTTATGTTGGCAAAATGAACAATTAAATATCAATTAACAGATAATTATGCAAATTTTATACCTTACAAAAGTGTAGGTTATAATTCCGGATTCCATTAAAAAAAGTATTGTTAGGCAAATAGCAATATTTACAAAAATCATTTTCATGATGCGGTTTAGTGTTAAAGATCTGAATAAATTTTAATAAATACTTAGAATTAAATAAATAGAGGATCTTTGAACAATGAGTGCTCACTTGTCTTATTACTTAATTTATTAAGTTAAATAATTGTGAAAATCTATTTATCCCATTAATACTCAGAAAATGGCACATTTACATTTATTTCTTAAATCATCTCAATAAAGAATTATAACTAGAAATGACATGGATGCATCTTCTATATGCTAGTAAATTTTACCATAAATCAAGTCGAATAGGGACCAGTCAACATACCTCTTATCCAACGTTGATAAATGTTGAACTATACCTGTATCTTATAATTATATGTAACAACACAAGAAATATCAATTCAAGTTTGAAAGGTGGATGTATAAAAACTGTTTTTTCATGATTCTATAAACATGCATATATATATATATATATATATATATATATTACTTTCCAGTAGTCATCATACGAAATCAAGATTTAAAGATTACGACATTTTCAATGATTGAAATCATTTACATAATCAGTCAGAAAGTAGCTCTGCATTTTACATATGACAAAACCAAGTCATATTATGAGGGCTGTTATTTGCAATATTCAAAAAAAAATTTATATGTAATCGACATGCAGGCTTCAAATTATGCGATAAGTTGACTTACCTAGGGGAATAGTCACAAAACTATGGAAGGCTGTAGCAAACAGAACAATAGAAAATACTCTGGATGTTACCATTCCTGCCTGCCATACAACATGGGTAATCATAGAACCAACACTACGTTTGTATAGTTTCTTATAAGCGAGATGGAGGGCGTCAGTGTAGGCCGTCACAGCCCAGGCAACCGATAGTAACGAAAACACAGTAGATATACCTTTAAAGAGCAGAATAAAATTTAAGAAAATACTACATGGAAATTTCAATGCCAATATATAATTTATCAAGCAAAAGGTGTGATACAGTTATGTACTTGCATATATATCCTTTCATTCACAATTACTTAACATCTCAACGTTGATGGAGTGCATTTTAAAAACTCTTTGTAATCCCAGTCAGTGCCAAAAACATTTCAGGACTATAGTCCTTTGGACTAGAGACTTTTAAAAATCACATAAATCAGAATTCAATTTTTATAGTCTGTAAATAACACAAAAGCTAAAATTTACATTAAGATTTATTTTACTCAGTTTCAGCAAAGAAACTACGTAAATTTCTTCATCTTGCTCAGATTGTTCAATTTCGATATTGTAAGAGTAAAAAAATCTCTACTTGCTAAACTATAAATAGTACTAGGCTGCCTTCACCACTCCTAAACACAAACTGAAATTGGACTACATGGGCGTGGTCATGCTATTTCTCTTTAAGTCACATGATTAAACACAAACTAACAGCTATCAAAGTTGTTTGCTCTGTTAGTAAACGTTTAAATTGAACATGTTCAGTTGTCTTCTATTAAATTATCAAATGTTTGCAAACAAAATAAACTGAATGAAGTCCTAGTGCTCATTCATTTGAAACGAATGCATTTTAGATTTTTATGGAAAATTTATATTAATCTTTTAACTGTGAACACGACTGCTTAAAAACTGAAATTTTAATTTTTGTAAATATTAAATTAATAATTTTGAGTTTAGTTTTGTTAGCAGGTTCTTAAATTTAACACCCAGTCATAAAATGAAAACAAACGCACCAATGACAGGTCTGAAGTTGTTAAGATCAGAGCAGATAATGTAGAGTTGTAGGACGAGCTGAGGGGCAGATTCAAGGAATGTCTCAAACAGTCGCAGGATACAGATGTCATTCATCTCCCTGTAAGCTGCATTCAGGTCTTCAGCTTTTCCTGAGCTGCGTGACTTAAAACCGAGCTTTAACAGCCTCAAATACCTGTTAGATATAATGCTATAATTAAGTACCAGATTGAAGAAAAGTTATATATAATCTATATATATATATACAAGTCAGTGCTCTTATCATCTAAAACTATACAAGCCTTTTCATAGTATGATCAGAGCTCCGGAAAATGATTCAAGTGTCAAGTTATTGCATTACATACAATACTTTTATGTTTTATTTTAGTTTAATGTTTAAAACTTACAAACATTATTTTACATCAATTGAGAAGCGAGTGCTTACTGTTTACAAACTAGAAAAATTATGTCTTCTTTGGTCTTACCATGCAGATAAAGTGCTTTGTTCATGGTCGTGGCAGGAGACTGAACCAACAACCCTACATTCCACGACTGAGTTAGCTTAATACTCTGTTATATGAAATCTAGTATGGTTGATATCTTTTCAAAATTTTTATATTAAGTATTGTACTCGATATAAAAATGTTCAAAACATAAAAAAACGTTATAGAAGTAGAACGACATTTTGTTACGAGTTACTGAACTGTTACCATAAATGTATCTCAAAATATCATGATTCGATCTACATCTTAACATCACGTTAAGCTAACAGTGCTTTAAACAACCCATGAACTAGGCCCTTGGCCTAATGTTTTACCACTAGAACACACACTGCACAAGTTTGTATTTTTTACAAAAGGGGAAAAAAAATTCAGTTTTAGACATATTGTTTGATACTGGTGTCTGAAATAAATGCTGATAATGTTACTATGATAATAATAATCAGGGCTCTTGTTTGCCAATTTTTGAGCCCGTTATTCTGCCCCATTCCCAATGGCAGTAGTGTATTTTTCCCAATCCAAAATGACAAAATTCCCATTTTCAAAATGCAAAGAAACCAAAAGAAATATTTTGGGGGAAAGTTTCGAGTTTTTTTAATATTATGATTTTAATGTAGTCTTCTACAAAAACATCACATTTTTTATACATGTATAAACATTACACATATATTTTTACATATGTTGAAGGAACCACTGGTTTGTAATTTTCCCAATTTCTTCAAAAACAATGCTTATTTTCCCAAAGTCAGGGGCCCCGACCCCATTTCCGAAAATGCGAGTAAGAGCCCTGATAATACAACAAACCAACAATTCATTATGTTGATCTTGGTATATATACCTGTGAAGTGGAGCTAGGAAAAGAATATGGACAATAAACGTTTTCCAGTCGAGTGATCTGTCTGCCACATGCCAGTGAAAACTGAACACCTGCATCATCACTGCTGCCATGGCAACAAAGCCCAGGGTCAATGCTCCCCATACTGAATGGCCGTTTAGAAAGAAGTAAACTATCAGCCAAACATCTGCAAAATAATATGTTAATGTTAAAGCAAATTCCTATATCAATATATGAAATTTTAATAATTAACAATTATGAATTTCAGAGTTAAACAGGAATTAACATTGGTTATCACAAGCTTGTTTTGTCTCCCAAGAATCTTCAAACAACCAAACCTACAAGCTTGTAGGACTGTGTATTGCCAGGACATTTCCGATACAATACGTACCACAATAGGAGTAGGTAGGCCGATACGATATGCTACTTAGCATTAGAAAATAATCTTTCTTTTGCTTTGTAGTTCTCATTGATTTAAAATACACAGGTATTTAGAGACATACAGTTTCGTATTTTGTTGGCAACGCGGAACAGTTTATTGTTATTTTAAATGTTTTTATTTGTTTCTAATTTCCTTTTATTTTCATATGCAAATTAAAATTAAAGTTTGAAAGCCATTTTAGAATTCGTATACACATATTGAAATGTGAAGTTGGAGCTCTAGAGACTTACTAAGAACCAATACTAGCTCTACCTGATGTTTATAAATGGACTACATTACTGCGGAACAGTTTGTTTGTCTTTATTTTTTCAAACTTTCTTCAGTTTTTTATTCTAAAATGCAAATTGAAATTCAAGTTTGAATGTCAAATGTGGTTTTATTTACTTAAATTTAGTATTCATACACACATTACTAATGAACACCAGAAATGTGGAAGTCAGGCCTCTAGAACCGATACTACCGCTACATGCAGGGCCTACCCTGGCTGAAAAACACTAAAACATCCTGTTATTGCAAGAAACATAAACAGAGCTGCACTTCGAAAAAAGGTGCCGACTTTTAATTCAACCAATTTAGAAAGTTAACATCTTGGCAATTTGATGAAACAAAGAAAGGAGGAAATGGTTTTATATATGTAAATAAACTATTTTCACTTTGCTTTCAATCGTTTATTCGATGCTGTGTTATTATAAGATACTGAGACAACCTTTTATCTGAAATCTTTTTATTATTTACTTGCGAAATGTCCTTGATATATATATTTTTTTTATCGTAATTGGCACCTTTGGCAACTGACAGTGTGGGTCCTAATTTGTAATTTATAAATAGAATATCGAAGTAACGATATTTGTTTGATCTCTCAATATTTGTTAATTTGAATGGATTTGATGCAGTTTTTTTTCGGCTTTATTTTAAAGGATATTGAATTATGTATAACCTATGACTGTATTGCGGTATGGCTGATACAGACCCTGCCGATACAATATGCATATTGTTCAGAAATGAACCGCGATAAATCGATTTATAGTATCAGAACAGACCTACAAGCTTGGACCATCAATCTCCCCAATTCTAAACCATCTTTAAAATCTGGATTGGATAGAATAAAATTACTTAATTAAAGTTCATCCTGGCCATATTCAAAGATAAACACATGTTTTTGTTAAATAATCATTTATTAGTAAATATTATAGGGCTGCAACAATATATTGAAATATCAGTCAGCATATTGCAATATACTTCATAGCAATATGGCATACTGTATGCCTGTATCTGCTGTATTGAAATACAGCAGGTACCCAACTATAATAAATTTTCCAACACAGAAAATCACCTAAAGAGCTAACGAAAGGTATTATTTGCTGAAAATCTGACATCAATCCTGAAAACTGGGATTTGTTATGAAGTGGTGAAGATACTGTGTGTATATTTTGTAGTTGTACTTAATGTTCGCCATTTTGGTTGATCATCATTTGATATTCTAATTTAATCCAGTTGTAATACTTCCATATCAAACATAATGGATGTTGAACATATCACGCGGAGCATAAATTTACCAAAGTATTATTTGAGGAGATGTCATCGCCTTTTAATTTCAAACTGGCTTAGTAGCTTTAACGGATGAAAATAATTTTTAGAGTCACTGTGTGGTATTTTGTATTAAGTGATAAAATGAAGGTATCTTTGTTGTAGAGTAATTAATTATCTAACAATACATTATTGTAAAGATCCAACTGCTTGAAAGAGAGTATGTTGTTTCGAATGAAGAATATGAAAATTTCAATATTACCCATCAGTATTACATGTTGTAAAATAAAGCAACATAAATTTTATTTTTTCTCTGAGATCCACCATACAGACAATAAGCGACCTTATATATAACATTGGACATCTTAGAATAATTTTCAATATCCTAATCACCCTTTAGTAATGTACATAGTAAAAATACTGCATATCAAAGAGTCTCCTTCCTTTCAATTGATTTGGACTGGTCAAACCCCACCCACTTATGTTAACGAGGACGACCACATTTTCAGGAACATCGCCATTTCTCACCTGTACCGACATCTGTAATATACGTTGTGGTCGATAAAACAGAGATAAATACATCATAAAAAGTAAAACGGTTCATCTTGGAAACACAATCGCTAGTAAGATATCGCATATTTTAAAATTCATGTTTTGCTTTCAGTTATGTTTTCTTTTTGAAATTGGCGGATGTGTCGTTTCTCGCGCACCTGCGAGATTTGTAATCCAAAATGTCTGCGCCCTGCGTATGAAAATGATAATTTCTCATGTTTTCAGTTTAAATTGACGTTTTTTATTAACATGAACAATACGTTGTTCAGTGAAATGTAATTGATACATCTCAATCATAACTTCACATTTAGATATGTAAATATGGGTAAGTTTAATCGTAAAACTGTATAAGTAATGTGTTTTCGCGACACATTACTATGTAATACGAAATAGGTAAAAACTATACGGCGAGCGCTGGTGCATAACTAATACTAAGATATTCATTGGGTCATTTTGATAATTTTAATTGTTATTTTGTTTGAATGTAAATGTGAACAACATTAAAATAACTATTCTGATACCACTTGTAGTTGAATATATTGGATGATACAAAGATTTAAGATTAATGTCGAAGATGAGTCAATTCTCCGCTAATAAACACTCCCATTTAGAAACCATATTTTTGTTTTAACAGTAAAAAACACACTACAAATTGTCAAACTTGTAATTGTAATTTGTATTTGTTGTGAAACAGTTATCAAACAACAGCATGGTCCAGTGGTAGAGCACCAAACCCATGATCGGAGGATCATGGGTTTAATCCTCCACTAAGGCTATGTGTGGTGTCCTTGAGCAAGACACTTTTCCACATATGCTTAGTACTGGTTCTAACCAGGAAGACTTCGAGCTTGATTTGCCTAAGTTGTAAGAACTTGTTTCACAATCGAAGTAAAATAATTAAGTTTAAAAAACAACAATGTTAATAACCCCTCAAAAAATATTGTTATATTTTTCGGATCTGAATAAACACCCCCATTACAAAAATGCAATGCCCCCTGGGAAAATTTATTTTACATATGTGAAGTAAAAAGAATTCAAATAAATTAAAAATTAAAACAGAAATTAGATATTATTCAAATAAGTGAGGGGTAATACCCCATAATCATTTATTTTATGAAGCTGCTCATCTGTCCCCAATGTAAGTACCGATATTAGAGAACAAATTCATAGATTGATAAATTCTGATTAGAAAGTTTGCAAGTTACAAAAGTACTGTTCAATGATTCAGTAATTCATGTGTTTACCTCCACCAATGAAATTGAATGTCATGCATTACCTGTAAGGGGTTACGATTCATGAATGGTATTTAACAAAATAATCTGCTGTATTATTCATGTCAATGTTTATTGCATTTATCACCTTAATTTCAGATTAAATTTGAAAGAGGACCATTTGCACATCTATATAAATAAGAATGAGATTACCCCCTCTACCAACGATCAGTGACATTGTACGCATGTACAAACTGTCTGCTGCTAAAAAACTCTCTCAGAACTTTATAATGGACATGTCACTGAATAGGAAGATTGTCAGTTTTGCTGGAGACCTTACAGGAAGCTGTGTATGTGAGGTTGGCCCAGGACCAGGGGGGATAACCAGAGCTATCCTGGAAAATGATGTCAAACACCTTTATGTGATTGAGAAAGACAAACGATTTTTTCCTGGTCTTAAGGTAAATGTACTGATTATATATCCATGTTTATTTTATAAAGTTAAGTGATCTTGAGAAAACTTCTGATCACTCAGCAGCAGACTCTGTAAAAAATGGTATAATTCTTTTTAAGCTTGACTTAAAAAAATAGGTAGTTATTGTACATCAGCGTTGGTGTAACTTTTTTGTTAGAATTTTTAGCTTGCTCATATCTCAATTACTAATCAGAGGGCCACATGGGCCCTGTCAGCTCATTCGGTAGCATGTTTTGACCATAAATCCAGGAATCATGAGTTTGAATCCCTGGCTGGCCACATTGTGTCTCATTGTCATTGATATTTTAGGATCCCAGGAGAGAGTGGTTAGGTCAGCTGACCATCTGTTAACTTCAATGGTATAAAGATGATGCTAAATATTCATTCATAATAATAATTTTATCAAGAATATTATATAGACCTATTATACTAAAATTCAGTTAAAGCTCATAGGCATGCTTATATTTTTTAGTAACCACTACCATACATGAAACTTCATATAGGTGTGTCTTCACTACTATAAAGGGGACCAAAGGGTACTATAACAGTACTATAACGGTAGTCTAATGGATAGAGTGTTGGCCGCTCATGTCAGAGCTTGCGGGTTCAATCCAATGCCTCTCATAAATCAACACTCAACACTGGTTCTACCCAGGAGATGGACTCAAGAATTCCAGTTCATATAAGCTCATAGCTTTTATCGCAATCAAGCTAAAAGAAATTAGTATAACTAAGTTATTAACTCCATTTTGATTCTATGCAAAATTATGGCCCTTTTATATTTTGGTTAACATTTGGTTAAAGTTGTTAGGCATGCTCTTATCTCAGTAACCACTACCCATGCACTACCCATGCATCAATGAATATTGTCTACACAGATCTGATTTCTTCCTACATCAATAAAAATAGATACACTACTTAGCATGTAATGTATTGAAAATACCGTTAAACCCCACTAAAAAGACACATGAAACAAGCTTAAACTCACTTAATGCCAGTATTATATTTTACTCAAATTTTCAAATATTTTAGCATTGAAATTATTTCATTTTGTGAATTGTTTTCAGATATTAGCAGATGCATCACAACGTTTGACATCCTATCATGGTGATGTGTTAAGATTCAATATGGACAATTTATTTCCTGAGGAATTTGTACAACCATGGTCAGGTGAGCCACCCAATCTGCATATTATTGGGAACCTGCCCTTCAACGTGGCCACACCCCTTATTGTACAGTATTTGGAAGCAATTTCTAATAAAACTGGCGCTTGGAGATATGGCCGCACCAGACTGACATTGACATTTCAGAAAGAGGTTGCACAGCGGATTGTTGCTAGGGTGAATGACGAACATAGATGTCGTCTGTCAGTGGACTGTCAAAATCTGTGTCATGTGAGGTTAAAGAGCATTATACCAGGTAAAAATTCCAATATCTGTGTCTTTTGAAGTTAAAAGAACATTATATAATGTAAAAATTCAAAAATTAAATGCCAAGTGAAAACATGCTTGTTTCATATATTTCAAATTAATATGAGTAAATCATATTTTTTAATGCTCATTAACACATAACATTATAAGTCATGTAGAAGCACCCAAAAGAGACAAAAAAGATACTACTGTAACCACCCCTTACAGGGCTGTAGCCAAAGTTTGATTTTACAGGAGGCACAATCCCAACTTTGCTAGTATCGGGGGGCTTGCTGCCATGAAAAGATATTTAGATCATGGCATGCATTTCCTGCAGTTTTCTAATATTTCAGAGACATTTTAAGCCTTTCAAATCTATAACACAAACTGCATTTTATACAATTGCCCATTTTTACTCTATTATCTTGAATACACATAAGTGACTTTTTAGACCCAATATAACATTACATATCAACTCTTAGTAATACACTGCAAGACACGTATTTGCTGGGTTTTATGATACATTCATACTGAAAATAATATATGTTAAAGATATGTCATATTTTTGCAAGAGTAATTCATATTTTGGGGATAACTTTATTCTTTTTACAAAAACACCAATAAACATGTGAACCTCCACAAATTCTACAGGAGGTAAGTGCCTCAGTTTGCCTCAGTGTGGCTACAGCCCTGCCTTATGAATGATTCATATACTTTTTTTTAACATGCCCAGACATAGGCACAGGTTTAGGAAGGAGCGCCTTGCTAATGGACATGAAAATAAAGCATAGTGACATGAACAAGAGATCTGGTCAGATCAGCTCAGTCGGTAGGTTTGTGGTTAGGGGTCGTGAGTTTGAATCCCGATCCAAGTCTCAATGATTGTTGATATACAACATTGCATCTCATTGTCATTCATCTCTCACCACTGATTCAATTGGAAAAGTTGTTATTACTTGCTATGAGCTTGAGTACTGGTTAACCTTATAGGAATTAGGAAAATGGTTAGTTTTACTTATTGTTTGTTAGACTTCAATGGTATGAAAATGATGCTAAATATTCAAACCATCCTTGTAACATTATGATACCATCTACCTGTCTTTTACAGGTCGAGCCTTTGTTCCTCCTCCAGACGTAGATGTTGGACTTGTTCATTTTATTCCACGGGAGGTACCCTGCATAGAACTACCATTTCGTTTAACTACCAAAGTCAATAGACATTTATTTCACTACAGACAGAAGATGTGTAAACATACGATTGCGTAAGTACTTTGTATTGCTTTTAAAAAACTGTATTCTTCTTTTATGCATATAATTAAAAACAGACTGTAGACCTTCTTTTTTTAATCTCCACAAAACGCTGCTAAACTGAAACTTCGTTTTTACTTGTTATATAACGTTATCTGCTATCATGATCTTTAAACAGTTTTGTTTCAGTTGCCAAATACCTAAACTCTTACTTATAAGAGGGTTTTCAGTGGACAAGTGGTCTAAGAAGTAATATCAAGATCACTTACCTCTCACTGCTAAGGTCTTAGGTTCAAGTCCCGCTCACTCCAAAAACGTTTGGTGAGAAAGTTTACCAGTTACTTGCGAAAGGACAGTGGTTCTACTTAGATTCATTCTGAGCTTTTCCTCCACCAAGAAAAACTGGATATGTTGTATATATAACATGAAATGTGTTGAAAATGGCATTTAACACCCGTACAGACTAGTTACTTACTGTGCAGGTTTACATGTTGCTGACTTCTCGTACTACTGGCATTCATACTTATATCAGGTACTGTGACAGTTATTGTTTATCTCAATTACTCACAATTGTTGTGAACAGAATTATAACTCTTGTTGTGTAATAACTCTGGTTGTGCAGTAACTCTAGTTGTGCAATAACTCTGATTGATCAGTTACTCTGGTTGATCATTTACTCTGGCTGATCAGTAACTTTGGTTGTTCGCTCACTCATTTACTCTAGTTGTTTACTTACTCTGGTTGATCAATAACCCTGATTGATCAGAAACTCTGGTTGATCATTTACTCTGGCTGATCAGTAACTCTGGTGGTTCACTTACTGTGGTTGGTCATTTACTTTGGTTGTTTACTTACTCTGGTTGATCAACAACTCTGGTTGTTATCTACTCTGGTTGATCATTTACTCTGGCTGATCAGTAACTTTGGTTGTTCGCTCACTCATTTACTCTGGTTGTTTACTTACTCTGGTTGATCAATAACCCTGATTGATCAGAAACTCTGGCTGATCAGTAACTCTGGTTGTTCACTTACTGTGGTTGGTCATTTTCTTTAGTTGTTTACTTACTCTGGTTGATCAACAACTCTGGTTGTTTATCTACTCTGGTTGATCAACAACTCTGGTTGTTTATATACTCTGGTTGATCAACAACTCTGGTTGTTTACTTACTCTGGTTGATGAACAACTTTGGTTGTTTACTTACTCTGGTTGATCAATAACTCTTCTTGGTCACTAACTCTGGTTGTCTGCTAATTCTGTCTGATAATTTACTCTGGTTGCTCAATAACTTCGAGTTACTCAGTAGCACTGGTACATGGGAATTACTCAGTAACTCTGGAACATGTATGCTATTCAGATTGAGTATTAACTCAGATTCTCCCTTTTATTTATCTGCAGCAAATTTTGTGCTTGAGACTGTTTATGATACAGAGCATGATGAGCCAAAAATATCAAGCTTATGTTTTATTTTTCAGAACATTATTCCCAAAAGATCAACCGGAACTTGTACAAGAGATGCTAAATGAGGCTAATGTCCACCCTCATGTCCGCTCATATCAATTTACCATGCAGCAGATAAAGCGGTTGTGTTATGCATATGACAAAATCTGTAAGAGATTGCCTTATATCTACACATATGACTACAGACTTCCAAAAAGTAAAAAGGATTATGAAATGCTGAAGCAGATTGAGATAGAGGCAGGACTAAGAGAGCCATGTGATATACCACATGACCAGTCAGATAACCAATCAGATGGCTTGACAAGTGATCAGAATGTGGAACGAAGTGAAACAGAAATAATACAATCTTTAAAACAATAAATAGATTATATTGTGATGTTTAATTTCTTTGAGTTTGTTTTGAATTTATATAAAAAAATGTTGTAAATCAAAATATTTATAACAGGAAAATATATATATGGGTAAATACATTGATGTAAAATGAAATATATGTTTCGATAAAAAGTTGAGAAGTTTTTAAATGTTATTATTGATAAAAGTAATAATTATTAATTACTTCAAGAAGCTACACAGTGCCTCCATATATATATATATATATATATATATATATATATATATATATATATATATATATATATATATATATATTATATATATTAATTGAGTTTATCATCATTTTTCAATACATGGTAATTTGTAATCTGAAAGGAACAGCTAAACTGCCACCTGACATTTTACGTATTTATCAAAATGAATCGAAGCAATTTCCTTAAACTTTGGATTTGAGAATTAAAATGAATATTTTGGGTAACAATGACTGTAAAATCAATTCTAATTTTCTAATGTCTTATGCAAATTTATATAACGGTACTTAACATTTTGACGAAAATATTGGAAATACAAAAGTGGTGGATGTTTTGTTCAGTATATATAGCATATCCAGTTTTAATGGAGGAGGAAGACTTCAGAATGAATCTGAATAAATCCACCTCACCAAGTAACTGGAAAACTTCCTCACATAAAGATTTTAGACTGAGTAATGTTGATTGATTGAATATTTAACGTCATTTTTATGCCATCAAGGGCTAACAGACGATCCGATTACCTAACCACTGTTTCCTAGGATTAACCAGTACACGAGCACACCCCATCTCCGCAAGTAACTGATATCTTTCCCACTTGAATCAATGGTGAGAGACGAATGATAATGAGACACAATGTTGTATATCAATCATCGTGGAGACTGTTGCCGGGTGGGGATTTAAACTCACGACCCCTGAATTGATAGTCAGACGCGTTACCGACTGAGCTTATCGGACCCGGCTAGATTGAGTAAACCTTAAAGGTTAGTGGTGAAAGGTAAGTGGTCATTGGACAACAGTGCCTCAGACTACTTAACCATGGAGGATCCATTATATATTGTATTTATAATTGGAAATCATATGACTGGATTCAACAATACAAGCAATACAATGAAAAAGGAAGTTGCAAATACCAAACAGTTATAATTGTGATAAATTTGATTTCCTCAAATGGTTTCACAACACAAAAGTATTGAAGATGATTATTGTTCTGGGAGATCTTTGTGTAGAGAAATCTTTTGAGCAAATTACTTTATATCAAAATATGTAAGTCTTTTAATTTTAGCTAAGATGTACAAATCTCAGTGACCATTAGTAAAACGGAAGTAATATATAATTGATCAAGAATGGCCAGAAAAAAATAATTATAATTAAAAAATAAAATAAAAAATTTGGGTGCCAGAGTTTCAACAAGAGTTTTTGAAGATTCAAGGACCATATTTATGACATCCGATTTGATCTGTTCAAAAACTTTTCTGACATAAAATGGTTTGATGAAATTTTGTGACTGTCTGTTCTGTCCGTCCGCACACACAATTGGGTCTTTAAGTGTCTAGGGTTTACTGTTAATAATTTTTTTGGACAATTGAAAAAAACAGTTAATAATCAGCTAGGCGCATACCCATTTGTGAGAACATCTGTTTGTCCATCCGTCTGTTAAGTGGTTATTTGTCTGTACTGAATGCTATCGGGGTGGGGGAGGGGTTAAGGGAATATATTGGGATTTTTTAAAATTTTACAATTGGCTAAAAGCATTTTTTTTTCAATAAACCATGCCTATATATACTCACTGACCCCATATTGCCAAAAAGATATCTATTTAAACATGCCAAAAAGATATATTGAAAAGGGCTTTCCTAACTTGGGCTATGCACCTAGGTTAAATTAAAATAAATTTAGCTTTAAATAGTAACATATTTTGTGGCGTATTTAATGAGTCTTGTGATTCCATATTGATTTGAATTTGATACATTTTACAGGTTTACAGGTAGTACTTAGAAAGAACCAGAATGATGATGCAAAGGTTGTCAAACAGTATTTGAGTGCTGTCTATTTTAAGAATGGGGATTTCATTTCAAGTTTACCACTCCAATTTAAATATTGATTTTGTAATGTTTTGTTGGATTTGACGTACTTAAACTATTCAAATTATATTTATTAATGATAATAAGATGCTTTTAATCAGTTTTAATAAAAACAATTTATTTTTTAAGACATTTATAGCATTTTATCCTAATACATTCCCTTTAAGACTATATTGTTAGATTCAAACATTGACAATACTAGTTTCTTCACAGAATGCCATTGTGTGATTAATTTTCTTTTATTTCCTTTTTTTTTCAATTTTTAATGCTTTATCTTTTTTTTCCAGGTTATCATTACATTGTTAGTGTCTTTAGGGTTAGATCTCCAGGTAAGGGACATTAGAGATGCAATTAGTTTTTAGCTCTACTGTCCAAAGGCCAGAAGTGCTTATGCGATGGCACGTTTTCCGTCGTCCGTAGTCTGTTGTTTTCAAAGTGCACCTTCTCTGAAACCACTAGGCCAATTAAACTGAAATTCACGTGGATGTTTCTATTTCATAGGCGACTATACAGAAGATTTTTTTTTTTTTCGATTTGAAATTCAAGATGGCCACCATTACTAAAAATAGTCCAAAACTTGAAAATCTTTATCTGATGAACGGTCCAAAAGATTTTCAAAATGTTTATGTAGTAATAATAACCAACTATAGTTTTGTTAGTTTTGTTCAAATGGTGTCCCTAGGATTAAAAATGACCCCACCCCAAGGGTTCAATTAGGGGACACATGTCACTTATATATAAATTTGTATATTTTTTTTTAAATGGAAATGATTTTGCCTATATCTTCACAGAAGCATTGTTTGGTGAAGGAGGTTCAGATTTGTAAAAAATGCCCGGGTTCCACTGTCTTAAGGGATCAGGAGGGGCTGCCAAATGGGTAAAATTTGGGAATTACAAAATTAGTTTTCTTAAGAAACGGTATGTCAGATTTGTTCATATTTGGCATAAACTATCCTTATGTGTAGAGTTTTAATTGCAGATAAGAATTTATGGGCTAAAATTTATAGGGTCCCTGTAAGGGAACTTGCAATTTTACATAGGAATACTATTGGAAAACAGAAAATTTCCTTTTTTTTTCACCTATTTAGGCAAAATTATTAATCAGTTGGAGTTCTCAAGTATCATCTAGTCATAGGAAATAGATTTGGCTCAATAAGGAGCATTGACTTTCCATAAGGGACCAGGGTGGGTCATAAAAGGGTTAAAATAACAGCAATTATATTATATAACCACAAGATACTGGACGAGTTCTTGAACCAACATGATCCTCAGCCACAAGGCTTATAAGAACATTTTAAGGGAAACTTTAAATAACATTTTTCTTGAAAGACCTTAGCTATTTTACATATAGCATGAGATAGAGGTCCCTAAAAGGGTTGTTGAAGTCAGGTGCCTCAAGTCAAATTTGGGGCCGTCAGAGGGGTCACTGTTTTACATAGTCATTACTGTGTTTTTCCCCCATCCAAAAATATTAAAGATTAGTAAATTTCGAATGAAACCCTTGAAACCCCTTTCATGTGCATGGTTGATAAATTGTCAAAATGAGTTTTGTTTGGCCCTGTCCGCTGTGTCATAGGTGAGCAATTTAGGGCCATAATGTAAACGTGTGTGTAACTGAGTTATTACTGTAGCAAATACCAAGTTGTTGTCTGTCATCACCCATTTCTTGTAACGCCTTCTCTAAAATCAGAATCCAAGGGTCGTGAGTTCGAATCCCCCGCCCAGCAACAGTCTCCGTGATGCTTGATATATGACATTGTGTCTCATTATCATTCGTCTCTCACCACTGATTCAAGTTGGAAAGTTATCAGTTACTTGCGGAGACGCGATGTGCTCGAGTACTGGTTAATCCCAGGAAACAGTGGTTAGGTTAACTGATTGTCTGTCAGCCCTCGATGGCTTAAAATGATGCTAAATATTCAATCAATCAATCAATCTAAAATCAGTGAACTTACTTGGATAAACTTGGTTGCAATGTTGACTGAGTCCTTTCAGATTACTGTGGGGGTTTTCCCCATCCAAAATCATTATTATATGACCGCTATTACTAAAATATTAAAGGTTAGCAAATATCAAATGACCTCCAGAAACCCCTTTCATGATCATGATCCTTAGGTCAATGTTTATCAAGTTGTTTTCTTTTTGTCGTAGAAAAATATTCAAGATGGCTGTTGTGGGACAGCAATGTTCACATTGGGTAATACATGTATCAAGATGACTGTTAGGTTTGCATAAAGGATCACTGATGTCAAAGGCAAGGTCGCTGTTACTAAAAATAGAAAGGGTCTTTGCTCAATAACTTTAGTTTGAATTGAGCTACTGAGTGTGACTGTACATAGGTAGCATATATCAAAACAAATTTTGGAATTATTTAATGGGGTCATTAAGATCAAGGTGGACCATTATGGAACATTATACATTGGAAGCTCTTATATTGAGATTACATATGAGGTCACTGGTGTCAAGGTCATGGTCACTGTTACTTAAAATAGAAAAAAAATAATTTTGTCTCAATAACTTAAGGAAGAAATGAGATAAATGAATGAAATTTGGTGTACAGGTAGCTTATATCAAGACAAAGGCTGGGGTTACTTATTGGGTCATATGTGTCAAGTTAATTGTTAATTAAAATAGCAAAGTGGTTTCCACTCTATAACATTAGTTTAAAGCAATTGAATGGATCAAAACTGAGTGTGTATGTAGCCCACAATGAAATTTAGGGTGGGTGGGGGGGGGGAGGTTACCAAGTAATTATTAATTTGGTTTTTATTGAGTACTGTTTCATACAAATGGTCTAGACAGTGATATTAATAACTGGTGTATTTAGTATGTTTTTAATCTATTTTCTCTATTTCAGTACATGCTTAATAACAGGTAAAAATGTGTACATGCACTTTTTAGCTCAATTATTCGTAGAATGGGGGGCTATTGTACTCGACCCAGGGTCGGTGGTTTTTCAGGTTAAATTTTTTTATCAGGTAAGATATCTTTGCCACCACTCATTCAACATGAATGAAACTTCACATGTGTCTTCATCATCATCATTGGAACACACATAGACAAGAACCATAACTCTGGGTTACATTTTGGTACAGTTATGACCCTTTTTTTACTTAATTGTTCAGGCTAAAGTTTTAATCAGGTAAGATTTCTATGCAACCACTCATTGGTTATGAATGAAACTTCACATGTGTGTTCAGCATCATCAATGGAAGACACAAAGACAAAAAACAACTCTGGGTTGCATTTTGGCACATTTATGGCCCTTTTTGGACTTAATTTTTCCTGTTAAAGTTTTTAATCAAGTAAGATATCTATGCAACCACTCATTCAATAGAATGACTCTGGGTTGCATTTTGGCAGAATTATGGCCTTTAGTCTTAAAAAATTTGGTTAAAGTTTTTGAGCAGGTTAAAGTTTTTGAGAAGGTACATGTTTCGTCAATCTATCATTCGATATGAATGAAACTTCGTATGTGTGTTCAGTATCATCAACTGAATGCACAGATACAAGAACCATAACTCTGGGTTGAATTTTTTACAGAGTTATGGCCCTTTCAGACTTAGAAATGATGTTTTCTAGCAGGTTAAAGTTTGTAGTACAAGGCGTTGAGCTTAGATGTTTGACAAATAGGGTCAGTTTTTCAGGTTTTGTTTTTATTAATTTTTATTTTTTTCATTTTCATGATAGTTCAATTTTCTGTAAATTTGTTTTCTTCATTTTCATGAAAGGATAACCAGCTGTGATAAACTGTGCATGCTGGTACAAGATAATTTCAACTTTAGATCCATTTCCATGAACTGGTACCGAAATATTGCTCTCTGATGTGAAGTTAGTGGCCTATATTGTATATATATGTATAAAACTGAATAACTCAGCATTTGAAAGTAGTGCATAATTATATCGCATATATCAAACATTTATAAACTAATATAACATCTGTATAAACTGTATATATTTAATTTATTTTTATATTTTAGTGCACAGAAAATAACTGACGAAAAAAACCCATTCTGTTTCTACATTTAGAGCTGTGACAAGTATATCTGGTGTATTTAGTGTAAATCTATTTTGATACTTCGGTACATACAATATGTACATCATTAATATATCCCAGACAATAATACAAATAACAGGTGTAACCAGTTTGCATTTGATATATCTTAATTTTTCAGTATATAAAATTTATTTTAGCTCGATTGCGAAGAAATCTCACAGCTTTTATTAACCTCTCTCAAGTCTGCTTCCTGGGTGGAACCACTACTATTGTTGTTTTTTTAGAGGCAACAGGTCAAGCTGAGGATCCAACCTGAAACCTCTGGTGTGTGCGACCAACATAATATCAATGATCAACACAACTAGGATTAATCAGTATAAGTTATGTTAAATATACACCAGTTTAATTATGAAGCCTCAGATAAACAAACGCAGCCAGCAATGTATTGGTTACACTTGTACTGTCACAGTGGTGTAAAGTAATCAGTTACAGGCGGAGACAACTACGGAGATAATACGGGTCTAAGTACATGTCCGAGATAACATGTGAATGGTAATTTGGAGGGTGGATGTGTACATGAATGACAGTATCTTGTAATGGTGAGATATTTACTTGTTTATACCGCATGCTGCATGTGCTGGGTAATACTACTCTACACTTTGTTGGCATTTAAGTTATTTGTTATTAACCTTTTTTTGTTTCAAGATAATTCATTTCAGGTTAGGTTATTTGGTTATATTGTGTTTACTTACAACACTTTGTATATGGTCAATAGTTGTTATATTGTGTTTACACTTGATAATTTGTGTATGGTCAATAGTTGTTATATTGTGTTAACACTCAATAATTTGTGTATGGTCAATAGTTGTTATATTGTGATTACACTCAACAATTTGTGTATGGTCAATAGTTGTTATATTGTGATTACACTCAAAAAAATTTGTATGGTCAATAGTTGTTATGTTGTGTTTACACTCAATAATTTGTGTATGGTCAATAGTTGTTATATTGTGATTACACTCAAAAATTTGTGTATGGTCAATAGTTGTTACTTTGTGTTTACACACAAAAATTTGTGTATGGTCAATAGTTGTTACTTTGTGTTTACACACAAAAATTTGTGTATGGTCAATAGTTGTTATTTTGTGTTTACACACAATGAAATGTACATGGTTAAATGTTGTTATATTGTGTTACACTCAATGAATTGTATATGGTTAGATATTGTTATGTAGTGTTTACACACAATTATTTACATATGGTTCAATTTTGTTGTGTTGTGTATACTCACAATAATTTACATATAGTTTAATGTTGTTATGTTGTGTTTACATACAATAATTTACATATCGTTAAACATTGTTATGTTGTGTTTACTCACAATAATTCACATATGGTTAAATGTTATGTTGTGTTTACACACAATGATTTACATTTGGTTAAATGTTGTTATGTTGTGTTTACATACAATTATTTGCCTATGGTTAAATGTTGTATTGTGTTTACACACAATAATTTACATATGGTTAAATGTTGTTATGTGTTATACATGCTAATTTACATATTGTTCGCTGTTGTATTGTGATTACAAAGGTTGTGGGTTCAAGCCAAGCTCAGACAAAATACTTTATAAGCGACAGTTAGTCAGTAACTTCTACTTAGTTACCTGTTTATGTATTCAAGGTTATCCTCCACCAATAAAACCAGATGCCACTTATGACCTATAATTTTGTAAAGGTATTTTTTAATTCCATTAAACAATTGTATCTGCTTGGCAATTGTAGTAATCTTGTTGCACACCAATGTGAGGGTGTTGTTAGTAGTGAGTGATTCAATGGGTTCTCCCCTGTTTCTTCCCATATCATGATTATAAGAAAATCCATTCCGAAAGAGTCTCTATAGAGATGTCGAGAAAAAAATTAACGTATTCCAAAGGATGGAATTTACTATCTGAACTGAAAAAGCAATGAATGATTCTTTTCTTGCAAACAGAATGAACAATTATTTTAATTGAATTAATCAGTATCTCTTTTTACCACAGTTGCTTTTAAGACCTCAAATCATATACAATTTAACCTGCCTTAAGCAGTCAGTCAAGGGAAGGAGCCAAATTTGCCTTTAAAACAGGTTGTTGCTTAATACAGGTTATTTGCTATGAAATCGTATAAATGGGAAATAGCAAATGTGGCTGCTTAAGACAAGCGACTATTCAATAGAAGAAACCGCTGACACAGGTTATACTGTAAATGTAATGAACATTATATAGGTAAAATGTCAAGTCACAGATGAATAGCCATCACAGCACTAGAACTTGATCTCAATGTAAGGGTGAGATATAATTCTGGTAAAATAACCGAATGTCCATATCTGACATGTGAGAACATACATTACAGATGTATAGCCATCACAGCACTAGAACTTTATCTCAATGTTAGGGTGAGATATAACTCTGGAAAAATAAGCAAATGTCCATATCTGACATGTGAGAACATACATTACAGATGTATAGCCATCACAGCACTAGAACTTTATCTCAATGTAAGGGTGAGATATAACTCTGGAAAAATAAGTGAATGTCTGTATCTGACATGTGAGAACATACATTACAGATAAATAGCCATCACAGCACTAGAACTTTATCTCAATGTTAGGGTGAGATGTAACTCTGGTAAAATAAGCGAATGTCTGTATCTGACATGTGAGAACATACATTACACATTTTTCATTCATATGTGGTGTACTCTCGATGTACAGACTGATTAAGGATCAATGTAATGTAGATAAACATTGATACTACATCTATTGTTTTTATCATTTTAAGCAAATTCGGTTGTGTCTCAATTTGCATAATTGTTTATATGCCCTCGCCATTCGTCCATTCGAAAAAAAATGTTTTGGAATCAGTAATATTTGAATGGGCCTGTGTATTTAATTAGCATTTAGTAGATTTACAGTTTTCAAATGTTAGTGATAATAGGACTGACCTGCATTTTATTTTTCATTGTTGATTGTTATCATTTTCAAACAAAAAACCATGCAGACACTTGAGATGATCAGATAAGAGTTTTGTAAAATGTCGTTGAGTCATCTTATCTACATCAATCACAGAGATGCACTTACACACTTAATGTTTAAACAGTTTATGTCAGTTACATTATAGCTTGTGGTTGTCATTTAGACATCAACCTTTACTTGGTAATGTATAGTTTCAACTTATTTATTCAATTCTGGCAAACTTATACAACCGGACTGGTTAGCTCAATCGACAGCATGTCTCACAATCAATCCAGGGGTCATGAGTTTAAATTCCCATCCCATCCCATCAAATAGAGATGCATGCTTATTGTAACAACAGAATTCTGTGGAATTAAATGTCTCTCCCATATTACTTTATCACAAAGTCAGGCTATGAGGAAGTGCAGTTATCAATACAAGGCCAAGGATAGATATATAACATCAAATAGAGATGCATGCTTATTGTAACAACAGAATTCTGTGGAATTAAATATCTCTCCCATATCACTTTATGACAAAGTCAGGCTATGAGGAAGTGCAGTTATCAATACAAGGTCAAGGATAGATATATAACATCAAATAGAGATGCAATACCATATACTGAGGTTTATCATGTCAAAGCATTCATATTTGTTGATAAACTGCCTGTCTGATAAACATAGGTTTATCACATCAATGCAAGTTTATCAAGCACATGACATTAGTATTAATAATTATACATTTTGAACTGGACGGAACTACTTTTAATCCTACTTAAAATGAATAAAAAACAATATACGAATATTGACATGATAAATGGAATACCATGATAGTGTCTGATATTATCAACATTATCAGGTTCGGCACCACCTGATAAAGTTGATAATATCAGGCACTAACATGGTTTTCTCTTTGTCTGATACTTTGTAATGATGAAGAACCAAGGTTAATATTATGTAGGGGTCAAGGTTAACTTATTATCAGTAGAGTACAAGCACTATGTCAAATGCTGCATGGTTTTGAGTAGTTACTACCTATTACACAACTACGAGCCAAATTGGGTGACTTTGGGACACAGAAAGTCAACATTTTGAAGGCTACAATAAGTTAATTAATGATAAAGGTCATGGACAAGGTCATACAAATGTATTGCTACATAGTTGTGTGTAATTGTACCCATTGATACAACAGTTGTGTACCTGGGGCAAACAATCTTAAAGAAATGTAGCTTAATGCAGAACTTAACATTTTGTAGGCAAACTTAGTTATTCGTAGAGGTCAAGTAATCCAAAAAGTGCTGCATGGTGTTGAGAAGTTCCATCAACTCACAACTATGAACAAAATTTGGGCTCTGGAAAGAAACAGAGCTAACCACAAAGACATACCTTCTTTAAGCCCAGATAATTACTTACAAAGATCAAGGTCATCCTAAAAATACTGCATGTTTTGTAGTATTAGCCATTACACAACTATGTACCTAGAGGTCAAGCCCAAGGTCACTCGAAAAAATGTTTCATTGTTTTGAATAGTACAGTACCTAAAACAAAATTGTAGACCAATTTTGGTGACTCTAGGCCTAACAGTTTCTGAGTAACTGAGCTAAGTGCAAAAACATAATGTTGCATAGGTTAAGTATTTTATCAGTAGAGATAAAAGTTAAGATTACCCAATAAATGCTGCAAGGTTTGAGTAGTACTTCCCATAACAAATCTATGAACCAAATTTGGTGATTCGGCCTAGAAATTTCAGAGATACAGAGCTATACACAAAAAATTTAACAACGTGTAGGCTAAGTTTTTACGTGTAGAGGTCAAGGTCACCCAAAACATTCTACATGTTTTTCTAGAAGTACAACCCATTACACAACTATTTGCCAAATTTTATGACTCTGGGTAATAGCTTGACATTGAGTTATTGCCCCTGCTGATGAAAAAGTAACATCTATGTCTCTTTCTTTTTTTTTCTTCGAAAAGGTGAGACAAAAATGATGTGACAAATAAAGAGTGGCATAAATAAGAAACTATAAGGAATTATACTGAGTGAAACCAGACAATTTTAGATATTCAAGATAGATTGAAGCCGGATGTTATTCCCAATATTTAAGAACAATCATGAAGCCATATATATTTATTACATATGGGTCACGTAGCTACTATAAAAGATTGATCTTATGTGAAGCCAGATTGCTTTTTGTTCTAGATATTAACCATGTAACTACGGATACTATAAAAGATTTATCACGAGTGAAGCCAGGTATCTTTTTTTTCCAGATATTCACCATGTAACTACCGATGCTATAAAAGATTTATCATGAGTGAAGCCAGATATTTTTTCCAGATATTCAAGATTGATCATGTATGAATCCATGTATTGTTTTTATTCAAGATAATCACCATGAAACTTCTATAAGAGATCAATCATGATTGAAGCCATATATTTCATATTCCAGATATCCACCATGTAACTGCTGTTAAAGATCAATCATGAGTGAAACCAGATATTTTATATTCCAGATATTCACCATGAAACTGCTATAACAGATCAATCATGAGCGAAGCCAGATATTTTATATTACAGATATTCACCATGCAACTGATAAAAGAGAACAATCATGAGTGAAGCCAGATATTTATATTCCAGATATTCACCATGTAACTTCTATAAGAGATCAATCATGAATGAAGCCAGATATTTTATATTCCAGAATACTCACCATGTAACTGATATAAGAGATCAATCATAAGTGAAGCCAGATATTTTATATTCCAGATATTCACCATGTAACTACTAAAAGGGAACAATCATGAGTGAAGCCATATATTTTATATTCCAGATATTCACCACGAAACTTCTATAAGAGATCAATCATGAATGAAGCCAGATATTTTATATTCCAGAATACTCACCATGTAACTGCTATAAGAGATCAATCATAAGTGAAGCCAGATATTCACCATGTAACTACTAAAAGGGAACAATCATGAGTGAAGCCAGATATTTTATATTCCAGATATTGACCATGTAACTGCTATAAGAGATCAATTATGAGTGAAGCCAGATATTTTATATTCCAGATATTCACCATGTAATTTCTAAAAGGGATCAATCATGAGTGAAGCCAGATATTTTATATTCCAGATATTCACCATCTAACTTCTATAAGAGATCAATCATGAATGAAGCCAGATATTTTATATTCCAGAATACTCACCATGTAACTGCTATAAGAGATCAATCATAAGTGAAGCCAGATATTCACCATGTAACTACTAAAAGGGAACAATCATGAGTGAAGCCAGATATTTTATATTCCAGATATTGACCATGTAACTGCTATAAGAGATCAATTATGAGTGAAGCCAGATATTTTATATTCCAGATATTCACCATGTAATTTCTAAAAGGGATCAATCATGAGTGAAGCCAGATATTTTATATTCCAGATATTCACCATCTAACTTCTATAAGAGATTAATCGTGAGTGAAGCCAGATAATTTATTTTCCAGATATTCACCATGTAACTGCTATAAGACATCAATCATGAGTGAAGCCAAAGGGAAGACAGGGCAGCCAAGTGTGTCTATTTCTGACACACAAACATGGGAGAAAGACAAAAAATATGTGGTGAGGAAACTTTCCCTTTTATGAATATCAATTGTAAATTCGGATTATTAAAAATACAATTGTTATGGATTTATGTGGCCAAGTGTTTCTATATATTTCCAAAATTGTTGGGTACCATGTATTAGAATTTATTTGATAAGTTATAAGTATTTTTGACTGTCTCCTTCATTGAACATTTTGAGAATTTGTTATTCATATCCCATGAATTGATACCTGCGAACAGTCATTTTTAGCATCAAATATTTTTTTTACTGTTTTTATGTTGTGACGCTGGTTATAACAAGAATAGATAGTCATGATATCCACAAGAAGTAACTGCAGCAATATGATCTAACTAATAAACGTGGGAGACAATTTAGGCAAAACTTTTGATGTTTCATTAACGAGATAAGACTTAGGCATGTACATGTAGATTCGTATTATGTCATGAATGTTCAACAAATACGTTTTATTAGAATAGGCTTGGTCACCTTCAATATTTGCTTTTTTAAATAACAAACATGTGGATATATATGTCATTAGCATTCAACAAATAAAATTCATTCCTTAAATATGTTTTATTAGAGTAGTCTTGGTCATCTTCAATGCATGCTTTCCTAATCTTTTCAAATATCAAGCTTCTTTTTGAAAAAGTTTGTAGCAAAATTCTGATATAGTTTCTGGTTGGTTGATTCAAACAACTTTTTCTTGGAATAAAAATGAATAAAATATTTAAAATTTTTACTGAAACATGAGGTGTTGTGGAGGCGTGATTGTCTCAGCAAATCATTTCTTACTTCTGATTTAAACTTTTTTCTGTACAAAGTGATAAAACATTAACTTTGACTTGTAGAAAAGCAAGCATCAAAGATGTTCAGCACTATTTTTTTGACGAGTTGGTTTATTGTAGGGGAGTTAACTCTTTTTGTTTTAACACAAATAATGTGAATGTGAAGTTATTTCCCTTGTGACTTAAATTTTTTATCAAAATGTTTTTTGTAAAAATTCTATATAACATATTTCTATATAATTTTTTTAATAATTTCATTTTTTTTTACAATATGTTTTCCCCGTCTCTGGGTCAATAACATGAGTAACCCTGAAGATATACAGAGTTTTTTGGTTGTTTTCGGAGACATCTTTGTGTTTACAGACCTGGTGTAGTAGTTAATTCTTTCCTTGTCTAAAAGTTCCTAAAAGGAAAAGAATTAGCTAGCTACTATATTCAGTAAGATCACTGTGTGGTTTATATTTGCATTTGTGGTTTTCTAAGTGTTCATATGTATCCAAACTGAATCATTGCCTTAGAATGTTGTTTAAAATTAAGGAAACTAATAGTAAATGAACAATGGTTATTGTTACCTTGACTAAATGAGAGCTGTTTTACTCACCCCAGTGTCAGCTGTTGGCATTGCATTAATATAGGTTTCATGGCAAGCTTGTTTCTGTAGACAGTGAATAAATTACTTTACCTATTATCACTAAAGGAAGTATATTTGGATTTTACAAAAATATTTTTTTTTCCAAATTGTCATATCAATGATTATTATGTGCTCACTGATCCTGTATAAACATTACGATGACTAAATTTAAACATTCCAAAATATTGATTGATTGAATATTAAGCATTATTTTTATACCATCGAGGGCTAAAAGATGATCAGTTAACCTAACCACTGTTTCCTGGGATCCTGAAAGGTTAACATATACTCAAGCACATCCCATCTCCACAAGTAACTGATAACTTCCTCACTTGAAGTGAGAGACAAATGTTAATGAGACACAATGTTGTATATCATTAATCACGGAGAATGTTGCCGGGTGGGGATTTGAACTCGCAACTCCTGTATTGATAGTCTGATGTGTTTCTGACAGAACTAATCGGGTCAGACCATATGCCAAAATAAAAAAGTGTACAGCAAACAGTCACAATATGACTGAAACATTGTTGAAACTGATGCTAAACAGCATACCAAATCAACCAAAATAATATATTGAAAAGGGATTTCCTATTCTGACTTAGATGCCCAGGTTATACTAGAATATATTTACAGCTTAAAATTGCAACTTATTTTGTGACATATCCTTTTGATTTCTATTTTGTAAGTCATTATTGTTTACATTTTATAAAATTTGTTTCATTATAAAAAGAGTCTGAATGATAACATGACAGTTGTCAAGCAGTATTTAAGGCATAGTACCACCATTGGAAAAAGGAAGTGCTTCCCTGGCAAAGTCGCATAATGGTGGTTTTAAATAATCCTTGTTTCTTCTTCTTTAAAGATGCATTTTCCTTATTTTAATCCTTATATGTGTAGTTTTTTTTTACCAATCCAAATAAAATTTCTCTTTTTGTCAATTTTAGTTGTATTTAGTATACCAAACCAATCGTATTTTATTCATTAATAATAATGAGATGTTTTAAAAATAATTCTATTTTTAGACATTTATAGTGATTTTTCCTACTATACTACCGTTACTGTTAACAAACGGAGAGTTTCTGCTAACTGTGCTGCTTACGGAGAGGACTCAGTTTTGAAAACATCTGAAATGGTTAAAATGTTGTTATGCATATAAAAGTGTTATTATTTGAACTAATTGTAAAAACTCAGTGTTTAGCCATGACAAACATAGTTACAACATACACTTAACCAATTGCTGATCTACTTTCATGTGCATTTATGGGTCGGGCTTTATTGAGTTTGTATTTTTCATCAGGTTAAATGAAATTTTATCACCATGTGAAGTTCTTAGGGATGCAAGCTTTCTGTTTTGTTTTAAGATCTACTGGGCAAAGGCCAGTAGGGCTTATGTCATGTTAAATTGTCCGTCATCTGTCTGTTTACCTTTTTCTTGTAGACGCGTAGCACCTTCATTCTTCATTCAATCTTAATCAAATTTACACAGCAGTTATATAACATAAGATCTTGGATGAACACTTGAACCAGTGTCATTTGACCACAAATGCCACAGGGCTTATAAGCACATGCTAACAGAAATTTTGAAAAACTTTTTCTCTGAAAGTTCAAGGCCTAGACCTTAGCTATTTTACATGTAGCATTGCATGGGGGTCCCCTAAAAGTAATGTTGAATCGGGTCCCTGGGGTAAAATTTGGGACTGCCACAGGGGTCACTGTTTTACAAAGAGTTATATAGGGAAAATGTTATAGACACGATTGTACCTTCATTTTTCATTGAATCTTAACCAAACTTGTATAGCAGTCATATAACCACAAGATCTTGGACGAGTTTTTGAACCAGCATCATTTGACCACAAATGCCCCTACACACAGAGCTTATATGTACATTTTAAGAGAAATTTAAAAAAACAACATTTTCTCTGAAAGTTAAAGGCCCAGACCTGAGATATTTTACATGTAGCATTGCAAAGAGGTCAGGTAAAAGTTTTGTTGAAGTTGGGACCCTGGGGTCAAATTTGGGACCGCCACAGGGGTCACTGTTTTACATAGAGTTACATAGGGAAAATGTTGTAGACAAGATAGTACCTTCATTTTTCATTGAATCTTAACCAAACTTGCACAGCAGTTATTTAACCACAAGATCTTGGATGAGTTTTTGAACCAGCCTGATTTGACCAAAAATGCCCCCGCCATAGGGCTTATAGCACATTTTAAGCGAAATTTTAAAAAGCATTTTCTCTGAAAGTTCAAGGCCTAGACCTTAGATATTTTACATGTAGCATGGCAGCCAGTAGAGCAGTAATGATTGGGACTTTTGATTAAATTTACACCCACGTTTGGCATCAATTTTCTTTATGCTGCACTGCAGCTGCTTTGGTAACCACAATGATGGATTCATGTTCTATTTCAATCCAGAAATACTGTAGCCTTTCAGTCCCGGCTGTTTATTAGGGAAATATTTTCATTTTAGTCTCATTTGTTTTCTTTCTGATCTTACTCTCATAAGTAGCACGATTGTAAATTATTGCATAAAGGCACATCCAGAGGGAAATCATGTAACGCCCTCATGGTTGACATCTGATCTGATATTTTGTTTGATACTTGAGTGCAAAGCTGTTGTTACTTCAAACAGATTAAAAATAAGAGATACAACATTTTTGTATTCTATGCCCATAAAATGGGAAAATGATATGTGTATACAAAAATAATAGAATACAAAAGGTCAAATTCACCATAAATGAAATTGGATGTCGACTTCTTATTTTTTATTGTTGAAATAAATGTTCATGAATTCTGAAGACGAAATTGTTCTGTAAGATCAGCCAATCAGAGATCAAATGATTCAAATATATCATTCTCTCTTGACATGCTTCTATTTACAATTAATATCTTTCCACTAGACTGAATCTTGATAGCTGCGAAAATAACCAATATTCTTGACAAGGAAATGATTTAAATCTTCGCAGCTGTCACTCATCTTACCCAAGTTTGATGAAATCTTAAAGTATTACTCAGCTGCCTAATTTTGTACTTCCTACACTTTACAGATATTGCTTGGAAATATGAAAAAAAAGCTGAAACATTGCAAGTTGAAAGCGGCTGTTTGAAGGATATTTATACAAAGACAAACATGTCAGAAGATTTTCTTCTCAGTTGTAAATCACTGTATGCGCTATATATATTATATTTCTGAACATATATATGTGGATGTGGAAAACAGAGTGATATATTGAAGAATTCAGTAAATTAAGTTAAATATTTTTATGTCCCAACCCTACTTCCAGCCTGGTCAGTCAAAGTCAAGGTCATACTAAGAGGTCAAAGGTGAAATGGGCAATATTTCATTTCTGCTCCATATTTTTTAAACCACCTAAGGGAATTTTTTTTCAATTATAAACGTCTCTCAATCAAAACTGAAACATTGTCTCAAAATTCCTTTCTTCTCCTGTTGTGGGTATTGCTCAAACACATTTCTGTCTAAGATTTTATATAATGTCAATTTCTTGTAAAAGGAGGGTCCTCCATGGCCGAGTGGTCTAAGGCACTGTCTCAAGACCACTTACCTCTCACCGCTAAGGTCAAATGTTTCAGTCGCGCTCGCTCCAAAAACTTTATGTGAAAAAGTTTCCAGTTACTTGCGGAAGGACAGCGGTTCTACTCAGTCTGACTCAGTCTGAGGTCTTCCTCCACCAGTAAAACTGGATATGCCATATATAACCTGACTCAGTCTGAGGTCTTCCTCCACCAGTAAAACTGGATATGCCATATATAACCTGACTCAGTCTGAGGTCTTCCTCCACCAGTAAAACTTGATATGCCATATATAACCTGACTCAGTCTGAGGTCTTCCTCCACCAGTAAAACTGGATATGCCATATATAACCTGACTCAGTCTGAGGTCTTCCTCCACCAGTAAAACTGGATATGCCATATATAACCTGACTCAGTCTGAGGTCTTCCTCCACCAGTAAAACTTGATATGCCATATATAACCTGAAATGTGTTGGAAATGGCATTAAACCCTATTCTTGTAAAAGATCATTTTCTACAAATTTTCAATACATTCGGGTTGGTTGGAAATCATGATTTAAGGGAGGATGTATACAATTTTAGGGGTTTCCAGTACCAAAATTTCAGTCAGTGTAATTGCAATTGCTAGTTTTAAAGGGAAGGGACCAGGCATGACTATGCGATGTATACACATGGTTATATACACCCCTGTATATACATGCCTCTCATTTTTCTACACTTTTATAATTTTTAAAAGTAGATCTATGGCAGAACACCTAAAAAACACCAAAAGAAAAACTTTTATCATACCCTTGCCTACCCTGTAGGTATAATGTGTTGGAAACTGCATTTAATAAAACACATGATAAAGTCTTATACATCAGGTTAAAATTGTCATTTTAAAATTGGGAAATTGTGTCTAGTATAACAGATTTTATGTTATAAAGAAACTGCAATGTGGTAAATTATAAGGCAGTCATTGTAAATTCAGTGTATAAACTAGAGCTGCAATTGTAAATTATGTACATACTGCTGGTGGGCATTATCTGATGTTCAATATCAGGTGTTGCGCAGATTTGATATCTACTTTGAAAGCTTTGATCTCTGTTTTTACAACTCCCCTCTGGACACCATCCACTCAATCATTGTAATGGGTAATCAGGTGTGAAAAGAGAAACTTGGCAACTCTATATTCAGTAGTTTGTCTGGGTCAGTCAGTCAAATATTACTTACATTAGTACATCTGAGCATGCATGGCTGAGTGGTCTAAGGCATTGCCACAAGATTGCTTACCTATGCAGGTCATGGGTTTGAGCACAGCTTGTTCCAAACCTTCATGCGGGAAAGTCACTTGTAGGGGAACTTGTTTCTACTCAGATTCATACTGAGGTCTTCCTCCACCAATAAAACTGGATGCCATGTGTAATCTGAAATGTGCTGAACATGACGTTCATGCAAAAATTTGTCTCCACTATATTTGTTCATGTGACAGAAATTTGCCAATTTCTTGGGGGCAGAGTGTTTGTTCTACTCCGATTCATTCTGAGGATTCCTGTACCAATAAAAGCATGTACAAAGTACGAAAACATGAAACGTTGAAAACAGTAAAGTTAGATCATAAATGTCAGCTTCCCTCGCATCTTATTGAAGTTTTGAAGCAAGATGATTGCTCATATTGATTTGAGACTACAATTAAATAAATAAGCCAAGTTTTCATGTTGAATATTCCATATTTACATAAAAAAAACACACACAATCTCATGCTTCTGGATTATTTTGCAGCCACAAAGGCACAATCATTACAGTCAAGTTGAATGTCGCTCAGTGACAATCGAGTATAATTGTGTGCTTAGACATATTCCTAAATTCACATTCAGTTGATCAAACACTGCATTAAATAAAACAGGCTCACAACAAAAGAACTCCCCAGACCTCAAGTCTAGTCACAATGTACTTCCTCCTGGTATCCAACGTTCCCTGACAGGGCAATGTTGTTATTTGTGTGCGGTAATTTTTTTCCGTCTGCATATTCATCTGTATTGCCCAAAGGCTTATGTTGTAGTGATATGTCTTTCAGTGTCCTTGGCTCAGATGTCTGGTTGCGAAAGTGAATACCCTGAGGTCAGAAGGCTGGAACTAGTGCAAACCCGGAATCCCTAAAGAGTTCCAACATCTTGAAGCTTAAACATAAGTTATTCATATGATCCATATGTGCCAAAATTATAATGCGATATATGTATTTAGATTATTTGATTAAACATGTTTAAACTTAAAGATGGCGGCTCTCTTAAAAGGTTCAAGGTTTGCACTAATTCCATGAAGGGCGTTTAAAAACATTTATGAAGATGTGTTTTTTTTTGTAATATAGAAACAAATTCATAAAAAATGTAATTTAAAATCACATAAAAACGCCAAATTTTTTACATGAAAAAACATGAGCATTGAGCTCATAATTATACTGGACTTGAAATATTCTTTGACTTCATTTTAAAAGATCCAACTGACCAATTGATTTCACTATTGTCTGGCATAGCTGCTTATTGTCATCATTAAATCTCGCTATTGTCCGGCACAAGCTGCCATAATACAAATGAACAGTTGCTTATTGTCATCATTAAATTTCGCTATTGTCTGGCACAAGCTGCCATAATACAAATATATAGTTGCTTATTGTCATCATTAGTTAAAACATAGTTTATTTCCAATCTTTACAATATAACAACATATTTGTGAAATAATAAGAATAGGAACAGAACGAAAGATGAATCTTATAAAGTTCTTATCCAAGAATACAACTGTCATTATAAAATAGCAGTTAATCATAGTATGAATATGCTTAATATTAAGTACATTTCTAACATTATAAATGATAAGAGTTTGGAAGGAAAAAAACGATTAACAAGAGAATATTTAACAAATTTGAGTTAAAAATTTAAAAAAGAAGAGATTGAGAAACATTTAATATTTCATATGGTAAAGAGAAATGGAAATGCAGAAATTGGGGGGACTAGTGCATGCTTTGAGTGAGACTTATGTCAAATGAACAGAAGTGAGGCTGGTTACAGATCACTATTTATATTCAAAATCTTTTACTAGATGAGTTGAATTTTTGGACAGTTTTGAAAATAGTTATGTTTATGGCATATGTAAGATTTGAGTTACCAAACAATAAATTATTTACAGACACAGCCCATAATGGATTAAGTTTCCACAATAAGTTGGCACGAATAGTATCATAGAGCGGACATTTCAGAAAGAAATGATACACACTTTCGATACTTCCGCAAGCACAAAGGGGAGATTCAACAATGTTTTTATGAAATATGTGTTGGTTTAAGGAACTACAATTAATATGTAATCGCGTGTGCAGTATTTGTGTTCTCCTATTTTCAGAGTAATAGTATTTTGGTTGTTTCTTTATGTCCTGGTTAAGATGTTGCTTAAAAGTAGTCATAGAAGTAGCATTTCATGCAGCAGTTGGAAGACTGTTCAATTTTCACATTACAGATGGAAGAAAAGATGTTGAATAAAGCTTTGTATGAGAAAATGGAATTTGATAATCACTTGCACTTCTTAGATTATAGACCGATGCTTCGCTAACCAAAGAATGTGCTAGCGAGGAAAGATAAGGCGGAGTTTCATTATTTATCATTTTATAAAAGATGATAAGTTTGTGTTTTTGTCTATGAGCCGAGAGATTTTCCCATCCAACAACCTTGTAAAGATCATAAAGAGATACTTATTAAGTTGCTCCTATAACTATGCATGCTGCTTCATTTTGTATTTTGTCTAGGTCTTGTTTTTTGTTATTAGTGCAATTATCCCAAATAGTGTCGCAATACTGTAAGAGGGGTCTAATAAATGATATATAAATAATTTCTAGGTAATAGTTGTCATCATTAAATTTCGCTATTGTCTGGCACAAGCTGCCATAATACAAATGAACAGTTGCTTATTGATATCATTAAATTTCGTTATTGTATGGCACAAGCTGCCATGATACAAATGAACAGTTACTTATTGTCATCATTTAATTTTGCTATTGTCTGGCACAAGCTGCCATAATACAAATGAACAGTTGTTTATTGATATCATTCAATTTTGTTATTGTATGACACAAGCTGCCAAAATACAAATGAACAGTTGTTTATTGATATCATTCAGTTTCGTTATTGTCTGGCACAAGTTGCCATTAAACAAATGAACTGTTGCTTATTGTCATCATTAAATTTCGCTATTGTCTGGCACAAACTGTCATGATACAAATAAATTGTTGCTTATTGTCATCATTAAATTTTGTTATTGTCTGGCACAAGCTGCCATGATACAAATGAACTGTTGCTTATTGTCATCATTCAATTTTGTTAATGTCTGGCACAAGCTGCCATAATACAAATGAACAGTTGCTTATTGATATCATTAAATTTCGCTTTTGTCTGGCACAAGCTGCCATGATACAAAGGAACAATTGCTTATTGTCATCAATAAATTACTCCATTACTGTCCTATATCTCAAAAAGAAACTCGTACATTGTATATGGTAATGGTTACTCTACAGAACATGTATTTATCAGCTTAAGCCTTTATTTGTAGGTGTGTTCCCATTTATTAGTAGGTGTGGTCTACAACTTTGTCTTATATGGAGGGATTGAAGTTGGCTCAAGTGATCAATATGACATGACACCTTTTCGCACGTAAGACCCAGACCCATGCCTCAAAGGTCAAGGTCATTGGCATGTTGCACATAAATGATTTTTTAATGAGATATGGCCCTTTGAATATTTTAAGCATTTTTTTTGTGATCGCTATTTCTCGGCAACCATTGGCTAGAATTCAATGACACTTCACAAAAGTGATTTGTACCAAGCCTAGTTGTGCATATTGTTGGCATGTTGTGGCTGAATCATTTTTCAATGAGTTATGGCCCTTTAAATTTTCAGACATTTTATTTTGTGGTCGCTGTTTCTTGGCAAACATTAGCTGGAATTCATTGACACTTCACAAAAATGATTGGTTATTCTAATTGGTTCACTGTTACAAAGTGGGCAGCAATAATTGTAGCAGGGCACCATCTGGGGGTATTCATCACCTTCAGTGATATGTCAAGTTATTTTCAAAGACTATTTGGGGAGCATGTGACACTTACCATTTTTTTGTTGTTTTTCTTTCCTGTAATGATTTTAATTGTATATGATGTTATATAAATTATGCTCTCCTGTAATGGAGAATTAAATAATACCAGTCATAATAGTGCAGTCAAATAAGGTCAATTAATAATAATTGATTGACAAATGGCATTATGCTTACAGTGCAGTTTGTTAATAAGGTCAACTAATAATGATTGATTGACAAATGGCATTATGCCAACAGTGCAGTTTGTTAATAAGGTCAACTAATAATGATTAATTGACAAATGGCATTATGCCAACAGTGCAGTTTGTCAATAAGGTCAATTAATAATGATTGATTGACAAATGGCATTATGCTTACAGTGCAGTTTGTTAATAAGGTCAACTAATAATGATTGATTGACAAATGGCATTATGCCAACAGTGCAGTTTGTTAATAAGGTCAACTAATAATGATTGATTGACAAATGGCATTATGCCAACAGTGCAGTTTGTCAATAAGGTCAATTTATAATGATTGATTGACAAATGGCATTATGCCAACAGTGCAGTTTGTCAATAAGGTCAATTTATAATGATTAATTGACAAATGGCATTATGCCAACAGTGCAGTTTGTTAATAAGGTCAACTAATAATGATTGATTGACAAATGGCATTATGCCAACAGTGCAGTTTGTCAATAAGGTCAATTAATAATGATATATGTTGGCACATTCCATTATGCCAACAGTGCAGTTTGTCAATAAGGTCAATTAATAATGATTCATTGGCACATATCATTATGCCAACAGTGCAGTTTGTCAATAAGGTCAATTAATAATGATATATGTTGGCACATTCCATTGTGCCAACAGTGCAGTTAGTCAATAAGGTCATTAATAATGATTCATTGGCACATAGCATTAGGCCAACAATGAAATTTGTCAATAAGGTCAATTAATAATTATATATGTTGGCACATGTCATTATGCCAACAGTGCAGTTTGTCAATAAGGTCAATTAATAATTATATCTGTTGGCATATGTCATTATGCCAACAGTGCATTTCGAAATTTGTAAAAAATATCTTCATGCTTTTAAGCTTCAAAATTACTTTTTCTTCTTGAGCTAAAATACTAACTATGGCAATAGCAGGACATTCAAACTGACGTTGCTGTGTTGTTGTTTTTTTAAACAATATTTATTTGTTATCAGCATATAACATATTATACATATATTCGATATACAACAGAATTGAGAAGAAAGCTAGTTCTAGCTTGTACAAAGTCTCTCTTCTGAATATCTTGCAAGGACTATACAATGGTTTTACAAATGCAAATGAAACAAATTAATAACTGTGAAGAGAACAAAGTTGAAAGGGGAAGATAAAGTAGATATATAGAATAAGGAAAGGAGAGGTGTGATCACATGATGCCTGTTGAGGTGATGTGGGTCACTCTTATGACAATAAAGGATAGTTCAACTCAATGGTCTTCGAGATATATTTTTGGACATGGTCAAATATTTGACTGTTGACATCATCAGAGAGACGGTGCTGTATTGCTTCTGAAAACAGACTATCAATCTGATTGCCTCCCAGACCACCAGTCTAGTCACAATGTAATACTGGGTAAAGAAGGATCACAGACTTCCACAACAACAATACTGTTATTTGTTTGAAGCAATTTGTCTGTCTCTTTGTCAACATATTGCCCATATGTCTTTAATGAGTTGTACTGTAGTGTAGTGATAGATCTTTTGGTCTTTTTGGTTTGGATGTCTGGTACTTAAGGTCAGATGGTGGCATTATTTAGGGGTTAGGGTTTATATTAATCTAAACCTTCTCTGAGTTTTTATGCTCCTGTCATTCCAGGAATGGAGTTACTGTTTTACCATCTGACAAATTATTTTCCAATGAGTATAGTTTTCTGAAAGGGTTTTCTGTATAAGAAAAGGGATTTCTGTATTAATGATATTTGTAGGTTGCTGTTTAACTATAGAAAACAGGTCAAGTTTGACATGTGTTTACATCAGTCAAACTTTACAGAAATTGGGGCCTCTTTTCCACTCAATTTTTGATAACATCAAGGAATTATATAGAGAAGGAAAGGCAACTGATTGAGATTTTGTAAATGCTCGCGTAGTCACACAAAATCTCGCAATATCTCGTTTTCAATTATCTTAACTTCTCGCAATATCTTGTTTTCAATTATCTTAACTTCCATTCATCGGACGGACGGACGGACGGACGGACGTTCTTGTGGAAGTGATGTTGTGGGGTGCGGTTTTGATATGTTATAAAACATCTTTTTTTTCATAAAACAAAACAAAAACTATTTTCTTTCTAACCCTAATGTCACAAACCTTGAGATCCAACCCTAATGACACTAAAAAAGAATGAAAAAAGGTGAAAAAAAAGTAAAAGAAAAATGTGAAGAAAATTAAATTAACCCCACAATGCCATTTGCACATTGTGAACATTGCACCCCACAAGTACCAAAAAACCCCACAAGTCCATTCTGTACTGGCAACTCAACCCACAAGTGCTGCTCCAGACGTACGGACGGACGGACAGATGGATGGATGGATTATTAAGAGTTCAACTTCTTTTAAAAAATATTTAATAAAGTTTGTCAAAAAGTTCATTAATAGTTTTGACTTTGTAGTAATTTTTTGGTTTGGTTCTCTAGGATGAAAAAAATAATCAAGGCATAGTAAAAAGTATGGACTGATGGTGGTGGTTACCAACTGGGTTTGAATGTTGATGCCTGGTGCAGCATTCAAGTTTAACTTTCTGTTCTTACTGGTTTAAAGATTAATTTAATGTGTGAACATTAATTATATTTAAAACTTTGATAATGTCCCTTAAACAAAGTAAAATTGAGATAATGTGTGAACATATTAAGTAAATTGTATTTAAAACCCTGATATGTCCCTTTAACAAAGTAAAATTGAGATAATGTATGAATATTAGTAAATTGTATTTAACACCCTGATATGTCCCTTTAACAAAGTAAAGTTGAGATAATGTGTGAACATAAATAAATTGTATATTAACCCTGATATGTCCCTTTAACAAAGTAAAGTTGAGATAATGTGTGAATATTAGTAAATTGAATTTAAAACCCTGATATGTCCCTTTAACCCTTTACTACATAGATACGCGTTTTCACGCACCAATCACAGAAGGTCTTTGAAAACAGTGCAGGAAGAATTCAGATTGCTCGTAATGAGCAATCTGAACACTTCCTGCACTGTTCTCCACTCTGTCAGTTAATATAAACATAATTCACCCAATAATTCGAAAGCCTTCTATATTATGTGTCCATAGGCGTCTATATTAGAGGTGTCCAAAGGCGTCTATATGAAGTAAAGGATAAACAAAGTAAAATTGAGATAATGTGTGAACATATTAAGTAAATGTATTTAAAACCCTGATGTGTCCCTTTAACAAAGTAAAATAGAGATAATGTGTGAACATTAGTAAATTGTATTTAAAACCGTGATATGTCCCTTTAACAAAGTAAAATTGAGATAATGTGTGAGCATTAGTAAATTGTATTTAAAACCGTGATATGACCCTTTAATAAAGTAAAATTGAGATAATGTGTGAATTTTAGTAAATTGTATTTAAAACCCTGATATGTCCCTTTAACAAAGTAAAATTGAGATAATGTGTGAACATAAGTAAATTGTATTTAAAACCATGATATGTCCCTTTAACAAAGTAAAATTGAGATAATGTGTGAACATTAGTAAATTGTATTTAAAACCCTGATATGTCCCTTTAACAAAGTAAAATTGAGATAATGTGTGAACTTCAGTGAATTGTATTTAAAACTGTGATATGTCCCTGGGATCGAATGTTGATGCCTGGTACATTCAAGTTTAACTTTCTGTGCTTACTGGTTTAAAGATTAATTTAATGTTTGACCATTAATTATTTCTAAAACTTTAATATGTCCCTTTAACAAAGTAAAATTGAAGTAATGTGTGAATGGATCATGTTTTTAGCGATTGAAATTTAAAAAAAATTTACCTACAATGTTAGTGGTATTAAATAATTTTAACGCATTGAACAGGAATCTTTTACACTTTAGATTTTGCAAGACTTTGCATATAACCAGTCTACGTGAGATGAAAGATGTCTGCTGGCCAAGTTTCATTATTATTTTGTTACCTTTGAAAAGTGTCTCTACAAGCAAGGACTTGGCAGCAAAGCTAAAGTGGCATTAATCATTAATTTCTACCATTCTATAGTCTGCTGTTTGCATTTTTATATTCGTTTTTATCTCCCATCTTCTCTCAATGCCTGTGTGTGCATGCATTATGCAAGTATGCATGCATGCAAGTATAATTCCAAGTTTTATATTCCAACTTCCTTGTTAAGGAAGCCATTCATCTTTCATCCATCCCATATGCTACAACATTTCATGTTATAGACTGTCTAGGATTAATTACAACCGGCAGGAAGTTATTTACATTTATAGCACGTCTGAACCAATTTACTTAATATGGCCCACACATAACATATGACTCTTTTTTATGTGTCACTGCCACCATTGTTGGTTATTTTAAGTACAATAAAGGCATTGTTGTTGTTGTTATTTTTAGAGATTTATTTTTAGGATTATTAATGGTAGTTATAATGCTATCCTATATATAGCTGTATAAGGACCTGTTTGTTATGCTTCTTTTATATAGCTGGGCCTGATTAGCTCAGTTCGTTACACGTCTGACTATCAGTCCAGACCGCAGCATGGTCTAGTGGTAGAGCGTCTGCCTTGCATGCGGAAAGTCATGGGTTCAATCCCCGGCCGGGTCATACCAAAGACTTGTACTAGAAGCTTCCTCGCTTGACGCTCAGCATTTGGAGGAGAGTTCTAGGTCTGGTCAGCCCGGTGTCAGGATAATGTGACTGGGTGGGGTATCATACCATGTGTCTGCGGCATGATACTCCAGTGTGACAGCGCTTAGAATACTGTCTCAAGTAGACACTGTCACGATATGACTGAAAAATTGTTGAAAGCGACGCTAAACACCATACAGCAACAACGACTATCAATCCAGGGGTCTTGAGTTCAAATCCCTGCTCGGCAACAGTCTCCGTGATGATAGATATATGATATTGTAGCTCATTATCATTTGTCTCTCATCGCTGACTCAATTGGGAAAGTTATCAGTTACTTTTAACCTTTCAGGATCCCAAAAAACAGTGGTTAGTTAAACTGATCATCTTTTAGCCCTCGATGGTATAAAATGACCCTAAATACTCAATCAATCAATCTTTTATATAGATTTTGTGGTCAAGTGGTAAAGTGTTTTTGTTTACTTTATAATTTTTTTATTTTTTTTTTTTTTATGAAAATAAAAAGGGTCAGAGTGCCATGAAAAAAAGGGGGCGCGCGGGGATAATAATCTAGCAATTAATTTATTATGGCCTTAACCAGTATGCCGGATCACATCGGAGTCCACAACAGCAACCATACAAATTAACCCAATCAATCTCTGCTAAATCTCAGTGACATAATAAAGAATCTGATTTCTGGTAATAAGCCATGTGATTTCAGATCTTTCCCAGAACCGGTTTCACTAAAAATATTCAAGAATACAGCTGTTTATAGACAATCTTTCTAAACACAAATTTGTAGATGTTAAACTGAAAATATAAAGGGATTTTTCGAAATTTCGAAATTGGCTTAAAACATTTTTGTCCATTTATCACATACCTATATATACTTGATGACCCTGTATTGCCAAAGGAAGATCTATTTAAACATGCCAAATTAATATATTGAAAGGGGATTATCTAATTTGGGGTAAGCAGCTAGGTTAGACTAAAATATGTTTTTCACTTAAAATTGCAGCTTATTTTATGACATATTTAATGAGTCTCATGATTTCATTTTGATTTCAGTTTGCTCCATTTCATTTTGCTCTATTTCATTTTGATCTCAGACTATCCCACTGACTTCTCACCCATTTTTCCCCCTTCAATTTCCATGATTTTTATTCAGACAACCTTAGTTTATACCTGAGGCCCCTTTATGACAAAATGGCCCTGCTGTTGTATTAAAGGGACATTCAACAATTTAGATAAACTTTCACTTAACTTTATATCTGTAAATTATACATCTACATGCTGTAAATATGAAATAGAATGATTAGGAATGTGTGCAGGCCCATCATAGTCTATCCAAGAACTGGATATCTATCGAATCAGGTCTATCAACCCCAAATAAAAAAGCAGGGAATTCTTTGCTTGTCCCATAATTCATAGCAATTGAACACTTACCAAATTCAAACTTTCAGTTGAAGCAACTGACCAATCAACGTGCTCAAATGTGGCTTTCCCAACATTGCTATTTAACAGCCCCAATCGGAAGAGCTTGGTCCGGTCAGTACTACAGACTAAGACCCATGATTACTATGTTGTAAAGGAGCATTACTCTTGTATATAGTTGAACGACATCATATTTCGCATCGTCATAGTCGAATATGACAAAAGTGTAACAAAGTATTTTATTTGCATAGACTTTTACAGTTTAATAGGTAAAATTAAAAAAAAAATGTCAGTTTGTGTTGTTTTTTTCGAAAATAGCAGTAAAACTGCACATTTACCATATATCAAACATCATATATTATGGATATTCTGTGCAATGACATATATTGTACTTTGTCTCTGTAGTGTAAAATTCTTCAGTTTTGTTGACCAAATACTAACTCGTGGTCCGCGATAAAGTCACTCATTGGCCAATATCAGGATATGCTAAAACATTGACAAATAAAACGGAAATTGCCGACCTGTGTATTAATGAATTTCTCATAAATAAGATAAATTACAAGGACGGAATCAACCATTCTCTTCAAATATCCTGTTTGTGAATCAATAAACTTTCCATTTTTTACTGAACAGAAAATTTACAGGTGATGCATCTTTAACATGTAGAATAAGCGTCTCAGTCCAAGTTATGTAGAATGATGCCATATCTATATTTTTAAACTACAGTCTGAAATAGGTAAAAAAGTGTACCTGCATCACACCTGGCTCCTGTTTCACCAACATATACTTAAATACTTAAAAACTTAAATATAAGAAAAGCAGCCATATGATCATGATTTTAGACTGGTTCCAGTAAAACTGCATATTGTGTCATTGATATTGATTATATAATAGATAAATAACCAGTCAAAACTTAGTTAAGTTTTTAAGTATTTAAGTTAAATGTTGGTGAAACAGAAGCCTGGACTGTGTTTGGTAATGTTAAATATTTATGCATTAGCCATCATGTTATAAAACAAGTCAACTGAACAATGTTTTTCACTGCTTATATTTGCTTGCACTGGGTCCACTTGGTCTATCTATCCCTCGGTACATCCAGGTATGCCGAATTTTACCATGTTGATTCATCCGGGTCAGGTGCACGCAGAGCTATTCAGAATTATGCTGAATAATCCGAATGAAATAGCATGGCACATTTCGAGAACAGGTTTGGTCAGCTGTTTTGGTATCCTGGTAACATACGTGTACTTGATTGATATTTACCGAACTGGGTTAGCCACCATGTGACTGGCAAGGGTGAAAATTGGCCGCACCCCGACTGTTTATCAGTTTAACATAGAGAAACTTTTAATTTAGAATTTTTCTTATACACCAGTGTACAATATTTTTGAGAATTGCATCAATATCATTTTGCCAAAAATACTGCTATTCTCCATTTTATTTGGATCATTTTCTCATTGTTAATGACAGATGTCTTTAATTTCCACCTTCTCCTCTCCTTTTTCAAATGTCTCCCAATTCCCATCAGCAGATACTTGGGAACATCAATGTGCTGACATCATGTGTTTTTTGTGTTTTATTACAGTATCAAGTTTAGTAGTGTATCCTGAAGATATAGGATATGTAATGGATATGTTTTATATTAATTTATGCCAGATGATCTGGCAGTGATATAATCATGAATGGGCCACAGGAAACAATTAGCATGTATGTTATACTGTCTACATCACTAGGTTACAGGTTTTGTGTGAAAACACCAATATTTATGAATAATATTAGCATATTAAGGTTGTTTTGGCAGATTATTTCAAAACTACTGTGTCATCACCCTATGGTTATAAGTGTGTTAAAATTAAAGAATTTGGATTTTGAATTAAATATTGAGGGTTAATAGGTGATAATTTAACCTAACCAGTCTTTCTTGGGACTCTGGAAGGTTAACCAGTACTCAAACACCCCCATCTCTTCAAGCAGTTGATAACTTTCCCACTTGAATCAGTGGTGAGAGGAAAATAACAATAAGACGTAATGCCGTATATATCAATCATCACGGAGACTCGTGTGGCTGGGTGGATATTAAAACTCATGACCTCTTGATCTAAACTCAGATGCGCTACCAGCTATGCTAACTGGGCCCACAAACGATTAAAAAACATGGCAATGTTGACATTGAATTTTATAGTTTTATATCGAATAAAACAGCCTACATTATGAACATATAACCACATGAAGATGTTGATCCTTAAGGACTGTTTGACACTGCATATTTAAGATGTTATTAATACATGTATATTTAAAAATCTGGTGGTATCAAAGTTTTGAAAATATGAGAAAATCTTAAAAATTTAATTGATGTTTCCCTGGAAATTATTGCATGTGTTTTATTCCTGCAAAAACTGATAAAAAAGTTAATATTCATTACACTTTTTCGTTATATGCCTATATACGATGCCATTTAACCATTTATAAGAGTTATTCCCTCTTGAAATATATTATTATAATTAAATGAAATTATAACAAAATAGCGATATGCTGATTTCAGTTTTGTTTCCTGCTGTAAGGTGTGTTTGGAGCCACGTGATGATATGGAGGGGGAAGAGGAGATATTTTAAATCTTATGTCAAATTGATGCTATTTTGTTTAAACCTTGAACGTTAAGTAGTAATATAGCCATTCATACTTTTGAAATAAATGTCTTTTGGATATGGTATATATATGGTAATCAAAGTGGTATTCATAAAATGAATTAGCTGAGGTGATCAAGTTTAAGTGTGGCCACTTGCTCAGTTTGACAGTACAAAAGATAACAATGCTAATTATCATTGATTTCTAAGGCTACCAGTTGTTTTCATGTCCACAATGTCATTCATATTTCTGGGAAATAGAGACTACTTCTTGTAGCTTTATTGGGAAAAAGACACTTCTTCTTGTAAATCCATTGGAAAATAAAGACTACTTCTTGTAGCTTTATTGGGAAATAGAGCCTTTTTCTTGTAGGTTTATTTGGTAATAGAGGCTAAATATTTCTTGTAGCTTTATTGGGAAATAGAGACTACTTCTTATAGCTTTATTGGGAAATAGAGACTACTTCTTGTAAGTCCAATTGAAAATTGAGACAACTTCTTGTAGCTTTATTGGGAAATATAGACCTCTTTTTGTAAGTCCAATAGATACTATATAGTTCTTGTAAGTCCAGTGAGAAAAAGAGACTATATGCTTGGGAAATAGATACTATATAATTCTTGTAAGTCCATTGGGAAATAGAGGTTATACACTTCTTGTAAGTCCATTGGGAAATAAGAAACTAATCCCTGTAGGTTCATTTGGTAATAGAGGTTATATACTTCTTGTAAGTCCATTTGGAATGAGAGACTATTTTTATAGGTTCATTGGGTAGTAGAGGCTATATATTTCTTTTAAGCCCATTGGAGAAAAGAAACATTTGTAAATTCAATGGTAAATAGAGACTATTAGTAAGTTCATTGGGAAAAAGATACTATATAGTTCCTGTATGTCCATTGGGAAATAAATACTATATTGTTCTTGTAAGTCCATTGGAAAAAGAGACTACCGGGTATATGCTTCATGTTAGCTCAATGGGAAATAGACACTATATAGTTCTTGTAAATCCATTGGATAATAGATACTATGTAGTTCTGTAAGTCCATTGGGAAATAGATACTATATAGTTCATATAAGTCCATTGGGAAAAAGAGACTTTGCTTCATGTAAGTTCATTGGGAAATAGATACTATATAGTTCTTGTAAGTCCATTGGGAATTAGATACTATATAGTTCTTGTAAGTCCACTGGGAAAAGGAGACTATATGCTTCATGTAAGTTCATTGGGAAATAGATACTATATAGTACTTGTAAGTCCATTAGGAAAAAGAGACTATATGCTTCATGTAAGTTCATTGGGAAATAGATACTATATAGTTCTTGTAAGTCCGTTGGGAATTAGATACTATATAGTTCTTGTAAGTCCACTGGGAAAAAGAGACTATATGCTTCATGTAAGTTCATTGGGAAATAGATACTATATAGTACTTGTAAGTCCATTAGGAAAAAGAGACTATATGCTTCATGTAAGTTCATTGGGAAATAGATACTATATAGTTATTTTAAGTCCATTGGGAATTAGAGGCTACTTCTTTCAAGTCCATTGGCAAATAGAGACTATATATTTTTGTAATTAGTGACTATATCTTGTAAGTTTATTGGGAATTAGAGACTATTTCTTTCAAATCCATTGAGAAATAGAAGCTATCTTGTAAGTTATTGGGAATTAGGTACTATGTTGTGTAAGTTTATTGGGAATAAGAGACTACATCCTGTAAGTTTATTGGGAATTAGAGACTATGTCTTGTAAGTTTTTTGGGAATTAGAGACTACATCCTGTAAGTTCATTTGGAATTAGGGACTATTTTTTGTTGGGTAATATAGATTTTTCATGACCAGATGGTCTAAGACATTGTCATTTAATGATTCCTTGCCTTTCACTCCTGAGGATTTTATGTCAGAAAGTTTACGAGTTACTTGCAGATAGATGGTTCTACTCAGAAGAATTCTGAGGTTTTCCTTCACTAAAAAATGGATATTGCATAATATAAATATAACATGTCATGTGTTAAAAATGGTAATATGCCCACCATTAAAAAAATAAGAAGTTTCATTTGATATTAGATGCTACTTTGTGATAGATGTGGTAAACAAAGGCTATTTCTATAAAATTTTTCTGTACATTTTTAAGCCCAAAATAAGTAATTGTAATTAAGTAAATGTTTTATAAAACTGATAATGGTACTTGGCCTAACAGATTTATTTCAATTGTGTGTTTCATATCTTAATTCAACATTAGTCACTTTAGTCTAAACTAAGTTAATTAAAAAATAAAAAGTTTTTGTCCTGAGTAGTAAGTCATATCTATCAGCTGATATAGCACAATGTTCGTATGTATTGGAATATATACGATGTATTGTAGAGCCAGCTGCTATACAGAGTTGAGTATCTGACACAGCAGATATAACATGTACCTCAGTTAATGCAAACTGATGGTGGCATAAATATTATCATGTAGCATCTATGCTATCATTCACCTTTCAAGGAGGTTTTTAATTTACAGCTTTTTTTTATTTTAAATTCGTTGATGACTGCGATAGTGTTGATTTGATAGATACTGGAGTATTGTTTGTTTGTTTGAGTGGTTGTATTAAAATTTTGTGGTTTTTAAATTAATTTTAATATATGGATAATGGGATAAAAAAAAAGACAAATGACTATTTTAATTAATATTTTTAAGTGTGAAGAAATGAAAATTGAAAGGAAAGATTCAGTGATGATTAAAGATGTGACACTGTATTATAAGGAAAGTACTGATAAAAGTTTTTATATCTGTCAAGATATTACAAAATATACTTGTTAATGATCTACATCGTATATTGCTGTAAATGTTGGCTGTCGCTGGATGTGAAATCAATATAGAATTTACTTGATGATAAGCTGGGAAGAAAATCATAACAACTTTTGTTGATTTGATGCTAGCAGTTTCTGCAACAATGGAGAAGTTAACAATAAAGCTTCAGTAAATGACTCTTCTTGCAAGAAATGTGATTAACTTTATAGTGTGCATAACGGAGAGAACTCATTAGGTACAGGAAAAGAGAGGTTTACATGTAAAAATGGAATTGTAAAACATATTAAAATAAACAAAACAAAATCAAAAGAAGATGACACCCTATCATCTTACTACAAACATCGAGCAGATAACCAAACATGAGAAACATGCATTTAGGAAACATCGTAAAGGTGCGCATGAAAGGAACCGATTGTGGACAATGTTTAAAGGCACATTCTCTCTTCAGGTTTATAAGGTGGTGGTGAGCAATGGTACCAAGTCTTGGTTCATCTTCAGGAGGTACAATGAGTTCCATCAGCTGTTTGAAAAGGTAAGTTTTGTCATTATCAGTCATTAGTTAAGTTTATAAAATAAACCCAGTTCCTTCTTCCCTAATTATGAACTATTATGTTAAATTTAATCAATGATTAAAATACAGTTCATTTTACATTAATGTTGTAAATAAACATTTAGCTCACCTGTGACTTTACAGGTGTTAATAATAAACATTATGCTCCTCTGTGATTTAACAGGTGCTATCTATAAACATTCAGCTCCTCTTTGACTAAACAGGTGTAATTTATAAACATTCAACTCCTATGTGACTAACAGGTGTAAATTATAAACATTCAGCTCCTCTGTGACTAAACAGGTGTAAATTATAAACATTCAGCTCCTCTGTGACTAAACAGGTGTAAATTATAATCATTCAGCTCCTCTGTGACTAAACAGGTGTAAATTATAAACATTCAGCTCCTCTGTGACTAAACAGTTGTAATTTATAAACATTCATCTCCTCTGTGATTAAACAGGTGTAATTTATAAACTTTCAGCTTCTCTGTGACTAAACAGGTGTTTTTATAAATATTCAGTTCATCTGTGACTAAACAGGTAAAATTTTAAACATTCAGCTCATCTGTGACTTTACAGGTGTTCATGATAAACATTCAGCTCATCTGTGACTTTACAGATGTTCATTATAAATGTTCAGCTCATCTGTGACTAAACATGTGTAATTCATAAACAATCAGCTCGTCTGTGACTTAACAGGTGTTATTTATAAACATTCAGCTCATCGTTGACTTTATAGATGTTAATAATAAACATTCAGCTCCTCTGTGACTTTACAGATGTTCATGATAAACATTCACCTCATCTATGACTTTACAGGTGTTCATGATAAACATTCACCTCATCTGTGACTTTACAGGTGTTCATGATAAATATTCTGCTCCTCTATGACCAAACAGGTGTTATTTATAATCATTCAGCTCATCTGTGACTTTAAAGATGTTAATAATAAACATTCAGCTCATCTGTGACTTTACAGGTGATCATGATAAATTTTCTGCTCCTCTGTGACTAAACAGGTGTTATTTATAATCATTCAGCTGATCTGTGACTTTATAGATGCTAATAATAAACATTCAGCTCATCTGTGACTTTACAGATGTTTATGATAAACATTCAGCTACTCTGTGACTTAACAGGTGTTCATGATAAACATTCATCTCATCTGTGACTTTACATGTATTCATGATAAAAATTCATCTCATCTGTGACTTTACAGGCATTAAATATAAGCATTCGGCTCCTCTGTGACTTTACAGGTGTTAATAATAAACAGTTGGTTCATCTAAAATTTTACAATTGTTGCAAAAAACATTCAGCTCATCTGTGACTTTACAGGTGTTAATAATTAACATACAGCTCATCTGTAACTTTACAGGTGTTAATAATAAACATTATGCTCCTTTGTGACCTAACAGGTGTTTTTTCTTTAGCATTCAGCTCATCTGTGACTTAACAGATGTTCATGATAAACATTCAGCTCGTCTGTGACTTGACAGATGTTCATGATAAACATTCATCTGATCTGTGACTTTACAGATGTTCATGATTAACATTCATCTCATCTGTGACTTTACAGATGTTAATGATAAACATTCATCTCATCTGTGGCTTTACAGGTGTTCATGATAAACATTCAGCTCATCTGTAACTTTATAGATGTCAATGATAAACATTCATCTCATTTGTGGCTTTACATACATCAATGATAAACATTCATCTCACCTAAGGCTTTACATATGTTCATGATAAACATTCATCTCATCTGTGTCTTTACATATGTCAATGATAAACATTCAGCTCACCTGTGGCTTTACAGATGTTCATGATAAACATTCATCTCATCTGTGGCTTTATAGATGTTCATGATAAACATTCATCTCATCTGTGACTTTATAGACATTTATGATAAACATTCATCTCATCTGTGACTTTACAGATGTTCATGATAAACATTCATCTCATCTGTGACTTTACAGGTGTTCATGATATACATGCATCTCTTCTGTGACTTCACAGATGTTAATGATAAACATTCATCTCATCTGTGACTTTACAGGTGTTCATCATAAATATTTATTTCATCTGTGACTTTACAGATGTTAATGATAAACATTCATCTCATCTGTGACTTTACAGGTGTTCATGATTAAACATACATCTCTTCTGTGACTTAACAGATGTTAATGATAAACATTCAACTCATCTGTGACTTTACAGGTGCTCATGATAAAAATTCATCTCTTCTGTGACTTAACCCTTTACTCCATAGATACACATTTTCCAGCACTAATCACAAGCAATCTGAGCACTTCCTGCACTGTTTTCCACTCTGTCAGTCAATATAAACATAATTCACCAAATAATTCAAAAGTCTTCTATATTAGAGGTGTCCAAAGGAGTATATATGAAGTAAAGGGTTAATAGATGTTCATGATTAACATTCAGCTCATCTGTGACTTTATAGATGTTCATGATAAACATTCATCTCATCTGTGACTTTACAGATGTTCATGATAAACATTCATCTCATCTGTGACTTTACAGATGTTCATGATAAACATTCATCTCATCTGTGATTTTATAGATGTCAATGATAAACATTCATCTTATTTGTAGCTTTACATATGTCAATGATAAACATTCATCTCATATGTGACTTACCAGATGTTTATAATAAACATTCATCTCATCAGTGACTTTACAGATGTTCATGATAAGCATTCACCTCATCTGTGACTTTACAGGTGTCAATGATAAACATTCATCTCAGCTGTGACTTAACAGGTGTTCATGATAAACATTTATCTCATCTGTGACTTTACAGATGTCCATGATAAACATTCATCTCATCTGTGACTTTACAGATGTCAATGATGAACTTTCATCTCATCTGTGACTTGACAGATGTTCATGATAAATATTCATCTCACCTGTGACTTTCCAGATGTTCATGATAAATGTTCATCTCACCTGGGACTTTATAGATGTTCATAATAAACATTCATCTCATCTGTGACTTTACAAATGTTTATGATAAACATTCATCTCATCTGTGACTTTACAGATGTTCATGATAAATATTCATCTCACCTGTGATTTTCCAGATGTTCATGATAAATGTTCATCTCACCTGTGATTTTCCAGATGTTCATGATAAATGTTCATCTCACCTGTGACTTTACAGATGTCCATGATAAACATTCAGCTCATATGTGACTTTATAGATGTCCATGATAAACATTCATCTCATCTGTGACTTTACAGATGTTACGATAAAGATTCATCTCATCTGTGACTTTACAGGTGTTCATGATAAACGTTCATTTCATCTGTGACTTTACATATGTCAATGATAAACATTCATCTCATCTGTGACTTTACAGATGTTTATGATAAACATTCGTCTCATCTGTGATTTTACAGATGTTCATGATAAACATTCATCTCATCTGTGACTTTAAAGATGTTCATGATAAACATTCAGCTAGTCTGTGACTTTACAGATGTTCATGATAAACATTCATCTCATCTGTGACTTTACAGATGTTCATGAATAACATTCAGCTCATCTGTGACTTTATAGATGTTCATGATAAACATTCATCTCATCTGTGACTTTAAAGTTATGCATGATAAACCTTCCCTGTCTCTGTACAATTGTTACAGGAACACACTGCAATGGGTAAATTGAATTTTACTGATGTTAAAGCATGATATAAATCTTCATACGAGGGAAGATATCAAACTCAAACTATCATTATCTCAAACTTCATATTTAAGAGATGGTTTGATATTATGTTTTATTATCTCCATCGCTTAACAGAATGGGGAGAAAAGAATAGTCTCCATGCATCTGTCTGTTCTGTCTGTCCATTAGTCAGTCTGTACACGGGTATTTGTTGTTACACTTTGTCATACATGACCACAAATATTAGAAATATGATGTTTTTGTCATACATGACCATAAATATGAGAAATGTGATGTTTTTCAACCATTTGAAATGAAATTAAAAATTGACTCACATACATACTTGTGTATTTCTTATTTATATTTGTGTCATGGAGATAAAAAAAATTCAAAAAAATATTTAAATGAATTTTTTTTATTTCATCTGTCGTATTGGTTTCATATTGTTGAACATGTTTCCTCTTTAGAAAGAGTCCAAATGATGTGGCAGGGCTTGAAATTTCTTATAAATTAGGCCACGTTCTTAAATCTTACTCATCCTGACCAAAGTTCACTTATCATGGTGAGCGGATGAGTGGAATTTTCCAGTTCTGTGAGGTGAAGGTCATCAAGCTGTCTGTGCATGAAGTCTTCCTGGGTAGAACCAGTATTCAGCATATGCCAAAAAAGTGTCTTGTTAAAGGACACCACTCATAGCTGTGGTGTAGGATCGAACTCACGTCCCTCCGATCATGAGTTCTGTGCTCTGGCTAACACTGGACCATGCGCTCCACATTTCATTTCAGTTTTGTTTAACTTGAAATATCAAATCATTATTTGATTTTATTTATATATGGTAATACATGCTTTGTAAACTTATTTTTTAAGATTTATAGACCGCGGCGTGGTCTAGTGGTAGAGTCTGCTTCGCATGCCAAAGGTTGTGGGTTCAATCCCCGGCTAGGTCGTACCAAAGACTTTAAAAATGGTACTAGAAGCTTCCTCATTTGACGTTCAGCATTTAGAATAGAGTTTTAGGTCTGGTCGGCCCGATGTCAGTATAATGTGACTGGGTTTGGTATCATACCATGTGTCTGCGGCATGATACTCCAGTGTGACAGTGCTTAGAATACTGTCTCGAGTAGACACCGTCGAGATATGATTGAAAAATTGTTGAAAGCGACGCTAAACACCATACAATATACAACAACATTTAACATTTATAGTGATTTTTCCTGACGTACTGCCTTTTAAACATAAGATCATTTTTTTTATATATTATAACCTGTGCCAGGATTTGAATCCTCAAGTATACACAATAATCAAAAATTTATGATGCTACTCTGCAGACAACGTTTTGTTTATTTACAGTGACATTTAAATCAGTGTTACAGTTTACTTTCAACTTTGTTTTCATAACAGTAACTGACATTTACTTCTGCTGACTTAATACATTTATAGTTCATACCAGGGACCTGAGTCAAGTTGTTTTCCTGATAGGGTAAAATTTTTTCTGTACAGTTGATAATTTTTTTTTTAATTTCTTTGATTTTGAATGGTTAAAATGACACACAGTTATGTTGAATTGAGTACATTAATGTTTTCATATCAAATTATATCTTTCCTTGTGAGAAAGTTTGCCAGTTACTTGCGGAAGGACGATGGTTCTACTCAGTCTGACTCAGTCTAAGGTCTTCCTCCACCAGTAAAACTGGATATGCCATATATAACCTGAAATGTGTTGAAAATGACATTAATACCCATTAAAAAAAACAAAAGAAAAGCCACATGCACCACAGCATGGTAGAGTGGCCGCCTTGTATGCGGAAAATTGTGGGTTTGATCCCGGACTTCCACCAACCCCCGCAGCATGGTCTAGTAGTAGAGTGTTCTCTTTAGTCTGGCAGATATTCCGAGTATTTTCACTGAACCTTGCATGAGAGTGTATAGTAATTTTTTTTGCTAAACTGGTAGTCTATATATAGTTCTTTGATTTTATGTCAGATGACATTTTGTCATCATTGAGCATTTTGAAATGATTAAGATGGCGTCCAAAATGGCTGCCAATTTGCTCGAATTGCAATATTTGGATGATAATTACTATTATATATGACATTATTCATACCAAAGGACACTTTTGATGTGTTTGATGTTAAAATGACAAACTTAAATGATATTTTGTCATTATTAGGCATTTCCAAACAAACAAGATGGTGCCCTAAATGGCCTCCGATTTGCTGGAAATGCAATAATTAGTTGGAAACTACTATTAGGTATGAAATTAATCTTACCTGAAAGTGTATAGCAATATTTCTTTTGCTAAAATGATAGTCTATCTATAGTGCTTTGATTCTATGTTGGATGACATATTGTCATCATTGAGCATTTTGAAATAAACAAGATGGGATCCAAAATGGCCGCCAATTTGATCGAAATCAACATTTGAATGATAATTACTATTAGGTAAAATATATTCCCACATGAGAGTGTATAGTAATGGTTTATTGCTAAAACGATAGTCTATAAATAGTTCTTTGATTTTATGTTGGATTACATTTGTCATCATAAAGTGTTCTAAAATAAACAGTTTGGCGTTCAAAATGGTTGCCAGTTTGTTAGAAATGCAATATTAAGATGGAAATTGGTATTATGTATAAACATAACCATACGCTTGATGTGTTTGGTGTTTTGGTGACAAATGCATTTGCAATTAAAAGCACATGATCTTTAATATGACCACCATTTTTCCAAAAAAGTTTGATTTGTTTGAATATTTAGCATCATTTTATGTCATATGGTGTTAACATTTAATCAATTCAGTTATTCTGCAGGAGAAAATGCTAACTCTGTTCGAACTATCTTAGGAAAGTGCTTGGTGGGTCAGATTCCAATGCATGTTTCCATACACATGCCTTTTTGTTTTTGCATTTCCAACAAAGTTACAGAATCTGTTGTTAGTGGTAAAGTATATAAAGTATGCATATATAACAATTAATATCGCCTACAAACTTTAGTGACTATTGAAGCCTCATATGTTTTAAAACTATTTCCTTTCCGATACCGTAATACCTTGCCACATTATCGCAATCAGACAGCCCATGGTTGTTATACTTATGTCTACAGTTCTTTAACAGGCGATCCCTTTAGCACAGCTTTATTAGGGTTTCCTAAAAATAATGATGAAGTTAAAGTACATCAGTATCATTTGAAATTTCTGTTATGCCTCTGTTTAGTTAATGTGCTGCTATGATCACTTGTGCGAGGATATTATCTGCCTCCTTGTGTGTGATTTTAATGTCATCCCTTTTAATAACAATACATTGTATATTTATTTATCTCAACTGGTATGTCATTTTCTCCGATATATGTAACAACAAGTTTATGAGCGTGTGTATGTCTTTCACAGGAATTCATGAATGCTATCAGTTGGCGTCATTTCTGTTACTTTTAAAACTTTTTTCCTTGCTGGAATTGGCATATTAAGGTTGATTCCTGCATGTCTGTACTAGAGCATGTAATACTTTTTGTGCTGAATAGCGAATATCTATCAAAATCTAGGTAAACATCTTAGTTTCTATGTATTAGACCTGAATGTTCTCAAAATAATATTTTTTAAGTACCATCTTTTGACCATTACAAAACAGCAAACTGGTCTATGAATATGCTTAGTTGTCCGTGATTTGAATTTTGTCACACCAATACTTCTTTCTGTAATAATGTCGTTGATTTTGTGATTCTGTGATGTCAGTACTGAAACTGGTTGATGAGCTAGAAGGTTTGTAATATCTATATCATGTGAACTTGTCTGCAATCCTATAACTCGTGGATATATCAGAGTTGTATCAAATAATTTAGCATCTCATGCCTTTATTTGTCTCTTTGACACAGCCTATGTCTCAACAGTTTACGAAATATTTTGATAGAAACTGCTGTCAGGAAATTTCTTTCATATTTGCTTACTACCATGGGCAACTACTTTATCAGCATTTACTTCTGTGGAGCTATTGTACCACTGACGATATTTACATACGGTAATAGAATATTGGTGTTTAACGTTGTTCAATACATGTTTATAATCGTGCTTGGATAGGTATTTGCATCAGTCATTATTGGAACTCATATTTAACAATGTATCTTCAACTCTACTGCAAGCATGCATACTCAATCCCCATATTTTCAGTCATTCTGACTTCAGAATAATCCCAAGTATTACCCTCTTGTCATGTCTATATCTCACTAACATGGTTTCAATAAGCTAATTACTCTTCATAAAATTATGAAAGTACTTTCCATGGACCTGAGGTTGCAGATTCCATACCGTGCATAATTTATATGGCTAGCTGCGAAAAATATGGCATCATAAGCTTAACTGCTACCAAATGCAAAGGCCAGTCTGCTTTTCTCTCAGCTCTGACGTACATAATCATTATAAACAAGATTTTATTACATCATCTACCCTTATTTCATTGTTTTGTTTCTCTCAGCGAAATTGTTAAGATCAGTTTTCAACTTTTATTATAAAAATGTTCTGAGTAAACAACCAAACTGCTTAAATAATAATATGACATTCTCAGGGAACTTCTTTCCATTCAACATGTTCGCTACCCCACCAAATAATAGCATGTTCATTATGAGACAACTGGCTATCTATCATTAACACGAACTTTATGTTTACCTTTTTTCTATTCCACGTCAAAGTTAATTACTAATTACAAATTATGTAGTTTGACAAGAACAGAGATAGACTGCACCAAGGTATTACAACAGCTGTATATATGCCTATATCACTGTAGAGGGAAATGTGGACAATATCAATATTATTTAAGAATATTTTGTTCCAATATATATTGTCAAGTGTATAAGTTTTATAGTTTAGATGGTAGTGTGACATATTTACTAAATAAAATCAATTAATTGAAAAGATTTTATTTGCACTTTTAAAACCAAAATGTGCGGAAAACATAATTTTCAATTCATTTGCCGCCATTTTGGCGGCCATCTTAAATATTTCAAAATGCTCAATGATGACAAGATGTCATCAAACAATTTTTCATAAGCAATGCCTAAACTACCATAATCACAAAAAATATTTACTATACACTTCCATGCATGGTTCACTGCTCTATCTGCCGAACTACTTTGCACATGGAACATTGTGGGTGTGATCCCATGCCGAGTCATTCCAAAGATTTGAAAATGATTCTAGCTTCTATGTTGGTGCTCAGCATTTGAAAGATAGTTGTAGATCTGGTCAGTGTAATGTGACTGGGTATCGTACCATGTAGCAGTGCTCAGAATACCGTCTCATGTATACACCTTCGCGATATGACTGAAAAATTGTCGAAAGTGACTCTTTAACACGTGTTGACATAATAATTTTCCTTCCAGCTTTCATTCCATACAGTTTATCACATAATTTACATTGCAGATGTGTAAAAAACTCATGACATAATTTTGATATAAAACTAGTGTTATATCACTTCCTATTCATCGCTTGGTGTTAACCGTTTAACTCGGCTCTCGTACGTGAAATGCTGATCTACTTTCTGACTTGCCTCTATATGTTAATCACATCGCTTCATCATGGTAAAATGACGTTATTCTGAGACACAATGTCATACGATGACTGACAAACTAATATGCGCCATATTTTGCTTGGTCCTGAAAAATAAATTGTAAATGTACTGTCTGTTTTTCATGAGTTATGTGATAAAAGAATCTGACATGAGTGCTCATTCATTATTTAATTTATTAAACTCATTGGCAAATATGATATGATGCTCAGAAGAACCTTGCATAATATAATTTTGCCAACTCATTTAATAAATTCAATAATAAACGAACACTCATGTAAGATCCCCTATGTACTAAGTTTTATACAAATATAAGGAAATTAAATACTTAAAAACTAAATATTCACCTTGTAAATATACTTTTCTTTCATTGAGAATACCATTACTTAATATCTCGTGACTAAAAGTAACAATACAAAATTCCAGTACGTAAAACATAAATAGCCTGAAATACATACAAACGTGGGAGTGAAGTTTTTGACATCTAAAACAAACAATAGCAATTTAATTGGGAATACATTTAAGAATTATCAGTTATATAAATTGCACATAATACCAGTAGTGAGTAATTATTTAAAGAGGTATCGTATCACCTATAGCGCCAGTATTTTTTCAATATTAGCAGTAAAACTGCACATTTATATCAAACATCATAATCTATATTTTGAAGATTCTGTTCAATAACTTATATTGTATTTTGTCTCTGAAGTATATAATTCTGAAATTATGGTGACCAAATACTAAATCTTGTCCCGCGATAAAGTCACTCATAGACCAGTATTAGATTATGCTAAAACATTGACGTATAAAATGGAATATGCCGACCTGTGTATAAATGAATTTCACGTAAATAAACTAAACTACAAGGACGGAATCATCCATAACCTTTGAATAGAACCATCTTGTTTGTGATTCAATAAACTTTCCATCAATTAGTGAACAGAAAGTATTGGTGATGCATCTTTAAATCTTTCATTATAAGCAGTTGCATTGGTAATTATTATTCTGAAGCCACTGACTGGAAATTTTTAATTCCAGCACTTAAGGAATCAAGTATTGAACAATGGAACTGGTAAAGCAGAATAAGTGGTCAATGTAGAAGGTTAGATTGATGTCAAGTGGCCAGTTTATCATTGAGCATTATCATATAATGGAGATGTATGATTTATTGTTTCCTGAACTTTAGCAAGATGAGGTTTTTGGTAAGGTCGCATGAGCGAACGAACCCTATATAAGGGCCAGTTAAGAAATTGACTCTGGGCTCTGCCATATTAAAACATCATTAAAAACACGGCATTCACCACATGGAGGTTGCCATTGTTTTTCTAAACAGTGCATCATGGGAATGTACAAACCGGTATTGATATTAAAACCTAGTCATGTTCCGATCACTTTCCGGCTAAAAGGAAAATTCAAATGCGGTATATGTAATAATTGATTGTGACGTTTTAATGCACTAATTGAGATCACTATGAATTGTTCTTTGCATATCTAATCAGGAAAAAAAAATGATAATGCCTTAAATCAAGGAATTTTCTAAAATTCCTTGCTTAAATGAGGTATTGAAACTTATCTTTTTTGACAACTTATCACCGTTTCTGACAGATTCCTACCTAGTTAATGTAAATAATATTCAAATAACGATGTATTTTCTCAATTATTGTAATATACTGAACCCATAACAATGAAAACAATAACACAATTAAACAGCTACAGTTGTTTATTTTATTTGATACAACAGAAATATAAGGATAGTTTACTGGTGTGACATATTTTCAATACGTAGTCAGAATCGGATATATAGCCGAATGCACAAGTTTCGGAAAAACAGTAATTTTTAACTGTTGTTTTTAAAAATAATATATCCACAAATTAATTTAAAACATGGATACGAATTATTTAAAAACATACTATTATCACAGTAGTAAATTGTATTAAACATAGCAGTAAGTACATTAGTCAATATATAAGGTAATTTTTTTTTTAAATCGCAATACATAATGATTGAGATCAGTACATTTAAACATTAAAGTTACTATCAGGCACACCTGCAGCCGGGAATTCGCTGTGTCAGCCGGAACCTTGTCGGGATTTGGTATCACCGTGTATTTAGTACCTTGTACAAGGAACCAAACTTACACATTCATTCACTTTAATTGCCACATCGTTTATAAGACCTAACCAAAAGCAGCCAACTTGTGTTTTTGTGTGGTTTGTTCTCAATCACAAACTGGCATCTATAAGGATTAATGAATATAAATATGCAGTTGTGTGTTATCCTATTTCAAGATGGAAACTATCATATCAGGGATACAGCAGATTTATCTATTACTTAGATTATGCAACTAAATGGATATCAATATATGGGGTTGATTCTAATTATAAATACTGTAGAATGATGATCATTTCAGATAAGCATATGATTTATGGTCTATAGCAAAAGGCATATATCATTCATTCCCTTACATGCATGTATCATTATCAAAGGGTTTCAAATCATACTATTATATAGATTTATGGTTATTAAAGGGTTTCAAGTTGTAATAATCCTTCAATTTATAAATGTTTAGGGTTTCAAGTTGTAATATTCCTTCAATTTATAATTGTCTAGGGTTTCAAGTTGTAATATTCCTTCAATTTATAATTGTTTAGGGTTTCAAATTGTAATATTCCTTCAATTTATAATTGTTTAGGGTTTCAAATTGTAATATTTCTTCAATTTATTGGAAGGCGAGCAAAGCTCTGACTTCCTTAGCTGTCGTGCAGCTCTAGCATCTGTTATACACTACTACGTATGGCAGGAACCGCCATATCCGTCCGACCGATAAAGAGTTCACAAGTTTCAAAACGCATTTACCATAGCAGAGGACATATTATACAACAAAAGATTCAAAGTTTTTTAGATATTGCGGATATTTTTCTTTACAAAAGTTCAAAAATACGATACGGGAAGCATACAATTTGCATGGAAATGCGGAAGAATACACTTCTAAAAAAACGCGGCAATTTTCATTGATAAAAAAATGTTTTAAGCATTTACTACTATGCATAGTGACGTCATCTGGTGAGGGGGGGGATATAATGTCTAACACCATTCGACATGTAATCGTTAATGGGGTGAAATATTGACATATTTTCGTTATAATAACTTGTAGTTTGAGTAAATAGTAATTGTTAGTGAAATTTTATTCACTACGGATTGTCCTCTTTTAATTTTGATAGTAAAATAATGAGATTAGGTTCGGGGCTACATTTGTTGTTTATAGAAAAACGCACCAATCTGTCATCTTATGCAAGCAGAGTTTAACGGTTAATTAAGTCATCCGACCGTTATGTTTGTTGTGTTTCTGTGTTGTATTTTTTAGATTGATTAAATCTAGGTCACGCAACACCGTTTATAATGCTATTTATTGATTATTTATATTGATGATTGAAAGCTTTATGAGAATCGAACATAACTCAAGTCAATATACGTGTAAATCTATAAGTTGGTCATGTTTGTTTTGGTCTAGACAAAGAGTTATGGATATGTGTTGTATATTCTCGGACAATCAGGAACATTTTGTGCTGAATGCGTTTCGTTATCCATAAATCATAACTATTGAACTGGAGATATTAAAATTGACTGGAGTTGTACATCACTACTCAATTCTTTCGATTTTGGAGAAACATCAGAATATGAAGGTTTGTTTGTGAAGCTTTCATATAGGTTGTTCATGTTGATAACTTTATGTGGAGATGTGGAAAGGAATCCTGGACCACCACGTTACCAGTTTACAAAAGTCCTGAAATGGATATTTTCACCAGGGTCATCAAATATTCAGTCAATTTTCACATGGAAGACGGTGTGTACCATGGTGATTGCATTTTTTCAAATGCATTATTAAAACCATTAAATAGCTACTGTTGGAAAAGTATTGATATGGACTCTGAATTGCATGCAGGAGATTATTTATACAGATACACAAAAGAAATATTAAACACACCACATTTTTTTCTAAATCCCAATGAAATGCCTTTTAACATATCAGAAATCTAACTAAGTTTTCCAATTTTCCGAACCTACATTTTCGAATTAACACAAGCAGCGAGCCTTCCCTCAGGCCCTTCAGGTCTTTGATAATTGTCTAGGGTTTCAAGTTGTAATATTCCTTCCATTTATAAATGTCTAGGGTTTCAAGTTGTAATATTCCTTCCATTTATAATTGTCTAGGGTTTCAAGTTGTAATATTCCTTCCATTTATAAATGTCTAGGGTTTCAAGTTGTAATATTCCTTCCATTTATAATTGTCTATGGTTTCAAGTTGTAATATTCCTTCAATTTATAATTGTCTAGGGTTTTCAAGTTGTAATATGCCTTCAATTTATAATTGTCTAGGGTTTCAAGTTTTAATATAACTAAGACTTATGATTATCATATGCTTCAATTCGTATATAAGTTTCATATCTATAGAATTAGGCATTAAAAATATAATTGTCTAATTGTAGCTATTATATATCCAGATATGCCATTGCTGGGCCACCCTTGTTTCCACAGAAGTGTTTTGGTTAAAAAAGAAGAAAAAAAAGAGAGCAAATTAGTAGGAGGATGAAAATATAAAACAAGAGGTTCAGCTGGGTCTGTACCGCTCTACTGTCCATTTTTTTTTTTTTTTTTAACCCTTTGCTCCTCAATACCGCAAAAGACTGCACCTACCTGCACCTATCCAGTGCGCCTCAATACCACAAAAGACCCCATCTATCGAGTGCGCCTCAATATCGACTGCTTCATGATACCGCATTTCCCCGCAGTGTGTTTTTAAACTCAAAATTATTGCATATTTACGCTCAAAACAAATGTCCGACCTTTCTTTTCGTAAACATTAATTCTACAGGAAGTGGATCCCCCCAAAAAAACATGTGGTTACTATTAATAATTACTCAATAAATAGCGTCCAATGAAACGAGGGCATTCCCATAGGTCACGCGCGAAAGTTGTATGCGAGATCTGGAACAATCTAGTTGAAACAAGGTCATATTTCTAAAAATAACTGTGTTTTTACTTTATGCATCGCTAATCAAAATAAAAATATCAGCATCTTTGAAGATTTGGTTTGTTTTTACAGCTGATAGCTGTCGTCGGTTGGGAGAATTTGAAGGTGGTATATGACACATGGCAAGTGATATACCGAGTTGCAAATTCGGTAATAAACCTTTGATGTTATCTCAATTAAATTAAAATTAAAAAGTGTCCCGCTGAGAACAAAGGATCGAGTTGAATACACCAGGAGAATGAAAATAATTGGCCAGTTCGTTTTAGAACATCAAAATTTTCATTGCGACCGTGTTATTAGAATTTTTTTATCAAAATATTCAAGATTTTCGGCGTCTTTTAGAAAGCGACTTGGACGATTGTGATTTTTCTGATTTTGATATTGATTCATCTGATGATAGCTCTCTCTCTCTCTCTCTGGAGACAAGGATCAGACTCGTGAATGGATGAGCAATTATTCTGATTTGAGGGTGTGTTTTATGAAGCTTTATATAAGTAACGATTTATCAATTTTTGTTTATAAATAACTGGTTCAAACAGGCAAAACAAACGCGATACAAATTGTCCGCTATTTGTTTATTCTCACTTTCTGCTGGAATGCAGTAGAAACAAAATAAATAACAGAATAAATAAAACTTTTAGACTAATCAGTTAGAAATAAAGATGGTATGACAATTAAGGACGGTCTTTACAAGTTTGAACAATACAAAAAGTAAATTGGTAGTGGCGAGGTCAGGGGTGGTGGGGTAATATATATATATTTTTTTAAATTTGGACTCTGCAACTGTAAATTTAGTAGTGGAGTGGATGGATTTATGGGGGTAGTTGGTTGGAAACAGGTTTTCAAATTTATTTTTTATAAACAAAGTTTTACAACTCTGGATTCTGCATAATGTAAATAAGTAGGGTGGGGGTATAAGGTTAGAAAAATACTTTTCCAATATAAATCAGGAAAGGGGTGGTAATAATAATTAAAAAAATGAATAGGGAGGGGGGGGGGGGGGGGGAAGTGCAGTAACTGGATTCTGTATAATGTAAATGAGTTGTTATGAATGTTAATTTATTTATTAAGTTGTATACTGTTTATTTACAGGAATAAGTCATAGATATATATGGTACATTACCATAAATAAATATATTTTTGCAATTTTTTTTTTTACTTCACAAACCTACCGTATATTTCCTAATTAACGCCCCTGGGGGTGTTACATTTTACAAGGTGGGGGCTTTTATAAAAGATAAAAAAATCAAATTTAACAACAGTTAAAAATACAATAAAACCAATAAAGCCATGGAAAAAACCTTAAATCCGGTTTAAATCCCCGAAAAAGTGGTTCAGAATTATTTGAGAGTGAATAAAATAATCGACAGAATGAAAAAAAGCTGAAAATCTGTATGAAATTACTAGCCTGCTTACTGGAATATCTGAATTTATGGTCAGTGTACTCTTCACTTTAAATCACTTGGATGCTTGCTCTTATTAACGTGGAACAATGAGCTTTCAGCATACACAGACTAACCGCATTGTCGACGTTTTGTAATGTTTTAATTGGCAGACGGTATTTTTACTAGTATTAAACAGCAAATATGGGGAAGTATTTGTTCAACCAAAAGTGGTTAAGTGGTCACCCAAGATATAAACAATGGGTTAAAGAGTTCAAAGGTAATAAACACTCCGCTAATTGTTGTCTGTGTAACAAAATCAATCAGGGAAAGATGGGCGAATATGCACTCAAATCGCATATACGTTTTATTTTTTGAGTTTCAAGAAAAATAGGTGTGTGGGGGGGGGGGGGGGGGGGAGGGCGTTTATTAGAGTGGGTGCGTTTATAAGGGAATATACGGTATATTTTGTTACACAACTGTCCTATATTTAAAAAATTTACATCACCAGAAAGAGAAATTAATTCTCCAAAAACCTCACATATACACCATAACTATAAAATCAGTATTTCACACTGTAAAAAGGAGTTAATTAACATAGGTTTCAAATATGAACATTTTTCCAATAAGCTGCATGGAGATAGTGCATGCAGTCTTATCAGTTACCTATTGGGTATTGATTATCAGATACTGGTCAACTGTATTGACCTGTGATAGCTGATAAGGTAAAACCCATATGGAGCAAAGGGTTAAAACTTTATTATTGTTTAATATTTTCCTCTTATTTTTCCATTTTCCTATCATAAGCTGAACAAAAAATGATGGTGAGACAGTGCATTTTTTAAGGACTGTAAGTTCTGTGAATGAACAACTAAACAAGAAAATGTCTCACTTACCTGTATGCGACATACTGTGGAAACCTTAACCTTGGCTTTGTAAATGTTTTTAAGCTGTAAGAAGATAATTCATACACAGATTGCCTGTCTTATTTAAATTGTTAAAGCAGACATAAACATGTTACCGTTTTAGCAGGTAATTAGTCCATTAACTTATATACTGGGTCATTCCAAATACATTCAAGTTAAAAATTATTCCAAGCTACAATCCCTATGAATGTGGATGATTTGCCAAAACAATTTCTTCTACAGCTACAAATCTCGCACATCTGAATATGTGGGGAAGGAGTAGGTGACTAGCAGAGATAAGGTGTCTTGTACTGCTTAGTCCCATAGTGGATTCCAAGAACAAAGATGAAATGCGCTGACCACTTTGATGTATGACTGAGATAAGGTTGAAAAATGTAGCTGAACCTAATACAAAACAAAATATTCTCAAAAAACATGTGGTTAAAATCGGTATCAAGCATAATTATGCAATTACGTTAATTCATTTTATACGTTTCCTTTAGATCCTAAAAGGTGTTTATCAAGATAAAATGCTATAAATGTCTTTAAAAAAGAAAATAATTATCAAAATGGATAGAAAGCATCTTATTATCATTAATTAATATAATCTGAATAGTTTAGTATGTCAAATCCACCAAAACATGACAAAATCGATATTCAAATTGGAGTGGTAAACTTGAAATGAAATCCCATTTTAGAAATAGACAGCACTTAATTACTGTTTAATGATCATTGCTTCCTCATTTGGACTCTTTTCTTTTAAAGATGAAACAATTTTGACTTCATATAAGCCTGTATAACAAAACAAATTGAAAACGAAATGAATTCATGTGACTCATTTAATATGTCACAAAATTGTGGGAAATCTATTTTAGTCTTATCTAGGTGTGTAGCCCAAGTTAAGAAAGCCCTTCACAATGTATTATTTTGGCATGTTTTACATATGTAACTTTTTGGCAGTACAGTGAGTATATTATATAGGCATGTTATATTGGAGAAAAATGTTTTAAGCTAATTTTAAAATTTTTAAAAATCCTGATATATTCTCTTAAAAGCATGTTATTTTTATATAAAACATAAATATACATGTATTGGACTGACATATGCATATATTGGACTGATACATGCATATATTGGACTGACATGTGCATATATTGGATTGACACATGCATATATTGGACTAACATGTGTATATATTGGATTGACACATGCATATATTGGATTGACACAATCATAATTATATTGGACAGACACATGCATATATTGGACTGACACATGTATATATTGGACAGACACATGCATATATTGGACTGACACATGCATATATTGGACAAACACATGCATATATTGGACTGACACATGCATATATTGGACTGACACATGCATATATTGGACTGACACATGCATATTTTGAACTGACACTTGCATAAATTATATTGAATTGACGCATGCATATATTGTACTGACACATGCATATATTGGACTAATACATGCATATATTGAACTGACACTTGCATAAATTATATTGAATTGATGCATGCTATATTGTACTGACACATGCATATATTGGACTAATACATGCATATATTGAACTGACACTTGCATAAATTATATTGAATTGACGCATGCTATATTGTACTGACACATGCATGTATTGGACTGATACATGCATATATTGGACTGACACATGCATATATTGAACTGACACTTTCATAAATTATATTGAATTGACACATGCATATATTGTACTAACACATGCATATATTGGACTAATACATGCATATATTGGACTGATACATGCATATATTGAACTGACACTTGCATAAATTATATTGGATTGACACATGCTATATTGTACTGAAACATGCATATATTGGACTAATACATGCATATATTTGATTGACATGTTGGATGAACATGTTCATATAATGTATTAATTTTGTTGATGTAATCATTTTAACAGCTGGTCTGTTTTCATGATATAAATATTCTAGGTTTTACATGAATTGTTATTGTAAGGTCAGGCAGTAACAGCAGACATAAGAGACAACAATCCTTTGATGCATTTTGTAGCAACTGCAGTAGAAAATATCAATGCACATTACTACGGTCTCGCCATAGAGCTAGCTTTTATGGCAACATCAGTTAAGTGTTCGCATAGCACACATAGAGGCGTGGGTTTGGATCCCTGCTGAGGTCACTGATTTTTCTTTGTATTTTTTGTCCATTTATACCTGTGCCTGATTAGCTCAGTCGGTTGCGTGTCTGACTATCAATCCAGGGGCCGTGAGTTCGAATCCCCCGCCCAGCAACAGTCTCCTTGATGATTGATATACGACAATGTGTCTCATTATCATTTGTCTCTCACCACTGATTCAATTGGGAAAGTTATCAGTTACTTGCGGAGATGGGGTGTGCTCGAGTACTTGTTAATCCCAGGAAACAGTGGTTAGGTAAACTGATCGTCTGTTAGCCCTTGATGGCATAAAACTGATGCTAAATATTCAATCAATTGTCCATTTACACAGAGTCATTTTTTTAAAATAAATGATATTTGATGAAAGGATGCTTTGGAAGAACAGAATAGAATGAAGAAAAGCAAGCAGCAGACTCAGTTTGTTTGAGTCTGTTTATGAAGGATTATGTTAAATGCAACATCGTAGAACCATTGTCCTTCTGCAAGTAACTGGAAACATTCTGAGTTTTTGGAGCAAGCGAGACCCAAACATACAACCTAAGCAGTGAGAGGTAAGTAATCTTGAGACGGTGCCTTAGACCACTCGGCCACAGAGGACTGCCACAAATAAATTAAAATCTGGATAAAATATTTTAAAGGATATCGGATCCAGGATCTGTGGGTTGTAGGTTGGATCCTCCGACAAGGCTATGTGTGGCATTCTTGGACACTTTTCCTGCATGTGCTTAGTTCTGGTTCATAATTAATGTAGAATAAATAAGTTTAAAAAAATAAGTAAATAAAGTTGAATACATGCCTCATTACTTGTTTAATGGCATTTTACATGCTCTGTATAAAAAGTTTTGATATTGATATCGAATACAGTAATCACCCTACTCTCCTTTTGCAAATGCATTATGTATTAATGCAGTATTCTATTTTTAAGCCACATTGACTTCTATGATCCCAAAGGACCAAAGAATAATAACACAGAGTCAAAATGGCAACATTTTTCATTATACTTGGTATTCTCATTAGATGTTCCATTCATGAATGAATATCTTTACATGTCCCCTGACAAAAAAAAAACTCGTGACCATCAAGTCACACAAAAGTGTATTTGTTCTAAATCTTTTTTAATAAAGCCATAACAGAGATGTCAGAAATGGATAATTTGTGTTTAACATCTTATGAAAAAAAATGTTTAACTTATTTATTGTCATTGATTGAGTATCAAATTGTTGTTATTTGTACAAATAATGCTTGATGTCTACCTTGGTTATGGGAAACAATATAACAAATGATGTGTATAAAGTGCTTTGTTCAAGAGTGCAACACATAGTCTAGTTGAAGACTCAAACATACCCTAGGAGTTGGAGTCTGTGTCCAAAACCTGGGCCTTGTTTGTTAAGTTAGCAGTGCATCAGTCAATCAGTCCAGGGGTTATGAGTTTGAATCCCCGTCTGGTCTGAAAGTCATCAATTACTTGTGGAGAAGAGTTAGCTAGAATACTGTTTAACCTTCCTGGATCTGAGGAAAGAGTGGTTAGTTTAACTCGTCATCTGTTAGCCCTCAATGGCATAAAAATTACCCTAAATATTCAAACAAATCCAAACTCAAACATACCAACCCAGGTGACAGACAGAGTCTGAGTCATGGTGCCCGAAGCTTAACAGTTAGTCCGTCTGCTTCATATTTATTCTTGAAGCAGATGTAATTATCATATCATTAATTATAGAGATGTTTTGTTTTAAAATTCAGACCAGAAGAGAGGTGCAAATTTTATGATTGCCCCAAGAAAATGACCCCTGTGATCCCAATATTATTACATTATTTAGCATACAATAATAATGCTTCTTGTGAATGGATACACTCTGTGACAAGTTAGGCCTTGAGGGGAAAGTCACTGACAGTTTCATTAGTAACACTTCTTTCGGTCTACATAACTAGAAGGAAATAGTGGAGAATGTTTTCTTATTAGTTAATAAAAAAAAGGAACCAAAAACGTTTGACTTTAAAAAAAAAATTGTTACAGCTTGATATATTTGTTACACATGTAACTATATGTGGGGGAGTATTTGACGGAAAAAAAGTAAGTGTTTGTTATATGTATGCATGTAGTATATCACAGATTGTTAGCGAATCCCCATTGATCTCTTTTTGGTTAGGGAGATCTCTGAGATGATAAGCATATGATACTGAATATTTGTATGTAACACCTAGATCATGTACCTGGATATGTGTGACTGTATGTAACATCTGTATCATGTACCTGGATATGTGTGACTGCATGTAACACCTGTATCATGTACCTGGATATGTGTGACTGCATGTAACACCTGTATCATGTACCTGGATATGTGTGACTGTATGTAACACCTGTATCATGTACCTGGATATGTGTGACTGTATGTAACACCTGTATCATGTACCTGGATATGTGTGACTGCATGTAACACCTGTATCATGTACCTGGATATGTGTAACTGTATGTAACACCTGTACCATGTACCTGGATATGTGTGACTGTGTGTAACACCTGTATCATGTACCTGGATATGTGTGACTGCATGTAACACCAGTATCATGTACCTGGATATGTGTGACTGCATGTAACACCTGTATCATGTACCTGGATATGTCTGACTGTGTGTAACACCTGTATCATATACCTGGATATGTGTGACTGTGTGTAACACCTGTATCATGTACCTGGATATGTGTGACTGTGTGTAACACCTGTATCATGTACCTGGATATGTGTGACTGTGTGTGACAGCTGTATCATGTACCTGGATATGTGTGACTGTGTGTAACACCTGTATCATGTACCTGGATATCTGTGACTGTGTGTAACAGCTGTATCATATACCTGGATATGTGTGATTGTGTGTAACACCTGTATCATGTACCTGGATATGTGTGACTGTGTGTAACAGCTGTATCATGTACCTGGATATGAGTAACTGTATGTAATATCTGTATCATGTACCTGGATATGTGTAACTGTGTGTAACAGCTGTATCATGTACCTGGATATCTGACTGTGTGTAACAGCTGTATCATGTACCTGGATATCTGTGACTGTGTGTAACAGCTGTATCATGTACCTGGATATATGTAACTGTATGTAATATCTGTATCATGTACCTGGATATGTGTGACTGTGTTATATCTGTATCATGTACCTGGATATGTGTAACTGTATGTAATATCTGTATCATGTACCTGGATATGTTCAACTGTTATATGAGGATAAATTTTGTTTATCAATTCAATGTACCTTCAAGCCATCTATGATAAATATGCCTACATTATACTGTGTTATACTATTGTCCTTTAAAACAACTACATAATTAATAAAATGCAACGATTTTTTGTTAAAATCAATGTTCTTTGAGGAAATTTACTAATAATGATTAATCATATGTACATGTACATATTACGTCAACTGTAATCCGCAGTAGCAAGTTGGCACCGGCATCGAAGGCTCCTTGAAGCCATGATCAGACAGATTTGTTTAAGATGATTTTGACTTGGTGTGGTGAGACGCTATACAGCTATACGTCTCACACAACAATTAATTTTGTACTGTTCTACATAATTATACATGCACTTCTTGAACACTGGATACATTAACAATGGTTCTAAAAGTGCATTGTTCCCATAGATAGTCCTCTGTTGGGTTAATTATGTGGAAAAAAACTTGAGGTTGACCAGGTTGCCTTTTGACAATTTCGATGGTTTTACCAAACAGTTCCCAATATCATCCAAACTTGGCAGAAATAATGAAAATGTTCCAATGTTCCCATATGCACAAAGAAATAACGTTTTATGTATTTTAACAAAAACAATGCCAAACTGCTTAACACAGCTCTAATTTCTTTGACGTAAAAACCTTGCTACCATCATGTAAGGGGGATAATTCTTAAGTGAGACCTGTATACAGGCAATGTATATAGAGAAGAGGTTGCTACCAACACTTACAAATTTAAAAAACAAATTGAAACAGTACACTGGGATACTTTTATGGAAAATAAATTGAAAAAAAAAATCAACATAAATAAGGCTCAAACTTGCGACATTTGGGTTGACAGTTCAAACTGTTAGCACTACGCTATCGAAACAGACAGTATTACAACACACTTAATATTGATATCTTGTTTATATTATAGTTTATGTAACATAAATCTGTTAGATGAAGTGTTTATTTACACTCGCACTTTGCATATAGCATTTTGGTGAGCAGGAACAGATGATTATGTAGACAGTAGACAGCATCGGCAGGGTCGCTACTTCTCCCGGTGCTGTGCTACTGACTGGAACAGATGATTATGTAGCCAGTAGACAGCATTAATCGGCAGGGTCGCTACTTCTCCAGTTGCTACACTACTGGCTGGAATAGATGGTTATGTAGCCAGTAGACAGCATCAGCAGGGTCACTATTTCTCCAGGTGCTGCGCTACTGGCTGGAACAGATGATAATGTAGCCAGTAGACAGCATCGGCAGGGTTGCTACTTCTCCCAGTGCTGCGCTTCTGATTGGAAAAGATGATTATGTAGCCAGTAGACAGCATCAGCATGGTCACTACTTCTCCTGGTGCTGCGCTACTGGCTGTAATAGATGATTATGTAGCCAGTAGACAGCATCAGCAGGGTCACTATTTCTCTCAATGCTGCACTACTGGCTGGAACAGATGATTATGTAGCCAGTTGACAGCATCAGCACGGTCACTATTTCTTCCAGTGCTGTGCTACTGGCTGGAACAGATGATTATGTAGCAAGTAAACAGCATCGCCAGGGTGCTAATTCTTCCAGTGCTGTGCTACTGGCTGGAACAGATGATTATGTAGCCAGTAGACAGCATCGGCAGGGTGCTAATTCTTCCAGTGCTGTGCTACTGGCTGGAACAGATGATTATGTAGCCAGTAGACAGCATCGGCAGTGTCGTTATTTCTCTCAATGCTGCACTACTGGCTGTAATAGATGATTATGTAGCCAGTAGACAGCAATGGCAGAGTGCTTCTTTTCCCCATCCTGCGCTACTGGCTGGGACAGATGATCATGTAGCCAGTGAACAGTATCGGCAGGGTTGCTATTTCTCCTGGTGCTGTGTTACTGACTGGAACAGATGATTATGTAGCAAGTGTACAGAATCAGCAGGGCGCTAATTCTTCCAGTGCTGTGCTACTTGCTGGAACAGATGATTATGTAGCCAGTTGACAGCATCAGCAGGGTCACTACTTCTCCCGGTGCTGCACTACTCACTGGAACAGATGATTATGTAGCCAGTAGACAGCATCGGCAGGGTAGCTATTTCTCCAAGTGTTGCGCTATGTAGCCAGTGAACAGCATCGGCAGGGTCGCTACTTCTCCCGTTGCCGGCTAAACATAGAACAACCACCCTTGAAATTAAAATTACTCTAAAAGATGAAGTATCCGCCATATTTTTCCAATGAAGACATGTATAATTATATTCTTCCATTCACCATTATTATTTACATCTCTTAGTTGTTTAACCCAACTTTCTATTATTGTTCTATATCTAACATCTTCATATCTATCATCTACACACAACTTTGTGCGTCATTATAAATTAATTTTATCAAGTCAATAAATTCATTTCCCAACTTAAATTAGTGTAATGTTTTAAAATAAAACTATGGTCAACACTGTCGAACATTTTATCAAAACCAGCGAAGAATAACAGTCCCTGTCTATTGTCGTTATTCAAATCGTCAATGCATTGAAAATTGTCCTTATACTTCCACCAGTGTAACGTCCTTTTAAATATCCTGTCTGACTGTTGTTAATACTTTTTTAATTCTGTTAGCTATAGATTTTGTTTCAATTTTATAGTCTACATTATTTTAATAAGTTTATTGGTCTCCAGTTTGTTAATAGTGAAAGGTCTTAGTCTTTTTTAAGGAGAAGCTTTATAATTCCATGCTTCTGCAATGGTGTTAAAGTGACATGCATAATTATATGAGTAGTTTATGGATTCAATGTTAAATTGCTTTATTTCATTCCAAAATATTTCTCAAAATTCTGTTCATAACCCATTGGACCCTGGACTGTTATTGTTTTTCATATCTTTTAAAGCTATTTTACACTCATTCTGTTAAAATACCATTACATAATTCTTGTTAAACCATGATGTATAGCTCCTTATAAAGTCTTTTAATTTCTTGTAAAATGTCTTTTGATTTTGTTATCTCTCGATTATCAGTGTTATTTGTTTGATTCTGCCCTCTTTTTTTTCTAAATTTGAAAAGTTTGTTGTTTTTTTTTCTGCACCTTCAATCCATTCAGCCTTTTAAGCTCTTAAAATGATACTGATTTTTTTTAATATCTATTATATCTGCTAATTCATTTTTTTTATTGTTTAATACATCTATTAAAATTTGGTTATTTGGATCATTTGACAATCATTCATCTACTTATTATCAGATTTTGACGTAGGTATCATCTCAAAAATGAAATAAAACTAGCACAGCAACTACTTATTTTGTGATAAAATTCATCTAAGATAAAAATAGATATGGTTTTTAACTGATTTTTTTAAAATGTAATCACTTCCATTGTGATAAGCCAACATCCTTTAAAGACGGGACTCTCGTTTATTGAAAATGCCAATATTTACTGCATATTGATATTACGCATTGTAACATGAATGCATGTCATGTTTATGAATACAGTAGCTGGTATGCTGCAGTCAATTTTGTGTGTTTTATTTCAGTTGTCGTAGATCATAGATAATAGCATCATATCATGTTTATAATGGCTGTCATGGATACACTTCACATCATATCATATCTTGTGTGTTGTTTTACATTGCTGTTTGTTGTTTCAAATTTCTTTAATTTTTTTTGTTCTTTTTTCACAAAATGAGCAATGAGCATTTGGATATTACATAAATAACTCCTTCAATGAATTAATGTAGCATTTTGTTGTTCATTTTCATTGAACAAATTTTCCGTGAGCAATCGATGGTATAAAAATGATGCTAAAATTCAAACTTGTAACACAATCTTTACTGCTAGTTTGAATCTCTCTCAATACCTAAACAGACAACAGGGACCTGGATCAGTAACTCATCTTCCCAAACACTGCCTAATATAAGCAAGGTGCTTGAAGTGACAATATAAAGCATCATTGTAAAGTTGACAAGTTGCCGTGGAAACAGATACAGCAGACGAAAAGTTTATTTTATTGTTATTGGATATTTAAAATCAATGGAACCATTCTAAAATGTACAGTGAAAAGATTCAAAGATAACATAGTATGGTCCACTGTGGCCAAGTGGTCTTAGGCGCCTTCTCAAGATCACTTACCTCTTACCGCTAGGCTGTAGGTTCGAACCCCAGTTATATAACTTACCAGTTACTTGTGGAAGGACGGTGGTTCTACTCAGTCTGACACAGTCTGAGGTCTTCTCCTGCACCAGTAAAACTGTACATGCCATATATTACATGTGTTGAAAATGGCTTTAAACTCCATTAAAAATAAAAAACAAAACAAATATAACATAAGTATTTTCAAATATATTATTTAACACAAGATATGTCATTCTTCAACAACAGCATTATAATAATTATGTAGATAAAAACAACCCCTGCAACTTCTCTGTAGATAAAATAACACAATAATTACATTTTGGATTGTAAATGACAAACAATTGAACAGACTTTTGGGAGTTATGCAAATGCAGGAAAACCAGAAATACAGTCACTGTTCCGATAAAGTTTGATTCGGTTTTCTCGCTATCTCTTTATTCATTATCTCTGATTTAAAGTTTGAAACAATCTTCACATTCTCTATTCTCATAAAGCTTGCTTGAATTCTCCATCTACAAGATTTGAGTATATTTATATGTTGTCTCACCATCATAATTTAATTTGCATATTAAACTAAAACAAGTTTTGTTGAGAATTTCTCTAAATGAGACTTTAGCTATAGGAGAAAATAGATACTGTACAATGTTGTGCAAACAATTTCGTTATACTTTACATATCATGTTAATGTTTTAAATGTGTGCAGTGTTTCTTTTAAAAAAAGTTGATTTCAAAGAAAGTGTGCATGTCTTTGCACTGAATGTTTTGTTTTGTTTAAAAAGCTCATTGCCTCATGATTGGCCAATGGAATCCTGGTCAAAACAATCTGCAAACAACTGTCTACGAAAGGTTCTATCTTTTAGTCATTTTAAACAGTTTTTCAATGACATGTGTGTCGTATTAAATATTAATAGTTCAAACATTTTTTTAACCAATGGCAAGCTAGGGACTTTCAAGGGGTGCTTTAATAGTAATGTCAATAGTGTATTATTTTTCTGTGATCAAAACCAAATTGTATAGGTAATATTTGCAATATCATTTTTGGTTAGATCGTATGAGTGACCGAACCCTATATAAGGGCAAGTTAAGAAATTGACTCTGGACGCTGCCATATTGAAACGTCCCGATCACGTGTTAAAAACACGGCATTCACCACATGGAGGTCGCCATTGTTTTTCTAAACAGTTTATCATGGGAATGTACAAACCGCTATTGATATAAAAATCTAGACATGTTCCGACCACTTTCTGGCTAAAAGGAAAATTCAAATGCGGTGTGTGTGTAATAATTGATTGTGATGTTTTAATGCACTAATTGAGATCACTATGAATTGTTCTTTGCATATCTAATCAGGAAAAAAAATGATAATGCCTTAAATCAAGGAATTTTCTAAAATTCCTTGCTTAAATGAGGTCTTGAAACTTATCTTTTTTGACAATTTATTGCCATTTCTGACAGATTCCTACCGAGTTAATGTAAATAATTTTCAAATAACAATGTATTTACTCAATTATTATAATACGCTGAACCCATAACAATGGCAATAATAACAAAATTAAACAGTTACAGTTGTTTATTTTATTTGATACAACAGAAATATAAAGATACTTTACCAGTGTGACATATTTTCAGCACATCGACAGAATCAGATATATTGCCGAATGCACAAGTTTTGGAAAAACACTAATTTTTTACTGTTGTTTTTAAAAATAATATATATACGAATTATTTTAAAATATATTATGTTCACAGTAGTAAATTGTATAGAACATAGCAGTAAGTTTCTTTTTAAATATGCAAATAGCAATACATAATGATTGAGATCAGTACATTTAAACATCAATGTTACTATCAGGCACATCTGCAGCTGGAAATTCGCTGTGTCATCTGGAACCTTGTCGGGATTTGGTATCGCCCATATATTTAGTACTTTGTACAAGGAACCAAACTTACACATTCATTCACTTTAATTGCCATTAATTTTTAAAAGCAGCCAACTTGTTCTGACAATGTACATAATTGGTTCCTGTCATTTGGTATAAGTGCTATTTTAAATTTAGAAAATGTTCTTCAATGGCGAAAAACCTTTAATTTCCAGAATTGACTCAAACACCATAACAAAATGTGTTATAGCTAATAGTGGGAGTATTTTAAATGGAATTGAAAAAATAGAATGATCACAAATACATGTAGATTTGAGATACCACATTTAGTTGAGTACTTTTGGAACACCCCTTTTATTGATATATGTGGAAAAAAAATAAGGCAATGTTTTAATTTTGCAGCCAAATAAGAAAACAGGACAAAATAAGCATGGATTGAATATTTCATGTTTTTGTACAAATTCTCCAAAATGCTTTTTTTTGTTAATTGCTTTCTTTACTTTTCCTTCGTTGTAATTTTGTGCTATAAATGTAGGTAAATAGATTACTACAATCGTCGTTGAAGAAAGAAAGAAGTTTAGAGGGTTTTTAGTGGAAGTAATTTATTTATTGTCTCGAGAGACTCGCAGACTTAATAAGAGACATTTCTAGGTCTTATTTAAAATAGAAACAGTTTTTAATGAAAATCTCGCAGATGAATGGAATTTATCTGTTGTTTTATAGGTTAGAAGCACATCCAAAACATCGCTTAGAGATAATGGAAGGAAATCTGGGACAGTGTCCTATTATAATTGCGATTTAGTTCTTATTGTTCTTTAACATGCTCATAAGACTGTAAAGTAGATTATACCTTGTTAACACTGGCATCAGATGACTAAGGCTGAGCCCCTTCCTTACCCTACTTCCAGAAGGCATAGTAAAACCATGGCTGTCATTGAATATGGAATAGAAACTGACAATAGTTTTATTTTTATGAAGGGTCTTCCATGACCCTCAGTGGTCTAAGGCACCATCTCATGTGAGAAAGTTGCTAAGTTACTTTCTAGCAGAAGGAAAGTGATTCTACACAGATTAAACCTGAGGTCTTCCTCCACTTTTCAAAAAAAAAAAAAAGACCAGTATGGAAAAGTCTATATTCAAGAATGATATAACAATTAAAGAATATGCTTTTGCCCCTGGAATTGAGCCAATTTTGGGCCAATGATTCATGTAGCGGTTACCACACCCACTTTTGTCATACTGAAAAGTGTTTCTACCAGAATCAGTATGATGCTTTATGGAGCAGCCAGCAGACTAATGGATATTGGTAAATATTGGGGAGGTAAATGATTATCAATTTCATCACTGCCAATTACTCAATATTGGATGGGAAGTAGTCTCGCAGGAATAAGACTTTAGTAATGAATGGCTACCAAACATGTTTCTAGTTTTACCGTTAACTGACAAAAATCCTGATCCACACAGTCCAGCAGCTGTTTGAAAATAATTATATACCACTAAAACTTTTCAATATCACTTTTTCAAAAAATATACATATATTTATATATGATAAGTAAAACATGTTTACAATCACTGCAGCAGTGATCTAGTGGTGGATCTTCTGTCTCACATGTGGAAGGCTGTGGGTTTGAACCCTGGCTGGTTCATACCAAAGACTAGCAAAATGGTACTAGAAGCTTCCTTGCTTAACATTCAGCATTTAGAGGGATAGTTTGAGGTCTGGTCAGCTCATGTGACTGGGTGGGGTATCCTAGCATGTGCCTGTTGCATGAAACCCCTGTGTGACAGCATCACGAAATTACTTAAATTGAAGTGATGCTAAACACCATACAACAACAACAACAACAACAATATTTACAATCAAAAAGACAATAAAAACATATATTGCAAAATTTTGCTGATGCTATTGTTTTGACTGTTGACGCATCAAATACAATGTGGTATCAACCAAAAATATTTGTAGTTCTTTTTGATATCTTATTGAATACACATGGTTCACTGCAGCCAAAGATCAGGACCGTGTTATGAATGGAACTGCATTGTGGACATCACTTTATGAAAAATCACCAATGCAGAATGAGTTGTTGTTGATGTGTTCAGCAGAGCTCTCGGCACTTGTTTGGCTATATTGTGCCGGTGTCTACTTGAGACAGTAATCTTAGCCCTGCCACATTGGAGTTCTAATCATGCTGCAGACACATGGTATGATACTGACACGGGGCTAACCAGACATAGAACTAACCTCTAAATGCCGAGTGCCAAGCAAAGTAGCTTCTGGTACCATTCTCCAAGTCTTTGGTATGACCCTGCCGCGAATCAAACCCACGATCTTCCGCATACATGCCTTTGTTTTAAAATCTAACCATTCTGCTAGAGTCAACTTTACACGCACTTAACAGCAAGTGATCGACACGTGATTCATTTCTGAGAAATCCTTATAGTACAACTATTCAAGCTAAAGTGTAAACAAATGGCATTCTCAAGAAAATATGACAATAAATTGAGATAAATTTATGTGTGATAAACAAGGACGATTATTGTTTGTTAATATAAATCAATTAAAAGCAATGCTATTTATAACCATAAATAGATATTATCATCTCAGACTGTATTATACTTGTAGACTGGTCATGGCTGGGAAAAAAATACTAAATGTTTTAAAGATCTAGTTGGAAAGAGCAATTTCAAGAAAAAAATTGCGTTTTTTTTTTGTTTAATCATGTTTCTTCTGTGAATATGAAAGAAAAGATTCCAATGATATATAACTTTGTAGGAGCAATAGAAAACCCGCCTTATATTGGTCCGACTTACATCAACACCACAGTGTACCAAAACAGCCAGTAGTTGTTCAACTAATAAAAATATATGACAAATGTATAAAATAAATTAATATAACATAGTTTTTTAACCGAAATAATTCATTTAGCCTCAACAAGAAGGTAAAATGATAATTCTACATATAAAATGCAAAAATCAAAAATTTAAAATGAGGCTATAAAGTTATTTTCATATCAAAAGTAAGGAAAATTACATTTTGGAGACATTATAGGTTTAATTATGTTTAACATGCAATTTAGCAAAAATAAGGTTTAATAAAAAATCTTTAAATATGTCATTACATAAATTACTGTACATGTAAGGTTAAATGACATCAGATATTGAATATATTAGATTGCTTACAATAACATCAAATGTTTCATTAAACACCCTTTTGGAGAATGGTAAAATTACGCTTAATTCTTGTCATTAAGTGCAGTGTTGTTTTAAATTTGAAAAATAATATTCAACGGGAAAAGCCCTTAACCAGAGAATACGCAGAAGTTTCAGAAGTTGAATTCAACATTTTTAACCAATAGAATTTGGTTTATTTTTAGATTATATAATAAATTTTTATATCCCAGTGCAGGAGTGTAATATTTATGATATTAATCTAGTGTAATATCAGAACCGATTTATGGCTTGGTGTTCTCTGTATCACTTATCTCCTGGATATAAAATGTCGCACTTCTGTTTGACTTGCCTGAATATATAAATGAAGATGATTTCTCTTGATATAATGACATTACTTTGGCGGTTATATTATACGATGACTGGCAGAAACTTATGTGATTTTTTTGTGAAGATAATCAAAATCATGTGACTCTGCAGATTTAGGAATTATTTTTATTGATTTACAATTTGACAATTTATACCAGATGATATTGAGAGCATCTTCATAATTAAGAGTACATACTTATCAGTAATTCACTTAGGAGTAGATAGGAGTAGATCATTTTGTTTAATATGTGTAATTTGAATTATCCTATGTGACTCCGGAGTTTATTAACCCTTTACTTCATATAGATGCCTTTGGCCACCTCTAATATAGACGCCTTTGGACACCTTTAATATAGAAGGCTTTTGAATTATTGGGTGAATTATGTTTTTATTAACTGACAGAGTGGAAAACAGTGCAGGAAGTGTTCAGATTGCTTGTTACGAGCAATCTGAACATTTCCTGTACTGTTTTCAAAGGCCTTCTGTGATTGGTTCGGGAAAAACGCATATCTGTGGAGTAAAGGGTTTAACTGAGTTATTAATTTACAATTCAGCTATTTATATCTGATGTTATCAAGTGCAACAGCTTGTTTCTCCAGTACTGCAGTATCACATCTGCTGCTTCCGAGTCTGTTTGTTTTGTTGAATAGACTTACCAAGGAAATCCAGGCAACCAGACTTACCATTAAAACTCCGGCAGGAAACTGGCGTCAAATGCAGAAACAGTATTCGTTGAAACATTTCAGATGTTAGTGTTCGGCCAAAAACCATTGCTCTTATTATCCAAATATTTCATGAATGGAAAAATAATGTCTGTACCAGACAAGCTTCGATGTCTAACATGGCAGCAACACATTTAAACATTCCATTCAAAATTGTTACATATAACATGGAAATGAAGAATGAGCAATGACAGTTTAATTAAATCTTTATTTTTATGCTCCTGCTATTTGAAAAATGGTGAAGTGTTACTTCTGTCAATCCATAAATATGTGCATCCATCTGTATCCATCAAATTGGTTTCTAATGAATAACTTCTAAAAGGGTCTATGTATGTTAGTGATATTTGGTGCAGATTAACAGGGCTTTGATTAATTTTTGTAGTCAGAGGATGAAAGGAAAATGTAGAAGGGGGTGGTCTGAGAGTCCTCTGCAAAAAAACGGAAGAAACTCAGCTGAAAATAGCCAAGTGTTCAACTAAGAACAGCAGGGGAGAACCCCAGGCCCCAGCTTCTAATGACATCCCTATATCTGTATACATGTAAATACAGGATTGATATGATTCATGAATAACTGAGAAAAAAATCAGTAAAATAATTTAAAATTTATGAAAGAAGAAAAATTATTGTTTTTAATTGTCAGTATAATTTCAGCCAAAAATTCAGACAGCCTCCCACTTACTCACATATTTTTTTAATTCTTACTAGTTTGATCCCTCGGGATGTCAAAACAGTTGATGCCAATAACCCTTACTTATGTAGGTCAGGATGGTGTGATTATGTAAGAGTGGCATATTTCACCAGACCATTATCAGCATTACCGCTGATAAGTAAACATTTAATTCTTGATTGTTTTAACCCTTTACTTTGTATAGATGCCTTTGGAAACCTCTAATATAGATGCCTTTGGACACCTCTAATATAGTCGCCTTTGGACACCTCTAATATAGAAGGCTTTTGAATTATTGGGTGAATTAATGTTTATATTAACTGACAGAGTGGAAAACAGTGCAGGAAGTGTTCAGATTGCTTGTTACGAGCAATCTAAACTCTTCCTGCACTGTTTTCAAAGGCCTTCTGTGACTGGTGCAGGGAAAACGCGTATCTATGGAGTAAAGGGTTAAGTAATTGATGTTTTTATTGGAAATGGAGGCACAAAAAGTAGAAGCCTTATGTTGAAGATTCTCTGAACAATCTGTCAAAAGTGACATAATAATGTAGGCTTACTCTAGCTCAGACTACAATATATACACAGTGCTGATAATAGAGTAGTGCTCGTAAAAGTATCATCATAATTCAGTACTTTTACTTCAATTTGACATAGAAAATATATAGGACTTAAAGCACCTCAAAGCCGGGCCTGGCTAGCTATTGGTAACACAACTTACTGTCAATCCAGCGGTCTTTTTAATCCCTGTCTGGCCCCCATCTCTGTGATGATTGGCCATGGACTTGTTATACAGTCATGAATCTCCCACCTTTCAATATGTAAGAAAGTAGTCAGTAACTTGCAGAGATAAGGTATATCAAGAACTGACTAACTGCCTAGCTGGTCCCAGGAATGATGACAATACCCATACAAACAAACATAACCCCATACAAACATACAAAATCCCATATAAACATACAAAACCCCATATAAACATACAAAACCCTGTACAAACAAACAAAACCCAGTACAAACATACAAAACCCCATACAAACATACAAAACCCCATACAAACAAACAAAACCCCATACAAACAAACAAAACCCTGCACAAACAAACAAAACCCAGTACAAACAAATTAAACCCTGTACAAACAAACAAAACCCCGTACAAACAAACAAAACCCCATACAAACAAATGAAACCCCGCACAAACAAACAAAACCCAGTACAAACAAACAAAACCTCATACAAACAAACAAAACCCATACAAACAAACAAAACCCCGTACAACCAAACAAAACCCCGTACAAACAAACAAAACCTCATACAAACAAACAAAACCCCGTACAAACATACAAAACCCCATATAAACATACAAAACCCTGTACAAACAAACAAAACCCAGTACAAACAAACAAAACCCCGTACAAACAAACAAAACCCCATACCAACAAACAAAACCTCATACAAACAAACAAAACCCTGTACAAACAAACAAAACCTCATACAAACAAACAAAACCCCGTACAAACAAACAAAACCCCGTACAAACAAACAAAACCTCATACAAACAAACAAAACCTCATACAAACAAACAAAACCCTGTACAAACAAACAAAATCCCATACCAACAAACAAAACCTCATACAAACAAACAAAACCCCGCACAAACAAACAAAATCCCATACAATCAAACAAAACCTCATACAAACAAATAAAACCCTGTACAAACAAACAATACTCCAATTTCAATAAACATACAAAAAGCTTTGAATTCAGAAGGAGGTATTTCTGAGGCTTCCACTACTAATATAATTGGATGTCATCTTGAAGTATAACATGTATTTTTTGTTGAAAATTTTGTTCATTCTGTTATACAAAATTGCCAAACTATTGAGACAAGATTTGAGATTAGAAGTCAATATTTGTTTTTGTTCATTGTTTTTTTAATCTGTTACAGTTTATTACTAGTTCAAAAGTGGTACAAAGTCATGTATTTTTGTATCTCTCAATATTTATATATCTTTCTTGATTGAACTGAAAAGCAATCAAGCAATCAACTAAAACAACAGTCATAAGGAGATGTTGTTAAAGTTGTACTGCACGGCAACAGTACCACTGTAGCTCATGCATGTTGTAAGTGGTAACAATTTGAGTCAAGTCCGTGACCTCTGTACACTTCGCTATGACCCACATCAGATTTTGATCATAGTTATATAAGTGCAACTTGCCATCATTTTTCTTGTTTTTATGTCATTTTGCTTATGCTAAAATGATAGATTTTTGTATCATTTGTTATATTTGGAAATATTTATTTTTTATTTATCTCTGCTTCCAGCCTTTCATTGACAACTCCCATACAATTCTTGTGGCTGGCTAAATTGTTATTGGCAGGTTAAAGTCAACAGCTGAGTCTCCATCCTTCCACTGAGCCCGGCAACAGTCTCTGTTATGATATATCTCATTATCATTCATCTCTTACCACTGATTCAAGTGGGAAAGTTATCAGTTACTTGTGGAGATGGGTGTGCTTGAGTATTGGTTAACCTTTCTGGATCCCAGGAAACAGTGGTAAGGTTAACTGATTGTCTATTAGCCCTCAATGGCATAAAAATGATGCTAGATATACAATCAATCACTCAACCATCCTTCCAAGATCGTGTCTGTCAAAAGTAGTCTTAGGCATTCTTTTATAACTTAGGCTTTGTCATGGCCTAACAATGCTTCACTACTGTGATATAAACCAATGAGTCAATCTTTGACCATTATGATTTGCTATTAATTGCATTTCTCATTGTAATAATAATTTGCACATAAACTGTTTAGTAATACAACTGCTCATATCTTGCAGATCAAATGTAAACACACATGCACCATTTTACCCCCAGAGGGTTCTGGGTAATTATGCAAATATTGCATGTGTGCATGGAAATGTCGCAAATTCAAATTAACTAATTGCAAGTTATTCCAGCAGGAAAGTGGACCTATTAGCTTTGTATTAAGTTCAAAGGTTAAGAACAAATATCGGTATTAAGACATTCTGCCATTTGAAGAATATTCAGAAAGGAAAATTACAATGTATACTAAAATGAATTACTATAATGTACTTACTGACCCGTTATATAGGTTTAAATCTACCAAAATGATATACTGAAAAGGGATTTCTAAGCATGGCCCACGTAAGATATGAATAGACTTTCTGCTTCAAGACCCATCGCCGGTAACTGCTACACACAGTATTATAGGCGGGACTTATTACTAGCAGCCGACAAGTTTACATCAGTTATATGATAATACACATGTCCAGGATAATCTGTAACTGCCAGCATAGCCATAGAGGATACTGCCTGTCGCAAGTTGACACTTACTGCATTTCTTGTAAATATATTTGATTGGTATTATGGAAGTTAATCTAAGCAACAATGTGTACTGTATATGCAGTTTTCTCCATATTATGGATTGAAATAAAGGTTTCCCCAGATTTACTACAGCAAACACAGCACTAAAATATATTGCAATGGACATCTTGTCTGCATGCATAATAAACAAAATTGATAATTAGGCACATCCAATTTACAGTTTCATGCTGGGTTACATATAACACATCACTGGTCATGATCGAAGAAATAAAGTGAAATTATTTGGGTCAAGTTCCATGGATTATTACATTATTTACTTAGAGAGAATGAAACTATTTATGAAAAATGGTTTATCTTATTTAATATGGACTTATATCAAACAGGCATACATGTTGTAATGAATTGTAAATAAATTGCTTGGACACAAGTAAAGGGCAAACAATTATTTGTGAGACAAATCATGTAAAGAATGAAACATACTGAAACCCCTTTAACATTATAGAATGACCCATTCCTTTAGGTTCACAATTTGCCTGGCAAAACTTAAAAATGAAAGAAAACCATGGAAATACTTTGAAGGTTCCCAGGGAACAGATTCGTATATTATTATATTTATTTGATTATAAAGAGTATGATTTTGAGGATCACCTAGTTACACCAGAGTGGTCAATAAATGTTGATGAAAATATCTATAGCTAAATACAGAACATAAGCGAATATTAACTTTACTGTCAGATGGCAATCAGGACAAAAATGAGGCACAGATGGGGAAAATGATGACGTGATTATGATGCTGATGATGATGAAAATAAATACATTCCTATAGAACATTTATGGATATTGTTTTTGTGTCCATTGATATCATTTCAACATCAGTTTTGTTTAGGTGAATTTTCATTTTCTTATCAAAGAAACAGTCATTTACAAAAAATGTAGATACAGAAAATACTGAAATAGGTTTTAAATGTAGGCGTTTGGTTCCTACTTAGTTACGTAAGAAAACAAGCAAACAATATTGAACCAACCAAGATCCCAATTATGCCAAGTTGTGTTTTGAACCTAGTACATGGTTCATACACAAACATCCAAGGCCACCTAAATAGCACTAAGTGTTTTTAATTGAAGGCTGTGGTAAAAGAAATGTATAAACAATAAAATGACATTTATTTGCTAAAAAACAAAACTTAAAAGTAATTTCCAAAAGGAAGCTATTGGGAATTATGGGATTCAAAACAATGATAAACCAAGGTTAGTGTGAATGGTTACTTATTTGTATATAAATAAAAACGCATGTATGCATGTATCTGAGATAAGCCATCAACTACAATGTATAATCATTTGTTAATACATGAAAAAGGCAGAAATATTATGAAGATTTATCTTCCTAAACATGTTATTCACAAACTGAAAGTCAAACACATTATTCTACTCTGAGATATCTAACACTGCATGGCTCCTCACAAGTGGGTTATACACATCTCCAAACAAGTGTTGCTGTTTACACCACGTGACAAGGGTCAAACGGGTTCAAAATTGAAATATTTAGCAAATTTTCCTTGATATTTCAATTTTGTAAGGACTACTACTAATTTGTTTCAGGGAGTTTTTGTGAATAAAGGGCAATTTTATAAAGACAAAATATGTCCCTACAACTGCACTTCTTTTTGAAAACAATGACAACTTTGTTACTATGTTTTACAGAAAAAACATCTTCCCATTCAAGAAAGTGCCACCATTTGAAATTAGGCTCCTCCCATATCTTTTTTTAGAAAAGTTTGGGGTTTAGATTGCAATGTACTAGGTACATTGTGATATGTCAGTTCAGAGTCACATGATTTAATTTTGATTGAAACTTGATCAGTTATAATGATTTTATGGTGTTGAATTTGGTTAATCTTAGAAAGAGGTTGAAGAAAAGGTGAAGGTAGTTAAGAGTATATATGTAAATATGTATTAATTAGAATATGCATTTCATTTCACTCGAATTATAATAAAAAAATTATCATATTCAGATTGATTTGAAATTCTGAATCATTCATGTTATTTATAAATGGTTTTGTTGAAATACACGTTTTACCTTTAAACTATACATGTACATTGCAGTTTGATGGAAATAGGTTTACATGGGAAATGCAAGCTCTTTTTGATTGCATGAAGTCTTTTTGACTTTCAGAAGTTAAACTTATCTATACAGGAGTGGGATTAAATATCAAAGTTCCTCTGCAGCAGAGTGGTCTAAGTACCATCTCAAGATCCTCTACCTTTCACCATTGGGGTTGTGGATTTGAGCCCAGCTTGGGGTTGTGGATTTGAGCCCAGCTTAGGGTTGTGGGTTTGAGCCCAGCTGAATCCAGACACTTCATGCCAGTTACTTGTGGAAGGATGGTGGTTTTATTCAGATTCTTGTACATGCATGTGTGGTTTTCCTCCGCCTCCAAAACTTACTGCCATATCAAATTTTAACATGTTTTGTGTTGTTAATAGCATTCAAAAATATCAAACTTTGATTAGAAACTACAATTTCATTTTCTCCCAAATGAAAATAATTTAATAAACATATTGATGATATGTTGATAATAACTGATTTCCACTTTTGGCAACAGTCTCCTTTTTGGCAAATTGTGCGTCTGCAGCCATACATTTCCATTTGGAAATGCTGTGATACTGTCTCAACTAGACACTGTCAAGATATGACAAATATATTCTGAAATATTATTGAAAATGCCATCAAACATAAAACAAGACAATACATTTTGTGGATGAAAATAGCCCTGCAAGGGATGGTTGGAGTGTTAAGGTTGCAAGACACAATTGTGCTCCCTTTTTAAGTGATGATATCACAAGTTTTGTACAAAACCCTATGTAATTTGGGTCAAATTCTTTTTAAAATAGTTCATAAGGATTGTGATTTCTTAATGCAGATGAGTAGAATGAATGCTGGCATAGCATATATGTTATACTGCAATAAGACATAACCGGTGTTAATGAGGTGACTTTTATTGGATTTTAACAGATGAATTTTAGAGAATTTTAGAGTTCTTAGGGGTGACACTGCACTGCCTTTACAAGAAAAAAACAAGCTGTTCAATCCATTATTGATTGTGCATATTTATAGGCATACACAATTTCTTGTATGGAACAAAATACTTGAAAACTTTTCTCTGTGGAATTTCTTTTACCATGGAAATCCCAGACCTTATTCTATTTAGAACATACAGACAATTCCACTGTGTAGTGAGACCTGAAGGTGGGGTGTCAATAATGGTTCAGTTGCCATGGTCTGGTGATATTCCACAGTGAAGTGAGACCTGAAGGTGGGGTGTCAATAATGGTTCAGTTGCCATGGTCTGGTGATATTCCACTGTGCAGTGGGACCTGAAGGTGGGGTGTCAATAATGCTTCAGTTGCCATGGTCTAGTGATATTCCACAGTGTAGTGAGACCTGAAGGTGGGGTTGTCAATTATGGTTTGTTTGCCATGGTCTGGTGATATTCCACAGTGTAGTGAGACCTGAAGGTGGGGTTGTCAATTATGGTTTGTTTGCCATGGTCTGGTGATATTCCACAGTGTAGTGAGACCTGAAGGTGGGGTGTCAATTATGGTTTGTTTGCCATGGTCTGGTGATATTCCACAGTGTAGTGAGACCTGAAGGTGGGGTGTCAATTATGGTTTGTTTGCCATGGTCTAGTGATATTCCACAGTGTAGTGAGACCTGAAGGTGGGGTTGTCAATTATGGTTTGTTTGCCATGGTCTGGTGATATTCCACAGTGTAGTGAGACCTGAAGGTGGGGTGTCAATTATGGTTTGTTTGCCATGGTCTGGTGATATTCCACAGTGTAGTGAGACCTGAAGATTGGTTGTCAATTATGGTTTGGTTGCCATGGTCTGGTGATATCCCACAGTGTAGTGAGACCTGAAGGTGGGGTGTCAATTATGGTTTGGTTGCCATGGTCTGGTGATATTCCACTGTGCAGTAAGACCTGAAGGTGGATTGTCAATTATGGTTCAGTTGCCATGGTCTGGTGATATTCCACAGTGTAGTGAGACCTGAAGGTGGGTTGTCAATTATGGTTTGGTTGCCATGGTCTGGTGATATTCCACAGTGTAGTGAGACCTGAAGGTTGGTTGTCAATTATGGTTTGGTTGCCATGGTCTGGTGATTGTCATACTTGCTCCAAGACCCATAGGGCAAGCACATATTTCCTCAATAATGGCTATGAAATGACATGTGTTGGAAGCAATTGAAAATAATTACAATTTAAAACGTTCCAGTAAAAGGTTACAAAACAAATTTATTTATTGAACCAAATTCAGTCATACTTTGATATTAGGGAAATGAATGATGTGTTCCAAATTTCATATTTCCTGTTTCTGATACTCCGAAGTTGAAATCAGAAAGACAGATGGAATCAAGCTGGCTCTCCGTGAAACCACATTCAGTACCAAGCTCTTCTAGCTGCCAATGTGGTGCAATTTGTGGTCCTTATTGAATCATGCTGCATTTCATTTAAAATATACAGTCAAACCTGTATAGGTAGCCACCTCTATTAAGCAGCTGCTGTCTTAAGGAGCCAAATTTGTTCTTACTCATTTTTAGCTCTACTGGCCAAAGGCCGGAAGTGCTTATGTGATGGCGCATTGTATGTCGTCCGTCGTCTGTTGTCTGTTAGCAGCACTTTCTCTGAAACCACTAGGCCAATTTAACTGAAACTTCACATGCATGTTTCTGGTGCATAGGAGACTATACAGAAGATTTTTTTTTTTCGATTTGAAATTCAAAATGGCCGCCATTACTAAAAATAGTCAAAAACTTAAAAAATCTTCTTCTCATGAATGGCCCCACAGATTTTCAAAATGTTGATGTAGTAATGATGACCAACTATGGTATTATTAGATTTGTTCAAATGGTGTCCCTAGGGTTAAATATGACCCCGCCCCGAGGTTTCAATTAGGGGACACATGTCACTATAATATTTTTATTTTTTTTTAGAAATGGAAATGATTTTGCCTTTATCTTCACAGAAGCATTGTTTGGTGAAGGAGGTTCAGATTTGTAAAAAATGAATGGGTTCCACTGTCTTAAGGGGTCAGGAGGGGCCCAAAAAGGGTAAAAATGGGGAATTACTAAAATCGTTTTCTTGACAACAGGTATGTCAGATTTGTTCATATTTGGCATAAATTATCCCTATGTGTAGGGTTAAAAATGACCCCGCCCCTGAGGGCGTGAGTCAGTAGAGCGTCCTCAGGCCCTCTTGGGCCTCTTGTTATGCTTTCAATGCACAATAATTGCCCCATGAGTGCAATTAGATACCAAGTGTATATGAAATAAGAAGGCACTTGGTACCTTTTTGCACTAAATGTGCAAAATTAACCTGCATTAAAAAACAACCTGTCTTACAAGACTACTTTTGCTCCTTCCCTTGATGAGCTGTTTAAGACAGGTTTGACAGGATTGTTATTTGTCTTGTGTCACATGGAAACCCAGTTATTAGTAATTAACACGACAGTCTTAATCAGGTCCACAGCCGAGTTATTATTTCTTCTTGCTATCAAGTGCTTGTTATGGCCACTTGAACATTTACATGCCTTTATTGTCAGTCCTTAGATGTTCCGCTATGGAGGATCTTGACACATGTCAACTCCTGATTGACGTCATAACCATGACTTGCTTCATGTTCTTCCATGTCTTTTTCACAATGCGACATTGTCTGAGTGTTATGATGGTTTGCGGTAGTCGCCAACCCGGTTGTAAACAACATCCCGATCTGTAAGCAGATCACACTTGTTACACACAGACTGGTCTTGACTATTATTTATTGTGTTAAGGTGATATTTATTTATTTTTTTATCATGTGATTGAGGAGCATTCCTAACACAAGGTGTAACAAAACTCCTGCCATTTATATCACAGGTAAATCACTTTATTTCTTAAAACTTTTATTCAGTGTTGAAGTTGATTGGTTAAACAAAGTCATGTGACTTTATTGGTTTCCTGGTTTACTGATCCTGTCAATTACATAATATTTTGTAAGGTAACTTGTTTTTGTTTTTGTTTGATGAATATCTTTTATTCTATGTAAGACATAATACAATGTTATACAAAAACTGTTCATGTATCAATATAAGCTTTATAAAGTAACTAGTTTGTTGTTGTTTTTTTTGGGGGGGAGAGGGGTTGTTTTTTTCCATTTACATTCCAACAAAGGTCTTTCTCCGCTGGATATGCCATATATAACTTGAAATGAGTTGAAAATGGTGTTTAACCACATTAAAAAAAATTCAGACAGTCATAAATATCTGCCAGACTGGAAAATAGTGACGCCCAGAGAAAGCTGAAGTAACTCTCTGATACAAGGTGAGCTTGAGACAGAGCTGAAGCAGCTCTCTGATACATGGTAAGCTCCAGACAGAGCTGAAGCAGCTCTCTGATACAAGGTGAGCTCCAGACAGAGCTGAAGCAGCTCTCTGATACATGGTGAGCTCCAGACAGAGCTGAAGCAGCTCTCTGATACATGGTGAGCTCCAGACAGAGCTGAAGCAGCTCTCTGATACAAGGTGAGCTTCAGACAGAGCTGAAGCAGCTCTCTGATACAAGGTGAGCTCCAGACAGAGCTGAAGCAGCTGTCTGATACAAGGTGAGCTCCAGACAGAGCTGACGCAGATCTCTGATACACGGCGAGCTCCAGACAGAGCTGACGCAGATCTCTGATACACGGCGAGCTCCAGCCAGTGCTGATGAGGACCCCTTAAGCTGTGTCAGCATTTATTTGCAGTATGTTCATACATACTTGTTACATTTGCGTGCTATTAATTGATGTGGTAGTTTGGCTTCTGTAATTGCCGAGATACAATAAAACTGGCATTTGCACCAAGTTCTGTGATACAGAAGAGCATCTGATGCTATCAAACAGGAAGCTTTGTTAGGTTTCATTTATTAACTTTGACAGAGGAATAGTGTGTTAAAAGACGGTTGCAAAATGTGATATGGCATGTTTGGCGATTGTCTCTATCGACTCTGCTTTATTCCTTGAGTCTTTAATATGTGATTTCGAGAACAGTCATGTTATCTATACCTGCAATCATTACACTTCTATTCCTGTTATGATATCACTTCTATACGTATCATAATATAACTTCTATACATATCATGATATCACTTCTATACCTGACATGATATCATTTCTATACATATCATGATATCACTTCTATACCTGTCATGATATCACTTCTATACAAATCATGATATCACTTCTATACATGTCATGATATCACTTCTATACATATCATGATATCACTTCTATACATATCATGATATCACTTCTATACATATCATGATATCACTTCTATACCTGTCATGATATCACTTATATACCTGTCATAATATCACTTCTATACCTGTCATGATATCACTTTTATACCTGTCATGATATCACTTTTATACATATCATGATATCACTTCTATACCTGTCATGATATCACTTCTATGCCTGTCATGGTATCACTTCTGTATGTGTCATATCACTTCTATACATATAATGATATCACTTCTATATATGTCATAATATCACTTCTATATACGACAAGATATCACTTCTATACCTGTCATGATATCACTTCTATATGTGTCATGATGTCACTTCTACACCTGTCATGTTATCACTTCTATACATATCATGATATAACTTATTTACATGTCATGGTATCACTTCTATACCTGTCATGATATAACTTCTATACCTGTCATGGTATTACTTCTATATGTGTCATGATATTATTTCTATACCTGTCATGATGTCACTTCTTTACCGGTCATGATATCACTTCTATACCTGTCATAGTATCACTTCTATACCTGTCATGGTATCCCTTCGATGCCTGTCACATCACTTCTATACCTGTCATGATATCACTTCTATACCTGTCATGGTATCACTTCTATATGTGTCATGATATTACTTCTATACCTGTCATGATGTCACTTCTATACCTGTCATGGTATCCTTTCGATGCCTGTCACATCACTTCTATACCTGTCATGATATCACTTCCATTACTGTCATGATATCCCTTTTATACCTTCATGATGTCACTTCTATACCTGTTATAATAGCACTTCTATATCTGTCATGGTATCCCTTCTATACCTGTCATGGTATCCCTTCTATACCTTTCATTGTATCCCTTCTATACCTGTCATGGTATCACTTCTATACCTGTTGTTATATCACTTCTATACCTGACATGATATCACTTCTATACATGTCATGAAATTCCTTCTATAACTTGTCATGATGTCACTTCTAACCATGTCATGGTGCCATTTCTACACATGGCATTATATCACTTCTATAGCTGTCATGATATCCTGTCTATACCTGTCATGATATCACTTTTATACCTTTTATCATATTACTTCTATACATTTCATGATATTCCTTCTATATCGTTCATGATGTCACTTCTATGTTTGTCATGTGTCATTTCTATACATGCCATGATATCACTTCTATGCCTGTCTCTGATGTCACTTCTATACCTGTCCTTCTATGCCTGTCTCTGATGTCACTTCTATACCTGTCCTGATGTCACTTCTATACCTGTTCTGATGTCACTACTATACATGTCATGATATCACTTCTATACCTGTCATGATGTCACTTATACCTGTCCTGATATCACTTCTATACATATAATGAGATTACATCTATACCTGTCCTGATGTCACTTCTATACCTGTCCTGATGTCACTACTATACCTGTCATGATATTACAGCTATACCAGTCATGATATCACTTCTATACATGTCATGATAATTATTATGTCTATACCTGTAATGATACCATTTCTATACATGTCATGACATTACATCTATACCTGTCATGAAATCACTTCTATACCTGTCATGATATCACTTCTATACAAAGGAATATATTTTTAAACATGCCAAAATAATATATTGAATAGAGTTTACCTAACTTTGGCTACATGTCAAGATTGACCCCCACCCTCCACCCCCCACCCCCTGCTTAAAGTTGCAACACATTTTGTGACATATTAAATGAGTGACATACTTTAACTACAAGTTGATTCATTATACAGATTAACACGTAGTAAAAAATGTTTCATTTTAGAATGATGATGTTAAGGTCAGCAAGCAGTATTTGAGTACTTTTTATTTTTCAAGTTTACCACTCCAAATTAAATTCAACTTTTATTGATTAAAGATAATGAGATACTTTTCATCAATTTTAAAAAATATTTTATTCTTTAAAACATTTATAGCATTTTTACCTGATTTACTCCCTTTAAAGTCAATTAGATGTAATTGTGTTTGATTATAATGTCGAAACAAGAATATTATATAGAAAAAGTCTTGTGCAAATATCTAGAACTTGTTTGATGTTTAAAAATGACTTTCATATGTAAGGATTTTCATACATTAAGTGCATGTGATTCGTCCTATCTAAACTATTAGTGACGTAAAGCAAAAAAATAATGATTTAAGTACATCTGGGTTTCTTAATCAAACTTGTTATGTTAAATTACTCCAAGACCGTAAGTTCAATAATGTATTATAACATAAGCTAAATATAAAACTTGTTAGAGTGGAAAACTTTGGACCCGTTTATTTATTATGGAAACTTTACACTTGATCAAGGTTATTATATAATGTTTTTCCTTGTATTAAAAGATTAGCTTGGGATTAGTGTTGAGATTCTTATGATAGTGTTTAACAGTTGTTAATTCAAAATTAACGATTTGAAATTTGATTGATTTAACGGTCGGTCGGTGTAATATTATTTGTACAGTGTATATGTACTGTTTGAATAACAAAGTAATGTGCATAATGCAACTTGATATGTGTATGTGAATGTCCAATATTGTAGAAGTTGGTATTAAAGACTGTGGTTTGTGTGACAGAGATTTCTATAATGCAATGAGAATATTAAAGATTAAAGGAAAAGTGTGAGTTATACGATATTTTAAATGTGTGATAAACAATAAAACATAAATAAAAAATAATTTTTCACGGTAACTATAACGTAACTGTAACATTTATTTAAATAAGTTAGTTAAATATGTCATATTTCATGTATAGGATAAAGATACAGGTTTTATATACACTACATCACTTCACAGAAGGTGCTAACTCACTCAGTTTTCAACACATACAAGTTACACATCCAGTTTATTTGGTGGAGGAAGTTGTTGTTGTATGGTTGTTGACGTCGCTTTAAACAATTTTTAGCTCACCGGGACGAATGTCCAGGAGAGCTATTGCCATGACCCTGGCGTTGTCAGCGGCGGCGTCTGTAGACATCCAGGTTAAAATTTTGCGTTTAGTTGTGTTTAAGTTTTGGTGTTTGCCTCCAAGTCCTAAACTACCTTTCTGATTCTGTTCACATTTCCTGCTCCATTACACATTGCTTTTTATGCTTTTGATATATATATGACCCAGGTGAGGCATCAACTATTGGACTTAGTCATACCAGCAGGTTAAAATTTTGTGTTTAGTTGTGTTGAAGTTTTGGTTTTTGCCTCCAAGTCCCAAACTACCTTTCTGATTCTGTTCACATTTCCTGCTTCATTACACATTGCTTTTTATGCTTTTGATATATATACTGACCCAGGTAAGGCATCTACTATTGGACTTAGTCATACCAGCAGGTTAAAATTTTGTGTTTAGTTGTGTTGAAGTTTTGGTTTTTGCCTCCAAGTCCCAAACTACCTTTCTGATTCTGTTCAAATTTGCTTTCCTGCTCCATTACTCATTGCTTTTTAGCGCACCAGGACAAATGTCCAGGAGAGCTATTGCCATGACCCTGGCATGGGCGTTAGCGGCATCTATAGACAACCAGTTTAAACTTTTGCGTTTAGTTGCGTTTCAGTTTTGTTGTTTGCCTCCAATCTCAATCTTTGCATGGGGGGTGAGTTTTATCCCATAGGCGAGCTTTGTTGTCTGCTGACAACTCTTGTTTTGTTATATTGCAACAGAGTTTACTTAAGACAGTATTATGAGCACTACCATACTGAGTATCATGCCACTGACACATAGTATGCTACCATGAACAGTCGCATTATACTGACACGGGGCTGACCAGACCTAGAACATCCTCTAAATGTTGAGCACCAAGCGAGGGAGCTTCTGGTACCATTTTCCAAGTCTTTGGGATGACCTTGCTGGGGATTGAACCCACGACCTTCCACATGCAAATATGACGCTTTACCACTAGACCACTCTGCAGTGGTTTGTGGAGAAAGATCTCAGAATTTATCTTAGAAGAACCATCATCTTTTTCCGCAAGTAACTGACAGTCTTTCTTGCATCAGTTTTGTTTTGAGCACGCTGGGCTCAGACCTGCCACCTCAGCAGTAAGAGGTTATTAATCTTTAGACCATTTGGCCATGGTGGAACCATTAGAAAGAAGAAGAAATAATAATAAACAATGCCTTCGGTTTGTATTATTTTGTATGGTGTTTCGGATCTTTTTGATATGAAAGTGGTATCTGCCCAAGACAGTATTCTAAGTGCTGACACAAGAAGACGTATCATATAACAGATACAGGTGTAAAACCTCACCAAGTCACGTTATTCTGACACTGGGTCAGCTGATTCTAGAACTATCATCTAAATGTTGAGCATAAATGGTAAAATGCTGTTGTACCACTTTTGAACTGTTTTGTATGACATGGCCAAGAATTAAATCCACAAGCTCTATCATACAAGGTAGGGTGTTCTTTCATTGTGCAGCTTTTTAAGGGTTCCTTGCTTTCAGTACTGGGTCCTTTGGTTCCAAGTGGTCCAGTAAAGTGCTGTCTCAGATGCCAGAAAGATCACTAACCTCTCACCGCTGAAGTTGTGGGTTTGACCCCAGCTCAGTAAAAAAAACTTAATGTGGGAAAGTTTGCTAGTTACTTGAGGTATTATAGTGGCTCTACCCAGTCTCATCTTGACAAGGCTGTGTCCAAGAGGTTCAAGACACGTCTCAAGATAATTTACCTATCACCGGTAAGGTCGTAGGTTTAAGTCCCACTGAGTCCAAAACTCATTTGTGAAAAAGTTTGCCATATGATATATATGGCAAACTGTAGTGCTAACAATGGAGTTCAACTCCATTCTTTCACTTCTTTACTGACTGGTCTTGCAACTGTGTAGTTATTTTAAAGCCTGTCCATTAAATTAGGTACAATGTTATTGTTTTTTGTCCTCTGACAAACAATAACAACTTCAAATAAAAGGGTGCATTTTGATTGGTGCATATGATATAAGATTGACACTTGACATAAGGTAATTTCTTATAAGGAACAATCTTCCTCCAGACATAATTTATGTTGCTATATCAGGTATCAAAGTCATAAGATGGTTCTAAATATAGTAACATACATCATAACATTTATTGTCGTTAAACTCACAACCAAATGGAATTCTTGACAATAAATCTGTAGAAAATATTCAACATAATTGTGTTATTATCATTTGGACATAAAACTTAATGACTTACTTTCAAGAGTAGCTAATGGAGAAAAACAAAATTTCCTCCAAACCCACTGATTAAAATTGTAAGATGGAATTTCAGGCATGTTTTAGTTTCTCCAATATGTGCACAATAACTTTCTAAAACTTGCGTATATATAGAGAGATGTTATTTTGTAACTGTTTTTATGAGTTTTTTTAATACATAGTATTTATACCATGATTTAAATGGTATATTCACCCAAGTTTGCTTTTATTCATTATCATTTTAGAAAGGATGATAAGAATATGTATGGTATATTCACCCATGTTTACCTTTATTCATTATCATTTTAGAAAGGGTGTTAAGAATATGTATGTATATTCACCCATGTTTACCTTTATTTGTTATCATTTTAGAAGGGTTGTTAAGAATATGTTTGGTATATTCACCCATGTTTACCTTTATTCATTATCATTTTAAAAGGGATGATAAGAATTTGTATGTATATTCACCCATGTTTACCTTTATTCATTATCATTTTAGAAGGGGTGTTAAGAATATGTTTGGTATATTCACCCATGTTTACTTTTATTCATTATCATTTAAGAAGGGATGATAAGAATATGTATGTATATTCACCCATGTTTACCTTTATTCATTATCATTTAAGAAGGGATGACAAGAATATGTTTGGTATATTCACCCATGTTTACTTTTATTCATTATCATTTTAGAAGGTTAAGAATATATATGGCATATTCACCCATGTTTAACTTTATTTGTTATCATTTTAGAAGGGATGATAAGAATATATTTGGTATATTCACCCATGTTTACTTTTATTTATTATCATTTTAGAAGGGGTGTTAAGAATATGTTTGGTATATTCACCCATGTTTACTTTTATTCATTATCATTTAAGAAGGGATGATAAGAATATGTATGTATATTCACCCATGTTTACCTTTATTCATTATCATTTAAGAAGGGATGACAAGAATATGTTTGGTATATTCACCCATGTTTACTTTTATTCATTATCATTTTAGAAGGTAAAGAATATATATGGCATATTCACCCATGTTTACCTTTATTGTTATCATTTTAGAAGGTGTTAAGAATATGTATGGTATATTCACCCAATTTTTTTTTTTTTGTTCAGCAGATAATAAACACCTCTGTCAAAATGTCTCTTTCCTCATAGCAAGCTTTTGTCAAGTTTTCAATTATTTCTATATGCCATTCTGGTTGTCTGATTATTATATCACCCAAGGAAGTTGATATTTTGACATTTTGGCAGAAAATTATTTTCTAGCTGTTTATCAAAAGTCAATTTCAGGCACAAAATATCAGTAAATCAAAGAAAGCAATTAACTGTTGGTTTCTGTCATTCAGCAGTCAAATCATTTTGTTGATATACATTTATCTTTTCTTTGTTTTTAGCTCTACTGGCCAAAGGCCAGAAGTGCTTATGCGATGGCGATGGCGCGTTGTCTGTCGTCCGTCATCTGTCGTCTGTCGTCTGTCGTCTGTTAGCAGCACTTTCTCTGAAACCACTAGGCCAATTAAACTGAAACTTCACATGGGTGTTTCTGTTGCATAGGAGACTATACAGAAGATTTGTTTTTTTCGATCTGAAATTCAATGTTTCTATTGCATAGTAGAATTTCAAAAAGTGCTATGGCCACTATGAGTCAGTAGAGCGTCCTCAGGCCCTCTTGGGCCTCTTGGGCCTCTTGTTTCATGAATCTGTCAAATCAACAGTTGGTAAATACAGTATTGTTTTACAAGATCACTTACCTCTCATGGCTAAGGTCATAGGTTCGAGTCCTGCATGCTCCAAAAATGTTATGGGAGAAAGTTTGCCAGTTACTTGCGGAAGGACTGTGATTCTACTCAGATTCACTCTGAGGTGCTCCTCCACTTATTCTCCAAACCAGCATAAACAGTTCTATGATTCAATAATGTTAGGTTACTCTACAAGGTTCCTGCTTCCTACCGGAAGTAAATTCCTCCCAAGTGATGAAACTAAAGGCTAAATGTCACTGTTGGGCATCTTTAATCAAGTGATGAAACTAGAGGCTAAATGTCACTGTTGGACATCTTTAATCAAGTGATGAAACCAGAGGCTAAATGTCACTGTTGGGCATATTTAATCAAGTAATGAAACCAGAGGCTAAATGTCACTGTTGGGCATCTTTAATCAAGTGATGAAACTAGAGGCTAAATGTCACTGTTGGGCATCTTTAATCAAGTGATGAAACCAGAGGCTAAATGCCACTGTTGGGCATCTTTAATCAAGTAATGAAACTAGAGGCTAAATGTCACTGTTGGGTTAAAGCTAACTTGATCAATTCAAATAGGATACCAGCTTGCTAAATTGATGTGTCATGTGACTGCCAAAAGCTAACTTGATAAATTCAAATAGGATACCAGCTTGCTAAATTAATATGTCATGTGACTGCCAAAAGCTAACTTGATCAATTCAAATGGGTTACCAGCTTGCTAAATTGATATGTCATGTGACTGCCAAAAGCTAACTTGATAAATTCAAATGGGATACCAGCTTGCTAAATTAATATGTCATGTGACTGCCAAAAGCTAACTTGATAAACTCAAATGGGATACCAGCTTGCTAAATTGATATGTCATGTGACTGCCAAAAGCTAACTTGATAAATTCAAATGGGATACCAGCTTGCTAAATGAATATGTCATGTGACTTCCAAAAGCTAACTTGATAAACTCAAATGGGATACCAGCTTGCTAAATTGATATGTCATGTGACTGCCAAAGGCTAACTTGATAAATTCAAATGGGATACCAGCTTGCTAAATTAATATGTCATGTGACTGCCAAAAGCTAACTTGATAAACTCAAATGGGATACCAGCTTGCTAAATTGATATGTCATGTGACTGCCAAAGGCTAACTTGATAAATTCAAATGGGATACCAGCTTGCTTAATTGATATGTCATGTAACTACCAAAAATTAACTTGATAAATTCAAATGGGATACCAGCTTGCTAAATTGATATGTCATGTGACTGCTTAAAGCTAACTTAACAAATTCAAATGGGATACCAGCTTGCTAAATTGATATGGCATGTGACTGCTTTAAGCTTGACACACTCAAACAGGATACCAGCTTGCTAATTGATATTTCACCAGAATACTTTAAAATAGCTTAATCACTTTATACGGCTTTTGTCACAGGAAGAATGGTTACTCTTGATCGATCTGCTTATAGCAGAAGACCGGGTAATCTGATCCATTTAAAACATTAAAAAGAAGACCAACTAACCCGATCCTTTAGCCAGACTGCTTTATAAAGAACATTTAGTGACAGAAATATTTTGTTTAGGACGTAATTATGTCTGCTTTGGGAGCTTAGGGAAGTTTAATGAGAAATAACAACGTCTGCTGCTATCTACAGACATTATAACATTGTCAGTTATATTGACCAATAGCAGCATGGTGCATTCTTCTACAGACTATCAGTTTGATTCCTATACTGAAGTCTGTAACCATAAGATTTATGCAATATTTTTCAGAAACTATTTTTGTGTTCCTTTTATTCCCCATCAAATTGCCTCATATGATTCACGATACTTGGTCAGAAGTATCCATACCAAGTGATAGCAATATTATCAGCATATGTCAGTTTGATGATTTTTGTTGTAATTGTGACTCTTTGAGGATTTAACAGAGGAAAAACTTGTTCACACATTTGATCAAAGGATTTTCATGAAACTTGGTAGAAAGCATTATCAGTACCAAGTGCAATTAAGAATAGTTTCAGCATGTTCTGGATTAATAATTTTTCCCTTGTCAACTTAGCTTCTCCAACTATGAAATTTTAAATTTTGCAGGAAGTATCATGCATTAAAAAGTTATAGTTCCCATGTTCTGGTTTTACAATGTCAATTGCTTTGTATGAACAATCAGTGCCAAGTACTGAATTTTCATGGTAGCACATCTGACTATCAATCCAGAAGTCCCCACCTTGCCACAGTCTCTGTGATGATTGATATACATCATTGTGTTTCGTTGTCATTTGTCTCTCACTGCTTATTCAAGTGGAAAAGTTATCAATTACTTGCAGTGATGGGTGTGTTGAAGTACAGGTTAACCTTCCAGAATCTCAAACAAGATTGGTAAGATTAAGTGATCATCTGTAAGCACTCAATGGCATAGAAATAAAGCTAAATCTTCAAACAAACAACTAAAACAGAGTTTTCATTACTTAACTAGTAAAACATTTTTATTTGAATACAACCACATTGTTTTATTAACATTCAGTTGAATAATATGTCTGATTGTCATAGAAAATACAACTTTTAGAAAATCGAAGCTTCAAAGTTAGGCTAGAAATAAATCCCTTGTTAAGCAAGTACCCGGAAATTGATCCCTTGTTATGCATGGATGAAGCAAATACCCAGAATTAGATCAGTTGTTATGCATGGATGTAGCAAATACCCAGAAACAGATCCCTTATTATGCATGGATGAAGCAAATACCCAGAAATAGATCCCTTGTTGTGCATGGATGAAGCAAATACCCAGAAATTGATCCCTTGTTGTGCATAGATGAAACAAATACCCAGAAATCGATCTCTTGTTATGCATGGGTGAAGCAAATACCCAGAAATAGATCCCTTGTTGTGCATGGGCAAAGCATATATCCAGAAATAGATCCCTTGTTGTGCATTGATGGAGCAAATACCCAGAAATATATCCCTTGTTGTGCATGGGCAAAGCATATATCCAGAAATAGATCCCTTGTTGTGCATTAATGGAGCAAATACCCAGCAAATACCCAGAAATATATCCCTTGTTGTGCACGGGCAAAGCATATATCCAGAAATAGATCCCTTGTTGTGCATGGATGAAGCAAATACCCAGAATTTGATCCCTTGTTGTGCATGGATGAAGCAAATGCCCAGAATTTGATCCCTTGCTGTGCATGGATGAAGCAAATACCTAGAAAATATCCCTTGTGTATGGATGAAGCAAATACCCAGAAATTGATCCCTTGTTGTGCATGGATGAAGCAAATACCCAGAAATTGATCCCTTGTTGTGCATGGATGAAGCAAATACCCAGAAATTGATCCCTTATTGTGCATGGATGAAGCAAATACCCAGAAATACATCCCTTGTTGTGCATGGATGAAGCAAATACCCAAAAATTGATCCCTTGTTGTGCATGGATGAAGCAAATACCCAGAAATACATCCCTTGTTGTGCATGGATGAAGTAAATACCCAGAAATTGATCCTTTATTGTGCATGGATGAAGCAAATACCCAGAAATACATCCCTTGTTGTGCATGGATGAAGCAAATACCCAGAAATACATCCCTTGTTGTGCATGGATGAAGCAAATACCCAGAAATACATCCCTTGTTGTGCATGGATGAAGCAAATACCCAGAAATACATCCCTTGTTGTGCATGGATGAAGCAAATACCCAGAAATTGATCCCTTGTTGTGCATGGATGGTGCAAATACCCAGAAAAAGATCCCTTGTTGTGCATGGATGAAATAAACACCCAGAAATTGATCCCTTGGTGTGCATAATTGATCCCTTGTTGTGCATGGATGAAGCAAATACCCAAAAATTGATCCCTTGTTGTGCGTGGATGAAGCAAATACCCAGAAATAGATTCCTTGTTGTTCATGGATGAAGCAAATACCCAGAAATTGATCCCTTGTTGTGCATGGATGAAGCAAATACCCAGAAATACATCCCTTGTTGTGCATGGATGAAACAAATACCCGGGAATTGATCCCTTGTTGTGCATGGGCAAAGCATATATCCAGAAATAGATCCCTTGTTGTGCATTGATGGAGCAAATACCCAGAAATATATCCCTTGTTGTGCATGGGCAAAGCATATATCCAGAAAAAGATCCCTTGTTGTGCATTAATGGAGCAAATACCCAGCAAATACCCAGAAATATATCCCTTGTTGTGCACGGGCAAAGCATATATCCAGAAATAGATCCCTTGTTGTGCATGGATGAAGCAAATACCCAGAATTTGATCCCTTGCTGTGCATGGATGAAGCAAATGCCCAGAATTTGATCCCTTGTTGTGCATGGATGAAGCAAATACCTAGAAAATATCCCTTGTGTATGGATGAAGCAAATACCCAGAAATTGATCCCTTGTTGTGCATGGATGAAGCAAATACCCAGAAATTGATCCCTTGTTGTGCATGGATGAAGCAAATACCCAGAAATTGATCCCTTATTGTGCATGGATGAAGCAAATACCCAGAAATACATCCCTTGTTGTGCATGGATGAAGCAAATACCCAGAAATTGATCCCTTGTTGTGCATGGATGAAGCAAATACCCAGAAATACATCCATTGTTGTGCATGGATGAAGTAAATACCCAGAAATTGATCCTTTATTGTGCATGGATGAAGCAAATACCCAGAAATACATCCCTTGTTGTGCATGGATGAAGCAAATACCCAGAAATACATCCCTTGTTGTGCATGGATGAAGCAAATACCCAGAAATACATCCCTTGTTGTGCATGGATGAAGCAAATACCCAGAAATACATCCCTTGTTGTGCATGGATGAAGCAAATACCCAGAAATTGATCCCTTGTTGTGCATGGATGGTGCAAATACCCAGAAAAAGATCCCTTGTTGTGCATGGATGAAATAAACACCCAGAAATTGATCCCTTGGTGTGCATAATTGATCCCTTGTTGTGCATGGATGAAGCAAATACCCAAAAATTGATCCCTTGTTGTGCGTGGATGAAGCAAATACCCAGAAATAGATTCCTTGTTGTTCATGGATGAAGCAAATACCCAGAAATTGATCCCTTGTTGTGCATGGATGAAGCAAATACCCAGAAATACATCCCTTGTTGTGCATGGATGAAACAAATACCCGGGAATTGATCCCTTGTTGTGCATGGATGAAGCAAATACCCAGAAATTGATCCCTTGTTGTGCATGGATGAAGCAAATACCCAGAAATACATCCCTTGTTGTGCATGGATGAAGCAAATACCCAGCAAATACCCAGAAATACATCCCTTGTTATGCATGGATGAAGCAAATACCCAGAAATATTGATAAATTTCTATTGAAATTGTACTGAAAATACAAAACTATTCATCAAATTTAAATGAGATTTAATTCTAATGGAGAATTACATCTAAAAGTCAAATTTTGTTGTTGGTCCTTGAGATAAAATATAGGAATTGTTACACAATAATTGTGTTATTTAAATGTTTGTAGGCCTGCATCGGGTTGCTTGGCACTCATTGTTTCTTATAAATCTCCATTCTGCAGAACAATAGAATGTCTCAGAAATACAATGTAGATGGATTAGTTAAACAAGTAATTAAAACATAGGTTTTATTTCACCATACAGTCAAACCTGTCTTAAGCAGCCAGTCAAGGGAATGAAAGTGGCCTTTTAAAACAGGTTGTTGCTTAATACAGGCTAATTTGCTCTGAAAGCATAGCAATGGGAAATAGCAAATGTGGCTGCTTAACACAAGTGGCTGCTTAATAGAGGTGACCGTTTAAACAGGTTTGACTGTACTTGTTTTATTAGTAGTAATTTTTGGATGATGTGCATCCCTCTATTGATGTTGTGCATTTGATATGAAATAAAGCTAAAATAATTGCATATACACAAAATACAAAAGAAACGATCTATCTCTTAGTACTTCTGCACACCCTCAAGGGTAATTTTGAGCAGAAACTATATACCATATATCTAGATGGTTATAATTCTTTCTTTTTTTTTAAACATATATATGGTGCATTGATTATGTGTTCTATAAATGCTATATTTAAGTTTTTTTAATAGATTGTTTTCTCTGCAGGTTGTAATTTAAATACATTTGACTGATTTAAAAGTATTGCTGTCAGTGGTGTTGCTTTGAATGTAGTAATTGAATGAAGAAATTGTGTACATTTCCCAGAAATTATACAATTTGTTTTATGTCATACTGCAAGTATTGTTAGTACAAATTTCAGTTTTGTAATAAGTAAGGAGTGGTGAGGGTTAGGCCATAATACAGGACCAGGTTCACAAAGCCCAAATATCGGGCCCTATAAATTGCATTTCTATCAAATACTGTTCGTTCATTCAGCAAAGCTTGATCTATTTATATACATATAATTATATACACTTTATTCGTTTAAAATATGTATTTGTTGTTTTTTAATTTTATGTTTTTCTATTCATATATTGACCCAAAAGGGGTAAAATTTAGGAAAATGTTTTTGAATTTAAATAAAGTTATTTGGCAAATAACCATTTATAATTCACAGGTAACTGATTTCTTGTAGATAAAATGTAAGTTGTATCTTATCTTCGATGTTAAAACATGTTTCGATCACGCAAAATGATCTTGAATTCATGATATTGGGGTTTGAAGGTAAATTTTCGTAATTTATCTTTAATTTACAAATTTTGTAATCAAAAGTACTTCAACAATTTTAAACACACATATCTGGGAATGGTATTGTTTTGATGAGAATTAGAAAATTGAGTTGTGTTCCTGAGATGAATTGAAGTTAAGATGATTGAAAACATGATATTGCGAGATTTTCCATCAATATGTGAGCGTGATATGTTAACCTAAAATGACTTAAAATGTTGGAAAATTGCACAAGTTTGTTAAAAATTTACATGTTAATGGTGAAAGGTAAAATTGAAAAACAAAATTTCATTTTTTAAAAGAATAAAGTATGATTAAAATAAAAAATATGAAATATTGGAAAAAAATTCAGGTTTAGTTTTATTGCATTATACAGGGTCATTTTTGGGATTCATGAAGCTCGTCCTTATTTTCTAGATTGTCATCCCTGCCCATCCCCATTTTTATGACCCCGCCCCAACATAAATTACAACCCATCTTATAATTCATGTATTGTAAAAACATCAAGTTGTCTTCTTAATCAAACTGGTTGCTCTCCCAAGCTCCCAAACTCTCAAACAACATGTTTCCTTTTATAAAAAGAGCAACTGTCTTTAGAATCAGCAGCCGTGTCTATATCAACCATGTTGCTCGTTTCATAATCTGGATGAAGTAATTTCAGTGTGTATCTACAGGTTTCATCGTTTCTCCAATTCCCTAACCAAAAATTTGTCTGTAAATAGACATTGTGCATTATGTATATTGTTCAATGTGGTAATCTATAACAGCTGAATGGTGCAGCTTGATGCTGTGCGGTGCTGGTTAATGTACACTTACTCTAATATGGGAATTGTGCAAATTAAAAGGAAACAATATATTGTGTGCATCAATGACAATGTTATTTGCGGACAGGGACTCTTTATTTGAGTTTATTCCAAGCTGGGCTGATGGGACTCTGTGATTGGTCCATTCTCCGATATTTATTAAAGTCTTGGGATTCAGAGGCAGTACAGTAAGTGTGTAGTAAAATCTCTGATGTAAAATGGTTGTTTTTATAGCCCCACAAATTAAGTTTAAGAGGAGATATATTATAGGATTTACTGTGTTGGTCTGTTGGTCAGTCAGTCATTTGATCAGCGGAGTAAACTACTTACACAGTTTTTGGAAGATTGACTTGAAACTTTGAATACATGACCAACATCAAGTGTAAATGTGTGAAGCATAAATTTAGTGACACTGGTTAATTCCATGAAGAGTTATTGTCCTTGCTCTTGGTAAAAGTGCTGTACTACATTGCAACTCTTGGGGAGCCAACTACTTCCACAAAGTTTCTGAGTAAATAACTTTTACATAATTTTTATGGTCCTGTCCTCAGTGGTTGAGTAAGGCATCATCTGGAGATCACTTAACCGCTCACTGCTGATGTCATAAGTTCGAGTCCTGCTTGCTCCAAAAACTTTATGTGAGAAAGTTTGCTATTTACTTGTGAAAGGACAGTGGCTCCACTCAGATTTATTCTGAGGTCTTCTTCCACCAATAATACTGGATATGCCATATTTAACCTGAAATGTGTTGAAAGTGTCATTAAATCTCATTTAAAAAAAAAAGAAACTTTACAGACATGATAATGTTCAAATGTACTGATGTGATGTAAATTTGCTATGTTTTCATAATTCCATGCAGAGTTATTGCCCTTGTGTTGTATTTACCATATTACAATACTTGTGAAACAAATTACTTAGTTTTCAGACAATTAACCTGAAACTTTGCATACAGTCATGATCAACATCAAGTATTTATGTGCTTGTTGCTAATTTTGTGATGTTGACTTAATTTGATGCAGAGTTATTGCCCTTGTTCTCAGTAAAAATGCTGTATTGGCAATATTGCAACTTTTGTGGAGAAATATTTTCAACAGTTTTCAGGCGATTGATTCAATACTTTTCATACATGATCAGCGTCAAGTGTAGATGTGTGCATGATACAAATGTTGTGACATTGACTTAATTAATGCAGGGGTGTGGGGGTGGGTTACTGGTATTAATTACCTTTATTGATCTAGTTGTGTCTTTGGCGTCTACAAAAAATATAATTATGGCTATTTCTTATCAAATACTGACTGCTGACAAGATTATTTATCTGACACACAAAATCTGTAACTGACACATTTTACAGAGGCAATATTCCAGGGGATATACATGCAATTATTGAATTCTCAGTGTGGAGCTTTAATTTTTTTGTATCTTTAATTTTATCTAGTTAAAAACTCAGACTGGCTGTTTGATAGAATTAAAAAAAAATACCATAGATCTGTGTATCTTCCATTATTTCATTAATTTCAAATCCATTCAACTTTAAGATAACAGATAACAACAATGCATACAGATTTCTGGCACCATTTCATAGCACCTTCATTTTGTTTACGGAGTTCAGTTTAATTTGTTTAACAAAACGTAAACTAAAGGCGCTAATGTTTTGTAATAGCATAATAATCATCAAGCTCTGTATTATGAACAAATGATAAATTTGGATTTTACAGTTATACTTAACTCAAACGGGAAGGAGGATTCCATGCTCACTCTCTATGTACAAAAAAAATATTAATAGATCAAAAGAAACAACATGATGTGCATAATAGAACCTTGATAGCTGCAGAACTACAGATGTCAGCAATTTCTATCCAATAATCAATTTCTCTCCCCTTGCAACATGTTTGAGCTGCTAGCCATCACTCATTTGACACCCTGAAACTAAACAGGGGTTGATAATTTAACCGCAACTAAGGATATGTGCTGGTTATAACCGAGAAATTAGGCAATAAATCAGTCTTTTTAAATTGGAATTAGACGATGACACCAGATGGTTATAAGATATTGAATTGACTCCAATACTGGGTGATTGACAACCTAGTAAGAATTTGTCTAATTCCCCTTGGTGTTCCCGCTGCCCCGATGGGGGAGGACATTGATAGGTGCATTACAACTATCTCAAACTTTAGAAAATTATCAAAGGTACATGTATCTATAAATTAGATGATATCACGCTAGTTTTGAAAAGAAAAAATATTCCTCTATTAAAATGATAAAAATTGATGTATATTATTCACCGTTACTTTAGCTCACCTGAGCAAAGCTCAATGTGAGCTATTCTGGTCATCTGTTATCTGTTGTCCGGTGTCCGGCATCCATTCATGAACTTTTTATTGTGAGTGCACCCGCATTTTTCAATGGATCTTCACTAAATATATAGTAATTCAGACAAGTTTCAAACTGGCGAAATCAGATTATGTCAGAGTTATGGCCCTTGAAACATTAAAAAATGCAATATTTGACATTGTGTGCACTCAGACACCGCCCTTTTCATTTGATTCTACCTAAACTTACACAGAAGTTGTATAACCTTAATATCTCAGGAAAGTTTTTGAACTGGTCAAATCAGATTATTAATGTCAGAGTTTTGGCCCTTGAAACATTAAAAAATGCACTTTTTGACCTTTTGTGCACTCTTTTACTCGTAGCTTTCACTTGATGTCTACCAAACTTACAAAGTAGTTATATAACCATAATATCTTGGACAAGCTTATGCTTTGGCTGAATCTGATAAATAATGTCAGAGTTATGGCCCTTGAATCATAAAAAGTTTAGTTATTTGATATTGTGTACACTCTAGCACCCACATTTTCTTTTGATCCTCACTAAACTTACACGGGTGTTATATATAGCCATAATATCTTGGACAAATTCTTGAACTGGCCAAATCTGATCATTAATGTATAAATTATGGCCCTTGAATTGACAAAAATTGCATTATATGAATTTATATACACTCCAGCATCTGCAGTTTTTCATTTGATCTTCACAATTTTTAGACAGTAGTTATATATGTATACTACCTCAACTGACCAAATTTAAATGTCTGAGGTATGACTCTTGCCTTATCAAAAATTGTCATCTTTAGCATTGTCTGCTCTGCAATAGGTGAGCAATTTTTGACCAATCTGACCCTCATGTTTTTTGTCATAGATAACTATAAATTACAGGAGTTTTACCAAAGAGATTCTGAAATTAAATATCTGCCTATAACCCAAGGGTATTTTAATATAATATTTGCATCATGTTAATGTATAACTCAGAAAAAAAGTGAAAATTTATGAAAAAATAAATAAGTTGCAGTGTGTCCCTTTAATCATATAAAATGCAGAGTGTCTCTTTAAGATTAACCAATTTCAGTGTGTCCTTTAATTCATTAAAACAATGCAGTATGTCTCTTTTTAATCATAAAAAATTGCATTGTGTCCCTTTAATCATAAAAAAAACTGCAGTATGTATTTTTTTAAGCATAAAAAAACTGCAGTATATCTCTTTAAGCATGAAAAATTGCAGTGTGTCCTTTTAAGCTTAAACAATATCAGTGTGTCCCTTCATTCATTAAAACACTGCAGTATGCCTCTTTAATCATAAAACACTGCAGTATGCCTCTTTAATCATAAAAAGCTGCAGTGTGTATAAGTATAAATGGCTTAATCATAAACAAAGCCACTTGAGATCTCAACAACTGTAATATCTAGTCTATCTACCTTTTTCTTATCATTTGGCCAACCTCCTGCACCCAAGTTGAGCAACCATTCTTGAACTCGCTCTTTCCCACTATTGTCCGTTAATTGAACTGTGATAATGAGCAATTATCCACTTGTGACAAGCCTCTTACCTGTAGATGTTCATCAGTGTAAGTTATTAATCAGAAATCACCGCCATAAAGTTCAAACCTGCCTCAGAGTCATTCTCCAGTAATTTTACATCTACCGGTATGTTATATATAGTTAAACAAAGTTGGCAGGGAGGTCTGGATAATCTTGTTCTGAATAATAATGTTGGGGGTAGTAATGTCTGTTATATTGATGGAGTATCCAATGAAACACTTGATTATAGTGATGAATGTCTCTTTCTCTCTCTCTCTCTGTCTCTCTCTTCTCTGTCTGTCTGTCTGTCTCTGTCTGTCTGTCTGTCTGTCTGTCTGTCTGTCTGTCTGTCTGTCTGTCTGTCTGTCTGTCTGTCTGTCTGTCTGTCTGTCTGTCTGTCTGTCTGTCTGTCTGTCTGTCTGTCTGTCTGTCTGTCTGTCTGTCTGTCTGTCTGTTCTGTCTGTCTGTCTGTCTGTCTGTCTGTCTGTCTGTCTGTCTGTCTGTCTGTCTCTGAACATGTATTCTCAAAGACGATTAACTAATTAATCAGCTGTGATATAATGTTTAACTTATTACTGCGATATATACTAAAATATATACTACTGATTACTACCAATTACATGATTTCCTATGGCATGCCATCAATATTCAAGGACGACAGTGGAAATAAAAGAAAATCCCTTTTCTCTTTTTTTGTGTTATCCTTGGTATTTGTGTTCATTTCATGGCCTATATGTGTGTATTGTTATGATAATTTCTGTATTATTGTTGTTATATTATTCGTGCATCTTGTTGTTGCCATGCTTTGTATGTACATGTAATACCAAAATAAATCTTATCTTTCTACATATTCTGTCTTGTACATTGAGTGTGTTGTTTTGCACTTTAAATATCTTGTCTTGTACAGTTTTATTACTATTATAAAACATATGATTGTTTTGTTCAAAGAGTATATTAGATATTTTGTTTTGTATATAACTTCAGGTGAAGCGAATCTGCCCTGAAGCCAACCTACGATTGCCAGGAAAGAAGATCTTTGGTAATTTAGACCCAGAGTTTATACAACAACGTAGGGAAGGTCTGGATGAATTTATAAAAAAGCTGATCATAAATCCGAGGCTCTCAGAAAAGTAAGCTTTCAGCTAAATCTATAAATAAGTCGGTGTTGGTCTCACAGTAGGTAATTCAGTGCGTGTCAAATTTCATGAAAGAGATTGTTTAATGTACACTGAGGGATTTTAAAAACGCAAAAGTCGGATTTCATAAAAATAAACAAGTTCTGCATTTATCAGTTTTAATTAAAATTAAGTACGGCAGCGTGGTCTAGTGGTAGAGTGTCTGCCTAACATGCAGAAGGTCATGGGTTTGATCCCTGGCCGGGTCATACCAAAGACTTTAAAAATGGTACTAGAAGTTTCCTCGCTTGGCGCTCAGCATTTAGAGGAAAGTTCTAGGTCTGGTCAGCCCGGTGTCAGTATAAAGTGACTGGGTGGGGTATCATACCACATGTCTGCGGCATGATACTCCAGTGTGACAGCGCTCAGAATACTGTCTCAAGTATACACCATCGCAATATGACTGAAAAATTGTTGAAAGCGACGCTAAACACCATACAACATAATTAAAATTGTCAACAATAAACAAACATAAGCCACACAAACTGTGTGAATTTTATCAGAAAATATTATCAATTCCCTGAGAATTAACATTTAAAACAGTGATGCCCTAAATCACCAACTTTGCAAATAGTAGCAGTTGTAACTACCATTTACAGCAATGCAGGAAACACATACCCGCCTTGTTGAAACCACAATATTTGCAATACAGTGTTGAGAAATGTTGTTCCACTCCTAACCTAAGGCCTAGGTATGCTCATTAACGTTTCTTGGTGGTAGCCGACGAGCGTTACTGCCTCTACCCAACTCATCCCAGACGTGTCCAATTGGAGTTTTGCATTTTTTTTAAAATCTCTCAGTGTATCATGAAAAAAAATGTATTAGCTTTTATATTTTGTGCATACATATGGTTTTAAATTACTGTGTATGAACTGTAAAAGTAAACATTTAATTCAATTCACTTTTTTTTTCTTCTTCCCATGAGGTAATGACTCTTTATTTGAAATGACTCCTACCGCCCTTTGAAATGTATGTGTATTTCTTTTTATTACGATTGAAAATAACTTTCATACCGATTACTGGCAGATAAAGGTGATAAGCTCCCCTCAAGGTGGCTGTTACATATTGATTTTATGAAACAGGTTGGTTAATTAAGTTTGATTGAATCACATGTGACTCACAATCATTTAATGAGCCCATGCCATTAAATCTATAACAAGATATCAGCCTGAAGTCTGGGATCTATTTACTGAATAAAAGAGAATCATATTGTCTAAAATAAAACACAATCTGAAGAAGTAAATTATCTTTTGTTCTTCTGCTGATTAGTTTTTTCCCATTCAGCCTGGCCAACATTCACATTGTGAATCAAGTCTTTTCTCAAACTTTCACGAATAATTATTAATATCTCTCATCAATTAAATGATTAATTGTTTTTATCTTTATGGTTAATGGCCAGGTTCCTATTTTACCAACATTTCCTTCGATTTTGCTTCAATACTTAAAAACTTGACTTAATTTAGACTGGTTATTTAATTTATTATATAATCAATATGTGCAATTTTGCTGTAACCAGTCTGAAATCATAATCACCTGGCTGCTTTTCTTAAATGTAAGTTTTTTCATTTTTTTAAGTATATACTTTAATACTGAATGGTTTATATCACACATATTGTTAAATGTGACAATTATGGAGATGAAGGTGATGATCCAAAATATGTATCATTTTACCAGATCCTTATTAAACTGGGGAATCTGAGCAATCAGGAAGAAATGAAGTTGATTTTTTGCTGGAACTTTGCTATTCAGAAGCATACGTTTGTTCAAAGAAATATGAAAGAATAGCTGCAACATTAAAAACACTATTATTATCAGATGTTTATATATATAAACATATATCATTTATCTCATCTCCCCACTTCAGTTGCTTTTCAAATACTATGATTTATTTATATAACCACATACAATATAAAAATACAAAATGTTTGCTGTGTCATCATAACAACAGCATAAATATTATGTGGTTGAAATAATAAAATTTATTGGACTTTTACATCATTCAAGTTAAATGTGACATCCAAATTTTGTTAAGCCCGCTAACAATGGTGGCTCGGTGCACATGCATGAGTGTATGGGTGTGTGCATCCGATATTGTTATATTCTCATTTATAGAGGAATTTTTAAATAGCATTATACAAATGATCACCATAATTATTCTGGCAATGTGTCGAGCGCAAGACCCAGGTCATTGGCTAAAAGGTCACGGTCACACTTCGAGGTTAAAGGTAAAAAATAGGTACAAAATTTTGTGTCGGTTCTATATTTTCTAAACAATTTAACAATACTTTGAAATAACATGGCACAAATGTTTACCATCATCCGACGATGCGTCTTCTTCAAGACCCAGGTCTGTAGCTCAAAGGTCCCCTTCACAGAAATAGGTACAAAATTGTTTGCTCTATATCTTGTAATGTGCCATAAATGTTCACCATAAAAAATGAGACATGCTTTATAACAAGTCTGTACAGGCATGAAAGACATTGTAGCCCTTGAGTATTTAGTATTGGTAGAGGAAGAAATATGGCTGAAATTGAGTAGCAAATAAGTGGTAAATTTTCTCTCGTAAAGTGTCCAGACTGAGTTGGTTTTGCGTCCACAACCTCAGTGGCAAGAGGTCAGTGATTTTGAGGAGTCCCCCCCCCCCCCCCCCCCAAACCCCACCCAACTCTCCAGGTCACAGAGAATCCAGTAAATACTTGCACAATTAAGGTTTCAGGCCGGTCTTATCAGCCCATTGCCCTGCATACTGTGATTGGGTGGGGTATTATGCCATGCAGACATCGCCGGATATTTCCATGTGCACTGGTCGACCGTAAGATCATTAAAACACACTTAAATCACATTATTTTTTTATATTTTGACCTGATTTATTCTGAGATATCGAGTCAAAATATTTACAGTTCAAAACTGGAAACAGTTCAAGATAAGAAGTTGTCCTTGTAAATGTCATTTGTGTTTTGTTTTTCGTATGAATACCCGAAAACACGAGGCATGTAACAGGCATGTTACGTTATCGTTATCGCAGATTGCCTTTGTCGTTTGTATGCATGAACCCAATATAATCCCACCACATGGTGCCCTGTCTGATAAATCACTGGCCATAAGCAAACATTGATACCTCATTAATACATATTTTTAGATAAAATAATAATTTATAGTGCACTTGGAACAGTTTCAGACCACAGTCTATACACATTGTAAGAATGATAAGCTGCTCCTAGCATGTTTGCAAGCACTCTTTTAAGCATGATTGTAAATATGGCAGGAGCTGTTGTGTATTTATTGTTTACAAATAATTGGCATTATGCCTGTTTTGTATTTACTTATGGAATAGCTTATGGAAAAGCTGTTACTTTCAGTACCTTTTAAGGTATGAAACAATATCTTTATCTTCAAAACTTCCATTTCTCCATTGCCGCATGATTTAAGGTGCTGTCTCAAAATCACATACCTCTCACTATTGATGTTGTTGGTTTGAACCCCGCTCTATAAAAAAAAAACTATATGTTGCTGAAGGACCATGATTATACTCAGGTTCATTCTGATGTCTTCCTTACCCAGTAAGATTGAATGCCATAATTATGTTTACCATGGTTCTAGCCGGGCACAGTTAGCTTGTTGGGTAGTGCATCTGACTATCAATCCAGGGTCTAAAGTTTAAATCTGTTCTCCTCCACCAGCAAGATTAACTGCCATATTTGTTAACAGTGGCATTAAACCCAGGGTTGGAGTACAACTGTAAGTGTGACAGTCTATTGTGCTAATATTACAGTGTATGTGAAATTAATGGTGGGCAAACTTCTGTATAAAATGTCAAAGGTCTGCAATTATCACTAGCATATGTTTCAGTTCATGTAAGTGTTAGAGGCTGGTATTGTTATGAATAGAGGCTGATTTATGAAAAGCAAACATGCCCTTTAGGTTTCACTACAGTACACTACTAAATAAGCAATACAGTACATAACTTAATTAGCAATACAGTACACTACTAAATTAGCAATATTGTACACTACTTAATAAGCAATACTGTATACTACTGAATTAGCAATACAGTACACTACTAAATTTGCATAACTGTACACTACTAATTAAGCTGGAATAGTGTACATTTTATGTATCTGGAATACAGAATATTTTTATTGGTGAGCTTCAATACAGTACACTACCAAATAAGCAATACTGTATACTACTGAATTAGCAATACAGTACACTACTAAATTAGCAATACTGTACACTACTAAATTTGCATAACTGTACACTACTAATTATGCTGGAATAGTGTATATTTTTATTAGTGAGCTTCAATACAATACACTATTAAATAAGCTTAAATACTGTTAACTACTAAATAAGCTGTAATACAGTGCTCATATTTGAGCTACACTACACTACAAGGTGAGCTAAAATACAGTCATTTATAAGTGAGCTGGAGTATAATACACTTTAATTGAACTGCAATACAGTACACTTCAAAGTGAGCTAAAATACAATACACTACCAAATGATCTGAAATATTAAACACTGCTGAAATACAATACACTACCAAGTGATCTGAAATATAAAACACTGCTGAAATACAATACACTACCAAGTGAGCTGAAATTGGTATACTACAAAGTGAACTAAAATACAATACACTACCAAGTGAGCTGAAATTGGTATACTACAAAGTGAGCTAAAATACAATACACTACCAAGTGAGCTGAAATACAATACACTACCAAGTGAACTGAAATACAGTACACTACCAAGTGAGCTGAAATACAATACACTACCAAGTGAGCTGAAATACTGTACACTTCCAAGTGAGCTGAAATACAGTATTATACAAAGTGATCTGAAAAACAATACACTACCAAGTGAGCTGAAATACAATACACTACCAAGTGAGCTGAAATACAAAACACTACAAAGTGATTTAAAAAAAAATATACACTTCCAAGTGAGCTGAAATATAGTGCACTACAAAGTGAGCTGAAATACAGAACACTACAAAATGATTTAAAAAAACAATACACTACCAAGTGAGCTGAAATATAGTACACTGCAAAGTGAGCTGAAATACAGTACACTACAAAGTGATTAAAAAAACAGTACACTACCATGTGAGCTGAAATATAGTATACTACAAAAAGAGCTGAAATACAGTTCACTCATATGTGAGCTGGAATACAGCACATTACTAAGTGAGCTGAGATACAAAACAATATTAACTGAGCATGAATACAGTACACAACTAACTGATCTGGAATACAATATACTATTAAATGAGCTGAAATACAGTATATTACCAAATACGCTTAAATTCAGTACTCTACTATATAAACTGGAATACAGTATACTGTTAACTTAAGTAAGCTGAAATACAGCACACTAACAAGTGAGCTGAGATACAGTACACTAATATATGTGAAAATTTGTTAAAATATCCTTGATTGTGTATTTTCTTCCATTAAACTGTTGTAGTGATTTGATGCCAAACATTAGTCTTTATTGTTCGTGTCTTACAAGCACATGTTACAGAACAAAATTAATGACAATTTCTTCTTCCCTTCATAGGGGAAGCTGTTCGATAAATAGATATTAGTTAAAAAAAACAACAGTACTGTTGCTTTCCACAATCAAACTTAGAATTAATTTTGTTGTAATTCTAATGGCAAAAAAAAATAGGTCAGAAAATGTTGATAAATCTAATAATTTTTTTCTAACTGAGAAACAGTTTCACATGACATCTGAGAAAGATGAAAAATGAGATTTAACTGTTAAAGATAAACAAAACAAAGAAAAAAAGGCAATTCCCCATAGTTTTAAATTTAATTGCCCTCAGCTGGAACAATTTCTGGAGTTGGCAGGATAGTTTGTCATTTCATTGATCCCAAAGATGTGTTTTGGGGCAACTTTTAAATTGTGTTTTTTAGCATTGTTTGTGGTAATATAATTGTATTATTGACAGTTCCGATTAATCAGCTCTTCTCCAGTAACAGTATGAGGAATACAGTAGTTCAATTTACAGAAAATCCAGCACTAGAAATATTGTTCTCAGAATAAGACCAAAGTTTTGGAAGACTATAAACTTTTCTCTTTTAAGTTAATTTATATTCAATTATTTTAGCATGCCTGCGAAGAAATCTAAGAGTTTAAAGAATGGCTTTGAGTTTGCTTCCTTGGTAGGACCAGTAGTGGAGATGAGCCGGGGATCAAACCCGCAAACTCTAGTATGGGCAGCCAACAATCCATTCCCCGCACCACTGCCCATTTTAAGTTAGAAAGAATACTGTAATTAAATAATTAAATATAATTAAAATTCATAATAGGACCAAGAAAATATGAAATCCCCTGAAATTATAACACACCCTCTCTAAAAAGCCTAATTGAGTCCCCCACCCATATCCTTTATTTATATACTGAAAACACAAAAATGTCAGCAAAATGTCCTTAAGTAAGTTTGAGTTATCTCCCTTTGCTGTAAAATTGTATCACTTGTTGCTAATTAATCAAATTTGCAGTAGGTGGACAGACATAATTGAAACAGAGCATAAAGCTGGTCCACCAAAGCTTGCAAACAGAACCAGACAATAAATTGTCAATGATTTTGGTCCGATGATCAGACTGACAACTGGCTGAAACTAACATTGGAGGGTATTTTTCAGCTGCCATTTGCACACCAGTAAATTTTGTCTTCGTGCAATATTTTATTTTCATCAGTAGTTTTTTTCTAAATGATATTGAAGTTCATGCATCTATTTGGTACATGAATAATATTTTAAAAAATACAGACATTCTCCCCCCCCCCCCCCCCCCCCCCCCTCCTCTCTAACTTTGTAAAACAATTATGTGTATATGCATCGCTACCAAGGTTATATAGTACTTCAGTACTCAGGTGGACAAGCTTATTAATATGTGTTCTTCATTAATAATACAGACCACTGTAAATAATCACCAGGTTGACGTGTATTTATACTGTCTATATTATGACTTACTTCCTCTCCATAAAATCACTTTGGTCAAATTTAGTATAATCGGGATACTGTTTTTTGGATGTGTCAAGTCAGATATATAAAAAAAGGCCAGAAAAAGGCCATTTTTTAAAAAAAAATTCTATCTTCAGGTATGTTACTTTGATTTGAAGTAGGAGGTTTCTAGAACTACTGACGTTGAATTATGTATACTATTGTTGCTTTGAATGAACATATTATCATATTAAGAAAAGAATGAATGTGGTTTAATGTTGTCCCAACACATTATATGTTATCCAACTTCAATAGGGAGAAATATTCCAGGTTCACTCTATATGTAAAAAAAACAAATGCATATGCAGAATGAACCTAGAACATTGATGCCTGCAAAAATGCAGAGTTTCAGCAAATTCTATTGTATTACACAAGTTGTCGCTTCTTGTGACATGCATGAGCCACAGTGGTCCTTTTCTTGCCATAACTAATGGCTCCCTGGAACCACACAGGGGTTGGTAATTTAACCACAATATTGAACATGACAAAAAATGATAAAGTGAACACGACACCCATTCTGAGGATTCCTACCCCTCTGCAGAGAGTGGCAGTGGTTCTATTCTAAGCCTGAACCACACGGGCTATATTTAGAAAATGTGTTGATAGAACTGTACTGATTGAGATACAGATAAAGTAGAATAACTTGCAGACTTATCTTGTTCTGCATAATTTTATCTGGGCATGGTTAGCTCAGTCTGTAGCATATCTGACTTTCAATTACATGATTATTAATATATGACATTGCGTCTCACTGTCATTCCTCTCTCGCCGCTGATTTAAGTGGAAAAGTTATCAGTTAGTTGCGAAGATGGGTGTGCTTGAGTACTGATTTACCTTCCAGGATCCCAGGAAAGAGTGGTTAGGTAAACTGATCATCTGTCAGTCTTCAGTGGCTTAAAAATGACGCTAAATGCTCAAATTTTTGTAAACAGCAATCCAAAACTTAAATATTAGTTCCAATTTTGTACATCATAGAATTGTCAGGTAACTGTTAACACATTCATTAAAATGGTATATTGATTCATGGATATGGGTGGAAATTGTAATGGTAATTCTTTGATATGTAACATTTTGTTTAATCCTTAGATTCATTTATATACTTGTATAATCGTAAAACGGCAAAGAAATACCCCTCTGCTCATTCTCTCATTGACCTGTCCGAACTTTTAATTCTTCTATTTATCTTGGTGGGGGCTCCTCATTGTGTCACATATTATACAAGTGTTATTTTATGGCTTGTACATCTATTGTTCAGCAGATGAAATGCACTGAATGTGCACTAATGACTATTGTACTTTAATGTGCGAAACCTATCAGAATGGTTAGTCATTGAAACTGGACAGTTTTACACACTTGTTTCAAAACAACAATACTGGCGAAAATTGCTTGACTGAATAGCGAGGCAGGGAGAAATATAATGTAAACACCATTTTGTGTAATACATAAACACCTGTGGATCTATTTTATCATAATTGAATGCATTTTAGCATCATTTCTCAACTGTGGATTGAGCCCACAACACTTAACCTCTATGCTACCGTTACCGATTTCTTGTTTTACGTTTTATTTCTAATTTACCTGAGCTAAAACAAAAACAAACCATTCATTCAAAAACAAACCAATCATTTTCTTATCAAAGTAATGGGGGGGGGGGGGGGGGGGGTGTAAAAGAACAGGAGATGCATAATATCAGATTTTTCCTCATATGTTTTTGCTCAGTATAGTATAGTATAGACTGTTTAGTTTAGATGTTTTATCTGAACTTTGATGTTTTTGGGGTCAGCATGGAGGGATCCGGTGAAAATATTTACGTTGGGTCATACCAAATGAATGAATAGGGTTTTACGGCGTACCAACACATTATAGGTTAATCGACACCAACAGGAAGGAAGATTCCAGGTTCACTCTACATGTACAAAAGCAACAAATTAACATACAGATTAAAAAAACATACATCAACAAATGAATATGCAGAATGAACCTAGAACCTTGATACCTGCAGAACTGCAGAGTTTCAGCTAATTCTATCGTATTACTCAATTTGTCGCTTCTTACGACATGCATAAGCCACAGTGATCCGATTCTTGCCATCACTCATGACTCCCTGGAACCACACAAGGGTTGATAATTAACCACAATAGTGAACATGACAAAAAATGATAAAATGAACATGATACCCTACCCCTCTGCAGATATCGACAGTGATTCTATTCTTAGCCCGAACGACACTGGCTGGGTCATACCAAAGACTTGAAAAATGATGCTAGATGCTTTCTCACTTGGCAAGCAGAATTTAGAGGATAGTTCTATGTCTGGTCGGCCAGATGCCAGTAATGGTATAATGTGACTATGTGGGATAATATACCATTCATATGTGGCACTATCCTCCAGTGTGGCAGTGCTTAGAATACTACATCTAAAGTAAACACTGTCATGATTTAATTGAAAAATCAAATCGCTTGAAGTGAGGCTAAACACCATACCATGCGATTCAGAAGAAAAGATATAGGCCCTTGATATCACTGTTTTGGTATAACCCTAGGTAGAGCCTCAGTTTCAATAATAAACAATGATCCCCCCACCCCCCAACTGAGTTGGAATAATCTTTATCTCAATCTGATATCCATATTTTTATTCTTAGACATATAAACATCTTTTCTTTAACCAGAAAAAAGGTTTAGCTTCGCAAGTCATCTGCTGCTGGTATTGACGTCATCCTCATGGAACAAATTGCTCCAATAAATTTTTCAAGTGCAATTGATTAGTTCACAGGTATGAAACTGGCATTGAGTTCCCCAAAATAACAGAAATGGAGATTTACCATTTATTGTTTTCTTATTACACACCAGCTACTGTAAATCAACAGATGGAAGACTGCAAGCATCTGTGATATTGAAGTCCGAATTGCCTGTTTAAATGTTTCATTCAGAAAATGCTTTGCCGAAATGTTTTAGCCTTTGACCTATTTCACTATCCAATCACATTGCAGCATTGTGCACCTAAGTTTAAACTGAGATCACGGCTGTGGTAATTTTATTACATTTTAACTCTTTGGTTAATTAGTGCTGAGAATTCTTTGCCAGAAGGATAATTGCACACTTCATCTGTTGGAATGCCATATTTGGGTGCTTCTGCCATGACTGTGCTGTAATTGTTGTGTAATACAAAGTTACTCTTTTTTAATGTCAATTTCAACACTTTGCAGGCTATATATGGCATTCAGTTATATTGGTCGACCCCAGTTAGCTCAGCCGGTAGTGCGTTGTAAATTTGAATTTCTGTCTGGCCACAGTCCCAATGATCATTGATATATATGAGATTGTGTCTCATTGTCATTCACCTCTCACTGCTGATTCAAGTTAGAAAGTAATCAGTTACTTGCAGAGATGGGTGTGCTTGAGTACTTGTTAATCTTCCATGATCCCAGGAAACAGTTGTTTGGTTATAGACCAAGGAAAAAGTTGTTAGGTTAGCTGATTGTCTGTTAGCCCTCGTTGGCATAAAAATGGTGCTAAATAATCAAACAAACATTGTATCATGAAATTTGTATTTAATGTTGAATTGATTTTAAGTTTGATCCTCTGTGTATGACAGTACATCTTGAATGGACAGGATTTTATAACCCATTAGGTCAGGCTCATGTTGAATCGGAACTGGTGAATAAATTGCGAAAAAAAAATTACAATAATGAGCATGAAACTGATACAAGATATGAATTTCTGAAGTTCTAAATTCAAATCCTAATCCAATATCAAATTCAAGACCTCCTTATGTTGACATTGTGATGTACATTAAAAAAAAATATGAATGTGATAATTCTATTGGATGTCCCCACTGTCTAAGGAACCTTACTCCTGCGCATGTGAGGCTATGTGTGGTAGAGGGTATGGTCAGCCCTTAAATCCCACAGGGTTTAATAGAATTTTGCATTTAGTTAATGAGCCACAAAACAACATTTTATTTTATTTATATCTAGTATGAATTATTATGCTGAATTTGTTCTTGTTTTTGGACCATTCCGTTAACATTTAGCAGATGCATAAATAAGATTTGACTGTGAGTCACATGATGTAGATTGTAATCTGATCGGGAGTTACTTAATGGCTTATCTGGGACTAGATTAGTTTTTTTATTAATTGATTGTGAAAAAGTTTATGCAACTTAGAAAAATCCCACTTGGAAGACTTCATGCGTAGTACCAGTACTAAGCATATGTTGATTAGGTGTTTTAGTCGCGGCCTCTACACATAGATGTGGCAGCGGATCAAACCCATGATCCTCTACTCATGGGTCAGATGCTCTACCACAGGACTATGTGCACCATTATATTGTTTGCGATGGCATCCTTGATCATGAATATGGGTTAATCTTCAACCTTGCCAAGATTATATATTTGGGGATGAGGTATAGCTGGACAAAATCATATACTGTAAATAAAAAATATCATAGCTTAAGTGATAGTCTCCAAAAGATGTACTGTTTCTTATTTTTATTTTCACTGTATCCTTCATTTCAATGCATTCCTTTCCAACTACGGTGTATTGCGCAAAATTATCACTAATATTTCTGGTCGATTTGCTGTACTAGATAACCGTTGAAGTATTATATAAGACTTGTATGTTCAGGGTGGGGGTCTTTTATAAAATTATGTAAATGCGATTTGAAACTTTTATTAAAAAAATTGTCACAAATACTAGATATTTAACAAAAAGACACCATAAACCAATGAAGTCTAATCTTGCATGAACACAGACATAATAGATACCTTCCTGTCCCTTAATTAGCCCCCAGCAGCAGGTTATGTGCAATCTTATCCATCAAATCTTGGTAATGATATTTAAACATTTCCTTCTTTACCCTGGAGGATCGCTATCACAATACATATCTGAAATAAATACTGTATACTTATACAAGGGACACTGCAGAAGCTTGATGACAGGCGAGTCGTCCATGACATCTCTCATTGTATTGTTATGGTTCAGCTCCACTTATGACCCTTGGCATAGTTACTAACTAGCACTGAGTGGAGTTTTGTAACTAATTTAGTTTTCTTTGCTATTCCATCACTGGTTGTCATGCTCAACTCTTCACTATTTGTCGGCTGCTGAAATTTGGATGAAATTGTCGGCTGCTGAGATTTAAACTTTAGTTTTCATCTTGTTTTCTTGAAACAGTGGAGAGTGCATGTACAGTATGCATGCGATTGAAGCTGCTACTTGATAAAGGTTTATCAGTCTGGAATGGTTTTTATCTAAGTGAAGCACAACATTTAATAGGACTACGATTCAGTGGTTGCTTTGAGTGGTTTAGATATTGTTTACACCGGCTTATACCTGGAAAATCGTATGTACTGTCTACCACATCAACTCTGCTACTGCTGCTGTTACTCATGGTTTAAAATAAAGTAAAGAGAATTGTTATTAACACCATCAATGAAAAAAAGTTTGCTTTCAAAGCAAAAGTATTTGTGCATGATAAACAATTCACATTTCAAATACTGGATTAACACCTGTTCACAGTGCTGGACTCCTTTATTACAGTGTAAATTTAGATTTCACAGTTTGTTTTTAACACTTTATGACAACAGTTGTGAATGAATGACAGAAGACTTTAAATGATCAGAGGAATGTCCGAAATGTTTAAATATAATGACCTGCAAGAACTTGCTGAATGAAGTACTGTTGAAAAGGCATATCAGAATTAAATAGTGATAGTGGTATAACTTTACCTGTTATCGGTTATGTTATTTGTGGTTAGTTTTACCTACTTCACTTTTGCAATCTGACATTAAACAGAGGAGATCGGCAGAAGGTGGCAGTAAATAAACTGTTGGACTTGGATACTGTAGATTTTTTTTTAAATCAGCGATTGTTGTTGTTGATTAGACATACTGGAAGGAGGTGTTAAAGATTGTTGTTTGTGCACCAGTTACAGGAGAGCTTAAGTGCAGTGCAGTGCATTTGTACATATAAAATAAATATACCTGGAAAGTGATGGGGGACTGTTTAACTATGCAATATGGAATGGATATGTCATAGGGTATTGAGGAATATACTGTTTAAAAAGTTAATATTGACTAGAAGTTCTTTATTGTGCTCAGACAGTTATAAATGAAGGAAAAGGGAAAAAAGGATAAAATAAAGGGGGAGAAAGCTATGGCGGATCGGGGCTTATTGGGGAGGTTGATGAAAAAGTTCATCATCACGTGAGTATTGTAGATGTTTTTTTTCTTTTTAAGTTGTATTACTATATTCTTTAATGGAGATGCGGTGGTCTAGTGGTAAGTAACTGTTTGTTTCAAGACCCAGAGGTCCCTGGTTAGATTAAAGGTGGAGTTTCATTCAGTTTTTTTAAATGCACTCCCACATTAGTTAAAATATCTGAGGAAAATTTCATTTTGTATTTTAAACATTGCCATCACACCTAGTGTCCCTATGTATGTATAAAAGAGTTATGGGTTTTTTCTTCTTTTGTTGCATAAACAAGACAAATTAAACAGTTATTTAGGTTATAATATATTTATATTGTTAAGCAATATAATGTATAATAATTTTATTGTAAATTCACTGAACGTTTTGACCTGATTTAAATAAAACTGATACCGGTATTTGGTTTCTGTACTGCATCTTGAGCGATAGAAAGTATATCAAAATGTTTTCATTCAAAAATCTTCCTCAGGGAAGTAACCATATTACACAAGTTCAATTTAATTCACTCAATATTTAATTTTCGGCCACCTATTAAAATATGCCCATAATAATAATGAGATGGTTTTTATCCATTTTAAAAATAATTTACTTTTTTTGACATTTGTAGCATTTTTCCTGATATACTCACTAAAGGATATACATGTCCCACAACACTGCCAGTCTTCTTTGGAATACATAATAATCTTTTATTTGACAATAATTATTTCATTCTAATAACTCGTAAAGAATATAAAAATAATAGTATTCTAAATAAAAACAAACAATAAAACCTAAACATAAATGATGTTATCATTCATAGGGATTCGTTTATTTCATCATGAAAAATATGAAAGTTATCATTATGTCCATATTTGAAATAGAACCGTTCTCAAGTTCTGACATTTTCCATTCCAACAGCATTAAACTTCTCTTGTTTTGTCAGTTTAATGTCACAAAATACAAGCGAAGCAAGTTATCGGGCATAAAATCATGTGTTCATCTCCATTTTCCGTGTCTACGAAATACAAATTGTTTTTCCCATGGAAGATTGTGAAATTATTGTAGAACTATTATGGATGTGGCAAACATATTATCATTAAACTGTAATTGTCGATAACTGTATATGTTTACTTTGAGGCGAACCCATGTTTAAATATCTACTTATGTAGATAACATGGATTTTCAAGTTTTAGTCAAGTAAATCAATATGACATACTTGTGTCCTGGAGATATATACCACTTATATTATATTTTGCAATAATTATGAACTTGGGTATGTCACCAAGTACCTTTTGGGTGGGGGAATGTCTGTTTATCTCCGAGAAAAAACACTATTAATGTCTTAAAACATGAAACTATTTTTAAAATGGATGCAAAGCATCTCATTATCATAAATAAGTAAAATAAAATGGTTTGGTATAATATCAAATTCATCAAAACATGACTAAATTTTTTTATCTGTGTGATAAACTTGAAACTAAATCCCCTTTCTTAAAATAGCCAGCACTGATATAATGCTTGAAGACCTTCACATCAGTTTTCAGATTCTTTCCAAGATGAAGCGATTTCTACAATATGTAAACCAGTATGATAAATCAAATGCAAATTTAAGCAGAAAATTTATTTTAGTGTATACCTCAGAATGTAGCCTAAGCTAGGAAATCCCTTTTCAATATCTTATTGTGGAATGTTTAAAAGATCGTTTTGTTGTTGTATGGTGTTAAGCATCGCTTTCAACAATTTTTCAGTCATATCACGAGGGTGTTTACTTGAGACAGTATTCTGAGTGCTGTCACACTGGAATATCATGGTATGATACCCCACCCAGTCACATTATACTGACAACGGGACGACCAGACCTAGAATTAGAACTTTTCTCTGAATGCTGAGCATCAAACGAGGAAGCTTCTAGTACCATTTTTAGAGTCTTTGGTATAACCCCGTCAGGGATCGAACCCACAACCTTTCTCATACGAGGCGAACACTGGTCAGGGATCGAACCCACGACCTTCCTCATGCGAGACGGACACTCTACCACTAGACCATACTGTGGTCTAGATATCCTTTTGACAATACAGGGTCAGTGAGTATAATATTTAGGCATGATATTTGCCAATTTTAAAATTTAAAAAATTCTGATATACTAACTTTAAACAAGATAATCATATGTTATCAAAAAAGTTTGTAAAAAAAAACCAGAAGGACAGAAGGATCTAAACTTTAATAGTGTTAGGACCTAGGTCGTGCTCAGATTCGTGTATCTTCCCACACAAATAAAACTAAATGTCATGCATAGTTTGTAAATGGCATTAAATACCAGTAAAACACACAGAAAACGCATTACCGGTATTCACTTTGTTTTAATTCTACCCAATAAATTATCTGGCTCGTTTTACACCAACTGATTTAAGTATAAACTTAACTATTTAAAAATCTCAAATCTTAGAAAAGCAGCTATGTGATCATGATTTTAGACTGGTTCCAGTAAGAAACCAGAAACAGCAGCCAGGGCTGTGTTCAGTTCAGTTAAACGTTTTCTAGCGTTAACTGACATATTTTCCTGGCCACTGTCTCAACCTCCTATAAGAACACAGTATGCAACAATTTTAGGGGAACCAGGCATTAACATGTTTGTTGTTTAACAGTGCTTAATGCAGCCCTGGAAAACTAGATAACTTTTTTGATACAAATATATATTCAAAGTGCTTTAGAAACATACACAGTAAGATTGTAACAAGAGTAAAATGTTACAGTCCACAATTTAGTCTTAATATCTGGTGTAAACATTCTGCTCTAAACAAACCTTTATACATAATAATATCAACATAATGCAGAAAAGAATTTAAAAAAACACAAAAAATATATAAAAATAAAGAAAAATATTGACTTGGAGGAGATGTTATAGTAGGACTTATAGGTTGTTCACATTTTAGTTGATGTTTTTGTTAAGTGTTTAACACTGCTTTCAAGATTTTTTTTTTTTTTTCGCGATGGTGTCTACTTGAGACAGTATTCTGAGTGCTGCCACACTGGAGTATCATGCCACAGACATGTTATGATACCTCACCTAGTCACAGTATACTGACACCAGGACGACCAGTCCTAGAACTCTCCTCTAAATGCTTAGAGCCAAGCAAGGAAGCTTCTTGTACCAGTTTACAAGTATTTGATATTACCCAGCTGGGAATCAAACCCACGACTTTCCTCATGCAAGGCAAATGCTCTACCGCTAAACCACCACTGCGGTCTCGCATTTTCGTCAGAAATAGGAATATAGTAGAACATACTAGTACATTCCTTTGATCTCCAGCTGGATCAACAATATCTTTCAGGAGGTGGGAGAAAAATTTAAAAAAATAAAAACTCAAAATGTTTAATGCGGCTTACATGCAGTTGTGCACAGTCACGGATAATCAGTGTCATTAATTAAGATGTATTATCATCATTAATAATCTGTGCTATGACGTTATAAGTGGCAAACAGAGTACACGTTGTTGTCATGCATGGAACTACATATATACACATATTCATTTATGCAACAAGTTTGATAATTTTGTAATTAATTTTTGTGGTTTCTCTTTCATGCGGTTCCATGTAGTTTCAAGTATACAAAGCAAACAACAAAAGAAACAACAAAAACACAACAATCATGACATTGTGATAGATATATAAATTGTACTATTGTTGTTGAATTTTAGTACATTATTCTCTGAATAGGCGAGTTTTTGTATACAGTACAGAACAGCAAACTCGCCACCTGACATTTTATGACCTGACATTATTTCATGTAGTTTCTCAAAAGTATTAAAACAATTTCCTTGAAATTTGGATTTGAATAAGAATGAACATTTGGGTTATGTAAAAATATATAATTGTCATTTAATCACATACTGCTCCTCCATATTTTGATGAAGATAAAAAGTGGTGGGTTATAAAAGCTGTTCCGTTCAGTATATACCTTTAATCACAGGATCACAGGCAATTGTTACAATCTTTTTTAGTATATAATTATTGTCATATAGTATCTGTATTGTAGTACAATATAAAAACTAAAAAAGAGATTGTGAAGTTAACAGGTCAAGGTCACTGTTACTAAAAATAGAAAAACAATTTCCATGTCTTTAGTTTCCTGTAAGATATTTGTGTATGGGCTCCTGGCATGAAACAGGAAATGGTAACTGTTACTAAATTAGAAAAGTACTTTCAGCTTTCTTTAGGTTTGTTACTGAATTTTTGTGTGTAGGTTCAAAACAGGGAAAGGAAGCTTGATGTTGGTTTTGACGATAATTGGTTAAACTACAATTAAATAGAAAAATGGCTTCCACAATTCCTTTAGTTCCTTCTTAATAACTAGCTGCCTTTAAGAATTTCTGAGCTTTGACGTTCCTTATTCCATTTACAAACATCATGTATACTGCTTCTGGCTGACTTGTTATGGGATTATATTGACTGGTTTGCACTCCTTGTTTTAATTTTACATGAGTTATAACCTATTTTTAAAAAATAATATTTCCTTGAGGAGTTCACTTAGTTACTTGAAATAAATGTTCTTTTTAAATATTGAATGCTTTGCACTCTCATTTTTTTAATATTTTAGAATAGTCAAGCATGAGTAAAGTAAGTTTCAGTTAATCTAATGTAACATTTACTAGTAAGTTAAAGACAAATTTTCTATATACATGCGTTTATATTTTCAGCCCGGAAGTGAAGTCATTTCTTTCTTTGGATAATCCAAGAAATGCTCCGGATAAGACAGACTCAGATTCAGATCTCAGTTTTGCCAGCAGTGACAGCATGGTAAGTTGCCATAGCAACCAAATCTTCTCTCAGTACCCATAACTGTCAACAGTCACATTATTGAACGTTTTAAATTCTTTTAATTTGAAAATGGTTATGATTGTTTTCACACTTCATCCACTTAAAGTCCCCGACTATTTTCTCTGAAAATAATGATTTCTGTTTAGACTGGCCTCATAATTTTGTATCCTGACAGAGACATGTTTGACGCTGAAGTTTAATTATGATTGTTTGACACCAAGCCTAAAAGCAATATGTCCTACGTGTCCTACGTGACATATGGAATGGCTTCTCGTGCAGGAACTCCTCTGTTTCTGAACATTCGCAAAATTACAATGTGAGCTAAAAATAGATAAATGGTCTCCTGTCAATGCGAGTTGCAATAGTCATTCATAATACAAATGGAAAATACATTTTTTCACTGACTGGATGTAAAGTGATAAATAGTCTATTGTTCAAGGCATATGATAGAATCAAACTTTTATTTGCATTTTTATGCTCAAATAATACAATATATTAAAAACACATGTTACATGCTCAAGTTCATTTGTCCCTCTAACTGCTTAATTGAAAGGTTCAAAACCAGTGCTGCTTTAAGTCCATTTGTCCCTCTAAATGCTTAGTTGCAAGGTTCAAGACCTGTGCTGCCTCAAGTTCATTTGTCCCTCTAACTGCTTAGTTCCAGTGCTGCCTTAAGTCCATTTGTTCCTCCAACTGCTTGGTTGAAAGGTTCAAGACCAGTGCTGTCTCAAGTCCATTTGTCCCTCTAACTGCTTGGTTGAAAGGTTCAAGACCTGTGCAGCTGCCTCAAGTTCATTTGTCCCTCTAACTGCTTAGTTCCAGTGCTGCCTTAAGTCCATTTGTTCCTCCAACTGCTTAGTTGAAAGGTTCAAGACCAGTGCTGTCTCAAGTCCATTTGTCCCTCTAACTGCTTGGTTGAAAGATTCAAGACCAGTGCTGTCGTAAGTCCATTTGTCCCTCTAACTGCTTGGTTGAAAGATTCAAGATCAGTGCTGCCGTAAGTCCATTTGTCCCTCTAAATGCTTGGTTGAAAGGTTCAAGACCTGTGCTGCCTCAAGTTCATTTGTCCTTCCAACTGCTTAGTTGAAAGGTTCGAGACCAGTGCTGCGTCAAGTCCATTTGTCCCTCTTACTGCTTAGTTGAAAGGTTCAGGGCCAGTGTTGCCTTATGTCTGTTTGCATTTCTAACTTGTAAGGTCAAAGGTTCAAGGCCAGTGCTGCCAAAAGTTTGCCATTTACTTGCGAAAGAACAGAGGTTCAACTCTGATTGACTCTATGGTGATCTTCTGCAAATAAAACTGGATGACATATAATTATAATCTAGAAAAACATTGTTACACCTCGTTCCCTGCTTTCATTATCCTTTCCCACCCAACTTAATGGTCTACTATGATGATGTGTATTGATTCGAAGTCAGAGATTGATCCCTCATTATTAGAAACCTGTGACTGATTGATTGATGTCATTTTGTAATGAGGTTACTTTGATTGAATAATTGACTCGGAGATTGAATTGAAAGTCCTATTTTTTTTCATTGTCCGTTTTTTTTGTTTCATTGAAAATTTACTGGAACTATTTTGCGCACTTAATAATCTAGATTTATCAACCTAATAACTGAATTCCGAGTTAGCACACATTAACTTAGTGTAGGGGCGTAGCGTGACAAATTTGGAAGTTACTCGAGTGGAGAGGGAGAGTGGGGGGGCGGGGGGGCGGAGGACGCGGCGGGTCCTACTTCTCCTAATTCAGTCAACAGTCGCTTCCCCTGGTGAAAATATTAAAAATTTTATACTTCATTGGGCTAGAAAACATTACTGAAACAAACCATCAGTTGGTCCATATATAGTTTCTTGGACTGCACAGTCTAAATTAGGTCGATATATGACATTAAGGTTTATGTATGAAAAAATTAATTCTGCATCTTGTTAAGTACCTAGTTGTAATCCCCTCCTGTTAACCCTTTACTTCATGTAGACGCCTTTGGACACCTCTAATATAGATGCCTTTGGACACCTAATATAGAAAGCTTTTGAATTATAGGATGAATTATGTTTATATTATCTGACAGAGTGGAAAACAGTACAGGAATTGTTACGAGCAATCTGAACTCTTCCTGCACTGTTTTCAAACGCCTTCTGTGATTGGTGCGGGAAAATGCATATCTATGGAGTAAAGGGTTAAATGTCTATCGCTGAGTAATTGAGTATGCCACGCTACGCAACTGTAGTTACATGTTAAAGTACTTACTCATCCATTCATACACTAAACAACATGATTTTATATTCAAATTAATGGACTAAATTATACATATATCATCCATTCATGCATGTGTGTATGCATACAGGGCGTATAATGCCATTTACCTTTTAGCAAAATTTGTCTAGTCTTAAATTTTTTGATTTAAAATACTCAATGACTTTCCTTAGGCAATGTTATTTTTTATTGAATGAAATGTTACAATATTGGTTTTCACAGGGTTCATGTAGTTAAAAGTGGAGTGAAAAACAAATGTATAAAACAATGAAATGCTGTAGAGATTTTTGGTGGATTTTATAATTGATTAATAATCTTAAAAAAATGGTAAGATTTATACGGTGGAGGATAATTTTATACTCCGATATGCTTTATTTAGAATCTGAGTAAATTTAAAAATCGTCATTTGCTTGACACTATAGTGCATATAGTATATATTATTTATTTATTAAAGTGACAGGTACAAGACATGTTAAGATTAACAACATTAGCAAAAATGTTAATAAATGTTAAGAAATATCCAGCCTAATAAAACATACAAAAATGTTAATAAATGTTAAGAAATATCCAGCCTAATAAAACATACAAAAATGTTTATAAATGTTTCGAACACAGTACACGTTGTTGTCACACATGGAACTACATATATACGCATATTCATTAATGCAACAGGTTTAATAATTTTATGATAAATTTGTGTGGTTTCTCTTTCATGTGGTTTCAAGTATACGAAGTAAACAACAAAATAAACAATAAAAACAACAATCATGTGATAGATATATAAATTATATTATTGTTGTTGAATTTTAGTATGACTTTACTATAAATAGGCGAGTTTATTTATTAAAGTTACAGGTACAAGACATGTTAAGATTTACAACATTAGCAAAAATGTTTATAAATGTTAAGAAATATCCAGCCTAATAAGACATACTGGTATTAGTCACTATTTTATCAAAATTGCAATTACATCAACACATTATATAAAGAAACATACATGACATTATTTAACATTGGAGACAGAAAAAAGAAAACCAAAACAACAAGGACAAAATAAAATGAATTATAACATTTATCCATCATTGCATTAAAAAAATTTTTTAAATTTGCCTTGTTTTAAGTTTGCTTTCTATAAACTTTCCAAGAGATGTTCTTGCACTTTTATTTTGTATTTGTATGTCAATTTTACCTATACTTTGTATTTGAGTGATTGGTATCACATAATTCATCAATTTTTGCGTTCAAATGTTCATGTAAATTATCATATGCAAAGACCCCAGTTCCATGTGCAGAGAGAGAGGGCAGTACCATGTGCATGTTAAAGATCTCACTGAACTTCTGTGTTAATCAGTGATGCAAGATCCCAAACACCTTCCATCCTCAGTAACAAGGCTGTTCCCTTACTTGCCCCCTACCTGTGTAGAAGCACTCACAGATAGACATATGGCAAAGGACACTGCACCATTTCAATCCTAGTTGACCTCTACATCTCTTCACATTCCACAGTGACAAAATATTTCGAATTCTCTTTATCCGGCTTAAAAAAATAGGATGCTGTTGTTTCCTGACAGTCCCGAAATGTCAAGTTTTGTTGGTCAGTATGCCACTTTCTGTTTTATAATTAGACAACCCAGGTTGACATTCATCACCTGTTGACCTGCTTCTCTTCATTAAAAAGCAGCACCAAACACAAATAGTTGACAGCAGAAAAAATTACTATAGAGTATGTAAGTAAAAAAAAGAGACATTGAAGTAATGAGATACTCTATAACAAATGTACAAAAATGGTAGCATATATCCATTTTTATTGTTCTTGGTTACAACAGACACAATAATAACTCACAATTAAAGCTAGAGTTGAAAAGGAGGGTTATCAGAAAAATGATATGTTTTTATATACTGTATTTACTCTATGGACTGGGACAGCAATTAATAAAAAAAATTCTGTCCCAATACATAGGGTAGACATGGTAATTTTGTCCCCTAATGAAATCTTTGAAAAAAAAGGGCAGGCACAGCAGGCAAACTTGTTACATGTTAGTGTAATAAAACAGCCATTCACAAAAAAATAATAAAGTGGCAGCGGTGTTTCTGCAGATGTCCATCTCTGACAAGGCCTATGACAAGATGATTTACAAAAGCTCATTTGTGATGGAGGTCTTGTCAGATCAGCCTAGTTTATCTTGCCCCAGTTTCTTTTCCATTTCATATTCGTTCAAAAATAAGAATATTTACCGGTAACTAAATGTTTCAGGTTTCATTTCTCAAGTATCATATAAAAAATGACTTAATTTTATGTTTTCAGTTTTAGTTGGTACTTATTCATTTTAGCTCTCTTTTGAAGTACCAGCAAACAGGCAGTAACACTCAGACTGGTATCATGATAAACAAGTTGGTGTAAATCAATGAAGACAATCTGAAAGTCACTCAGTTTGACGACCAATCCTTGTTTTTCTGCTGGAATCCAACATTGACTTACCTTATTGGTATGGACATACTATTAACTGACAGTTGACCTCTACATATAATGTATCTCAGGTGTATAGAACATGTCAACAACTTAATCAACCCTTCACACCATGCACATAGCCAGCCAGCATAATGTAGAACAGTGAAGTTGAAGGTTATATATCAGTATGAGTGTTTCTATTATCACCTTTTGTACATGTGTGATAACATGTTGAATGAATGATAACATGTTGAAATCTTGACTGTTAATGGGATACTTGGTTGGGAAATCATATACCTGAATAATGGGATACTTGGTTGGGAAATCACATACCTGAACAATGGAATGCTTGGTTGGGAAATCACATACCTGAACAATGGAATACTTGGTTGGGAAATCACATACCTGAACAATGGAATACTTGGTTGGGAAATTACATACCTGAACAATAGGATACTTGGTTGGGAAATCACATACCTGAACAATGGAATACTTGGTTGGGAAATCACATACCTGAACAATAGGATAATTGGTTGAGAAATCATATACCTGAACAATGGAATACTTGGTTGGGAAGTCACATACCTGAACAATAAGATACTTGGTTGGGAAATCACATACCATAACAATAGAATACTTGGTTGGGAAATCAGATACCAGAAAAAAGGGATACTTTGTTGGGAAATCACATACCAGAAATAACATACCAGAACAATAGGATACTTGGTTGGGATATCACATACCAGAGCAATGAAATAGTTTGTTGGGAAATCAAATACCAGAAAAATAGGATACTTTTTTTAGGAAATCACATACCAGAACAATATGATACTTGGTTGGGAAAGCACATACCAGAACAATATGATACTTGGTTGGGAAAGCACATACCATAACAATAGGATACTTGGTTGGGAAATCACATACCAGAACAATATGATACTTGGTTGGTAAACCAGAGCAATGGGTACTTGGTTGCAAAATCATATACCAGAACAGTGGGATACTTTGGTTGGAAATCACATATCTGATCAATGGAGTAATAACTTTGGAAATTACATACTGGAACAATGGGATTCTTAGATGGGAAATCACATACTGGAACAATGGGGTACTTGGTTGGGAAATCGCATACTGGAACAATGAGGTACTTGGTTGGGAAATCACATACCATAACAATGGATACTTGGTTGCAAAATCACATACTGGAACAATGGGGTACATTGTTGGGAAATAACATACTGGAACAAACGGGTACTTGGTTTGGAAATCACATACCAGAACAACAGGATATTTTATTTGAAAATCACATACCAGAACAACAGGATATTTTATTGGAAAACCACATACCAGAACAACAGGATATTTTATTGGAAAATCACATACCAGAACAATGGACACTTTGTTGGGAAATCACATACCAGAGCAATGGATACTTGGTTGAGAAATCACATACCAGAACAATGGATACTTTGTTGGAAAATCACATATCTGATCAATAGGGTAATAATGCAATTGGGGAAATCACATGCTGGAACAATGGGATACTTACAAAATCACATACTGGAACAATGGGGGTTATTAGTTTGGTTTGGGCTAAATCACATACCTGATTAATTTGATCCAACATTTGTACATGTGATGAACAAGAACAATTTTTTTTTCAGTTTTAAACTGGTATTAATGTACTTTAACCATGCTTTTGTACATTGTCTGGCATCTTCATCTCTGTTATCATCAATCCCAATATCAGTTTGGAATGGCAGATGTTAAAGAAATAAAGACCCAAATATTTTTTAATGTAGATATTTCAGTGTGCTATTTTTACAGTTAAGCGATGTAGTGTAGTTGATATAGTGTTGTCTACTTAACCAGAGGTTGCAGGTTTGACCCAGTGCCTCTAAAAAACAACACTAAGTACTGGTTCCATCCAGGAAGTGGACTTAAGAGCAGTTCATATGAGCTCTGAGCTTTATTAGCAATCAAGCTACAATAAATTGGTATAAACTAATTCCAACACCAGCAGGTATGGCAGATGTTAATAAAAATGTAGATCCATGCGGAATACCTTGTGAATGTTGATATTTCAATAAGCTATTCTTACATTAACAAAACAAATCTCAAAAAGCAGTGGCATCACATGATGGTAAGATAATCGTAAAGTAATCGTAAGATTCCATATTGTCTGGGTTCATGTTTACCCAATTATCTTTTCATTTACTTAATCTCACAAAGTGGTTTTTTTATACCCTGGTTAAGATAATAACACAAGTTCCTGACCTAAGTTTTCTTGATATTTTCTGCTGCCAATATTTTGTATGTTTGTTGATTAAGATTCATGGAAGTTGGGAGAAAGTATTTTTGTTTAAAAATAAATTTCTTTTAAAAAGATTTACAATTGAACAATAATTTCATTAACGTTGATTTTTCTATTTCGAATGATTAGATGATAGCAGATATTGTACACAAATATATAGTCGGTTCATGTTGTTTTTCTAGATTTTCCAAGGACATGTATTTTGCAAGTATTAAAAGAAATGGTACCATACACCTACTGGTATTTCAATACAAATGCTGAATACTTATTCTCAGATCCTCATTGGTACCCTCCTGACTGAACGTCCTGGGTCCACTTATTGAGAAAAGTTTTTACTTTAGTTAATCTCTACACTTGACAATAAAGATCAACACTTGACTTTTACAACCAATGCTTGACTTTTGCAAATCATCCCCTATTATCAATGGATGCTGACTTGACTTTTGTGACTACACTGGGTGACCTTACACTAAATAACCTTTTTATACTTGATTCAAGGCAAATTTGTCATCAACAATTATCCTACAATCAAAAAACAATTGCACTCTGTGTGTTAAAAGTCGTCATGTGACAGTTACGCCATTCTGGGAGTAGTTGATTATGATCAAACTTGGTACAACTGATTTGTTCAATCACAGTACATCTAAATAGCAAATGTGAAGGAAGTTTATTATATAAAAACCTGATATCTCCTGAATCTGTTCTGTAACCCCTTATCTAAAAAAAACAGGAAATTTGATGCCTAGCCCACAAGTCATAGATATTGTATGCTTACTAAACTATGATGTTATGCAAACTTTCCATGAAGCAACTGACCAATCAGTGTGCTCAATATGTGCATCTATTTAATGGACCCAATCAGAAGATCTGAGTCCATTCTACAGACTAATGTAAAGGTCATGTTATAATTTGGTATAATATTATTTCAACAAGAAAGAAGTCTTGGTGTTTGGGGTGGGGGAGTGGTGTAATGGCTGATTTGATATTGATATGAAATATAAAAGCACTAAAGATTCTCATGGTTGGTGCATCATAGACTACCATATATGGCATTGTTTCACTGAGATGTTAAAGGATACTAGAAAGTGTGCTGTTGTTGAAATATTCTTTCAACATTATGCAGAGAATAACTTCCCTTCAGAGCACATTTTTTCTCTTCTCGTTTTTCAGCTGCTCTCTTTTCTATTTTTCTCAAAGCGGAGCGTTAGTGTAGTGGATAGGGTATTGGCCTCTTACGTCAGAGGTCGAGAGTTCGATATCCAACTTGACACAGTGTTCTTAAAAATGAAATACTCAGTACAGGTTCTACCCAGGAAGTGGACTCGAGGGCAGTTTGACCTTTCTTCACAATCAAGCTCAAGTTAATTAGTAAAAACTATTTTTCTCTCTTATCTTTGTTATGCACTTTTAATATTTTTTTTCTTTCCGATCTTTTCAGAGTTGCAAAGATGCCAATCCCATCAATTTGGGACCAAGTGAAAAGAAAAGGTATGTTAAATAAACAGTTACATTGTAATTTCTCTATTGTTAGATCTTTTTGAATATACCTACCTGTCTGCCCATCTGCCTTTTACTAGTCCCTGGATGCATCTCTCCTTCAAGTCTGCATCATACAAGCTACATGATTTCTATTGCCATAAAGAGTAATATGCTACATATAGATCTGTACATGTATTTTAAAAAACAACACTCAGAACTTGTTGTACCCAGCAAATGAATCCTGAGTTCCTGAAGCTGTTCAAATAAGCTGTAAGCTTTCTTGGCAATCAAGCTGAAATAAATTAGTATTAACTTCAACAATATAGATATACAAATGTATAAATTATATAGATCCAGACAAATGTAATAATATAGATCCAGACAAATGTATAAATAATATAGATCCAGACAAATGTATAGATTATTAAGGTCCAGATAAATGTATAGATAATATAGATCCAGACAAATGTATAAAAAATATAGATCCAGACAAATGTATAAATAATATAGATCCAGACAAATGTATAAATAATATAGATCCAGACAAATGTATAGATAATATAGATCCAGACAAATGTATAAATAATATAGATCCAGACAAATGTACAGATAATATAGATACTGACAAATGAAAAGTCTGATCAGGATGAACATGGTTGGCTCTAAGTCATTAAACTCAGGATAACGGAGTGGTCCAAGTACAAGAGTTGGAGGAATTTACCTAGTTATGGTGTCCGTGTCCCATGACCCATGTCTTGTGTCCTGTAGTTTGAAACAACAGACATGGGACCATAAATCAATGCAAAACATTGGTAATGTTAACAATTCTATGCCAGAAAGTGTGAACTCGTAGGTATGTCAATGAAGCAGTAAATGTATAAATGTTTGACTGCAAAACAACGCCCATACAAATATTGTAGATAACTGTCGGAGGTAAATAATGTTTCACACATCAGCTGTGACAATGAAATACCACATATCTTACATGTATGCACTTAGTGGTAATTTCCACTATCAGCAAAAATTTACTTGAGGTTAATCTATAAAAGATAGAGGTTTTGGTTGAAGCATCAGCATTATTTGTCCAGTTGAAAAAAGGACAAAACAAGTGGGGACTAGATAGTGTGGGGGATGGGACAGGGGATAAAAACCTCACTCCCCACTCCCCCTAACCCCTCGCAAAAAAAATAATAAAAAAAAAATTCAAACATCCCTAGCAATTGTAAATTTTGAAGTTTTTATTGAAATAAAAAATTAACAATGTACTAAGATTTAAATCATTTTATGAGTCTTGAGCAAAATAGGTTAATTTTTCTTTACACTGTGGTAGAAATGTTCAGACATGTTGGCTTAGAGATGTCCCCCCCCCCCCACCCCTCTTACTCAAGATACAGTGTGTACACTATTGAAAAAGTGAAAGTAGACTTCAGAAATCATGTATTCATACCCCAATTTCCAAGCATCAATTTTTTTTTTTCAAAATTCACAATTCAATTTTTTTTTTTTTTTTTTTTTTTTTGAATGGGGTTTAACGCCATTTTCAACACATTTCAGGTTATATATGGCATATCCAATTTTACTGGTGGAGGAAGACCTCAGACTGAGTCAGACTGAGTAGAACCAAAGTCCTTCCGCAAGTAACTGGAAACTTTCTCACATAAAGTTTTTGGAGTGAGCGGGACTCGAACCTACGACCATAGCGGTGAGAGGTAAATGATCTTGAGACGGCGCCTTAGACCACTCGGCCACGGAGGACCCCTCACAATTCAAACATGACAATGCTATCAAAATGTTCAAAATACATCAATAATGACATTTAAATAGAAAAAAGAGCATTAAAATAAGGAAAATGCATTTTTAAAGAAGAAGAAAGGGATTATCTATAACTGCCATTATTCGACTATCCCATGGAAGCACTTCCTTTTTCCAATGGTGGTACTATGCCTGTAAGCTTTTGTTAATCAAGTTTGTTTACTGGGTAAAACCAGTATATGATGTTGTGTTTAAGAGTCCATTAGGCCAAGCCCAGGATTGAACCTGTGACCAACCTCTATCCATGACACCACCACACCACTTTAAATGGGCTTTGTATGTCAATTATAATACTCATTTATGTGAGCATTTTTGTTTAAAATTGAAATCTAAATATTATTAAGCTACATTAACTATCTTTTACCTACAAATATTAGGTTGTCATAACAACATTGTGTTTCATTTCAGTGTCAAACCGAGTGATTTTGAGTTCTTGAAGGTGATTGGAAAAGGAAGCTTCGGCAAGGTAATTATCTTTTATGTCTCGGCCATCGGTCAGAATTGAAAATTGAACAGTTTAAGCTGGAAAAAGCAATAATCTGTTGTGATTCAAATTAACAGTAGTTGAAATCATATTTTTTCTTATAAATTGGGAAGAAAAAAAATCTTTGAGCTTGATTTGTCTATAAGTTGTAAGAAATTGTTTCACAGTTGTGGTTTAGTGGTAGAGTGTTGCCTTGTCGCATGCAGACAGTTATGTATTTAATCTCCAGCTGGATCATACGAAAGACTTGAAAAATGGTACTAGAAGCTCCTTGCTTTGTGTTCTGTATTTAGAGGATAGTTCTAGGTCTGGTTGGCACATTATCCCTGTAATATGACTGGGTGGGGTATCATACCATGTTCTGCAGCATGATACTCAAGTGAGGCAGTTCTCAGAAGACTGTCTCAGGTACACACCATTGTGATATGACAGAAACTTTTGTTAAAAGTGACGCTAAACAGCATACAACAACACCATTCATAGGATTTTGATTTTTGTCAACAACTTAAGCCTGTCAATGCTTATGTCATAGAATAAAACAAATTCGGAAAACAGTGTAGGTACTTACCAAGATAATAAGTTCTTTGTCATATTTATGACATAGCGGTCGTTGTTCTAATACTGTTATTAAATAGTTTGTACTTTTGGACTTAAATCATATTAAGTGACATAGAAATAATCACCATAATCTGGGATTGTGTATGTGTTATAAGTAGATTGAACTGAAATGAAATTGACTTTATCATATGGTATGTGGATTGTTGAAAAGCGAAAAAGTAATTATACTTGTGGAAAGATGGTCATCATTCTTACTAGTACTTGTTCATTTTTGCATGTCTCAGTGTAATGCGTTATTTTTACCTTTTAACAAACTGTTGGAAACAGATACATGTACTTGTAACTCTGTGCTGACAACAAACCCTGTCCATCATTATTTGATTGACTATAATTACCTTACACGGTTGATTAACTTGTTAACAAAACACTTAATTATCAGGTCAGTGTGACAAACAATTAGGCCAACTTCTCATCTATTTCACTCACCCAACATGTGGAGCGTGAAGATGAGAGGTAGAGATCGCAGTAATTTTGTTGAAGGGATGTATGTCTATCTGCCTGTTTCACGTCAAGGTTTTGTGTCCATGAGTAAGATGGTACTTAATCAACACATGCAAAGTCCTGGTTCTGCTCAGGAAAACTATTAGCATTATTTGTACTAATTTTGAAAGGTTCACAATCAATGTAAAATAAATAAGTTTAAACCAAACTGCTAACCCAACGTATTTAAATTACTCGTTAAACAAACACCTGTTCATTAGTGCAATGTGACTCAGAAAACAAAAGTTCTATTTCAATTACGCAGTACATATACCTGCATGACAGTATGATACAAAATATTCAGCTCTAATTGAAGGTTCAAATGCATTTTAAAGTTAATTGCATTACATGTAGAACAGCAAAGTCAAGGTCATTGAATGAATGTCCATGGTCCATGTCATGTAATGACATGTCTGATATTGTAACAGTAATTGTCTTATGGCAGTTATCCTAGTTACTTTTTTTTTAATTTGTTTTGTATAATACTTTTTTTAATTTTATGTTGAAAATTTAATACATATAAAACTACCAGTTTATGTTTGTGTTTTTTTTTATCATTTTTAAAACAAAACTATCACATCATCTAATAGTGAATATAATTATTCTCCCCCCTCGCTCCCCCCCTCCCCCCCCCCCCCCCCCCCCCCCATCTCCTATCCCCAAACATAAAGGAGATATAGTGGTTTCATACCCCGGCTCCCAACAATATTCCATTGTACAACCAAATGTGGTCTGTTAAACCAGGATATTGCTAAATACAGGTTAATTTTCTCTGAATGCATAGAAATGGGAAAATAGCAAATGTAACTGTTTTGGACAAGTGACTGCTTAATAGAAGTGACTGCTTACACAGGATTGGCTGTATGCATCTAGAGGACTGCCAGTACTATATTTATTAAATAGTTTATTATCATCTTTCACTTCATTAATTTTCAATGCCTAAAATAAGGTATGTCAACTCATACATTCATTTTATACCAGAACATACATTTCACTGTTGGTTTTTGTTGGGAGTGGCCATATCAAAGAATGAACAACGTAATTAACAAGTGTGAACAATGTGATTTACAACATGTCTACGGACTAACGACCTGCATGTATGCATGTCTAGGCTATAGTAATTAATTCACCGACTGTTTTTTCAAAAAGAGATGTCATGTCATCCTAACTTGGTGTGATTTTTACCACGTTTTTCACTTACCATAACATGAGATGAAATATTACTAGTTAATTTTTATTTCCTGTTTGTGAATACACATAAATATCTGATATGTGTTGTATAAGTACAGTCTAACCTGTGTAATCAGTCATAACCTTTCCCAGAACCTGACATCTCCTGAATCAGGTCTATTAACAACCAATGGAAAAAGCAGGATATTCTATGTCTGTCCCACAATTCATAGCAGTTGAACGCTTACTAAAATATAATGTCATTCAAATTTTCCCAAAAACAACTGACCAATCAGCGTGCTCTTACCAATTGATATTGAATGGACCCCATCAGGAGAGCTAGGTTTGTTCAGCAGTCACTTGTTGTAAACAGCTACATGTCTATGCATTCTGAAAAAAAAAAACCTATAATAAGCAACAATCTGTCTTTAAAGGCCACATTTGGTCATTTCCATGACCGGTTGCATATGACATGTTTGGCCTGTAGTACATGAACATAAAAACATGGTAAAAATTAATTCTCCAATGAATTATAAAAGACTGTAATCATTTGGACATTGTATTACAAAAATAGAACACTTATGGTATGTCTTACATCTGTGTAAATAGGGCTTATTTTTACTTTCAAAATATGTGGTTATACATAATTTTATCATATTTTTTGTTAAAAAGTAAAAGGATACAATATTAAAGCTAATGTGACTTTAAGGATCGTGTTTCTTTATGATACAAGACAGTATGATGTATAAACCACAGTTATTGCCTCAAGCAACCCTCAGACTGTACAATGTATTAACCACAGTTACTGCCTCAAGCAACCGTCAGACTGTACAATGTATTAACCACAGTTACTGCCCCAAGCAACCGTCAGACTGTACAATGTATTAACCACAGTTAATGCCTCAAGCAACCGTCAGACTGTACAATGTATTAACCACAGTTACTGCCCCAAGCAACCCTCACACTGTACAATGTATTAACTGCAGTTACTGCCTCAAGCAACCGTCAGACTGTACAATGTATTAACCACAGTTACTGTCTCAAGCAACTGTCAGATTGTACAATGTATTAACCACAGTTACTGTCTCAAGCAACCATCAGACTGTACAATGTATTAACCACAGTTACTGCCTCAAGCAACCGTCAGACTGTACAATGTATTAACCACAATTATTGCTTCAAGCAACCATCAGACTGTACAATGTATTAACCACAGTTACTGCCTCAAGCAACCATCAGACTGTACAATGTATTAACCATAGTTATTACCTCAAGTAACCGTCAGACTGTACAATGTATTAACCACAGTTATTGCCTCAAGCAACTGTCAGACTGTACAATGTATTAACCACAGTAACTGCCTCAAGCAACCATCAGACTGTACAATGTATTAACCACAGTTATTACCTCAAGCAACCATCAGACTGTACAATATATTAACCACAGTTATTACCTCAAGCAACCATCAGACTGTACAATATATAAACATCAGTTATTATCTCAAGCAACCATCAGACTGTACAATGTATTAACCACAGTTATTACCTCAAGCAACCATCAAACTGTACAATGTATAAACATCAGTTATTATCTCAAGCAACCGTCAGACTACAATGTATTAACCACAGTAATTAACTCAAGCAACCGTCAGACTGTACAATGTATTAACCACAGTAATTACCTCAAGCAACCATCAGACTGTACAATATATTAACCACAGTTATTGCCTCAAGCAACCGTCAGACTGTACAGTGTATTAACAACAGTTATTGCCTCAAGCAACCGTCAGACTGTACAATGTATTAACGACAGTTATTGCCTCAAGCAACTGTCAGACTGTACAATGTATTAACGACAGTTATTGCCTCAAGCAACAGTCAGACTGTACAATGTATTAACCACAGTTATTGCCTCAAGCAACCATCAGACTGTACAATGTATAAACATCAGTTATTATCTCAAACAACCATCAGACTGTACAATGTATTAACCACAGTTACTGCCTCAAGTAACCATCAGACTGTACAATGTATTAACCACAGTTACTGCCTCAAGCATCCGTCAGACTGTACAATGTATTAATCACAGTTATTGCCTCAAGCAACCGTCAGACTGTACAATGTATTAACCACAGTTATTGCCTCAAGCAACCATCAGACTGTACAGTGTATTAACCACAGTTATTGCCTCAAGCAACCGTCAGACTGTACAATGTATTAACGACAGTTATTGCCTCAAGCAACCGTCAGACTGTACAATGTATAAACATCAGTTATTATCTCAAGCAACCATCAGACTGTACAATGTATTAACCACAGTTACTGCCTCAAGTAACCATCAGACTGTACAATGTATTAACCACAGTTACTGCCTCAAGCATCCATCAGACTGTACAATGTATTAACCATAGTTATTACCTCAAGTAACCGTCAGACTCTACAATGTATTAACCACAGTTATTGCCTCAAGCAACCGTCAGACTGTACAATGTATTAACCACAGTTATTGCCTTAAGAACCCACCTGTTTGTACAATGTATTATTCACAGTTATTGCCTTAAGAACCCACCTGTTTGTACGATGTATTAACCACAGTTATTGCCTTAAGAACCCACCTGTTTGTATGATGTATTAACCACAGTTATTGCCTTAAGAACCCACCTGTTTGTACGATGTATTAACCACAGTTATTGCCTTAAAAACCCACCTGTTTGTACGATGTATTAACCACAGTTATTGCCTTAAGAACACACCTGTTTGTATGATGTATTAACCGTAAGAACCCACCTGTTTGTATAATGTATTAACCGTAAGAAGCCACCTGTTTGTATAATGTATTATCCAAAGTTATTGCCTTAAGAACCCACCTGTTTGTATGATGTATTAACCACAGCTATTCAACTATCTGATACAGAAATAGCTTGTAATGTTTATAAAGAAGTATAAAAATGTTAAGGACCATGTTTGACAAGATGATAAAAATTGCTATGTCATCCTTACCAAACAGCTGGGCTACCTCAAAAGGCATCCAAATTTTTTTTGTTTGAAATGGGGAATGGGACTTTTTTTTTTTTTCATTTCTGGGTTAATCCAAAAGTTCATTAAACTGTTTAGTGATCATAAGTTTATAACCCAACATAAAAATTCATAAATTAAGTTTGTGATGAAGTTAAAGTTTTATATAGAATATTTATTGTCAGTATCTGTTACATGATAAATTAAGAAGGCCTTATCTTGTTTATAACTTGTCAGCGATATCCAAGCCTCACTTTATGACTTCAGAGCACTTGGTAACTGGTGACACATCGTGAAAGTACCATACAAGCATCTGGATAGACTAGATTATTCAAATTTAAATGAAGTGTAGAAAAAAGGTTCCTTGAATTGTCTATTGGATATGAAAAATATCACACTTTAATTTAATACTGGGTTTTAATGTTGTGGTATTGGCAGTCAATTTGAGCAGCTATTTGCATGCCAGTTATTATTTGTTTCAATCATCATGATTCAGGTATGGGTAATCCCAATAACCTCGATTATTTGAGGCAGACACTCTTCCACTGAGCAACCACTGAGACTCTTTTGATACATTCAAATGTACTACCAGTGGGCAGAGTGGAGATTTGATCAAGGAGCTACAGAAATGTCCATGTTTCAATATCACATTTTTTATTTCAATTTAAGGTCCTGCTGGCACGACAGAAGAGCGAAGATGGCGTGTTTGCGGTCAAAGTTCTTCAGAAGCAGGCGATAATGAAGAGAAATGAGGTAAAGCACATAATGTCAGAGCGGAATGTGCTGCTGAAGAACATCAAACATCCATTCCTGGTGGGACTGCATTACTCTTTCCAAACACCAGATAAACTCTACTTTGTTCTGGACTACGTCAATGGTGGAGAGGTGAGCTGAAATAATTTATTGTTGCGAAATAGAAAGATAATTAAATTTCAAACCTAGTTAAATTAAGAAGACAGAAGTCTGTGTGAAGTTCCCCGGCTAATTTGTTGTCTGTAGTGCAGCATAACTGGTATTTGTTGTTTTTGTTGACTTGTTGATTAACAACAATACGTGATAAAGGCAATGCTCTTGCTGAATAACAATAATAATAATAATATGTGTTATTGTTCATTTTTTTGTGCAGGGTTACTGAGCATTTAATTGTACAGTTATAGAAAATAATTGATTGTAAAACATTGCTTGTTTTAAGAATGATTGATGCACCCACCTTTTTATTAAACAGTAAAATGTTTCATAATCTCATGGTTTAATTGTCAAAAGTATGTTTTACCTGTTCTTTAAAGCACCTACTTATATCTGCATTTATAGCAATGGAAACATATCTGGCTCGAAAGCCTTTTTTTTACCTGCCATTAAAATGACTAGTACCTGAATTGAAATCCAAAATTAAGTAAGAAAGTTTTTTCTGTTACTTATAACACTTATTACACCCCAGTTAAAATTATTTTGTTTTTAAAAATCAATCAACATTTTAATGCGACCATTTATGCATGCCTACCTTTAAGAGAATACATTTTACCTGTCTATATAGAATAGGTGTTCAGTGACACAGTGGTCTAGGGTGCTGCCATCTAATGGCCACTTAACTTCCATCGCTGAGATTGTAGGGTTTGAACAAAACTTTATGTGAGAAAGTTTGCCAGTTACTTACAGAAGGATGATAGTTCTACTCAGATTCATTCACAGGTCTTTCTCCATTGATAAAACTGGATTTGCCATGATTATATAACATGTCATTTGTCGAAAATGGCATTAAACATCATTTACCCCAATTCCCGCCACCCACCACCGACCACAAAAAAAAAAGAAGTGAAAAAAAAAACAAAACCCTTTAACCCCTTTTGCTTATCTTTATAACTACCATAAACATAAAAGAGTATAACAGTTTCTGTAAGTTTGCAATTGCTCTTTTAAGCTGCTTTTTATAACGGTAAAACAACTTCTGTGAGTTCAGTCTCAGTTTTTATTTTTAGCTGTACTTGGTAATGATATAACAGTTTCTATAAATGTAGAACTCTGTTTTCAGCTGTTTATATAATGGTAGAACAGCTTCTGTCCATTGAACTGTTCAGAGTTTTTGTTTTTAGCTGTTCTGTGTAATGGTATAATAGTTTCTATAAATGTAGAATTCTGTTTTCAGCTGTTTATATAATGGCAGAACAGATTCTATCCATTGAACTGTTCAGAGTTTTTGTTTTAAACTGTACTTGATAATAGTTTAACAGTTTCTATAAATGTAAAATTCTGTTTTCAGCTGTTTATATAATGGTAGAACAGCTTCTGTCCATTGAATTGTTCAGAGTTTTTATTTTAAGCTGTTCTTAGTAATGGTAAAACAGTTTCTATAAATGTAGAATTTCTGTTTTCAGCTGTTTTTCCATTTACAACGAGAGCGTTATTTCCCTGAACTGAGGGCAAGGTTCTATGCAGCAGAGATGGCCAGTGCAATCGGTTACCTTCACTCTCTAAATATTATCTACCGTGATCTCAAACCAGAAAATATTCTTCTGGACTCAAAGGTAAGAAGGATATGTTTTTGTCATCTTGTTGAATTACATTTCAATGCTTCAACGTAACACTGCTCTATTTCCTATTTTATTTCTATGCTGGTAGAATAGTATTTTGCTGACCCTCGGCAATACTGCTCTATTTCCTATTTTATTTCTATGCTGGTAGAATAGTATTTTGCTGACCCTCGGCAACACTGCTCTATTTCCTATTTTATTTCTAGGCTGGTAGAATAGTGTTGTGCTGACCCTTAGTTTAATACAAAGTTATTTGGGTCCTTCGTGATCCATGATTGAGTGCTCTGAGGCTGTGTCACGGTCATTAACCATACAAATGAGGTCTTAGGTTCAAGTGTAATATATATACACTAAGAAATATGTATAATAATCTTTATATGGATGTGTAAGCTACTGACATTTACCTCGATCCCTCACCAGTCATCTTTCATCATTATAATGAATGAGAAATAATAAGCAAATAGGAAATTTATGCAAATATCTTAAATTCGAATATGGAGCATGGTCTCTTTGAAAAAGATAATAGGAAAGGTCTGTGAAGCCATGCAGATGGTGCATAAATTTCAAATGGGTCTGGAATTTTTTTGTCATTTACTAGCAATTGTAGTTAACATTAGCTATACCTGTTAGCACAATGAAATGGTTCAAAAACATTAGCTATACCTGTTACCACAATGGAATGGTCCAAAAACATTAGCTAACTGTTACCACATATTAGCATGGTGGAAGAGTCAAAATATAAGGATGGAAAAGAGATGGAAAGATTGAGATTTGGGTGCATCGTTTTTTTTTTTATCTGATGTAAATATATTTATATTTTCAGTGGTCTGCAATGGTCTTTTATCTGATGACCATATCTTTATAGCTTAAGTGGTCTGCAATGGTCTTTTATCTGATGTCCATATATTTATAGCTTAAGTGGTCTGCAATGGTCTTTTATCTGATGTCCATATATTTATAGCTTAAGTGGTCTGCAATGGTCTTTTATCTGATGTCCATATATTTATAGCTTAAGTGGTCTGCAATGGTCTTATCTGATGTCCATATATTTATAATTTTAGTGGTCTGCAATGGTCTTTTATCTGATGTCCATATATTTATATTTTCAGTGGTCTGCAATGGTCTTTTATCTGATGTCCATATATTAACAAAACTATTACTATAACTATTAACTTTCTCTTAATCACTTCTGACAGAAGGTTTTGGCTTAATTTGATGTGAATTATCATTACAAGGATGTTTGTCATCTTTGACCTACCATACATTTCTGCTAAAGGTCAATCAAAATATGAGATGTTTGGAGAACTTCATCAGTCACGTTTTGTGACATATAAAATTTCTTGCATGGTTTGACCATGATGGCCTTTACACTTGTCCGTTTGTGCTTTATTGTTCGCTGAATCAACTTGTTAGGACATTTTCAGTGACATCTTTGGTGACCGCCAATAAACTCCACTCTGTTACACACATCACTGAGTGTTTTTCTTTGTGTGTTTTGACTTTGTTTATCAGCTCCACTGCTACGGCTATTTATGTTAAGTTAGTACACCTCGGTCACTGGCCATTCCCATGGTACATTTGACTGAAGCTTCAAGCCAAGCCAACTTGAGTGCAAAAATTTGACCAGTTATCTTTTATGTATACCTGAGTGCCTGATTAATCTATTGTCCTACAAATGGCACATACAGTCTGTACTATAAGTTACTGACCCTGAAAAGTATTGGGTTATATAAAGATTTCTATTGCCCTGTGGCTAATGTACTTATACATGTTAATGTTTTTGTTTTCTTTAAATTCTAATTCGGATTAAACGTTGGAGTAGACTTTTGTATTATTGAAAAAAACAAAAAAAAAACTTTTCTAATAAAAAAAAAATTCTGCAGAACAAGAGAAAATTCTGCAACATTTTTTTATGATGAAGGCAAAAGTGTTCATAGTTTGTTTGTTTTTTAAAAAGTTTTTGTTAGCAGATGCTATTGAGATCATCTCATATTTTTAAGCGTGAGAGTAAAAAATTAGTGAACTTAAACACACCTAAACCAAAATGTAGCATCCGAGCTGCAGTATTTTAAAACTTCTTCAGGATAAGTTATATACACAGACGCCCTGCAAGCAGATAGATCAAATTCATGCTAAAATTTAAATGACAGTATATATTTGATGTCATTCACAAATTATTATAAGTTTGGTATCAACTTTTGCATTACTGACTATGGTTAAGATAGCATCGCCTGACCTTGACTAGATAAACATGCCTCACTAGTTAACATAAAGTAAATTGGCAGGTAAACTATAGATAAACATGCCTCATTAGTGCTGCTATCTACCACAGTAAATAAACTACATTTCGCACTTTGTCAACTGTTTTCAAAACAGGTGATAAATAATAATACAAATCTTTTGGAATGAAGATTTAGGTTGTGTAAATAAAAAATATATGGTCACTGCCTCAACTAATACAAATATGGAATTCTTAACAGACTATAAACACAAGAATCAATAGAATCAAGGTATTTTTAGGGTCAAGTTATCAGCGAGAGATTTACTTTGTCAAGATTACTCCTGACTATATCAAGCACAATGACTTGTATGGTAAATATTGGCCTAACCTCGATATTGCAGCTTACAACAAATATAACATTGTTTTAGGTTCAGCCAAACAATACAGAGTTCAGACATAGTTAATTTGTCTGTTTTCTGATCCCAATGGAAGTTGGTGACACGGTGATTGAATATTTTGACTTAATAAGTTTTTTTAATGGGGTTTTACATAATAATTGTAAAATAGAAAATAATAGTAATTTGATGAAATAGAAAAGAATGATAATTATAATAAACTTCTAACTAAAGATAACATGACTTTGTAGGTCAAACATGCGATTACAGGGAGACGTAAAATAGGTTAAAATAGGTACATGTAATCATTTGCATGGTTTGAATGCATGATGTGCTTTCTTTCCAGACAACACAGATTTTAACCTGTATCATTTCATCCTGTCATGCACTTTTTGCTTGGTGTCATGTCATATTCTAATGAAGGTACCAGTTGATACAGAATATCAAATTTAAAACTTCAAGTTCAAAATACTTTAAAATTTAGATAAGATCCATTTATGCTAATTCTTCTGGTGTCGTCTTCCCCCAGATTTTTTTTTTCATATTCATATCACTGACAGCAAAATGCTGACTAATAAACTTATTTTAATACTAATGTAAATTGTCAGGTTGCTATAATTGATGTAAGCTGTATAGATGGTATTATGTCGTCTGCAAACACGATAGTATCTTTTCATTCTGATATATCTTGTTACATGGGGCTCTGACCTGACACAGACAAGTTTAGGTGGATGGTATCCATATTTACATAATTCATAATTCATTTGGGCAGATTTTCTCATATTAATTTTTGTTATGATTAATAACTTCTTTGCCAGTAAGGACCCTGATAGTATTTTTTTGCTCATACATGTTGTAAGAAGCGACAATTTGAGTAATACAATAGAATTTGCTGAAACTCTGCAGTTCTGCAGGTATCAAGGTTCTAGGTTCATTATACATATTCATTTGTTGGTGTATTTTTTTAAATCTGTATGTTAATTTGTTGTTTTTGTACATGTAGAGTGAACCTGGAATCTTCCTTCCTGTTGGTGTCGAATGACCTATAATGGCTGGTACACCGTAAAACCCTTTTCATTCATTCATTCATTCATTCATTCATTCTAACATCTACAGCAGCTTATAGGGTGGGGCTCTAACATCTACAGCACCTTATAGGGTAGGGTTCTAAGATCTACAGCAGCTTATAGGGTTGGGATCTAAGATCTACAGCAGCTTATAGGGTTGGACTCAAACATCAACAGCAGCTTATAGGGTTGGGCTCAAACATCTACATCAGCTTATAGGGTGGGGCTCTTACCTCTACATCAGCTTATAAGGTTGGGCTCTAACATCTTCAGCGGCTTATAGGGTTGGGCTCTAACATCTACATCAGCTTATAGGGTTGGGCTCTAACATCTACAGTGGCTAATAGGGTTGGGATCTAACATCTACATCAGCTTATAGGGTTGGACTCTAACATCTACAGCGGCTTATAAGGTTGGGCTCTAACATCCACAGTGGCTTATAAGGTTGGGCTCTAACATCTGCATCAGCTTATAGTATTGGGCTCTAACATCTACACAGCGGCTTATAGGGTTGGGCTCTAACATCTACAGCGGCTTATAGGGTTGGGCTCCAACATCCACAGCAGCTTATAGGGTTGGGATCTAACATCTACATCAGCTTATAGGGTTGGACTCTAACATCTACAGTGGCTTATAGGGTTGGGCTCTAACATCCACAGTGGCTTATAAGGTTGGGCTCTAACATCTGCATCAGCTTATAGTATTGGGCTCTAACATCTACACAGCGGCTTATAGGGTTTGGCTCTAACGTCTACAGTGGCTTATAGGGCAGGGTTCTACCATCTACAGCAGCTTATAGGGTTGGGCTCTAACAGCTACAGTGGCTTATAAAGTGGGTCTGTAACATCTACAGCAGCTTATATGGTGGAGCTCTAACATCTTCAGTAGCTTATAGGGCGGGACTCTTAACATCTACAGCAGCTTATGGGGTATACACTTAAGACCTTATCCTTATTAATTACCTCAGAAATTCATTAGCTGGATGAATGTTGAAACAGACAACGCCTAAATAAAGCAGTGATTATATCAAACAGGAAACACAGTATCACGCTTATGTTGTCATGGAGACATCTATCTTCTCATTATCTTTTTATGTGATTCAGTTCACATGAGAATCTGGATTTTTTATGGTCATGATTCCTTTAATAGATATCATCATAATTTTTATTGTAAGGTGAACTTTTATTGGCCTTCTTTTGTACTTTGTTATTCTGTTGTGAGCATATTTTTCCTTCGCTTCCTGACATTTTGACATACATGTAAATGCAAATTTGAAATACAATCAGGTAATGGTACAAAAAAATGTAGTTCATTTCAATCACAAGTTTCATTAGGACAGTCAACTAAAAAAATCAAATCGTTTGACAACTGCTTTGATATGCTTTATTCAATCACCTGCTTCAAGTGAGTTTGTTTAATGATTGTTTGAATATTTAGTGTAATTTTTATGCCTTCGTGGACTAACAGCGAACAGTTAACCTTACTTTTTCCAGAGATCCTCAAACATTTATCAGCTCTCAAGTGCAACTATCTCTGGAAGTAACTGATTATTTTACCACTTGAATCAGCAGTGAGAGATTAATGACAGTGAGACATAATTTCGTATATAGATCATCATGGAGAATGTGGCCAGGTGGAGATTCAAACTCACAACCCCTGGATTGATAGTCAGATATGCTACCGAATGAGATAACCTGGCTTCTAGTGAAAGAGTTTGCCAGTAATTAATTTAAAGAAGGTCGGTGGTCTCTACATGGATCTGAGGTCTTCCAATAAAACTGGATCCCTATTATCTGTAGTGTATTCAAAATGGCCTTCAAACCCATCCATGTCTTAATGTAGGAATTTTTTGTTAACAGTTTATTTTGAATTAACAGTTGTCAGCTTTTATCCAATCTGATCAATCTAACCTTGACCTTTACACCACAAGATGAGTAAAACCTTCTATCAGTATATCAGCAAAGTCAATATAAATCCATTATGACCTTTGGGCAAACACAATCCTCATCTGGTAATCAACTTGTCCATGTGAAAAAGATGATATATCAATATTCAAGCCTGTCAGCAGTTTTTGTCTATTTTTAGTAACAGATGGTAAATTTTAAGCACACAGCTGTATAATGTATTTCGACATCAAAGATTATATTGTTTTTTTCTTTCTCAACAAATTAAAGAGTTATTATCTATGTGTTTAGCAACTTTCAAATTGACTTGCATTGTTATTGTTGTTGTATGGTGTTTAGCACCACTTATAACAATTTTAAGTCATATTGTGATGGTTTCTACTGGAGACAGTATTCTGAGTGCTGCCACACTGGAGTATCATGCCCCACCCTCATAGTATGATACCCCACCCAGTCACATTATACCAACACCGGGCTGATCAAAACTAGAAATATTCTCTTACTGGAGACAGTATTCTGAGTGCTGCCACACTGGAGTATCATGCCCCACCCTCATAGTATGATACCCCACCCAGTCACATTATACCAACACCGGGCTGATCAAAACTAGAAATATTCTCTTAACTGCTGAATGCCAAGCGAGAAAGCTTCTCTAACTTGTGTCAATTGGCTATAGTTTTATGATAGAGTCTTGAAAACAATGCCAGCATTTTTTTATACATTAATTTAGTATGCTACGGTCAACAGTAATCATTGTCCTTCCATGAACAATGAAATCATTGCAGTAAAATAATTGATTAAAAATAGTTGTTTAAATTTGATTTTTTTTTACATTTTCAGGGCCATATAGTATTAACAGATTTTGGACTATGCAAGGAAGGTATTGAGGGAATGGGAACCACAACAACATTTTGTGGAACACCAGAGGTGAGAGTTAGGCAGTATTTCTACTATCCATATTTCCACTTTATAAATACATGTAAAATTAATTCACTCTGTTAAATGAAGTTTCAACATTGATTTCTGAAATAAAAATTTCATCCATCAAAAATTTTGCATTGAAATTTGCCCAACCTAAATAATCTTTGCAAAATATTTCAAAACAAGTATTCAACTGAGTTTGAAAAATGAAATATTTTTATTAACCATTAATAAAACTGTTCAAATGATACATAATTTGTGTTTTCTTCCATTTACATAATTATTGTGTTTACAAAAAGCAACACACAGGTCTTTGATTGAAACAGGCAGCTTCTATATAAAGTATACAGGAATTCATTAAATTTTTGGAGCACGAGATAGGAATTTACATGAAACTCTCATAAAATAATAGGACACAGAAAATATTTTGGTACACAAATGGCTTCTTGTGTGTTATTACATTCCCAGGTCAGCAGATGATGTCCTTGTTCCTCATTGTTCTAATCTCACATCATCAAAATATTACATAGCAATTGTTGACCAATGCACAAAGAAGAAGAGTGTTTATATTTCTGACTGATTTATATGTATTTTCTGTTTCAGTACCAAGCCCCAGAAGCGCTACATAAACAGCCCTATGTTCTGTCTGACTAATTTATATGTATTTTCTGTTTCAGTACCAAGCCCCAGAAGTGCTACATAAACAGCCCTATGTTCTGTCTGACTGATTTATATGTATTTTCTTTTTCAGTACCTCTCCACAGAAGTGCTACATAAACAGCCCTATGTTCTGTCTGACTGATATGTATTTTCTGTTTCAGTACCTTAGTATATACTAATTTAATTTAGCTTGATTGCAGTGAAAGCTCAGAGCTTATATGAACTGCTCTCGAGTCCTCTTCCTGTGTAGAACCAGTACTGAGTGTTGTTTTATGAAAGGTATCGGGTTTCTGTTTCAGTACCTCGCCACAGAAGTGCTACGTAACCAGCCCTATGTTCTATCTGACTGATTTGTATGTATTTACTGTTTCAGTACCTCGCCACAGAAGTGCTACGTAAACAGCCCTATGTTCTATCCAACAGATTTATATGTATTTTCTGTTTCAGTACCTTGCCCCAGAAGTGCTACGTAAACAGCCCTATGACAAGACTGTGGACTGGTGGTGTCTTGGGGCCGTGCTGTATGAAATGATGTATGGGCTGGTACGTTTGTAGTATATTATACCCTCTACTGACATATAAATGATTTAGCTACTGTATTATTATGTATATAGTGTTTATACAAGTTAACACCCGCTGGTACCCATGACATTTCTATGGCTGTGTATTGCCCAAGACTTTTTCTGACAACACAATACCACATTATGACCCATCTCTAATGTAAACACGAGGTGAGCTCGCATGAAGGTTCCAGGTGACGACATGACATGAATGGCCAAACAACTCTGGCCAATAATAGTGGCTTCCATCCATCCAGTATAAATATGTATGCAAAAAAATGACATTTTAAAAACCTGGTGAGGTAGTGTAGTGAATAGAGTGTTGGTCACCCCTGCCAGAGGTTGTAAGTTTGATCCCGGGCTTCACCTGATTGAACTCATAAAAAGAACATTCAGTACTGGTTCTGCCCAGGAAGTGGACAACACTGAGTACTGGTTCTGCCCAGGAAGTGGACAACACTCAGTACTGGTTCTGCCCAGGAAGTGGACAACACTCAGTTCTGGTTCTGCCCAGGAAGTGGACAACACTCAGTACTGGTTATGCCCAGGAAGTGGACAACACTCAGTTTTGGTTCTGCCCAGGAAGTGGACAACACTCAGTACTGGTTATGCCCAGGAAGTGGACAACACTCAGTTTTGGTTCTGCCCAGGAAGTGGACAACACTCAGTTTTGGTTCTGCCCAGGAAGTGGACAACACTCAGTACTGGTTATGCCCAGGAAGTGGACAACACTGAGTACTGATTCTGCCCAGGAAGTGGACAACACTGAGTACTGGTTCTGCCCAGGAAGTGGACAACACTCAGTACTGGTTATGCCCAGGAAGTGGACAACACTGAGTACTGATTCTGCCCAGGAAGTGGACAACACTCAGTACTGGTTATGCCCAGGAAGTGGACAGCACTCAGTACTGATTCTGCCCAGGAAGTGGACAACACTGAGTACTGGTTATGCCCAGGAAGTGGACAACACTGAGTACTGGTTCTGCCCATGAAGTGGACTTGAGAGCCGTTCACATAAGCTATATATGAGCTTTCTTCACTATCAAGCTAGAATAAATAAACTAAACTAAATGACTTGACAAACATTTAAAAACTTAATGAATATTAATAAGGGATGAACAGGAAGCCAGCCTATACAACACAACACTTATTTTCAAAATGCCTGCAGGTAAAATAAACTAATAAAGAACATAGTAAATTGCCTGGTACAGGTGAAGCATACTTCTGTGTCACAGTGTGCTTTATGGCTGTCTCGTTTATGACTTGATGTTTCATTGTACAAGGTATAACAGATTAACTTTGACCCCGTCCTTGGTCCTGGTACAAAAATAGGTTTTAATTTTTATGTAAGGAGGACAGGGTGACTTTTTTATAATCCCAAATGCCTTTTTTTATCTGAATGGAAAATATTTATATCTGAAGTGTTATTTACATTAATTTTGATATTGTTAGTGTCAAGATGTAGGCAAGCAGGGTGCTAGTGTACAGGATAGAGTGTTGGCCACTCATGCTAGAGATTGCAGGTTCAAAACCCTGCTTGATCCATGCCTGTCAAAAAACAACAACATCCAGTACTGGTTTTACCCATATAAGCTCTAGGCTTTCATTGCAATCAAGCTAAAATAAACTAGTATAAACTGAACTGAAGTTGTAGGCAGATTCAGAATATCATATTACTTCATCAAATTTTCTGTACATGTCTGGTGGGTTGGTTGGTGGGTGGAAATGATGATTTGATAGAGAGTTTATATATTTTGAGGGTAGGGGGCGGTATAATATATACTTAAAATAATCAAAATTACTTGTACAGAGCTGGGACCGGTTAGCTCATTCTGTAGTGCATCTGACTATCAATCCAGTGGTTGCGAGATCAAATCCCCGCCCAACTCGCTCTCATGTTGTTTGATTTATGACATTGAGCCTCATTGTCATTTCTTTTCGCTGATTATCTGTTATTTGGAGAGATAAGTGTGCTCTGTTACTTGTTAATGTTGTTATGGATTGATACATAACTTCATATCATCTTCTTCATGACACATGACTTTGACTGCTTTTCTTACATAAATTTCAGCCTCCATTTTATAGTCGTGACACGGCTGAGATGTATGACAACATCCTGTACAAGCCACTTCGACTCCGTACCAATGTATCAGCATCAGCCAGATCGTTACTGGAAGGGGTAGGTGTAATATATGTTACCATGGCAACAGCAGTTTTAAACAGATCAAACATTTGTCATGACTTTGCTATGAAATTGTTCGTAGTTTTCACAGCTAATGCATACATGTACCTGTATATTGAAATAAAATATAGTAAGTATAGTTATCATCATATAGTAATCATCACATAGTAATCATCCTATAGTTATCATCACATAGTAATCATCATATAGTTATCATCACATAGTAATCACCATAAAGTTATCATCATATAGTAATCATCATATATAGTAATCATCATATAGTAATCATCATATAGTTATCATCATATAGCAATCATCATATAGTAATCATCATATAGTAATCATCACATATTAATCTCCATATAGTTATCATCATATAGTTATCATTATATAGTAATCATCATATAGTAATCATCATATAGTTATCATCATATAGTAATCATCACATATTAATCTCCATATAGTAATCATCATATAGTAATCATCATATAGTTATCATCATATAGTAATCATCACATAGTAATCATCACATAGAAATCATATAGTAATCATCATGTAGTAATCATCACATAGTAATCATCATATAGTTATCATCAAAGTTATCATCATATAGTAATCATCATATAGATCTAATAATCATCATATAGTAATCATGTAGTAATCATCATATAGTAATCATCATGTAGTTATCAGTATATAGTAATCATCATATAGTAATCGCTATATAGTTATCATCATATAGTAATCATCATGTAGTTATCATCATATAGTTATCAACATATATATCTAATAATCATCATATAGTAATCATCATATAGTAATCATCATGTAGTAATCATCATATAATAATCATCATGTAGTAATAATCATATAGTAATCATCATGTAGTAATCATCATATAGTAATCATCATGTAGTAATCATCATATAGTAACCACTGTATAGTAATCATCATATAGTAATCATTATGTAGTCATCATCATATAGTAATCATCATGTAGTTATCATCATATAGTTATCAGTATATAGTAATCATCATATTGTAATCACAATGTAGTTATCATCATATAATAATCACCATGTAGTAATTATCATATAGTAATCATCATGTAGTAATCATCATATAGTAATCAACATATAGATCTAATAATCATCATATAGTAATCATCATGTAGTAATCATCATATAGTAATCATCATGTAGTAATCATCATATAGTAATCATCATGTAGTTATCATCATATAGTTATCAGTATATAGTAATCATCATATAGTAATCACCATATAGTTATCATCATATAGTAATCATCATATAGTAATAATCATATAGTAATCATCATGTAGTAATAATCTTGTAGTAATCATCATGTAGTAATCATCATATAGTAATCATCATGTAGTTATCATCATATAGTAACCATTGTATAGTAATCATCATATAATAATCATATAATCATCATATAGTAATCATCATGTAGTAATCATCATGTAGTTATCATCATATAGTAATCCTCTTATAGTAATCATCACAGAGACTCTGGCAGGGTTCAATAATCAGAAAAAATCATCATGTAGTAATAATCATATAGTTATCAACATATAGATCTAATAATCATCATATAGTAATCATCATATAGTAATCATCATGTAGTAATCATCATATAATAATCATCATGTAGTAATAATCATATAGTAATCATCATGTAGTAATCGTCATATAGTAATCATCATGTAGTAATCATCATATAGTAACCACTGTATAGTAATCATCATATAGTAATCATTATGTAGTCATCATCATATAGTAATCATCATGTAGTTATCATCATATAGTTATCAGTATATAGTAATCATCATATTGTAATCACAATGTAGTTATCATCATATAATAATCACCATGTAGTAATTATCATATAGTAATCATCATGTAGTAATCATCATATAGTAATCAACATATAGATCTAATAATCATCATATAGTAATCATCATGTAGTAATCATCATATAGTAATCATCATGTAGTTATCATCATATAGTTATCAGTATATAGTAATCATCATATAGTAATCACCATATAGTTATCATCATATAGTAATCATCATATAGTAATAATCATATAGTAATCATCATGTAGTAATAATCTTGTAGTAATCATCATGTAGTAATCATCATATAGTAATCATCATGTAGTTATCATCATATAGTAACCATTGTATAGTAATCATCATATAATAATCATATAATCATCATATAGTAATCATCATGTAGTAATCATCATGTAGTTATCATCATATAGTAATCCTCTTATAGTAATCATCACAGAGACTCTGGCAGGGTTCAATTATCAGAAAAACTCAACTACTACACCCCTTTAAATCTGCCTGTAGGAATAGTAGCTCCTAATTATTCATTAATAATGGCTGTAGTTGACATGCCCTGGTTTCCCCAGTCTTCTCCTGCTTTATTACTATAAGGTATGTGACAACAGATGTAAATGATGACAGGAAGTAGGCATAATGTGAAACAAGATTCTATGTTTCCTGTTCTTGGTACATAAATAAAGGTAGATTAACATACTGTCTCGCATCATAATTCCACATGATATCACTTGAATTTATTAAATGTCAGAAATTGAAATGACCAACAGTAGTGTCATACCCTTGCAAGTATAAGATTATCATATAATCACGAGGGGTCAACATGTCCTGTAAGGTCAAGGCTCTCATTTGGAAACTTATGATAGATTTTTTTCTCCCATTCATCTCAGTCAAATGATAGACCGTTGATAATCCCCATCATTGGAAAAAATATTCTTCTTTTTAAATATGTGTTTAATGTCCCAAAATAAACAGAAACATATGTACAAAGAAATTGACATTTTCAAGTATGTACCCCTTTAATCTTTTCATTTTTTTTTTTGTGTGCGTTAAAAGCTTTGATGACTGTCAGTTACTTGTTGTAAATTATAAATTCAATATACAAGCAAAGCACTTGGGAGGGAATCATTGTTTGCCGGATTTTCAATTTTTGGTTTGGATTTTTTTACCCATAGCATCATTATAGGTTCATATAAAAAAAAATTAAGGCAGTATGTGAGAAAATTCAGTCGAACATTTCTAATGATACTGAAATGTTGACTTACTTTTTCAGCTTCTACAAAAAGAAAAAGAACAACGATTAGGTGCAAAAAAGGATTTTCAGGAAATAAAGTCTCATAATTTCTTCTCCGACATAAACTGGGATGAACTGGATGCCAAGAAAATTGACCCACCCTACAACCCAAATGTGGTATGTATTTGCAACTTACAGAAGTATTATGATGTCCCATTAAAGTTAAAAGATTCCATGTGGCTACTTTCAAATGAATATAGCCCCTTATACCACTAGTCGGGTGATAATGAAAGGGCTTTTACATCTTTTCGTTCTCATGTTACTGCAGTGGGGGGTCTAGAGGAAAAGTGTCTGCCCCGTATGCAGAAGGTCGTGGTTTGATCCCTAGCAGGGCCATACCAAAGACTTGAAAAATGGTACTAGAAGCTTCCTTGCTTGGTGCTCAGCATTTAGAGGATAGTTCTAGGTCTGGTCGGCCCAGTGCCAGTATAATATGACTGGTTTGGGTATCATACTATGCGTCTGTGGCATGATACTCCAGTGTGACAGCTCTTAGAATATTATCTCCAAGCTCTTAGAATATTATCTCCAGTCATCACTGCCGCTATATAACAGAAAAATTGTTGAAAGCAACATTAAACACTATATAACAACAACAACTTTCTAGTGTTTTTATTTCGACAGTAACCTCGATTGGAAAGGAGATGATTGAAAATAACCTTCACATACCCCACCGTGTTTAATCACGGATATACAATACTAAAAAAAATCTTGATTTCAATATTAATGACTTTGAGGCATATGCATCTGTTATAGACACAATGGAGGTAAAGGAGACTGCGGTTAGTTCTGTCTCCAAAATGTTTGAATTTTTTGCATCTAGATAATAATGTATGCAGAGCATGTCTCATTTTATAACTTTCCACTTTCAATTATGTTTTGTGTTGCAGAGTGGTCAGTTGGATTTACGACATTTTGACCCAGAGTTTGTTCGAGAACCTGTTCCAGGTAAGGTTTATGATTTATTTCTACAATACATAAAGCATCCTGGAATCATCATTTAAACACCTCCATAAGTTAATTACAAAGACAAGAAAACAACAATAAAAACAGTTTAACTTAAATCTTATCATGATTTTTTTTTTAATCCAAGGGAGCTTACTGCTACTTAATTATTTTTTTAAAAATCAAATATTAAGTTGTCCCTCTTACATTACTCTATGTATGAAAATGGGAGTTCCTGTGAGTTGACATGGCCTCTTGCAGATGTTATATAAAGTGCTCTTGATTCATTTGCCAATCTTGTAAAATTATAGAAACTATGTTAGTTACAGTATTTTTTTATTCTGGTATTCCCTGTGTTTCTGTTGCTTTGCAATAGTTTCTTGTGTGACTGAAGACCAGATCCTGTGAATACAAATAATTTATCCTACCTACTACAACCTAGTCTAGGTGATTTAAAAAGAAACCAAATCATAAAAAATGAATTAACAAAATCAGTTATTTTACATTTTGGTTGACATGTGAAATTAACACAAATTTATCATCCATGTAATTTAATGAAATATATTTAATGAATGATGTATTTTCATTTGTGTGTTGTTATTTTAGTATAAAATAAATCTTATAAATTTATGGTTATTTTTTTTTCAGCTTCTGTTGGTAAATCACCTGGCATTAACAAAATGGTGAGTGCGAGTGTCATGGAGGCAGATTGCATGTTCCAGGGATTCTCCTATGCCCCTCCAGCTGAAGACGCCTTCAGTTGAGACTCAAACAATGGTCTACTATCTTACATCAACTTCACAGGGGATAGTAGCGACAAAGTCAGGGGATAGTGAGACAGTGTCATAGACATTGTGCTTGTGATAACTTCAGTGATGGCAGTATGTTTTAATCAGGGATGTTGAATATTTATTATGGCATCATATTGTTGTTACTGCAGGATTTAAAGACAATATTGTTGTGAAACTATACCTGCATGTGTTAGTATTGAACAATATTGTTGTAATACAATACCTGCATTTGTTAGTATTGGACAATAGTGTTGTGATACTATACCTGCATTTGTTAGTATTGAATAATAGTGTTGTTATACTATACCTGCATTTTTTAGTATTGAACAATAATGTTGTGAAACAAAAACATGCATATGTGTGTAGTTTACTACACTGAACAATAGCATTGTGAAACAAAAATGTATATGTGTGTAGTTCACTACACTGAACAATAGCATTGTGAAACAAAACCATGCATATGTGTGTAGTTCACTACACTGAACAAGAGAGTTGTGAGATGAAAATTACATTGATACTAGCGGACAAAAGTTATTTGGGTGTGATACCGCTAAGTCACTACAACACTATGAAGTAAAAATGTGTGCTTTTTTTTGCAGTAAATCAAATTTAATGAACCTAAAATTTGTTAGATTGCAGAAGGTAATAAAAGATAGGTTAGAATGTTTTGCCAGTATTTTATAAACAATATGCAAACAGTGATGTATACAGGACAAATGTGACAGGAAAGATGTTGACAGTTGCCTATGAGCATTAATAAAAAACTGTGATCTATTGAAGATGTGTTTTGTTTTTATGTGTGCAGTGGGTGAAACAATCTTATAGTTTGAGATGAAACTTTGTGAAGTGTTGGAGAGATGAAAATGAATACCGGTTGAAATGTTGTAAATATGAGAGCAGATTCTATCAATGCACCCTCTGTCTGCTTGTATGTATTATATTTGATTGAATGATACAAACATAAGGACATCATTGAGTTGACTCAGAATGAGTTTAAAAACTACTTGTATAATATTTATAAACTCAATATATAATCGTTTTTTTAGTTTAAAAAGTGCTCATTTTAATGTGTTCAAATACATTTCTAGCACTTTGTGAAAAGAAAAAGTTATGATAATAAATGTGTTAAATTGATTGTGAATTTAGTGATACATGTACATCTTGTTTTGCTGTCTTATGATTCATAAATCAATATAAAAACAAAGTTATGGTTCAGAATTACTTGATGAATTATGTTTCTAGCTTTGAAAGGTGCTATTCTTGTCTTCTCACATTTTGTGTGCATTTTTTTAAAAAAAAATATTTCAGAGTTTATCCCAGTACATTTTGCATATTAAGACAAATTGGTTATTTTGTCCCATGTCGAAAAATTAAACTTTATTGTATGATTTTTTAATGTTACCAAATAGAAACCATAGCAATGGTTAGCTCATTTATACCTTTCATTGTTCATGTATTAAATGCTATTGTTTTGTTGTTATTTGTTTTTTTCAGTGTGATACCAACTATCCACCATTCCAATCATCTAAAAATCAGTTATATTGAACTATCAGATTTAGATGAACAATGATTTTTCTATTGTGTTTTTTTCCAACTATCAAACTGCAGAACAGGAATATCAACTCAATTGTTTTTCTATGTAATGTTGTTTTATTGTCAAATAGGAATGCATACAACTATAATTGCAATAGTCTGTCAGTTTTGCCATTCTAATTACAATAGTCTGTGACACTTACAACTCTAATTGCCATAGTCTGTGACACCTGTCATTCTAATTGCAATAGCATGTGATACTTGTCATTCTAATTGCAATAGTCTGTGACACTTGCTACTCTAATTACAATAGTCTGTGCCACTAACAACTCAAATTGCCATAGTCTGTGACACTTGTCATTCTAATTCCAATAGTATGTGACATTTGCTATTCTAACTGGAATGGTCTGTGACAATTACAACTCTAATTGACATGCTGGGCCTGCTAGCTCAGTCGGTTACGCGTCTGACTATCAATCCATGGGTCGTGAGTTTGAATCCCCCACCCGGCAACAGTCTCCGTGATGACTGGTATACGACATTGTGTCTCATTATCATTCGTCTCTCACCACTGATTCAAGTGGGAAAGTTATCAGTTACTTGCCGAGATGGGTTGTGCTCAAGTACTGGTTAATCCCAGGAAACAGTGGTTAGGTTAACTGATCATCTGTTAGCCCTCAATGGCATAAAAGTGACACTAAATATTCAATATTCAATCTAATTGACATAGTCTGTGACACTTGCCATTCTAATTGCAATAGCATGTGACACTTGTCATTTTAATTGCAATAGTCTGTGACACTTACAACTCTAATTGCCATAGTATGTGACACATGCTACTCTCATTGCAATAGTCTATGACACTTGTCATTATAATTGCAATAGTCTGTGACACTTGTCATTTTAAATTCCATTGTCTGTGACACTTGCCACTCTAATTGCAAAAGTATGTGACACTTATCACTCTAAATTGCAATTGTATGTGACACTTGTTACTCTGATAGATATATCACAGTGACTGTCAGTTTTGTGTCATATTGATCAGTGAATACTAGTATTAGTGTTATGTGATATTCAGACATGGCCACTGAATTAAGTATCAGCACTGCATACTAAATTTCATGTGATATATAAACACTATAATTATGTGGCATTTAATCATTGAACTTTAATATCATGCCTCTAATGATAACAGTGATTGATAGTATCATGTGAAATATAAACATTTCCATTGAATATTTTAAGAGTTTTGTGTCATAAGCATTTTGAACTGGTTTTCATGTGACATGTTAGCATTTAGAACTGGTTTTCATGTGACATGTTAGCATTTGGAACTGGTTGTAAGCATTTAGAACTAGTTTTCATGTGATACATTGTAAGTATTTGGTCCTGGTTTCGTGTGAAATATATTTAATACTGGTTTCATGTGATACATAAGCACTCAGTTATGGTTATATGTGGCATGGGAGCATTCAAAACTCATGGTCTACATTGAACATGAACATGGTTCATGTTATGTTGATACTGAATTTGGTTTCCTTCACATTGAACATGAACATGGTTCATGTTATGTTGAAACTGAATTTGGTTTCCTTCACATTGAAACTGAACATGGTTTGTGTTATGCTGAAACTAAACTTGGTTTCCTTTACATTGAAACTGAACATGGTTTGTGTTACATTGTTGGTTTGTGTTACATTGAAACTAAACTTGCTTTGTTCTACATTGAAACTGAACATGGTTTGTGTTACATTGAAACTGAACTTGCTTTGTTCTGCATTGAAACTGAACATAGTTTGTGTTATGGTTTGTGTTACATGTACAGTGAATAACTTTGTGTTTTATTTAGACAATGAATGCATTTTTATTGTGTTATATAGACATATATTATTGATAACAAGTTTTGTTTTATTAAATCTGGATTTTCGTCTGCTGTCGTGACAGGTTGGACAAGATCTATATATGTAAGCTAGAATAAACTTACATTAAAAACAATAACCTACTTGTTTATTTTTCAATTCATTCCAAATATCAGTCTATTTCAAATACTTGACAGTGGAGTGTCAGTTATAAACTTTAGCCAGACATTTATTGTTATGCTTTAGTCGGACATTTATGGTTATGCTTTAGTCGGACATTTATGGTTACAGTATTTTATTCCAACTCTGACATCCTTATGGCATCTTCTCTGTTAATATATTTTATTCCTGCCTTTATGGTTGATATCTAAACATCTCTTAAAATACCTTGACACCCAAATTTTTTTAGTGATGATGGCCGACATTCACTTGTTGATGGTTGACAGTTCTACACAGATTTATGTGATCACAAATATTCATATAAATAACACTGTACCTGCAGGCCACTTTATGTGATCAGTACCTGGTTTCACTAGACATCTTAAGCTAGATTTTCTTCAACTCAAACATTTTAATTTCTCTAAATTATTACGCAAAACTCATTACATGTTGAACAACCACATGTATATTGGATTGATTGACTGATTGAACATTAAGCTTCATTTTTATGCCATTGAGGACTTGCAGATGATCAGTTAACCTAACCACTGTTTCCTTGGAACCTGGAAGATTAACCAACACTTCAGCACACCCCATCTCCACAAGTAACTGATTCAAACTCATGACCCCTGGATTGATAGTCAGACAGGCTACCGACTGAGCCAGTTGGGCCCGGCACATTTATTAGAAAATGTTGAGATTCATATTCATATTCAGATGTTGGAAGGTTAACCAGTACTTAAGTACACACCATCTCAGCAAGTAACGGATAACATTCCCACTTGAATCAACTATGAGAGACGTGACAATGAGACGTAATGTTGTATATCAATCATCACGATGACTGGCCGGATGGGGATTCAAACTCATGAACCAAGGATTGATAGTAATAAGCTCGCCACAGGGGGAAATACTGGTATTGACCATTATGAAGCAATTGTTGTTAGAATGAATGAATGAATGAATGGGGTTTTACAGTGTACCAATTCTAGTTAGAAAATAATAGCTAATTTTGATAAAAAACATAGATACATTTCAGTGTTTCTCTTAAAAACACATGTAACAAGAAATAAGATTGGATGGGTAGGGGATGGGTATGCCATCCTGTGTTGAAAAAATATACTTTTCTATTCTATATTAAAATATTGTTGCCATAAAAATATAGTATAAATTTTTTAATGGACAACTTGTCATATTTCAAAGTTAATACAATTGATACGTTTATTTTTAATGTTTGATTCTGTAATGAAAAATATTTTCATTCAGAATCTGTGTATTTTGAAATAAATATAAATTTCATAAAAGTAGACATTAATAGTTGTCTTAAAACATCCCTACTAAACAGGACTGCAGCATAACGTATGTGCCAACTTTTAGGATCCGACTTCTTAAGGCGCCGACTTTTAGACCTGGTTTCTAAAGGTGAGCAACCTTTGAGTATTATCGTATGTTTTGCTTCCAACAAATTCTATGATTTGTTTACAAAATTAACTGTTTCAAGTGGTGATTTTACTAGTTGAAATTAGATGCTGAGAAAACCCTTTACGATTGCATTGTTTTGTTTACTTGTAAAATGCTCTCAATAATACACTACGATTGTAATTAGTTCGACGAAAGAGGCCATATTAAAAGTAAAGACTCAAACACGTTTCACGTCATTAGTTTATTTTTCGTATATGAAAAGTTATTTTCATCCGACAGATACATAAAAAATCAAGAACTATTTTTTCTTGAGCAGTTAAAGGGTACATATGAAATGAGACAAATTTTTCAACTACCAACATCCTATGATACTGTGACGCTAGAAAATCTGGCACCTCAAAAAAGCACCAAAATGTGCAAGCATTTAGGGACACCTAATATACATGTCAAATAACTCTTACAATTATTGTTATGGTAAACTAGATATCTAAGGTTGAAATTTGAATTTTCAAGCTTAAATCCAAGAATGGTTGGTGAATATATCCCTGCAACACTGCAAGTACCGGTATATGTACCAAATATCTTACTGGTATTTCTTACAAAGTTACATCAAAATTTAATGAGAGGTTAATAAAATGGCAAGGCTAAGAGCTATATTTATAAACATTGAAGCCGGGCCCGATTAGCTCAGTCGATTACGTGTCTGACTATAAATCCAGGGGTCGTGAGTTCGAATCCCCCGCCCGGCAACAGTCTCCGTGATAATTGATATATGACATTGTGTCTCATTATCATTCATCTCTCACCACTGATGCAAGTGGGAAAGTTATCAGTTACTTGCAGAGATGGGGTGTGCTTGAGTACTGGTTAATCCCAGGAAACAGTTTTTAGGTTAACTGATCGTCTGTTAGCCCTCGATGGCATAAAAATGATGCTAAATATTCAATCAATCAATAAACATTGAAAGGCACCTTGTTCCTTAACAAATCATCAGACAGGAATGCTGTGATGATATAGACAATCAGATTAAGGTCTCACTACACAGAATTTTGTTCTGTATTAAATAATGCGTAGGATTTCCAGTAGTATTTTTTTTTCATTGCAGGAATGTATCCCCACATAAAAATGACCAATAACTGGTAGGTTGACCAGCTTGTTTTATTAAAGACAGTGCAATCACGCCCGAAGATCTTTTTTAAAAAAAGAAATCCTCAAATACTTATAAATAAATACATGCATCTGTTTTTAGCACCAGTGAGGTCTTATTGCAGTATACTACGCTATGCCAGTTTTTGCTCTACTCATCTGTAGCAAGAAATCACAACCACTGTGAACAATTTTGAAAATATTTCAAACCAAATTACAAACAACTATTTTTAATCGCAATAATCATGTTACCATATGCCAAAAAAGGTAAGCAACTGTGTAGTGAGATGTTAACTTCATACTGACACTTGCTATAAAGATTTGGTGACCAGTAAAGGAGATGAAGCACGGATTTCTGACAGACAGATGGATGGAATGAATGAATGAATGAATAAATGAATAGGGTTTTATGGCGTACCAACACATTAAAGTCATTCGACGCCAACAGGAAGGAAGATTCCAGGTTCATTCTACATGTACAAAAAACAACAAATTAACATACAGATTAAAATAAATACCTAGAACCTTGATACCTGCAGAACTATAGAGTTTCAGCAAATTCTATCGAATTACTCAATTTGTCGCTTCTTACGAAATGCATAAGCCACAGTAGTCCTATTCTTGCCATCACTAATGGCTCCCTGGAACCACGCAGGGGTTGATAATTTAACCACAATAGTGAACATGACAAAAAATGATAAAATGAACACGATACCCATTCGGAGGATTCCTAACCCTCTGCAGAGATCGACAGTGTTTCTATTCTTAGCCGGAACCACAAGGGCTGATAGATGGACGGACAGACAGCACAAAAACAGTATGTTACTTGTGAAATGGGGAGACTACAAATACGGAGAAACATACCAAGAGTATATACTGGTGGTGGAAAAACTACTCACAAGAACAATGCCATCATTTTAGAATTTTTATTAAAATGGTGTCAATATATTAAACCAGAACAGGTTGTTTATACACTAATAAATTATTACAACCCTCGACTTTAAAAATCGGTCTGAAAAAAAAGAAAACACCCTATAAATTCTTGTTTTCAGGTTTACATGATTAACAACAATTTGGAAGTATATTCATTTCATTTGAACTATTAAAGGCATTAACTATGGCAGTATTTTTTTAAAGTCTGCAACTATGTGTACATGCACAAGATTCATAAATGGCAACAAGAAACTAAATTCAACATTTATATACATACACACTTTAAGGAGACATTGTTCATTATTTCTCCAGAAAGATCATTCAGATTGCAACATATCCAAAAATAAATATAACAGTCCAAGCTTCAGTGGTTAGCACATCTAAACATTAGGATTAAAGTCTACTGTAAACAAATTGGTTAGAATCACAATACCATTATTAAAGCCTAAATGTGACATTCCAGTACTATTTGGTCTTCCTCTGTAAGTAAAGAAGATGCCAGTTACAAACATAATTTACTAAATCAGCCATTATGGTTTATTTGGATAAGCCGAGGTGATTTAAGCTATCTGATATACGATAGGACAGATTTGAATATCCTCACAGTTTACCTAATCAATAGGGATTATTATTAATGGTTCATCAGTAAATGAATTATTCAAGACCAGGCTTCCACACAACTTGGTGGCCCTGAACTGTCAAATCAATTCTTTTTTTTAAAATACTCATAATTTCATTTACATTGATCATTTCCACATTATCGTTTACTAATGAGAAGAGATTTGTATAAACTGTAAGTTTGTATTGTTATTTCATCATGTGTAATGAGCTGAAGTTAAGGAGGAATATACCTTTTAAATTATTTTCGAAATCAGTGGAATATTTGGTATGTAATGAAACTAGAAGTAATTTCCAATGTGAATATGTATTTTTTGCAGCGGTCAATAGATCACACAATGAAGGCATGCTACATAGCGATAGACTCTTCCGATAAACTCCCCCTAATATCATTAATGGTTTAGTCAAAATTAGTCATTTCGCACAGCAGGTGACAAAACAATCGGATTATTGGGTTAAATGATATTGCCGCAAGGCATATTTCACAGGTCAGTATGGCATGGTGAGAGCAATTAATGAGATTTTATATGACCGATAGAAAATATCTGGACCAATTTTTTATTAAACTTTGAAACGAAAATCAGTTTAGAACTTCAGAAATCGGTCCAAAAACCGAAAAACCGGCAATTTTAGAAGGCCTGGGTTATGGTATACTTGCATCATGTATAAATGATATAGATTTTTCAAAATCGTGTAGGGAGAAAATTTATCAAAATTGCTTTGTGTACATACAGCAGCATATAAAAATGCAGCTGGGTCAATATATCGTATTCTTAGAAAATCTGAAACATTTTTATCAAAAACAATTCACTATTTACTAGTATTCTACATTAGTTTCCATAACAACTTAAAACATGTTCATATCTTACATAAAATAGAAAAACAACAACACCCGGGTGATTCTGAAATTATGCACGTTTAAAATCATTCTAACCCATTTTTCACGTTTAAATAATAATTTCATTACTATCAGAATGTGCATTTATGAATCTATTGAATTAACATGGTCACAGTTTATGTGAAAATCACTTTGGCAAAATCAAAGAAAAATTCAATTTACTTTTTTTTTTACAGATCAATTTAATTTTGCAAGAAAACAATTTGAATTATTAAAATCTGATCCACCTGATGGCATTTTTTTCTTCTTATTTAAACAGTTTAAAGACTTCTGTTTCACCAACATTTTTAAGTATAATCTTTAATACTTAAAATGCATTTCTGTGATACTGATTCCATAATAATTAAATAACCAGTCGAAACTAGGTTAAGTTTTTAACCCTTTACTTCATATAGACACCTTTGGACACCTCTAATATAGACGTTTTTTTGACACCTAATATAGAATGCTTTTGAATTATTGGTTGAATTATGTTTATATTAAACGACAGAGTGGAAAACAGTGCAGGAAGTGTTCAGATTGCTCGTTACGAGCAATATGAACTCTTCCTGCACGGTTTTCAAAGGCCTTCTGTGACTGGTACGGGAAAACGTGTATCTATGGAGTAAAGGGTTAAGTATTTAAAGTCAAATATTGGTGAAACAGGTCTTGACCGACCAATCTCATCCACGAGAGCAGTTAAGTGACATTTTGGACTGTGTGGAGGACCCCTGTCTCGTCTGAAGTTAGTCACCCAGCCAAGCAGAGATTTTGAACTAATGAGAACTCAAATGCTGAGAAATGTTTGGCATTGATAACATTTGAGAAATCAAAGGCTGAGAATTGTTTGGCATTGACAACATTTGCTCCAACCAGCAGAAAATATACTGAAGGATAAAGAAATGCCTGGTGAATTTCAGAGCCACTTTATCAAACTATTTTAAGTGATTATAACAGTTTATAACATGTACACATATAAAAGTATATTATTTGTATACATATTCTAAAACTGTGAATATTGCTTACAGTAGTTTCAGTAAGTGATCTTTTTGTTATTGTCAATTAATCATTATCATTTTTGGTATAAACACTAAAAATTTCACAAAAAATGTTCTAAATACTAATTTTAACAGGATTATCTGACTGAATAAAAGAAAGCGATTTCACATTATTCAATAAAACAATAAATAAACATCTCTGGTTTACATGTAAAATGAAAAACAAATTTTTTGTTTCACATTTTTTTGTTTTGTTTTCTTCAAAATATTGTTCGTGTCTCTCATGGAGACACACTATTAATCGAATTTTATAATACAATTTTTTTAAATAAAAAATATTTTTTATTTAACGTTAAACATACAGAAGAAACTTGTTCTTCAAGTAAAATGTAATTTGACAATTTTGTGCCAAAAAAATGACCAATCTCCTGGATTATGTTAATATATTGATGATTAAACACAAGACTGCTCTATTTCCTTATTTGTTTATATGTAGATAAAACAGAGTTGCACCGAACCCTTGATATATGACATCACACCACTCAGTACGACTGGCTATTGTCGCACTAGTGAGTCGGACTGATTAACCCCATGTTGCCGGGCATGGCCAATTGCTACTGCTATCATCACAATTAACAAGTCACCAACATATACCCAACTACTTAAAAAACTTTAATATAAAAAAAGCAGTCAGGTGGCCATGATTCTATACTAGTTCCAGTAAAACTTCACATTGTTCTTTGATATTGATTATATAATAAATAAATAAGCAGTAAAAATTAAATTTTTAAGTATTTAAGTAAAATGCTGATAAAACAAAAACCTATTTGGCTATTGTCATGTGCGCACACACACACACACACATACACACACACACACAGAGCTTTTATCACAACACCTGGCTTAGCATTCTATTATCACACTCCCAGCCTGGTCTGCTGCTGTCAAGTCTGCTGCTGATATGTAACATGCTGGGCAGGCTGGGCTGTCTGTGCAAGGCTAACCATGTTCTTAACATCCTGCGGTGTAAGCTGAAGGGCCGTCGCTGTTGCAGCATGAGGATGGGGGGATATTGTCACAACACCTTTGGCCAGGTCAGCCTGGTTAATGTTGATGATATTGTTGCCACTAACTGCCGTTGGATTGTATGCTGCTATACCTATCTGCCCAGTCTGCGTGGCTTGTGACATGTCCACATTGAGGCCTTGAAGCTGCTGTATCGGTATGGCTGTTGTGTTATTTGTGGGTAGGTTCTCAAGAAACCTCAATGTCTCCATGTATCCTAGAAGGGTGGAGTATGTCTGGGAGTGAGGATTCTGACGAGGGTCCACTGCACTTGTCATCACCACGGACGGTCTATTGATTTGGTATGCAGAAGAACCAACTGCAGTGTTAACATCTGCAACTGCACGGGTCAGGAATTCTGCTTGCTGTTGCTGCTGCTGTTGTTGTTGCTGCTGCTGTTGTTGTTGTTGCTGTTGCTGCTGTTGTTGCTGCTGTTGTTGCAAAGTGGCAAGGCCATTGGCCCTATTAATTTCTAAAGCCTGTGCCTCTATTTTACTTGGTGTAATTAATTGTTGTTGCTGCTGTTGTGGCTGCTGCTGTTGATGCAGCTGTTGTTGCTGTGGCTGAATGACTGGTGGGTTTGCAGTAGTTATGTACATGTTACCTTGTAGTGTTTGTGTTATATTTCTATAATCAATATTAGGAGCCACCTGTATCTGTCTGACCAATGCCGACTCTTGTTGCTGTGTATTCATCACATACCCTTTGTCATTTATCTGGTAATGTGCCGGCATGGACGTATGAATTGTGGGCATCCCAGGGGGCGGCTGTATGGCACCTATAGATGTTGTAGCAACTTGAGGCACTTGTTGCTGCTGTTGTTGCTGCTGTTGTTGCTGCTGTTGTTGTTGCTGCTGCTGCTGCTGTTGTTGCTGCTGCTGCTGCTGTTCTTGCTGTTGTTGGGCACTTGCCGCAACTTCATACAGAGCTGCCGGTATCTGTATTTCTCTCGGCTGTCCATGAATCCCTGGCAATTGACTCACTGCATACTGCAGATTCTGTAACAGTGTTGCCTGTGTGCCGGTAATGTTCATTCCCTGTGTAGCCCCTGCAATCAATTGATCCTGTATATCTTCATGTAACACAGCTGGCAATCCCAAGGGAACCATCGTAGGTTCCATTTTCTCGAACATTATAGTCCTTTCCCTTCGCTTCATTTGCAGGGAACCATCACCTGTATTTCTCCTAACACGCGTGTTATTATTATTCTGATTATCTCCCGTGTGAGATGTTCGTAAGTGACGCGTCAGATGATCTTTACGTCCGAAACGCTGCGGGCAGAACTGGCACAAGAAATCCTTTCTCTTTGTATGAGTTATCATATGCCGTTTCACATCTTTTCTTGTAAAGAATTTTTTACCACAGTCGAAGCATGGATGAGTTTTTTCTGTTGAATTCTTAGCCGCACGAGCACCTGTATGCACTTTTAAATGAAATAGCAACTCTTCTTTGGTTTCAAACATTTTTTTGCATATGCCACATGTTAGTGTCTCCCCGCTTTCAGCGGCATGGAAAGCCATGTGAGTTCTGTAAGAAAAGCTGTACGAGTATTCCTTCCCACACAGTTCACACTTCCAAACCTTTTTGTTCGGGTCATGGGTTATCATGTGGTTTTTAAGGTGGTCCTTACGATTAAAACTTTTATCACAATATGGGCACTTATGGTGGCGAGGGCATGTGTGAATAAGGCGATGTCTTTCCAGTTTGAATTTGGACAAAAACCCTCTGTTGCAATCTTGAACATCACAAATAAATGGTTTAATACCAGTATGTTCAAACACATGAACATAAAATGCAGCTTCAGCAGGAAATGTTTCACCACAGTGTGGACACACGAGAGGGTTTCTTGTGGCTTTAGGCCCTCGTTTCTTTTTCTCTTTTATCACAAGCTTGTCCTCAAACAGAGGCTCCGAATGTTCCGTGGGTTCTAGCTCGGGTTCATAATCATCATTATCACCATTGTCAGTTTCAAAATCCATAGTGAGATCAGGAACTGGCTCAAACTTTTCCTCAACCTTTTCAGCTTTTATCAAAACAGGCTTAATCCTCGGTCGCCCTCGGCCACGTTTTGGAGTAACAAGAAGTGTCATGGAAGAAGTTTCTACTTCTTTTTTCTGCTGAGATTCTTTAAGTCGAGATTTTTCAAGTTTTGCTCTCCATGTTTTTGTAGGTTTAACATATTTTCTCGGACGACCTTTCCTACGTCCTTTGACCTTGCCAACACAAAAGTGGTTGTCAAGATCAACAGTTGAGTTGAATGAAGCATTGCATAACGTACAGTCAAACTTACTGTCACCTGAAAATGGAAGAAAAGATTTATAAAATAAATCGCATATAATAAACAGACAGATTGTAATCATCTGTCAGGGTTTAAATATTTCTTAAGTAAGAGATACTCTTTGTAATAGTTAAGAAAAATTTAACAATTAAGAAACCCAAACGGAGCAACTGCTTAATTGAAACTAACTGGCTTAATTTTTAATGTCATTTGACTGACAGACTATGTTACTTTGGGCGGAGCTTCGATTACAGCTGAGACGATTGATGTTTGAAAGCGTTTCTAAGTAAAGTTTGCGCAGGCTTTGCAGTTTATACAGGACTCTGTTATAGTCTGTGCAATGTCACTCATGCTTGCGCAGTTATGACTAACTTCTTTATAATGTGCCGGCAACTGTCTCCGTGATGACTGATATACGATATTGTGTCTCATTGTCATTGGTCTCTCATCGCTGATTCTTCAAGTTGGAAAGTTATCAGTTACTTGCAGAGATGGGATGTGCTTGAGTACTGATTAACCTTTCAGGATCACAGGAAACAGTGGTTTAGTTAACTGATCTTCTATTAGCCCTCGATGGCATAAAATGACGCTAAATATTCAATCAATCAATCAATCTTAATAACTAAATAATTTTGTAGGCTGTTTTAACAAATGTGACAAAATTTTGAAAATTGAAGCAATTCCATTGGTTGTCAAATGAGGTTAAACATTAAGGTGAAATCAAAGTAGGTCTTGTTGATTCAATACAACACTTGCTTTATTTCCTTTTTTGTTTATATGGAGACAGAACAACCTTGCGTTGAACCCTCGGACACTAAAATCAATTAGAAAAAATGTAACAAGAGCACCATAAGTTGGTGCAGAAGCTCGTCTTTAAGTGCCATTACGTGTAACAAAAAGGCAGCATAAATTTCACCTTTGGTAAGGCTTTCCTTATCAATTGTTTGCTTTCCTATGACCCAGTATTTTTCATTCGAGTATGTAGGTAACTATTTTTTTGTTGTTGCCAAATTTTGATTTTTTTTCATTGTCATTTGAACTAAAGTTGGCAGTAATTATGGAAAATTTTATGAACACTTTAAAAGTCAATAAAAAAGTTTGGGTAACTGCAATTTGAATGGAGGTAAGAGCACGGCAAACATACATTTTTTAAGAAAAGCCTTTTTATTTTTTAAAGAGGGTTAGTGTACACAACAAAACAGATAATGAAAGAAATAATTAAAAAAAAAACAATTTCCTGTTTTATAGAACACTTATATATGCCAGGAAGAAATGTTCTTCTTGTAAGTTCAATAAATAAGTAGAAAGCTAGCCAGCTAGATTCTTCCCATGAGGAAACAAATAGATGGGGAAAGAATCGACAACTAAATCGGTTCACTTCCTCAACCATTTTTATCAAAGATCTAAATGATGTCAAACTGACAAATGCATGTTGTTAACATGCAAAGGCAATTAACATGGTGGTTTGGCAATTTGTTAATAAAAATAAATAAATTTGATTCTTATGGCAGTAAAAAACGGCCAATTTGCACTGAAAATCTTGAAAATATATACAATGTATATAGATTTAGTATATGTGAAAGTAGTGAAACTGTCCAAATTAAGTGCACTCTGTAAACCTGCTGGGGATTTTTTTAAATATTTCGTGACATTTAAAATACATCCACTCACATAATTATAATCCAAAGAAATTTGTAAGAAGCAATAAGCCATCCCTAAAACAATTATTTGCTGTACCCTGACCCAGTACTTCATGTGGGTAGGTAGATAGCTACTTTTTTTCTCCACATTTTGATTTTGTATTGTCATTTTTAAACGAAAAAGGATAGAAATAAAAAACAAATAATTTATGCTTTTGACGTCAATAGAAAATTTGATATGCTACCATTTCAAGTGAGTAGGTAGAAGCATGACAAACAATTTTTTTTAAGGACAGTCTGTTTTTTTTTAAAAGTGGCTTAGTGTAACAAAACAGATAATGAATGAAATAATTATCAAAAAAACATTTCCTGTTTTATGGAACATTTATATATGCCTAGTAGAAATGTTCTTTGTAAGTTTAATAAACAAATAGAAAGCTAGCCAGCTAGATTCTTTCTACGAGGAAACAAATAGTAAGCTAGCCAGCTAGATTCTTTCCACGAGGAAACAAACAGACAGGGAAAGAACTGGCAAGTAAATCGGTTCACTTCCTTAACCATTTTTATTGAAAATAGTTGATTTCAAGATGTTGTCAAACTGATCAACTTCAAGCTGTAAACATGCAGTCATTTACATGGTGGTTTGGCAATTTGTTAAAAACATAAGTACGATTCTTATGGCAGTAAAAAATGGACCAATTTATATTATATATAAATATATATGATGTATATAATTGCACTCTCTATAAACCTGTAGGGGAAATTGTTTTTAATATTTCATGACATTTAAAATACATACACTCACATATCATCCCAACAAATCTATATGAAGCAATAGTCGCAACGGTTCGGAAGGCATGTCGGGGCCACTTAAGGGATCAACCAAATCTTTTGAAGGGATGTCGCATGCTATTAAAATTTCAAAAACGTGCTGCAAGACTTATCTTTGATAAAGACATTGATACACTATCTGAAACATTATTTAATGATCTAAAATGGATGAAATTCCATGAAAGAGTAGAATATAAAAAGGCTATTTTAAGGCTATCATCAACAACTTGGCCCCAGAGTATTTGCAAAATAATTTTACCCCAACACCAAATATACATTCTAAAAATCTACGCTCACAGTCAAATAATATCTATATATACCAAAACCAAAGTTAGAAACATATCGTAAAACTCTTATATATTCTGGATCCAAAATCTGGAATTCCCTTCCAAACCATGTTAAAAATGCTTCATCAGTTCAAGAATTTAAGAGATATTATATAACATTTAAATATAAAAGTCCCCTGTCACAACAAAGATAAATTTTCATTGTGTTACAAAACATTAAACTTGTATCCTTATTGCAGTCCGTTGATTCTTATAATCATTGAATGTATCATTGACTGTCTAAATATATTTTGTAGTGAACTCATCATTTTCAAGTGTAAATTTTACATTATAATACTATTATTTCCTTCCTTGAAATATATTATTGTATTAGTTAAATAAACAATGAATATTCATTGCAATTGAAATATACATTACAAATTTAATATGCCAACAAAAATAATTCACTTTGTTGTTAGTAAGTTTCCAAATTGTATTGATTCTGCTGTTGAACTTTGTTGTATATATTTTGTTATTACTTTGTTACCATGTATATAATAGAGGACCACAGGGAAGATTGGAGATTGTTCCAACTGTATTTCTCTTTAAATAAAGACTTTATTATTATTATTATCATGTATTATGACTCTGGGGGAAACCCTGAAGCTTGAAGCATGTACAAAATTATTAAAAAGGGACATCATCCAACAGGAATGTCTGACAACACAACATAAGCACGTACAATAAATGCTGATACCATGGAACCCAGTTTTGTATCATTTTGAAGTAAACTGTACAAGCTGTTTAGAAATGAATAGCAAGACAGATGGATGGACAGACGGAATGATGAACAAACAGACTAGCAATCAACAAGGTGACATCTAGTTAACAGTATGTGTTTCTTGTTAGCAGATTTATTTAATAAGAGTGACATGTAACACTATAATTACCTTCATGTGTAAGTTTCTCCTGTTCATGTAACAATCCCTTTCCAATAGACTTGGCATAGTCACCTGAATACCACACCTTCAACTCTGTGTTTGTGGGTATTGGCTGTAATAAATATAATTTTACATATGTATAGACTTAAAATCATCAAAATACCGCACCATCAACTCTTTGTGGGTATTGGCTATAATAAATATAATTTTACATATGTATAGACTTAAAATCATCAAAATACCGGATTATCAACTCTTTGTGGATATTGGCTGTAATAAATATAATTTTACATATTTAATTTAGACTTAAAATTATCAAAATACTACACTATCAACTCTTTGTGGATATTGGCTGTAATAAATATAATTTTACATATTGATAGACTTAAAATCATCAAAATACCGGACTATCAACACTTTGTGGGTATTGGCTGTAATAAATATAATTTTACATATGTATCCAGACTTAAAATCATCAAAATACCGGATCATCAACTCTTTGTGGATATTGGCTGTAATAAATATATAATTTACATATTTATATAGACTTAAAATCATCAAAATACCGGATCATCAACTCTTTGTGGATAGTGACTGTAATATATATATAATATTAATGTTCGTGGGAATGGTAATCATAAGCTTGAATTTAACTGTTTAGGGTTTTTAAAAACAAAATAATTTTGGCAGTGTCAATTATTTTTCAATTTTATAATAAAAATATAGCAATTTTTTTAATATTTTGATATAGCGAATGAATAAATTAGGCTTAAAACCGCACAAAATACTCTCTAATACCTATTTCAATGACAATCAAAATAAAAAAAACACTTAACCGCATAATTTGAGAAAAAAATAGCTCTTAAAGTATGCCATCGTTAAATAAACAGCAGTTGCAAAATTAACGTTTTTATACTAATTGAGCATATTTGTATAAATATTAAGATTTCTAGTATATTTCATAAATAATATTCAGGTTAAATTACTATAAACAATCATTTTATACCAGTATGCATATTTTATATATTGAACACAAAATAAGAGACCAATTTTAGCCGTATCCGTAAATGATTGTGCCATCTGAAATGGGGTCAGTTGTAGTATAGCGGTCAGTAGTGACTCTGGCAGGTCTCAACAAAATTGCTTCCTTTTGTGTGTGGAGTTTGGGTGCATGAAAAACTATAGCAAGTTTACCAGTCAATCTTACCTTCAGAGAAACAAAGAAGACATTTCCATCCTCTTGATATGCAATAAGGTTTTGCTCGGCGACAGTCTTGGCAGGGCGCACAAATATCATCCAGTTTGAGTGATCTTCGTCAGTTGTGTCCATCATTTCAACAAAGCCATCATCAGTCACAACCTGTGCATGTCAGAAACAAGGGTGTAAAATTTATATGCTTAAACACGATTTAAGATATGACACAAAATGGTATGAAATATAGGAATGAAAAAATCTTTTATGGAACACATACATGTATCTCTTATTGATAACTAGATAAATGGTGTGAATTGGGAACCGGTCTGGCCCCCTCCTTTGTTGATCTCACAAGACTTGGTAGGTACAATGTCATCAGAGAAAGTTTTATCATTAAGCTTGAGAAACTTAGTCTATTGCAGATAAAATATAGCGTTTGCTTTATTTATTTTTTAATCACCAGTGGTAGCCAACATCTTTCAAAAATAAGCTAAAAATCCAAATACAAGTAACATTTATTTTTGACTTATATAAAAAAAAAAAATGTCACTGTTATGTGTCACATGCCCCCCAAATGGTCTGTGAAAAATAACAATATATGATATAATAGGTAGCGATGTATCAGTGAATATCAAGAGAAATGGACTAATGTTTCAGACTAGACATGCAATTTCATGTTTTTTTTACATTTAAGCATGACCTTGACCTTTGTGTAACCTTGACCTTGACATCTGATGTAATGGTCTGGATATTTCAACAGTTAAATGCTGGTGAAACATTATAATGACATGCTGATCACTTGTGTCAAGCTATTTTAAAATCCCTAAATTCAAGTTACAGATCAATTGTTGATCAATTGATAAATTGAGCCAAGTGTTTTTGAAATCCATTCATGTATGAAAGAGTTAAAGGACAGACTTGAAATCTCAAACAGATTCAAAGAGTTGTCTTACATACTAAAAGTGTGACCTTGACCTTTGAGAACGGATCTAGGTCTTACTTACGACATGTTGTCATGTCATCTTAATAAATTGAGCCAAGTTAAAGACAAAGTCACAGATCAGATATGCAATATCAAACAAATTGAAAGTGTGACCTTGACCTTTGAGGAAAGGTTCTGGGTCTTACATGCAACACTTAATTATGTCATGTTTATCAACTGAGCCACATGTTTTTAAAATATATCCATAGATGACAAAGTTATATACTGGACAAGAAATCTCACATAGACTGAAAGTGTTGTCAAACAAACTCAAAGTGTGACCTTGACCTATAAGGTACGCATGTGGGTCTTACAAGTGACACTTTGTAATGTCATGCTGATGAATTGAGCCAAGTATTTTTTGAAATTTATCCATAGGTGACAAAAGTTTCAGACCGGACATGGAATCTCAATCAGACTGAAAGTGTCATCAACCAAAGTAAAACTGTGACCTTGACCTTTGAAGTGGGATTCTGCGTGAAACATTGTCATGTTATGTTGGTCATTTGTAGCTAGTATAAACAAAATCCATCTTTACATGACAAAGTAACAAACGAAACCTCACACAAACTCTAAGTGTTGTCAAACAAACTCAAATTGCGACCTTGACCTTTCAGGTACGGAGGTGAGTCTTACTCGCAACATGTTGTCATGTTATGTTTATCATTTGTAGCAAGTATCAACAAAATCCAACTATGCATGACAAAGTTACAGGCCGAAAACAAAATACAGGACGGAAGGGCGGACAGACGGATGGACACTGCGATTACTATATGCCACCCAAATATTTTGGGGATGTGGGGGGGGGGGGGGGGGAATCATAAGCAACTCACTTCATATATTATCAAATCGAATAATCCATCAACCTTGATTAAAAATAAAATCTGACAGTATATCAATGAATACATATAGTTTAATTATTTAAAATCTCACCTTTATTTCAAATGTAAAATCTTGGTCAGAGCTATCATCTAAATCAGTATCCGAGGTAACATCCATGCTGTCACTCAGATTGGCATGGGAGGTGTCCCCCACACCAGAGTCCTCTGTCTGGTTGTCAAGGTCAGAAGGTGGAGCCACTGGTAGTAAGATCCCGCCCCCTGCATGTTCTGATTCATTTGAATGACCTGTAGCTGATGTAGGAGGCAGTGGGAATCCATTCATCCCAAGATTGTGTTGGATGGAGGACAAATCTTGCTGATGTCCATACTGCTGAAACTGCTGCTGTAAGGTTTGAATGTTCTCAGGCGTGACCTGTAATTGCATACCCCCTGTTGGTGAGGGGAAGCCAATGGGAGCAAACTCTTGCAGAGTCTGCTGTAGAGTGTTCAAGTTGGCATTACTGTGTATTGGACTAGAATGTAGAGGAAGCTGGTTAAGCCCCTGCAGAGTAGGATCATGTGATCCAGTCTGACTCATCTGATTGGACATTGACATGAGTTGTTGCTGTAATGAAGAGATGGCCATGTCGGTGGTAGCAAGTCCGGCTGACTCTAGCGTGGATGGGATTTGTCCTTTGTGTTGTTGTTGTTGTTGTTGCTGTAAGGCTCCTATCACTGGGGATGTCTGCGTATCACTTATGGTTGAAGTGTTAATATCGGACAATTCATTGGATTGTGATTGTCCAGATGTCTCCAACGCTTTCTGCATAGCATGTTTCTTTTTCCAGACAGTAGTTGCCTTTTTGGGTTTGATATCTATCTTTGTCTTAGATATAACAGGAGCATCAAGGGGACCAAACTGGGAGCGAACTGGTATAATTTTCTTGGAATACACTCCCACACCTACAATAAGAGAAGCATGAGGTACTGTCAAAAGATGTTTATAATACATTCATTGTATCTCAAACAAATTGGTAGAGCTAACTTAAAACACAATTTGCTTCTGCTACATAAATTATAAACCAAAATTTGGATAAAAATACTTTAAATATGTTTTCAAGTGTAATTACAGTGAGAATGTCTTTGAATTTGGAGATCTCTCAACGGAACTTTTAATGTATCAAATATCTTCATTGAAGACATTAATCAGTAATTACCTAATCTACAATGCTATTTAACTGGCATGTCACATCTGCATTATTGTCAAAAACAAGTACCGGGTATAATATTTAAATAAAGGAAAAGTAACACAATTTTTAAAATTAATACCGCATAAAAAAGGGGGGAAAACATACTTTTTGGTAAGAAAATGGAGCCTTAATTTGACCGCAAATATGAACAATTGACAACCCGGGATATTCATTAGTATTTCCTCCACAAAAAATATGGTAATAATCAATCCCAACATGTGTTATATGTAAACATATATATTTACTTACTAATCTTTCCATTCTCCTTGATTGTTTTCAGTGACAGAGATGGTGGTAACGTGAGACGTGCACGTGACGGTATTGCAGCATCCTGCACTTTATGTAAAGCCCCATGTTTCTTGCACATTCCTTCATGGCTTTTACCACAGTTAATGCACCCTGAAACATAACAATTAACCATATAAAAATTACGGCAAATACTCAAGGTCGGAAAATTCCACTCGTCCATTCGCAACGACAAGTGAACATTTGTTCAGGACAAATAAGATTTAGGAAACTGACCTTAATATTTCTTTGATTTTATGCATTCAATTGAAATCATTAGAAATGGAGAACGAGTAGCGTTTACAAGAAATTTCATCCCTGATACTGATACATGAAACTGAATACTGCCAGGAACAGATCCTCATCACAGCCACGGTTGTCCTGCGAGGAACAGATCCTCATCACAGCCACGGTTGCCCATCTATTTTAGGGGGATGGAGTCAAAACCGTTAGTGGTTGGTAAGGGAAACAGCATGAAATTGCCAGAAAAAAAAGAAAGAGTTAGAATATAAGAAAACTGATAAAACTATATGCTCCAATGATGCATTATTGCCATGATAAATGTAAAAAATTTTAATCTCCTGGCTGAGAGGAAATTTGACCATTTAAACAAGCAAGAAAACCTTTGACATAATTATTTGTTTGCCATTTCTGACCTTTACAATTTAGGGGTTGGTGGGTAGGTAGGTACTGTAATTTTTTCTTCTTTTTTTTTTCAATCAGGAAATATCTTTTTACTGGCCCAAAGGATGTGGATTATGAAGTGGCAGAGAAACGACATGTAATGAATGGCCACTAACATTCATTTTGAATGAACAACAAAAAATATTACCTATATCGTTCACTGAGAATGCTTTGTATATAAGCAGACTTTGTAGCCGATCTCTTAATCTTCAATCAATAATAAATAAACCAGAATGTATACTTACACAAATCATCAAATGAAGTGCTGCTCATTCTTCCTCCCTAAGCTCTTCATTTGGCCTCATACATCTATAATTTAAGAATACTCGTTTAATTCTAGATTTTCACCATTCCATACAGTTTCAGATAAGAATAAAATGCAGTCAGTAGTCATTTAAGAATAGTTACATGTAGACTTGTACTTGTTTATGCATGAAGATTATTCAACTTCAAATGTGTCTATTGGACACAGATGCCCCCAACATAATTACTTTAATACATTTTACAAAAAATCATATCTAAAAGTGGCCATACCGGTAATCCTGTAAAATTTGACGGACAGTAACAAATATCGATCTTAAATAAAGATGCACCATTTACACCTTTCTGTTCAGTAAATGTTGGAAAGTTTATTGAATCACAAAGAGGAAGGTCCAATTCAAAGATAATAGTTGATTCGGTCCTTGTAGTTTAACGAATTTAAAAAAAATGTGTTAATAAACAGGTCGGCAATTTCCGTTTTATTCGTCAATGTTTTAACTTGATACTGACCAATGAGTGATATAATATTAATTTAGGTTAACAAAATTAAAGAATTGTACACTACAGAGACAAAATACAATTTAAGTTATTGAACAGAATATTTATAAATGTGCAGTTTTACTACTAAGATCAAAAAAATATTCAAATACACATAACATTTCAGAAGTTATTGATTGGAAACCAATTTGTCGGAAGAATGGATGCATATACACGCAGGTGCACAGAGAAATGGACCGAGGGAATATGTATCTTTTTTTTTTTATAAAAGAAACTTTATTTTGTAATGGGTGTACAAATATGTATCTTGACTGAATGACCATTGGTAGCAAGCATTGGTGCAAGCATTTGTTTTCACAGCAGTTACTAGGAACTAAATTTTAGGACCAACTAATCAGAATCACCAAATGATTGTCCTTCACTAGTTTTGAGTTTATTTCACTTGCGTGTAGATATTTCTAACCATTACAAGTTAATTAATCGACACATAATCTGTTGAAGCCTAAGGGTGCAGAGATAAATACAAAATGTCAGTGTCATTATGTCAAATAATTAGATTAAAGTAAAATTCCAGTCTACCACCTCATCTCATCATCTCTAGTAGTTACATCCCTCTGTGCAATGGGACAATATAAAAGTGGTCTTAATAGCAAGGTAGTGTTATGTGTGTGAATTTAAGAAAGCTTATACAGGTATGTGTACAAACCAGACCATGTATTTCTCTATTGCTTAAGTTCACAATTGTATGTAAATTATTATCATTATTATTAACCCGGTTATCTGAGCATTTCGTTATTTTGGATGTGCAACCAGTGCTGTATATCTGTTGAACTTTTTCATTACTGACTCAATTCTTTTTCTTTTTTCTTTTCTTCTTTCAATGACAAAACAATGAATTACATTCTCTGTTGCTATTGTTAATTTTTTTAGACCCATCTTACACAAATTCTTTCATCCCAATTTGTATAAATATTATGAGTTCACATATGCAATAAAAATGTGATTTACAAACTTGTGCAACATATGCAGATTCTAGTTAGACTTTTGCAAATAACCGTATCTCAAAGATTCAAACAAATTAAGAATTCAATTAAAAGATGTTCCAATTTACATATATTGTCTCATATAACTTTGACACCATTAATTAAAAAGTCTGCATATTAGCCAAACAATTAAATTGTTTATAAATAAATCTGCTCAGGCGTTACAGTTCTGACATATTTTACAACCACAAAATCATTTCAATGGCCGAAGATTTCTTTTGTTTATGTTGTTCATTGCATCAGCTGGTAGCTTTAGTAATCGTAATTACAGGTTTGAAAATTGTACAAAGTACATGGTCAAGACATGATTGGTGGTACTAGTGGATAAGCAGGTGCCTGTATTGTCCGAGTTAATGACCGTTGAATAAAAAAAAGGAAAAATCCTTAAATAAATGCCCTCAATCTCCATATTGGGACGGTCGTAGGGTGGAGTTTTACTATGTATATACACAATGAAGGCTGAGGTGAGTCCAGACAGATAGAAAATCTATAATCAAGCTTTACACTTGTATTGAAGAAAAAAATAAAAGGCACCATAAAATTTATTTTGATGCACAAAAACTACTGCTATTTAAGTTTTAAGACTCCAAACTAAATCAGGCTAAATTGCATAATACTAGATGCAATTTCAAATGCAAATGCAATAAACTTAATGTAAGAGTTTAAAAATGATATATATTTATAAATTATTAAAATGAAAATTACCAAGCGCAACAACTTTACAAAATAGCACTTTTCGCTTCAATGTCATTTTAATTGGTCTAATGGTATGACAAAATACCCTTGATGGTACTTTTTGTTTATTTACATATAAAGTCATCCATGTGTTACCGTGTGTACACGCTTGAAGGGTAAATTGGGGCGAGTCGTAATTTACGTGACAATTCATCTCATCTTAGCAGAAAAAATAATCGAAATTAATAAACAATTAAAATATACTCGAGTGTGTTTAAATAACCTTATAAAGAACAAAATAAAATAATTCACAGATAAACCAAACACATACACATGTTGATCAAAATAAACTATGTTATTATTTATCAAATCTATAAAATCGTAGGCCAGAGGCCCCCAGAATGAGCTAAAAAATCGGCGAGGTACGTGAAGGGTCGAGGTCATACCACGTTGCGCATATTTACTACGAAAAATAGATGTTCTTAAATCTTATCTGTATTTTTATTCAACTAAAACATTTTCTTAAATGTCAAAGAATATTTTGCCACATTTCTTACCGCGAGAACGTCTAAAAATTGCCGAGAATTAGCTTCAAAAACAACAAAGAACAAGCTGTGTCCCATCGGTAGCCATTAGCTGCGGAATCCTGGGATTGGGAAACCCCCAGTGACGTCATTGGAATTTCCAAGATGTCTGCAACCATATAGTTTGGTCATGTTGAAATTTTAGTTTTAAATTCTGTGTATCAAAATAAGTAAAAAATGTCATCTGCTCAAACATCTGACGTTTCTGAAAGATACCAAAACAAACTCAACCGTCAAAAACATAAACAGTTGGATACAATAGATAACAATCCGTGTTTTACTGTAAGCTTTGGTATTTTCCAAGGACAGAGCAAGGCCAAATATTAATCAGATCTATGAGGTTTCCTCTCATTTTGGACAAGCTCTTTTATGGCCACCCTATATCGTACCCATTTCTAACCACTGGCCTGTTAATATTATGCATGTGTGCCATCTTGACCAGTTTTTAGAAACCCCGCAACTGGTAACAAACAGGAGAATTCGACTGCTGGAAGGGAAGCAGGTCAAACCGGCCACGAGTCAAACCAGCCAAACTTTTTTTGCTGTTTTAACTTTTTATTTAATTTTTTTTTTTAAATTTTTCAGCATTTTATCTGATGTTTATAATCCATGCTGTGCATAAAAGTAATTTTTATTGCAATAAGAACTGATTAGTACACAATAAATGACTTTGAGTAATTTCAGTGACTATATGAAATACAGAACAAGGATATGTTTTGACCATTTTCATGTTTGTAGATATATTCGTAAAAATCATTAAGGAATTTAATAAAAGCAAACAGGCGAATGGTTTGATATGGCAAATCAACCAAAATGTGACAAAATCAATATTTAAATTGGAGTTGTAAACTTGAAATGAAATCACCATTCTGAAAATAGACAGCACTTACCATATAAATCCAATTTACCGAACTGGCTATTTACCGAAACGTCTGTAAATCTTAACTACTGCTTGATTATGCGGACTCTTTCTAAGATGAAACATTTTTATGCCCACCCAAAAAATTTTGGGGTGGCATATTGTAATTGCAGCGTCTGTCCGTCCATCATTCTGTCCAGTATTTCGTGTCCGATCTGTAATTTTGTCGTGCATAGATGGTTTTAAACTTTGTCATGCATAGATGGATTTTGTTGATACTTGCTACAAATGATCAACATAACATGACGTCGTGTCGCGAGTAAGACCCACACACGTACCTCGAAGGTCAAGGTCACAATTTGAGTTTGTTTGACAACACTTTCAGTCTGTTTGAGATTTTTTGTCTGGTCTGTAACTTTGTCATGCATAGATGGATTTTATAAATACTTGCTACAAATAATCAACATAACATGACGATGTGTCGCGAGTAAAACCCATACCCATACTTTAAAGGTCATGGTCACACTTTGAGTTTGTTTGACAACACTTTCAGTCTGTTTGAGATTTCGTGGCTGGCCTGTAACTTTGTCATGCATAGATGGATTTTGTTTATACTAGTTACAAATAAACAACATAACATGATGATGTGTTGCGTGTTTCACCCAGAATCCCATTTCAAAGGTCAAGCTCACAATTTAACTTTGTTTGATGACACTTTCAGTCTGATTGAGATTCCATGTCCGGTCTGAAACTTTGTCACCTAGGATAGATAAATTTCAAAAACACTAGGCTCAATTCATCAGCATGACATGACAAAGTGTCATGTGTAAGACCCACATGCTTACCACAAAGGTCAAGGTCACACTTTGAGTTTGTTTGACAACACTTTCAGTCTGTGTGAGATTTCTTGTCAGGTCTGTTTCTTTGTCATCTATGGATAAATTTTAAAAACACTTAGCTCATTTGATCAACATGACACTATTAAGTGTCGCATGTAAGACCCAGAACCTTTCCTCAAAGGTCAAGGTCACACTTTCAATTTGTTTGATATTGCATATCTGGTCTGTGACTTTGTCTTTAACTTGGCTCAATTTATCAAGATGACATGACGATGTGTCATAAATAAGACCTAGACCCGATCCTAAAAGGTCATGGTCACATTTTAAGTATGTATGACAACACTTTGAATTGGTTTGAGATTTCAAGTCCACCCTTTAACTTTATCATACATGAATAGATTTCAAAAACAATTGGCTGCCGCTCAATTTATCAATTGATCAACAATTGAACTGTAACTTTGTCTTACATTTAGGGATTTTGAAATAGCTTGACACAAGTCATCAGAATGTCATGATGATGTTTCACCTGCATTTAACTGTTGGAATACCCAGACCATTACATCAGATGTCAAGGTCAAGGTCACACAAAGGTCAAGGTCATGCTTAAATGTAAAAAAAAACATGAAATTGCATGTCTAGTCTGAAACATCAGTCCATTACTCTTGATATTCATGGATAAATTGCTACCTATTATATCATAATATACTGAACAAAATAAGTAACTTCCGCTATTTTTAAGTGCAGATATATGTTAATATGAAAACAAGGGCTAAATTATTAGCTAGCTGGGACGAAGTCCAATGACAGCTATTGCCATGACCCCGGCGTTGTTGGCGTCGTCATCTGCAGACACCCAGGTTAAACTTTTGCGTTTAAGTTTAAAATATCTATGCAACCACTCATTGGATGTGAATGAAACTTCACATGTGTGTTCACCATCATCAATGGAACACACACAGACAAGAACCATAACTCTGGATTACATTTTGGCACTGTTATGGCCCTTTTTGGACTTAGACACCCAAAGGCGAGCTTTGTTGTCTTCTGACATCTCTTGTTTTATATGTATTGCAAGAGTATTTCAAGGTGAATTTGTGTGTAAAATTTTATCGCTCTATGTTTACGGAAAACTGATGAAATAGTTGATTAAATGTGGTAGGGTCGTACACCAAAATCACACATTAATACTTGGGCATCGAGGCCTGCCTGGCTTCCGTGGCGCATAGAACCAACAAGTGTCTTGATTCCTGAATTAAGGCTTGTGTTAGTTCATTGACGTTCAACAGTGGAATAGGCATGTCTAACATGCTTGTCTAAATTATCCCACATGTGTTCGATGGGATTCAGATCAGGGTTTTTGGTGGGCCATTCATCAATGTATGCAATGTTATTCATCATGAGGAAATTCACAGTATCTCTAGCTGTATGGCTTATGGCATTATCCTGTTGAAACAGAGTGATATTGGCATTATTTTGAAACAGTGGGATGATATGCCTCGCAAGAATCGCATCTCTGTAGCGTCAGGCATTCAAATTCCCATCGATCACGACGAGAGGTGTGCGATAACCATGCGCAATGCCTGCCCAGACCCTGACGGTACCTCCTCCCCCAAAATGATCTCATTCAAGTACACAGCAGTCGGCATAACGTTTATTTCTTCTACAGTATACTCGAACCTTGCCATCACTTCAATGAATGGAAAATCTCGACTCATTGGAGAAGAGAACGCTATTCCATTGTTGCCTTACCCAGCGATTGTGTGTACGTGCCCAATTAACATGATTTATGTGGTGACATTGCATCATAACAAAGCCAACGTAAGGACGATGTCCAATTAGAGCACCCTTGCGCAGACGTTTGCATACAGTTTGGTCAGATATTTGGTTGTTATGTGTACCAGGGGTGTTAGCAGCAGTGGCAGTGGCAGTTTGGAAATGATTGTGTAGGTGGGTGTTCATGATATAGCGGTCTTGCCCATGCATTGTGACGCGCGGATGTCCACTACATGGTAAATCTTCCGTATGTCCTGTTGCTTGAAAACGTTGCCTTAGGTTTCGAAAAGCACGGCTAGAACTGCCAATGACCCTAGCAACATCATTCGTCGCAATACCAGCACTAAGCATGCCGATGGCACGTTCATGTAAATTTGGTGGAATTCTAGGCATATCATAAAGGAAGAAAACTGAATAAATTTCAAATTTTTTCAACGTCTTTTTCTTATTGACAACAAATTCTATAAAATCAGACTGAAAGGTTTGATTTTATAAACACGGATCATGCTGGTTAGTGCATGCACAAGGAAATCGACGTAAACGTTTTCTTTTTTGTGTAATGTGTACAATCCAGTTACAATTGGTTTTATTCGACACATAATCGTTTGCTCGAACATGTGTAGGCCATTTGATGTTCTTTTCTTTTTATAACAGTAAAAAGATATGTATAGAAATCGGAAGTTACTTTTTTTGTTCAGTGTATATCGGGGTTTTTTCACAGACCATTTGGGGGTCATGCAACACTTACCGGTGACATTTCTTATTTAATACATGTAAACCTGTACCAATGGCAGATCTACTTTTTAAAAGCTCAGCATATGCCCACTCCCCACTAAACTCTCATATGTTATTAAAATGCTTTATATTTCTACTGAAAACATGTTTGCCCGTTCAGATATTGGGTTGCTTCCCCCTCTAAACTGAAATCATGGATCCCACTCTATGCATAACCGGTCAATTTGAAAACAATATGAAGTCAAGTGACTCCTCTTATACGTCACAAATTCAATTCTGTTATTTTATTTAGGCTCGATTATATTTACATGTTTATCAACCACATAAAACATACGGCCGGTTTAACTTTTTCTCTATTTTAACGCCATTTTGACCAATATTATGGCCGGTTTGACCCAACAAAAATAATGTGTAACTGGTTTGACTTTTTTGGACCAGTTTGACTGTGATATGCTGGAAGTAATGGAAGAAAATTATTGTTTTAGAATGTACTATTATTGCTATATATATCAAATAAATGGTTCCAACAAATCCTAGACACACATTCAATAATCAAATCAGTAATATAATAGTTCACACGTTGTCAAACATATACACTATTTATATTGTTCTTATAATGACCTTTGGTTCATTCATTTTTGAGGCAATTTAACATCTTTTCTGTGAATATTAGGTCACAAAAACTTGCAAAATTGTAAATTAGGTCCTTCAGGGCAGAGTGTAAATAATTGTACTGTCGTGGAATTTTAATAAAAGTACTGTCATGAAGTGTTAATAAGAGTAATGTCATGAAGTTTAAATAAAAGTACTGTCACAGAGTGTTTATAAATTTACTGTCATGAATTTTAAATAAAAGTACTGTCACAGAGTGTTTATAAATTTACTGTCATGAATTTTAAATAAAAGTACTGTCATGGAGTGTTTATAAATGTATTGTCATTGAGTGTTAATAAAAGTACTGTCATGGAGTTTTAATAAAAAAAATTGTCATGGAGTTTTAATAAAAGTACTAACATGAAGTTTTGATAAAAATACTGTCACAGAGTGTTAATAAATGTACTGTCATGGAGTGTTAATGAAAATACTGTCATGGAGTTATAATTAAAATACTGTCATGGAGTTATAATTAAAATACTGTCATGGAGTTATGATAAATATCCTGTCGTGGAGTTATAATAATTGTACTGTTGTGGAGTTATAATTAAAGTACTGTCGTGGAGTTATAATAAACATACTATTTTGGAGTTTTAATAAACGTACTGTCGTGGAGTTCTGATAAATGTATTGACGTATAATAAACATAGGATTGTGGAGTTTTAATTAAAGTACTGTTGTTGAGTTATAATAAAAGTACTGTCGTGGAGTTATAATAAAAGTACTGTCTTGGAGTTTTAATTAAAGTACTGTAGTGGAGTTATAATTAACATGTAGCGGAGTTATAATAAATGTACTGTCGTGGAGTTATAATAAAAGTACTGTAGTGGAGTTATAATTAAAGTACTGTCGTGGAGTTATAATAAAAGTACTGTAGTGGAGTTATAATTAAAGTACTGTCGTGGAGTTGTAATTAAAGTACTGTAGTGGAGTTATAATTAAAGTACTGTAGTGGAGTTATAGTAAATGTACTGTTGTGGAGTTAAGATAAATGTACTATCTTGGAGTTTTGATAAATGTGCTGTCATGGAGTTATAATAAATGTACTGTCGTGGAGTTATAATAAATGTACTGTCGTGTAGTTATAATTAAAGTACTGTCGTGGAGTTGTAATTAAAGTACTGTAGTGGAGTTATAATTAAAGTACTGTAGTGGAGTTATAGTAAATGTACTGTTGTGGAGTTAAGATAAATGTACTATCTTGGAGTTTTGATAAATGTGCTGTCATGGAGTTATAATAAATGTACTGTCGTGGAGTTATAATAAATGTACTGTTGTGAAGTTAAGATATATGTACTATCTTGGAGTTTTGATAAATGTGCTGTCATGGAGTTTTAATAAAAGTACTGTCGTGGATTTATAATAAATGTACTGTCGTGGAGTTATAACAAATGTACTGTCGTGGAGTTAAGATAAATGTACTATCTTGGAGTTTTGATAAATGTACTGTCATGGAATTATAATAAAAGTACTGTAGTGGAGTTATAATAAAAGTACTGTCATGGAGTTTTAACAAAAATGCTGTTGTGGAGTTTTAATAGTACTGATGTGGAGTGTTACTAAGGAGTACCGGTACTGTCTGGCACAGGGACATACATTTTTTTAAAGATTTCTTGTGTTGGACTGATGATCGGCATCATACTTGCCCATTATTGTCACATGATTGTCATATGCCCGTAGAAACATAAAATTATTGTATTTAATGTTTACGCTAAATATTCAATCAGTCAATCATTTTATGCATGATTTTTCAACTATATGGGGGCCAAGAAATTAGCATTGAGTTATATTTAGGGAAGTATATTAAAATGACAACTGCTCTAAAACTGCAGAACCAATTTAAATATTTTTGTTTCAAAATCCGCCTTTTGGACTTGTGCCTTGGGATGTGTCATTTCAGGTTTGTGGTTCTCCTGGCTGCCCCATTTCAAATACAGAACTTTGTCATTTAATACTAATATAGACTAAAACTGAGAATATTTCAAACGTTTTCAGTAAAATTCCTTATTCAATGTTGATCAAAATTCCTCACCTCACCTACACACAAACATATTCTCTTTTCATCAACAGCTCCATCATGGCTCTCTTGTATATGTGTATACAAAACAGCTATGTCATTTGTATATGTGTTTACATCAAACTAAATATTTTCCTTTTAATCTCTTTTTTTTATTCTGTTGTTCAGGAAAAAATGATGTCATTGGATTGCACATCAAAGGGAGGACATAAGTGTGAACAGTACTTTGATAACTTCAGAAGATGTAAAAAATTTTGGGTATGTACATTGTAGTCTGTCGTGTTAAATTCTATACTAGAGTAATGGAAGTTCTGCTTATTTCCCGCGTTTGTGAAGGAAAAAAAATTGGAGGATATTTAAATGGCATATGTCTGTCTCATTGTATTTGTGCCTGCCTATCACATTTTGGAACAACAATTAAATTATCCCATGGAGTTAGTCCAATTCAAATGAAACCTACTGTACACAGGAATATAGTCTGAATATGAGCCTGTAGTCTTGGCGCTCTGATTCAGTGATTTTTATGGAATTATGACTCACATTATTTGCGCAGGAAGTTAAAATTACTCTTCTGAAATGCCAGAAACTCTTTGGATTCATTTATAAGTGTTTAACATTTTGAAGTTGGAATTGGAGTGATGGGAAGGGGGAGCACTTTGTTTCGAAATATGTTGAAAAGCAAAAAAAAAGTAAAAACGAAGAACAGAAATAGTGTATACAATTTTTTAAGAATTTAAAAAATTCAAATTTATTTGGCAAATACCTATATTACAAAATATTGCAAGTTTTGTGGAAATATTCTTAGATCCAAAGTTATTGCAAACAAGAAATAATGGGGGAAATATTTTAATGCTCCCAAAATGGGGAAGCATATAGTCGCTGCTTCGTCCGTCCGTGTGTCCCTTGTCCGGGCCATTTCTCTACAAGCTCTGGTTGGAATTTTATGAAACTTGCTAGGATGCATCATTACCAAGTGCAGATGTGCATATTGTCTTTGTGTTCCGGTCCAATGATTTTTCACAGAGTTATTGCCCTTTTGATTCTGTTTGTGACCAAATTCTTGTTCGCGCTATTTCTCTACAACCTCTGGTTGGAATTTTATGAAACTTGCTAGGATGCATCAATACCAAGTGCAGATGTGCAAATTGTCTATGGTTCCAGTTCGATGATTTTTCACGGAGTTGTGGCCCTTTGATTATGTCTGTGAACAAATTCTTGTTCGTGCTATTTCTCTACAACCTCAGGTTGGAATGTTATGAAACTTGGTACGTTTGTGTTCTGGTTCGATGATTTTTTCACTGAGTTATGGCCCTTTGATTCAGTCTGAATCCAAATTCTTCTCTGATCTATTTCTCTACAACCTGTTGTTGGAATTTAGTGAAACTTGCTAGGATGCATCATTACCAAGTGGAGATGTGCATATTGTCGTTGTGACGCTATTTCACTACAACCTCTGGTTTTATTTCTGTAAAACTAGCTAAGATCTGGGCATATTGTCATTTGGTTCCAGTTCAATGATTTGCGAACGAGTTCTGTGAAGTGCAGCACCACATATTGTTCCAGCTATGCAGTTTGGTATTTTTCAACCAAGTAGCCGGTACAGAGTCAAACACTCACTTGGGGAGCATCCATCGGTTCCACTGATATATTTTGTTTATTATGAAAAATAAATATATATTTTTCACTGTCCTATAGTATAACCTGCACACTTGCTCAAGATCCTAAAAACTGCTGGTTTATGCAGGGTATGGTACCAAGAAAAAAGGTTGATATATCATGACATGATTTATACTTATACAACTATTGATATTGTTTTTATAAAAGCCAAAGTTTCCTTCAAGGCCAAATGGTTTATGGATCTCAAGATCACTTACCTCTTACCTCTGAGGTTCCAGGTTGAAGCCGAGCTTGATCTAAATAACCTAATGTTTACCAGTTCAATTGCAAAAGGAACGTGGTTCCACTTGGATTCTTTCACCAAGACAACTGATATCGTCGGGTACCCCTAGGTGTCAAGTCTGATACTCTCCATTCGTCATGATGCATGGAGAGAATTTGAATGGATTACCCTCAAGTATTTGATGATTGACAACTGGGGTCGTGTTCACCAACCATTCTTGAGAATATTCTTAGACTCAAGCTTGAAAATCCAAATCTGAACCTTAAATATCTACTCCATGACCAATAAAATAATTGTGAGTTTATCTGACTATAATATTATATTAGGTGCCACTAAATGCTTTAAAATGATCTCAAAAAATGGGCTCTAAGTGTGGTTTTTAAAATTCATTCTCATGTTTAAGACTAAGAATATTCTTCAGAACGGTTGGTGAATACCTACCGGGTATGTAACTTGCATGGTGTTTAAAATTAGTTTATACTAATTTATTTTTAGCTCGATTGCGATGAAAGCTCAGAGCTTATATGAACCGCTTTCGAGTCCGCTTCCTGGGTAGAACCAGTACTGAGTGTAGTTTTATGAGAGGCATCGGGTTGAGCTGGGGATCGAACCCGCAACCTCTGGCATGAGCGGCCAACACTCTATCCATTAGACTACCGCCCCGCTTAAAATTATGTTCAACCTTAACAATACATACAAAACAAAGCCTTTACCATGTTGTTTTAAAAATGTGGCTTATTAGAAGAAACCATTTTGTTTGTATTCCAGGCGAGGGTAGTTGCCGAGAGAAAGAGGCAGAAGATAGAGCCTGCTCTACCGGTTCCCAGCGAGCGAAAACAGGTGATGGAGGAATATCTACACTTGAAATGATCTCTGACTGCTATTTCAAAATAAGAAAACAACTATTTTATATAAAACAGTGTGGGGGGTCATTATGATTAACAGCTTACTCTGTGTTATAGTAGCCTTGATTGATAACCTACTGTGAGTGAATCAGTGATAGTAACCTTGATTGATAAGCTACTGTGAGTGAATCAGTGATAGTAACCTTGATTGATAAGCTACTGTGAGTGAATCAGTGATAGTAACCTTGATTGATAAGCTACTGTGAGTGAATCAGTGAAAGTAACCTTGATTGATAAGCTACTGTGAGTGAATCAGTGATAGTTACCTTGATTGATAAGCTACTGTGAGTGAATCAGTGATAGTAACCTTGATTGATAAGCTACTGTGAGTGAATCAGTGATGATAGCTAGTGTTGTAAACTTCTGATGTGTTTCTATCTGGTAATGTTTGTGTTCCATACTGCAACCATTAAGTTGATGTTGAACTGAGTGAACATTAAGGCTATATATTAACCCTATAGTTAGTATAAATGCCAGTATAAATCTGAAGATTTCTCCAACAGTATGGTATAATGAATGACATGTAAATCGGATTTTGAATTTTGTATTTTTGGTTATTTCAAAGTAGTCAAACCTGTCTTGAGCAGCCAGTCAAGGGAAGGAAAAAAAGTGGCTTTTTAAGAAAGGTTGTTGCTTAATGCAGGTTAATTTGCTCCAATAGCTTAGAAATTTGAATAGCAAATGTGGCTGCTTAAGACAAGTGACTTCTTAATAGAGGTGACCACTTACACAGGTTTGACTGTTTATCATCTTGAAGATAATTAAATAATTTTATAATTATTACAGATATCACATGGATTCTTTTTAGACAAATTTTATATACCATTGTCATAAAGATTGGTTGTTTCTGTTTACCATGTTACATGCATTTCTTTGTGAGAAAGTGAGGAACTCGCCATTTGCTCTGTTGATTACATATGATTGTATTTCTGTAAAGATGGAAATAACAAAGAAAACTGTACCTTGGACATTATTATTTTTATCATTTTTAATGACTTTGTATATAATTTCAAAGTTATTAAAGTGTATTGATTAATACCAGAAGTTTGTCATGTACTAGTTGTATGATTTAGTTTAATTTACATGTAATTTTATGTATATTTGATTACCCAGACTTGATTATTTTGTCTCTTGATTTATTTTCACAAATTTTGCATACATTATTAAACATGATAAAATGATAAGTTGAATCTTATTTTACCTCCTCAGTGAATAAATGAAACATTGTTACCATTTATAGGGAAACACACAACTTTGTTATGTGTTCACTTGATGCTATTTCTAAAAAAACACATGTAGTTATGGAAATATATTCCCATAAATTCCCTAACCACTGTTTCCTGGGATCCTGAAAGATTAACCAGTGCTTGAGCACACCCTGTCTCCACAAGTAACTTTCCCACTTGAAACAACGGTGAGAGAAGAATGATAATGAAACACAATGTGGAGATTGTGACCTGGCGGGGATTCGAACTCGTCACCCTTGGATTGATAGTCATACACATATCCGACTGAGCTAATCAAGCTCGGCATTTATTATTTAGATAGGTCATCCTTATTATGTAACTGAGAGGCAAACTGTCATTATTGGGAATATTTTTTTTCGACATGTCTAACAACATTTGAGAAACAGCTTTGTTATACCTTTTCACGTTCATTTATTTCCAATAATAACTTGACTGCATATGTTGTTGTATAAACAGTAGAAAAAGAATGCAAAAGGTCTAATTGACAGAGTGCTTACAATTTTACCGATGGCGCCATATACTGTTGTAAACGCTGGCATTAAAAGTAAAAATCATTAGACTGGAACACCCAGTGACACTTATACTTCATACATTATTGGACTGGAACACCCTGTGACACTTATACTCCATACATCATTGGACTGGAACACCCAGTGACACTTATACTCCATACATCATTGGACTGGAACACCCTGTGACACTTATACTTCATACATCATTGGACTGGAACACCCAGTGACACTTATACTTCATACATCATTGGACTGGAACACCCTGTGACACTTATACTTCATACATCATTGGACTGGAACACTCTGTGACACTTATACTTGATACATCATTGGACTGGAACACCCAGTGACACTTGTACTTCATACATCATTGAACTGGAACACCCTGTGACACTTATACTTCATACATCATTGAACTGGAACACCCTGTGACACTTGTACTTCATACATCATTGAACTGGAACACCCTGTGACACTTGTACTTCATACATCATTGGACTGGAACACCCTGTGACACTTGTACTTCATACATCATTGGACTGGAACACCCTGTGACACTTGTACTTCATACATCATTGGAATGGAACACCCTGTGACACTTATACTTCATACATCATTGGACTGGAACACCCAGTGACACTTATACTTCATACATCATTGAACTGGAACACCCTGTGACACTTATACTTCATACATCATTGGACTGGAACACCCAGTGACACTTATACTTCATACATCATTGAACTGGAACACCCTGTGACACTTATACTTCATACATCATTGGACTGGAACACCTGTGACACTTATACTTCATACATCATTGGAATGGAACACCCTGTGACACTTATACTTCATACATCATTGGACTGGAACACCCTGTGACACTTGTACTTCATATATCATTGGACTGGAACACCTGTGACACTTATACTTCATACATCATTGGACTGGAACACCTGTGACACTTGTACTTCATACATCATTGGACTGGAACACCCAGTGACACTTATACTTCATACATCATTGGACTGGAACACCCAGTGACACTTATACTTCATACATCATTGGACTGGAACACCCTGTGACACTTATACTTCATACATCATTGGACTGGAACACTCTGTGACACTTATACTTGATACATCATTGGACTGGAACACCCAGTGACACTTGTACTTCATACATCATTGAACTGGAACACCCTGTGACACTTGTTCTTCATACATCATTGGACTGGAACACCCAGTGACACTTGTACTTCATACATCATTGAACTGGAACACCCTGTGACACTTGTACTCATTGGACTGGAACACCCAGTGACACTTATACTTCATACATCATTGGACTGGAACACTCAGTGACACTTGTACTTCATACATCATTGGACTGGAACACTCAGTGACACTTGTACTTCATACATCATTGGACTGGAACACCCAGTGACACTTATACTTCATACATCATTGGACTGGAACACCCAGTGACACTTATACTTCATACATCATTGGACTGGAACACCCAGTGACACTTGTACTTCATACATCACCGGACTGGAACACCCAGTGACACTTATACTTCATACATCATTGGACTGGAACACCCTGTGACACTTATACTTCATACATCACCGGACTGGAACACCTTGTGACACTTGTACTTCATACATCACCGGACTGGAACACCCTGTGACACTTATACTTCATACATCATTGGACTGGAACACCCTGTGACACTTGTACTTCATACATCATTGGACTGGAACACCCTGTGACACTTGTACTTCATACATCATTGGACTGGAACACCCTGTGACACTTATACTTCATACATCACCGGACTGGAACACCCTGTGACACTTGTACTTCATACATCACCGGACTGGAACACCCTGTGACACTTATACTTCATACATCATTGGACTGGAACACCTGTGACACTTATACTTCATACATCATTGGACTGGAACACCCTGTGACACTTGTACTTCATACATCATTGGACTGGAACACCCTGTGACACTTGTACTTCATACATCATTGGACTGGAACACCCTGTGACACTTATACTTCATACATCACCGGACTGGAACATCCTGTGACACTTGTACTTCATACATCACCGGACTGGAACACCCTGTGACACTTATACTTCATACATCATTGGACTGGAACACCCTGTGACACTTATACTTCATACATCATTGGACTGGAACACCCTGTGACACTTGTACTTCATACATCATTGGACTGGAACACCCAGTGACACTTATACTTCATACATCATTGAACTGGAACACCCTGTGACACTTGTACTTCATACATCATTGGACTGGAACACCCAGTGACACGTATACTTCATACATCATTGAACTGGAACACCCTGTGACACTTGTACTTCATACATCATTGGACTGGAACACCCTGTGACACTTGTACTTCATACATCATTGGACTGGAACACCTGTGACACTTATACTTCATACATCATTGGAATGGAACACCCTGTGACACTTATACTTCATACATCATTGGACTGGAACACCCTGTGACACTTGTACTTCATACATCATTGGACTGGAACACCTGTGACACTTATACTTCATACATCATTGGAATGGAACACCCTGTGACACTTATACTTCATACATCATTGGACTGGAACACCCTGTGACACTTGTACTTCATATATCATTGGACTGGAACACCTGTGACACTTATACTTCATACATCATTGGACTGGAACACCCTGTGACACTTATACTTCATCCATCATTGGACTGGAACACCCTGTGACACTTGTACTTCATACATCATTGGACTGGAACACCCAGTGACACTTATACTTCATACATCATTGGACTGGAACACCCAGTGACACTTATACTTCATACATCATTGGACTGGAACACCCTGTGACACTTGTACTTCATACATCATTGGACTGGAACACCCTGTGACACTTAAACTTCATACATCATTGGACTGGAACACCCTGTGACACTTATACTTCATACATCATTGGACTGGAACACCCTGTGACACTTGTACTCATTGGACTGGAACACCCAGTGACACTTATACTTCATACATCATTGGACTGGAACACTCAGTGACACTTGTACTTCATACATCATTGGACTGGAACACTCAGTGACACTTGTACTTCATACATCATTGGACTGGAACACTCAGTGACACTTGTACTTCATACATCATTGGACTGGAACACCCAGTGACACTTATACTTCATACATCATTGGACTGGAACACCCAGTGACACTTATACTTCATACATCATTGGACTGGAACACCCAGTGACACTTATACTTCATATATCATTGGACTGGAACACCCAGTGACACTTGTACTTCATACATCATTGGACTGGAACACCCTGTGACACTTGTACTTCATACATCATTGGACTGGAACACCCTGTGACACTTATACTTCATACATCACCGGACTGGAACACCCTGTGACACTTATACTTCATACATCATTGGACTGGAACACCCTGTGACACTTATACTTCATACATCATTGGACTGGAACACCCTGTGACACTTATACTTCATACATCATTGGACTGGAACACCCAGTGACACTTATACTTCATACATCATTGGACTGGAACACCCAGTGACACTTATACTTCATACATCATTGGACTGGAACACTCTGTGACACTTATACTTCATACATCATTGGACTGGAACACCCTGTGACACTTATACTTCATACATCATTGGACTGGAACACTCTGTGACACTTATACTTCATACATCATTGGACTGGAACACCCAGTGACACTTATACTTCATACATCATTGGACTGGAACACCCAGTGACACTTATACTTCATACATCATTGGACTGGAACACTCTGTGACACTTATACTTCATACATCATTGGACTGGAACACTCAGTGACACTTATACTTCATACATCATTGGACTGGAACACCCTGTGACACTTGTACTTCATACATCATTGGACTGGAACACTCAGTGACACTTATACTTCATACATCATTGGACTGGAACACCCTGTGACACTTACACTTCATACATCATTGGACTGGAACACTTATACTTCATACTAATACTTCCTGCAAAGTTCATCAAAATGCAAAGAGCAGTTAAAAACCAATTGATAATTGCAGTGCAAAGAATACAGTCTCAGCTGACTACATTGGGATGACTGATATCAAAGTAAAGCTGATATAATTGTTGACAAGTTTAAATAATGATCATAAAATATTTTTTCTCCTAGTTCAAATATAATTATGAATTGAAGAGTTTCAAATAGTTTTAAAAAATGGCGTATTCAAATTTGGACAGTCTTTTTAACAGAATGCTAGACTATACAAATTAAAAAGTTGTTTATTGAAATGGTTACCGGTCGAGGTTCAAACTATTACAAAACCATATATATATATATATATATTTTATTTTCTAAATAAGCAATAATAAGCATACATTTAGAGAGTATATAGTTGCAAATCAGTTAGATACGACAGGTTACTGAATGAAATTTGGCTGCATAGGGCATAAATCAATAAGTTTAAATTTATTTTAATTTGATGTAAAAAGTAATAACAATTTACAGAAATCAAGGGCGAGTTCTTACTGGATAGAAGCAATACTAAGGATATGCGGAAAAGTCTTCTTGCTCAAGGACACCGCACATAGCCGTGGTGGAGGATCGAAGTCATGACCCTCCGGTCATGGGTTTGATGCTCTATCACTGGACCACACGCTCCAAAAGTATCCAAAATTGTTACACAATTTATAACAATGATCCTTAGTTTTCAATAATTGAAGTGTTTTTGTTTTTTTCAAAGGAGTAAAATGTAGAAAAATTGTTTTATTTAAAAATCAAAATAAGTATGACACCCTTCATCTCTACTATTTTGCCATGTGATCTATTCATAATTATTTGAGAATTCCCTAATACAGTTCTGTGAATTTAGAATATAATTATTTATTTTGATTTTTTTTTCAAAACTAGCACTTTGTCAGTGCTATAAATGCCAATATTTAATAGAATTTCATTTTTTTATCAATAAAGAGAATTAATTTGATATTTTACCTCCCTTTATAAGTTAAATTAGGTCAAATGTCAAAAAATTGTACAGATTTACTTTTAAATGTAATTTGATATACAATAAAAGAAAAAATAGAAGATTTTTTTTTTTAAATATTGTAACTGGTGAAAATCATCTCAAAATAACAGTTCCTTCAATGAACCTGAACTCTAAAAGCTCAAGATAATGTTTCCAATCAAAAATTAAATTGCAATTATTTTAAAAGAAAAAAAAATAATTGAAAAGGGAAATAATTCAGATAAAAGAAAAAAAACAACACTTAAAATCTATTTTTTAAAAAAAACAAATATTTTAATACTATTATTAAAAAGATATTTTTCTTCAAGCTTTATCATAAAATGAGTGCCAACTGTTATTCTAAAGTAGTGGAAACACTTTACAATTTTGTATCCAAGCATACAATATGAATTTATTTAACAGAAATTTATACAATCTACAATGTCGCTGCGTTGGCTATCTCCATTTTCGTCCGATACCATCAATCCGACCCTGCAAAGTGAAAACACTATTAGTACTCCTTTGCTAATTCAAAATGGACAAGTGTTACAGTATTTGAAAACCTGCAGATGTGCATTTGCGTAGAAAAAGACATTTGATTCAGGAACACATTCATGAATGTCAAACTTGGGTGTAGTTGCATCTTCAAATTGTTGCTCAAACCTCTTAGGACAAAGAAATGTCATTGTTTAACTTATCTCAAGGTCATTAAAACATTTTTTTAACTTTCAATTTTTACTTAAATTTCAGTCTTTATGGTATCTTTTATTATTATTATTTCACCAGAATAAATGGATACCATTAAATTAAATTAAGTATTTGCTTTCATATGACCTCACGTACGGGTATAACATACACATAAGCATACGTCACTTTCAGCCATTTTCACAAAGAGTTGTGCCCCTTTACACAAATAGAAATGTGTTAAATTCATGTTATCGCTATTGTATTATATGTATTAACCCTTTACTCCATAGATACACATTTTCCCGCACCAATCACAGAAAGCCTTTGAAAACAGTGCAGGAAGAGTTCAGATTGCTCATAACAATGATGGAAATGGCCAATCCTCCCTCCCCCACCGAAGCCAATTTTTTGTTTGGAAGGTGGCCAATAAGAGCCAGTTTTATGTAATAGTGAATCATACACATATTAGTTAGAGGAGCTGATCAATTCAATGTCATGAAGGGGTGTTATTATACCAGTAGATGTTTAGCGATTAAAAAAAACACACAATGAAATGTGATTTTCTTGTTAAATATTGATCCAAAAAATATCAGCGTCGCGGGTTCGATTCCTGCTAGCAACGGTCATGGTTTGGGTGTTCATAGGCAAGTAAGGTAGAGTTATGGTTCTTGCACACTATACTTCCTCTCAATGTCCTCATTGTGTGAAGATAACAATAAAATCCCTTGAATAGTTTTAGAGAAATGCTCCGGATACAAGATGTGTAAATTAAAAAAGGCAGATAATTAAATAGGTAAACAAGGTAGAGTTATTGTCCTTGTACACTGCACTTTCTCTTAATGTCCTGTCATTGTGTGAAGATTCAACAAAATCCCTTGAATAGTTTTGACAGTTATGCTCTGGACAGAAGTGTTACTGACGGACAAACTAATGGAACAACAGAGAACATTACCATATCCCCCTTATCCTTATAATCATTATTAATTTATTTTCATTATTATTATCTTTATTATTATTTTTGTTTTATCATTATTATTGCTTTTACTGTTGCTATTGCTTTTATCATTACTTTTATTATTACACTATTATTAACTTTATATCATTATTATATTATCATCATTATCATTAATTGTAGTATTATAAAGATAGTAACTGAACCTTAATGAAATTGTTTATCACTGAAAAAAGCTACCTCAGAGGGGTAAAAGGTATATTAGCCAGAGCAATGATTGTCATTTACTTTTGCTTGGTTCTCAGGCTTTATTATGTCAGTGCTATCGAGAGTGAATTAAAGCATTATATTTGAATTTGATTGACTGAAAACTGCAAAAAGGATTAATTTCCACTATATGAAATAAGGTTACGTGTACCATTACCAGTGCAGATCCCTTGGTATTTAGTTTCCATTTTGAAAATTTAGCATAACTCTCTGAAGTGGACAACTGTCACATAAGAGTGCTTTTGATATACTTAAGGTTATAATTGGTAACATTCAAAATCAGTCTCAACACTGCTGTGTGTCTCCTTTTTTATTAATTGGTTTATAATTCCTACAATTTCTGAAGAAGTTTTATTTTTATATTATTTTAATAATTGATATTGTTGAGGGTCTCATGGAAGATTAATAACATCTTTGTTGATATCATTTTTACAATTATTTATTTAATAAACACTTTGTTGATATTTTTTACAATAATTTGTTGAGGGCCTCATAATAAAATTAATAAAATCTTTGTTATTATTTTTACATTTTTTAGGGCCTCATGGAAGATTAATAAAAAGTCTTTGTTGGTATCAGTTTACAATTATGTATGTTGAGAGCTTCATGGAATATTAACAAACAGAACAGAACAGAACATATATTTAATTAAATTTAAGCTTTATAGCTCATCGTCATACATATATAAAAAATCAATACATAGGTTGAAATAAGGTGGTATATGAATATCGTTTCATTAAGTTGATATTTTGTGAGAGTATTATCTTGGTATTTAGAAACAATCATACAAAATTATTTTAAGCATAAATTCAATACAAATTTAAATTATAATAAATACAATGTATTCTCCATTAAACTGTTAAACGAGAATCCCTGAGTTTGAAACCCTTAATACAATAAGTTGCAAGTTTGTTTAAAATCGATTTTTTTGTCAATATTAAGAAGGTTAATAAATTTAAACATACTTGGATGAGTTGAATAATATTAAGGTATATATAATTTTCTCAGATCATTATAAAATGGGCAAATAAGTATGAAATGGTATTGGTCTTTGATGTCATTTAAGTCACAACATAAACATTTTCTTTGGTCTCTTGCAATTTTTTTATGTCGTCCTGTTTCTATAGCTAGTTTATGTGATGAGTTTAGCTATAGCGTTTCTATATTTTACATTTTCTAAACATAAATAAGAAGAAGGCTCTAATGTCTGTTTTAAATGTCTGTATATATATATATAGAGATGTACATGTGACCATACATTCCCTCCAATTTGCAATGTATGTATCTCTAAACCTAGTCCAAAATAATGGTATGAAACAGTTTATATTGACTGATTCGGGAAACATCCAAACGTCTGCATATCCTGCATTATGTAAAATCGATCGGAGGCTCAATTTTGAACATTGTAATTTTCATCAATTTCTATTCTTTGACTATGTATTTTTGACCGTAGAATACAATTATCTTGCTTATTCCCATGTAATTTAATGAAGTGTTTAACAATTCTCAGATATCTTCCTATATAAAGTGGAAATCGACCTAACTCGGAATATAGAGATAAAGAATTTGTAGATAATTTTACATTAAGGACTCATTTGCAAAACTATCTATGAACACGTTCAATGTTGTCTGGTTTTGCGAAATCCCATACTTCACAACTATAATTTAAAACTGATAAAACATATGCATCAAACAAATTAAACATTATATGGTACGAAATTTCCATATTTTTTGTTATATTAAAAAGCGAACTCATAGCTCAAAGTGCTTTACCTGAAAGCGTATTTGTTGCATGAATAATAGACCCCCCCACTTGACATAACCATTCCTAAATAGTTAAAAGTACTAACAATTTCTATCTCCTTTCCATCATGTAACCATTTATCATCAGCACTTAATACCCCACCTTTACAGAACACTACTATTTTTGTTTTATTAACATTTACCATTAAGTTCCATTTTTTACAATAGGAATATAAATTATTTAAATATTCCTGGAGTCCTTCCGCTAACAACAACAGAAAGATTGATAACTGTTCAACAGAAATACCAACATTAATATTCTGTTGGAGATGCATTTCAATATCATTCAGAAAATGAGAAAATAAAATCGGAGAAGTGATCTCCCCTTGCAATAATCCAATGTTACATTCGAATACATCTGATAGACTGTTCAGGTGTTTTACACACAATTTGACCTCGTTATACATAGAACGAATTAGTGCGAAAAGTTTACCGTCAATACCTGATTTGATCAGTTTAAATCACAAGCAATAACGATTTAGTAAATCATATGCTTTTAAAAAATCTACGAAGAAACAGTACAATTTCTTCTTATTACATAAATGCTGTTCATCGAATGAGTTCAATATAAATATTGCATCCACGGTACTATAATTAGGTTTAAAACCAAATTGCGAGTCCGTTAGAATGTCATTTTGTGAAGACCATTTTTTTAAACGCTCATTTAATATAACGGTAAAAAGCTTTGCAAAGCAGATTATTAATGTTATTTCCCTGTAATTATTTTGGTCCGATGATTCTCCTCGTTTATATAGTGGTATAATAACACCAGTAGACCATGACAATGGAAATGTTTGAGTATTTAAAATATGATTAAATAGTATTTCCAAAGAATGCGCTATGACTTGTATATTTTCCTTGAAATATTCATATAAAATATTATCAAATGAACAAGCTTTATTAGTACCTAGCAATTTGGAAGCTGCAGTTATTTCTGATATAGAAATTGAAATATCTAATTCACTAAATGTACTATCACCATCAATATTGGCTTGGAAATTATTTAAAAAATCTGAACATTCTTCATTTTCTTCCAACTCTGAATTTGATGCTAAATTTATAAAATGTGAGTAAAAAACATTTTTTGAAATATTTTCGCCCTAAGGTTGTGAAGGTTTTGTTTTAAATATTTTCCAAAATTCTGGCGTGTTTTTCCTTCTCATATCGTTCATCTTTTTACTTAAATCTTTATTAAAATTATTTTTTGCCTTACGACAGCAATATTTATAATCTCGTTTTGTTTCATAAATATTTAATCTATTATTTTCAGTTTTATTTAAATTAAATTTGTAAACTGTGTTTTTATAAATATCTTTTTTTTTTGTTTACATTCATTGTTATACCATTTTTGTTTGTTTTCATCCTTGCACATAAAATAATGGTGTTTAAGTTTTGAAGTTTGTTTAAAATACTAGTTTCCTCTTACAGTCAAAAATTCAGTAAAAATATTAACCAAAATATCAGCGTTACTGCCAACGGAAATCTCGGTTGTTAACGTTTGTTTGAGAGTTTGAATATCGTCCGAGATATCGTTTAAAAAATCTAATTTATGTTTATCATCCCATCTATAAAACGTTCTTGTAGTATTTTTTGTATACTGTAAATTTGTCGGACAAATGATCAAAATTTTCATAGGAAGTCAATAGATAATCGACTGTACTCACTCCATTATAAGTCATGCATGTTAGTTTACCTACATTCTTATCGTTGTATAACCGTCCGTTGATAATACGTATATTGGTCGACTTGCAAAAATAAGTAAACAATCACCAAACCGATTTGAGCTAAAATCACATGTAGCCGGGTGTAATGGGGTGTCAATGTCATATACGTCATCGTCGTCAAGGATACAAACATTGACAATAAAATCTTTTTTACAGCCAACCCATGAATTGGTGTCCCCTGTCACATAAATAGCGCCCTTATCTTTAAAAATATTAATATCATTTTCAATTTGTCTAAAAATGTCAATATCATAAATATTATGGATAGGTGAACTTTCTGGAGCTATATACACAACAGCTAAATAAATATCACTTTCAATATGGAAAAACGTTTTATCAAATTTTAACCAAACCAAACAATCGACATCATTTTTAATTAATTTTACACCTTTTTTGATGCTATCTTTAATATAAAAAATAACACAGCCACTCGAGCGCTTTGCTCTCCTATGTTGATATCTACAGTAAGAATGAATTGGATGACTATAACCATTTAAATCAATATTAGTTTGTTTGTTTGACCAAGTTTCACTTAAACAAATTATGTCATATTTAGATAAAATATTCACAAACTCTTCACAAGATCTTTTTGCTACTGAAAATCCTTCAATGTTCCAAGATAAACATGTTAAAACACTCTCACATGAGTCCTAGTTTAAATGTCCTCTGTACAAATGGTTATCAATGTACAGTTTATCAATGTTTATTAACAAAGGTCTTTGTTGATATTATATTTTTACAGTTATTTATGTTAAAGGCCTCATGGAAGATTAACAAAGGTCTTTGTTGATATTATATTTTTACAGTTATTTATGTTGAATGCCTCATGGAAGATTACGTTAACAAAGGTCTTTGTTGATATTATTTTTACAGTTATTTAGGTTCAGATAATCCTTATAATGATTATCAATTATTATCATATTTTATGATAATTATTTTATTTATCATTATTATTATCATCATTATTTCACTCATGTGACAGTCATCTTGAGTGATATAGAATTGACCTCAATTGTTTAACAAAGCTACCTCAGAAAGGAAAGGAATACAAGCCAAATCAATGATCATCATATAGTTTTACTAAGTTGCCGCTTGTTGAATCCCCAAATGAACACAGCAGTTTTAATAAATTTCCTCTTAACAATTTTTTTAAAATTATTGCCCAAATTTTGTTTCCATTATGACTATAAGGGGAATAACTCTAATTGAACTTTCATCAGTTTTTACCAACATGACAGATAGAATTAAAACATAGAAAAATAGTTTTATTAAATTTAAAAAAGTTTCATTTTGAGATGACAATGTTATAAAGGAAATTACGCTTATTTACATTAATTCAATGTTATTTATTCACAGTGTTCTCTAATGTGTCGATGTGTTAGCTACATTGAAGAATTAGTAAATTTGATTTCCATTGAATAAATTAAAATGGAAATATAGTTACAGCTTGTATCTGTATAAACCAAATTATTTAGCTCCGGTGTGAAGAAAGATGGCTGTGTTGATAAAACCAGTATTGAGTGTTGTTTTGAGCAGCCATCAGGCTAAGTCTGGGATGGACATCTGACGTGAGCGGCCACCAGGCTAAGTCTGGGATGGACATCTGTTGTGAGCGGCCATCAGGCTAAGTCTGGGATGGACATCTGATGTGAGCGGCCATCAGGCTAAGTCTGAGATGGACACCTGACGTGAGCGATCACCAGGCTAAGCCCGGGATGGACACCTGACGTGAGTGGCCACCAGGCTAAGCCCGGGATGGACACCTGACGTGATCGGCCACCAGGCTAAGCCTGGGATGGACATCTGATGTGAGCGGATCACACTCTATCCATTACACTTTTATATTATTTTTTGGCTTATATTATTTTATATCTTATTGCAGTATCATTAAATTAGTATACACTTGTTTTGTCAAATGATGATCATTGAGTTGCAGTAAGCGACTATGAATATAAATTTGCTGTCTGCCTTTTTTAATTTTTTTTATTATTCTACTTTTCTTAGACGATTTGTGCTTAATGAACATTATACAAATTTTTCAACTACATGGTTTGGCTTCTAGTCATTAAATTCTAAACATCCAATTTTCATGATATAAAGAGTTGAATATTTATTATATGAGCAACTTTTGGATAATTTGAGTAAGCAAATAAGTTAAGATTTTCATTTTATTCTTAATGGTGTTCACTTTTGTCCCATGTTTGACAAACTTGAAAAGTGGTTTCCGAGATGTCGCTAAAACAAATACATATCATGAGTAAAGACGCGAGGAGCTTGCTACAAGAAAAACACAAATGAGGTTTGCTCAGATGAGCTTAAAGATATAGTTCAGTTGAGCTTTGCTCAGGTGAGCTAAAAATTAAATAAAAGTATACAAATGAATCAACATTTGACGGTTATATAGAGTTCATTGCTTTAGTTGTGTGTACAAGCCCAATGTGGTCATATCACTTTAGAGAGAAAGATTCTTGTCAGTTACTTGCATTACAATGATCTTGTGATTTCTATAACCGATGTCTAAGTTTGGTTTAGATGTGTTGAAAAATTAGATGGATGACAGACACAGAATGATCACAAAAGCTCACCTAGAGCATTATGCTCTCAGGTGAACTTAAAATAAAAACAAAGCTTACATTGAGCCTTTGGCTCCAGAGAGCAAAGAACATAGTAGACATAATGACTATCAAAGCAGGGACTGTGAGTTCGAATCCCCACCCAGCCATCGTCTCCGTGATGATTGATATAGGACACTGTGTGTCATTGTCATACGTATCGCATCGCTAATTCAAGCGGGAAAGTTACCAGTTTAGAGAGAAAGATTCTTGTCAGTTACTTGCATAACAACAATGGTGGATATAGCTCAGGTTTTCCTCAGCCAATATAACTGGATGCAACATATGACCTAAACAAGGTGTGTTATGTGTAATGGATTATTAATTTACCTGGTATATATTGAAAAACATCACTGTCTGTCACCATCAACTCTACAGTAGAAGGTCTTGTACAGGTTCCAAGGGTACAATTATGTATTGCCATTAGCCATTAGGCTCTGAAAAAACAACAAAATCCTACAAAAATCATGCACAGGTGGGCAAAACAAATTATTGAACATTAAAAAGTGATGCCCCTTAGAAAATGTTTGCCATAATAGATAGTAATAAATAAAGGGTTATTATACATAGCTTCGATTTCTAAAATTCAACTTTTTTTTAAAAAAAACCCCATAAATTTCAATATATATATATTTTAATTTCAATTGCCAAAACAAGACATGTATCGAAACTATGATCATATGAAGGGACGTATAATACATATTCAATGTATATGTGTAAAGACCATGTACATTTTCAAGACGCAGTATAAGGCTGAAAGTGTTAAGCAATGTCAATTCTTGAAACAATGTCCTTTAATACTTTTAGCATTTTCTTTAGTATTTTAGAGAGAAAAAAGAAATGAAATAGTGGATGATTCTGACCATATCTTTATGGTAACTTTTATTCTAGTTTTTAATTGGGGATTTTCTTGTATTTTAGGTGATTTGTGATATTTTCAATTTATATTTAAAGTGATGTTGTGTTTGTTTGTGCTTTTATTTAAAGAATTTCATGGATTATTTACTTATTATGACCTGTGTGTGTATTAGGAGTGCAATGTTATGTGTGTATGTTTTATAGGAGTATCTGTTTTATAATGATTATACGACCTAATCAATTCATAGTTTTTATATGAGCAAATCATATGAGAATCTTTGTAACATGATTGCTTATAGTTTTATAGAAACAACTACATGTATTTTTATTAGTTGTGCAATTTATGGGGGTATCTACTTTTTTACGATTTATTATACATGCAATTTATACGATATTATTTAGTATGCTATTTACTAGAGGAATATTTTATATGACTTGATTTTTATGTTTAAGTTATATGAGCATCTATTCTTTTTTATTTTAAATTATATGTACAATTTGTTTGTAAGAACTTATTATTTTATCATATATATATGAATATTTATTTTTATGATTATATGGTGTTTATCCTTATATATTTTTAAAATATCTGTAATTTATATGAGTATCTATTTTATATGAATGTATTATGTAAATTACATAAGTATATTTTAATGATTGTAGATTAGTAATTAAAATGAGTATATTTAGACAGATTATACTTTATATGTACAATTTATACGAGTATATATATATACCGGTATATATATATATATATATATATATTTATATTATATATACAATTCTTTTTTGTATACTATCTATATAAAATATTCTGTTTGATTTGATTTTATCTGTGCAATCAATATGCATATCTGTTTTATTGGATTATATTATGTATGCATTTTTATATCATATACTGATATTTTATCATTTTATTATAAATGATATTAAACAATTATTTTCATGATTTCATAGTATATATTATTACAATTTTTTCTACGACTATATATTATCAGGTTATTATGTATGCAGCCATAAATTTTAATATAATTTTATTTTATATACATGTATGTGCAATTTATATGATTATCCATTTAGTAGAAAATTATTTTTTATGAGTCTTTTTAATATGCTTATATTTTATATGTGTACTATTTATATGAGTATATTTTATGTGCAATTTATATGTATATCTGATTTATATTATTTATAATGTTGATTATTATTATTTAGATAATTTTTAATGCATACATTATTGTAGTTTTTGTAATTTGAGTTTAATTTGAACTACTTTTGTGCCAGTTCGATACACTTGTGTTTTATAGCATATATTTGGTTTATTTAGGTTTACATTTTATATTATAATTTCTTTATTATGTTGTACAACTGTATTTTGCTTTATATGAGTATCTTTTTAAACTATTTATTGATGTATTTAAACTTATTCTTGTAACTTTTATATGAGTATATGTTGTATATGATTTTATGATGATTGCAATTGAAACTAGTATTTTATAGATCTATTATATGTTCATTTATATGAGTTATAATTTATAACATTTATATGAATATATGTTTTGTATGTTTATATTACTATTTATTTTATATGATTATATGAGTATTTGTTTTACATGATTGTATGTGTACCTGTTTTATATAATTATATGAGTGTTATATGAGTAATGACTCTTTTAGTATTTAAAAACACATTACATGTGTTGTGTATACTATATTATTATGTATAAGCACATGTAATTCTGGAATATATATGATATATTTAAAGTGCATAAGTAACTTAACTTCTTTACAGTAACTTATCTACAGAAGTAATACTTGCATGAATAGACAACTCCCCTTTTACAAAATTTTACTGTTTTTACACGAAAAAGGCTTCTTAAAATTGCATGTTAATAAATAAACACAGTGAAAGTGGTACTCCAAAGATTTCTGATATAAATTTAAAATGAAAGACTACTTTTATTGCATTATCACTCTGTAAGAGTTTTATTATCTTAAGAATTTTTTTTTTTATATAATAATTTTAATCTAATATTATTCAATTCAATAAAACAGTTGGTTATTTAATTTCAGTATGCATGTATGATAAACTGTCTGGTGATTACATATGTACAGAATAATGTTTTATTCTTCTACTGTAACCTATCACAGATTTTTGGTGCCAACAATTGCATAGGACTGTTTTATATGAGCAGAATGTAGCAAAAATATTGCTACAGATTGCTCAAAACTTTTCCCATCATGCAATGTGTTAACTATATTTAATGCACACAAATTAAATACACAACATATGTTTATTGACTTGAATGAAAATATTAAATATAAGATATCTTAAAAACATTATCCTTACATAATAAAGAATATTTTTGTGTTTAATTCTTTAAAATCTGAAATGTTTTGGAGTTCCACCAAGTTGATAACCATTGAATTGTTAAATGCGAGTTAATTTGCGTAAGCAGCAGGTCATTTCAAGAAGCCTTTCCGTGAGTCAGGTCTAAATTTTTCAAATAAGAAACTCCATGTTATACAATTTTAATTAAATATAAAGTCAATTCAATGCCAATTAATACTACAACGCTTACAGACACAAAAAAAAACTATTATATAATACTAACATTGTAATAATAATATAATAAAATATCAGTATTTATAATAATACCTTTATTTTGTGTTTTATTAACTTATATGTATATGTGCACATTGTTAGGCCTAACTGATTTTATTCTAATATGTAATGTTGCGTATCTGTTAAATTTATCCAAATCACTTAATATATTTTGCTTGTTCTAATTGTTTTATGTATTAATTGTCCCGAGTGTATGTTTTAATTATCTAATCATTTACAGGAAATAATTAATTTATATATTTCAGTTGCCATAATTATTTATGTTTTAGCTGCCCTGATATCTATCTAAACTGTTTGATCATTGAATATATTTTAATTGTCCAAATTATTTTATGTGTTTATGTGCCCTGATTGTACACTTTTAATTATTTAATATTTATCGCATTATATTTAAGTAAATGTGAGATGCATGTTACGACATGGTAGCTGTCAGCTATTAATTGTGAAATGCATTCTAAATCTATCAGTATGTCTGTTTTGACAGTGTGGGATTTTGCTTGTTTTAGCTAGAATTGAATACGGGATGCTTAGTTATACCACCAGCCGCGTATTAAGATAATTGGCGAGGACGTCCGAATGGAGATCGACAGAAAAATATCGTACGACATAAGCCGGCATATTCCGGTAGTGCGATTGGTTAATTGTCGGAGGTGTGTGATGTGTACATCAAACGGAATACCTCTAGTTTAGACGTAATTGCGAGTGTGGGATAATGCGATTGAAGTAAATAACGTCCCTTGGATTGATTTCATGTCGCCAAAGTCACATTTTACAGACCAAACTTAACAGTAGTGTTGTATGGATTTTACCATGTAAGTAATCCATGTAACATGTGCCGATTGAATTCTACATTAAAATTAAATACGGTTGTATTTTGCCGAAATAAAAGTATTGATTAGACCATAAAATACGGTACTATAATTTTGTAGACGCCGATAAAAATGGCGACCTTGGCATTCAAAAAGAATAAACACACTGAAACCATAGCATGCTACATTCTGAACAGTCGATTGTTTTATTTTATTATGTCTACGTAAGGTGTAATTTTGAAAATCCATTTAATGGTCGACTTGTATTATACGATTTAAAAAAATCATGCAGCCATAAATTCCACAAGGGACGTAACTATAGATTTTTCTTCCAGCTAGGATAATCGCTAAGCGATTAAAACATGTCATGGTGATCGAAATGACTATTCACACTTAAAGGTATTGTGCATTTATAGTTAGCATCCAGAAACACACATTCCCAATGCTAAATACTTTGGACTGTCATTGAACAACTCGCTATCCTTACCTTTAAAGCTAATATAATCTTGTCTTTTGCTCCTAAGGCTACCTTGCTCGTAAAACCTTACTAAGACCACAGGTAGAATAGGTCCCAAATTATGAGATCTCATGTTGGTTCTTTCTTGACCAAACCTTCAACAACTTGGTGATATTAGCAGTCTCGTCTTTCTCTTTAAAAATTCATCACACTAAGTTTTGTCTTGATTGACAAGGCCAATTATCTGTTCCCAACAGTACTTTATGATCTTCCTTTCCAACCCGCTGGATGCTGTTACAAAAATTTACAGCATACCTAATTTAATTGAGGAACTTATGACTTGAACTTGTTAATAGTCTCCAAGGACACAGTCTCGCATTGAAGTGAGTTCAATAATGGGTATCCTTCCAAAGAAGAGAGAATTTCAGGGAATCGGTATAGGCATGGTATCACCAATACTGAAATGCCTTACTGTTGGTAAATAGTTTTACATTTTGTAGTGGCTATACATAGATCTACATGATTTATTTTGTACGCTTGATATATGCAAGTTGCCACCACCACTACCTGTTGTGATCAGGGCTCCTAGAATTTTTGGCTCTACTGGCCAAAGGCCAGAAGTGCTTATGCGATGGCGCATTGTCTGTCGTCCATCGTCTGTCGTCTGTTAGCAGCACTTTCTCTGAAACTACTAGGCCAATTAAACTGAAACTTCACATGGGTGTTTCAATTGCATAGGAGACTATACAGAATATTTTTTCATTCTGAAATTCAAGATGGCCACCATTACTAAAAATAGTCCTAAACTTAAAAAATCTTCTTCTCATGAACGGCCCAATAGATTTTCAGAATGTTTGTGTAGTAATGATGACCAATTATAGATTTGTTAGATTTGTTCAAATGGTGTCCCTAGGATTAAATATGACCCCGCCCCGAGGGTTCAATTAGGGGACACATGTCATTATAATATTTTTTTTTTTTTAAATGGAAATGATTTTGCCTGTATCTTCACAGAAGCATTGTTTGGTGAAGGAGGTTCCGATTTGTAAAAATGACTTGGTTCCACTGTCTTAAGCGGTCAGGAGGGGCCCCAAAAGGGTAAAAATTGGGAATTACTAAATTCGTTGTCTTAAGAACCGGTATGTCAGATTTGTTCATATTTTGCATAAATTATCCCTATGTGTAGGGGTTTTAATTGCAGATAAGAATTTACGGGCTAAAATTTATAGGGGTCCTGTAAGGGGACTTAGAATTTTACATAGGGATACTATGGGAAAACAGAAAATTCTCTTTTTCTTTCATCTGTTCTTAAACCACTAGGCCAATTAAACTGAAACTTCACATGAGTGTTTCTATTGCATAGGAAACTATACAGAAGATTTTGGTCAATTTGTCAAGAAAGAACAAAAATTAAATTGTCTCCAAATGAAAGTTACATTCACATGCTTTTCTGTGGCCCTTTTGAAAGCAAAGCTACGAACTGTTTGTTTTAAATTTTCAATTGATTAAAGATAATTTAAATCTTAAAACTTGTTAATTTTTCATTTCTGATATTTTCATATGCATAGATTATGGATCATGTGACCTGCATGAAAAAAACCCATTTCATTGGCTGGGGAAATGATTCAAATCTAGCTTATCAAATGGAGTCAAGTGTCATCTAATCGTAGCTGTTTATTGGAATTGATGACACGAGGATTTTCAGTAATCAATCAAAGAATGTTTTTAACTTTTTAAGGACAAGTAGTGAAGAACATCATAAACATTTTTTATGCCCCCCCCCCCCCTTTTTTTGGGGAGGCATAAAGTTATCGCAGCGTCTGACATTCCGTCCGGTAATACGTGTACGGCCTGTAACTCAAAGGTCAAGGTCACAATTTAACTTTGACAACACTGGGTCAGTTGAGATTTCGTATCTGGTCTGTAACTTTGTCATGCATAAATGTATTTTATAAAAACTTACTACAAATGATGAACATAACATGACAACATGTCCTGAGTAAGACCCACACTCGTATCTCAAAGGTCAAGGTCACACTTTCAGTTTGTTTGACAATATTTTAAATCTGTGTGAGATTTCGTGTCCGGCCTGTGACACAGCACTATCTAGATCTGTCTATTCAGTTCATCAGATGCAGAGCTTGAAATTTCTGATAAAGCTATTTGTCCTCCATTTCCAACATTTTTAACTGAATGCTTATTAAAATTCAAAGAAATATATTAAGGTCTGTTCCCTAAAACTTACTGGTCCTGACCAATTGTTCGCTCGTTATGGCGAGTGGACAAATGGAATTTTCCAGCCCTGAAATGTAATAAAAAACTTAATATAACTGACCATGTATGATAATCAATGACTATAGAATTGAATAAAAACCTGTGTACAGACAACAGAACTAGGAAAGTCGGAATGAATGGCTGCAATTTGATTAATTAAAATTGCATTTTTTAAAGCAGTATTGATAAAAGAAAAGAAAACAAGCTATTAATTTAATGTTGGTGTGATATCTATCCTTAAAGACTTTAAATGATGCAGACTTGAAAATCTAATCATGTTTCTATAATTTAGACAGATTGCATTTATATGCATGATATCAGCAGAGACATATAAACATATAATTATGTCTCTGGTATATCAGTAGTGAATTTTGATAAGTTTATAATTTATTCATTAATCTACCATTGCTCCAGATAAGCGCTATTTGGGGATATTTAAGCATTAAAATTTCTGAATTAAGCATTGAAAATTAACTTAAGGGGTAAAATAACCATTGGTTATTCTCAATTTCAGTGTTGTTTTAAATGACAATTTGATAAGAATGTTCATTTTTACCCTTAACATTTTGAAAATAAGCATTGCATACTAATTTAAGGGGTTAAATACGCATTTGAAGAAAAGCTTATTTAGAGCACTGCTATATGTATCGGATCTGCTGTCAAAATGCTTACATGGTATTAAACATAAAAAACAATGTTATACATCAAGTGAATGGTAACATAAGTGGGTGGAGCATATAACTGATAATAAATAATGGATGTGTTATCTCCCTGTATTGAACTGGACATCACAAGTGAAAATGTAAGCGAGTTCCTGACGGGATTGTAAATCCCGGCTGGAATTTTGCGGGAAAGATCATTTGACCCAGGATTCCGGTTATAATAAACTTGGAAAATAAACATTAAACCAGGATTTTTCACATGAGCGGGATCCCAGTGTGATTTTTTTTATCTTGGAAATCCTGGGATTAAAAAATCCCGGAGTTTCTCAAATTAGATATACATATCATTTTTAGAACAACACACACACAAACATAAAGGTTTGAATATTAGATAGTTTTATGGACTTCAGGTCGTCCTAGATTTTAAAGTTCATTGGTATGTATAAACAATGTACTGTACTAACATCATGACTTTAACATTTTGTGTTGTAAATATTATTCAAATTTATATATTCCTTTATTAATAATTAGAGCATAGTGATTAAATAAAATTTCCTATTGTATTTTAGCAGACAAATTGGCGATAATTGGATTAACAACTTGATCTGGCGTGACTGTTTGAGGTTATCTTTGGAAAGACTTGTCTTTGGCAATGGTGCAAAAAAAATGTGGTTAATCATTTCAAACTTGGCTCACTTTGTATCACCACGGATTAAAATATATAACGTTCAATAACAGATACATAAGCTAGTATAAAGTTTATATTAATTTATTTTAACAAAGAAAGTTCAGAGCTTACATAAGCCACTCCGGTACTTGCTTTTTGGGTAGAACCAATACTAGTGTTTTTTTGTTCTGTTACTATTTTAATTTAACAAGGCAAAATAATATTTAGCTCTATAAAGTGGCCTGTTAAAATGGGACTCTCTTTGCTTATTTAATTTCAGTAGTATGTTAATATGACATCTATTTATAGATACATATAAATTACTTTTTTTATTATTTTACCATTTCATGCTTCAGGAAAAGTAATGGCCTAGACTGGGTCTGACACCACCAGAATGATAAATTAATCATTAAACGGTAATGTATTTTAATATAGCATTTTGTATTGTTAGGATAAATACACCTAACCAGTTCAGTAACCTGGTTATTGTGCATGCTATGTGCATGCAGCTGTTACAGTAAGCGTTGTATTGGCCTATATAGTTTTGCTGATGAAGTAACTTTCATTCAACATGAAGCATGCTCACCTTGTCTTGTATTGGGGTTTATATATAACCAGCGACACTTCATCTATGTAACAAGTGGCTCTTGTGTATACATGCCTCATGGTTATGTCATGTTTTCTCATCTTACCTGTATCATGCATAATAAAAAAAATTATAGTATCTTTCTTACAGCTGTTAAATGTTGTGTCTGCTGATATATATATACAGTCTAACTTGTCATTGCGGCCACATCTTATAAGCGGTCACCTGTGTTAAGGGGCCACTTCAAAATCCCCCCTGTGTAAATTGCCTATATAAAATACATGTATTAAATGGTCACCTCTTTAACACGGCTAGTGGCCAGTCTATTTCATCCCAAACAATACCCTTAAGCAGTCAGGTGTAAGTGGTCAGATGTAGTGGCCGGCCCTTATCACTTAGCGGTCACACCTTTTGGCTGGCCGCTATTCCGACCATATTGTATAATCCCGCAATCAATTAATGCTTCTGCTACTAAAAAAACACAGAGTGGTCTAGTGGTAGAGCATCCGCCTTATATGCAGAAGGTCGTGGGTTCGACCCCCAACCAGGACATAGCAAAGACTTTAAAAATGGTACTAGTACTAGAATGGAAAGTTCTAGGTCTGGTCGGCCAGGTGTCAGTATAATGTGACTGGGGGTGGGGAGGGAGGTATCATACCATGTGTCTGTACATGATACTCCAGTGTGATAGCGATCAGAATACTGTCTCAAGTAGACACCGTCACGATATGACTGAAAAATTGTTGAAAGCGACGCTCTCCCTTGAATAGTGAAAAATGACATATATATATATTGATTTTGTACCCACCGTTTTAATTGAATCCTTGCCAAACAGATTTTTAAATTGGCCGAATTGGATGAATATTGCTGGAGTCGTTGAATTGTTAAACACAGCATTATATACTAGTTTGAGCACTCAAACATGCAATTTTTATCAATCCTCTTTTAACTAGCACAATTGTTAAATAATCATAGTGTATTGGATAAATTCTTGGACTGGCCAAATCAGATTATGAATGTTAGAGTTGTGGCCCTTGAAGCATCAGAAATTGTGTTATTAAACTTGTGCCCTCTATCACTCACAGTTTTCATTTCATCTTCACTAAATTAACTCAATAGTTTACTGTTATATTTACCAAATTATCCAAGATGAGTTATTAAACTGGCAAAGTTAGATAAATATTGTTGGAGTAATGACCCTTGAATTTCTTTACATGGTGATAAGACTTCTATTTCACCACTCTAATAATTTTTTTGTAGAAAAGTAGCCTGTAAGTGCACTTTGGGAAGTAACTGAATAATTTAACCTACTGCTATTACTGCAAAACCTAACTTGTACCATTTATGTCAATGCATCATGACAATGATTTAGGATAGGGAACTTGTTTCTCTCTGCTAAATGTTGATAAAATAGGACGTAAAGAATTAATAATTTGGCAAATTAATCATCCAGATTTGACAGGCAACTGATTTCTTATACATAAAATGCAAGTTGTATGTAACCTTGGCTATTTTGTAATGTTTTAACCCTTTACTCCATAGATACGCGTTTTCCTGCACCAATCACAGAAGGCCTTTGAAAACAGTGCAGGAAGAGTTGCAGGAACGAACAATCTGAACACTTCCTGCACTGGTTTCCACTCTGTCAGTTAATATAAACATAATTCACCCATTGCTGATATGTGGTGATTTAATGCTTTCAATTTGGAGGAGTTCAAGAAAATGCTTATGGAGCAAAGGGTTAAACATGAATTAAAAACATCACAGTTTGAAGTAAAATTTCAATTACTTTCTTGATTTATTAGTTGCAGTATACAAATGTTGCAACATTCCAAACACAATTAGCTGGAAATGGTTCCATTTAGTAGAGAATTTCATTGTGCAAAAAAAAAAATTTGAGATGAACAGAAGTTGGGATACATGAAAGCAAGATTTCATAACATCTTGATCTGTTTCTTTTCCTTCTCTATGTCAGTCGTTGATGATGTTAAAGGTTGTGTTCTGCATGCATGACTATCCATATTTAATGCAATGTTAAGCTAAGCCAAGTAAAGTGAGCGACCTAAAAATATTTAGCAGGTGATTTTAGAAAATGTTGATGTTTGTTTAGTTTGCCGTGCCATTTATTGAGTGTTCACTGACGTTGATCTGAGATTCAGCCAACAAGAGAAGGGTCATCAAAACCAGTGAACTGGAACAAGATGGAGCATATTAATATGTTTCTGAAGCAGTTGTAAACTTTAATAAGAAATAGAGTTTGGTGTCTAAAGTTCTGGTATTTGCTGAATTGCAAAAAAACTAACATTAAAACAAATATTTACATGGTTTGCAAGTACTTCTTTTTTCTGTTAACGGGAAAGAGGCCTTACAAAAACAAATAATGTTGCCGTGCTATCTTGACAAATTGGAGATTTTTTAAGTAGTGTAATGTTTGTCTCTGTCTTAATAGAACTATAATGTAATCACAATCAGATGAGGAAATGCCATAATCTATTGAATTGAGTATTCAATTGGTTAGGGGGGGAAAGGCCAAAGATAATTGAAGAAAAAAAAGGAATTTTTCAGGTTAAAAACTAAAACCATGATCACCTGGCTACTTTTCTTAGAATTACGATTATAAGTATATGTTGGTGAAACAGGAGCCAGGCGTCTAAAAAAAGAAAAGAACTAGTAACAAAATTTAATGCTAGAACATTATTTACTTAAAAAAACATATATACATGACTTTCATGCAAATAAATATTTGAAAATGAAAGTTTACATCCTGCTTGTATTTAAAGTATACATCTTATATAATTTATATACATATAACTTTATGTAGTTAGGTTGAATAAACAGAACTTGTGAAGATATCACGCTTAAATTGTGCTTTTCGGGCATCTCGGGCATCCTCATGGCAGAGTTTTTTTCGGGAAATTAGGAAGAGGCCGAAGCAGTCGTGATTGTGGTAAAAACAGTGCACTTCAGAAAAAAATGGGATTTTTTGAAAACTTTCACTTCCTAGAATGTAACACTGTAAAAATAATTTTCTAACCAGTTATTATCAGATATTGTGATAATACTTCATATTCAACAGGGTTTTTAATACAGGTAGCTGAATTTAGGCCACTGTTTGAAAAAATTAAAAAGTCTGCATGGGGGACAAGTCTCTGTGGTTGAATAAACCTTTGTTAAAGGGATAATAATGGCAAGTTACACAAACACGCTGTAAATTCAGACTTTTCCAGTATGCAGTTTGCACAAAATAATGCTTATGTAATGACGTATAACCTTTATTTACTTGAAAGTTATCAAATTAACAGTAATTGAATATTGGCCAAAACTTTAATACATCCCGCAATAAAGTATTGCGCAATGTTTACATTGAACTCCGTAAACTTCCCGAAGTAGGCCTCGAAAACGAGCACGGGAACGAGTCTTCACGATGATTAATCAGAAATCCGAAAGCGGTTCGTTGAAAATGGCAAATGTAAACAAAAACAAAAATGTGGCTTCAGAAACCCGATGTTTGTAATAAAAAGGTTATGCAATTAGACGGGTATATCTCTAAGTTATAAGTGTATCTTCATGCTGGGCGTGTGTATTTATGACAGGGAATTGATGGTAATATGCCAATATAATCCCTTTAAGCCTGATAAAATAAAGTGTGGATGAACAGCTTTTTCATTGTATCTGTTTGCTGTCCAGTGTCTTGGGAGATGTGAAATAAAACATCATCAAAAAGCTCCTAGAGCAGCATTATGTCGCACTAAGCCTTTGTGATGCTATGACTATATATATTATGCATATTGCGTACATGTTAAAATGTAGATAAAAGGAGTTACTATATGGACAGAATCAATACAGATTATGAGATACCTAATTTTGATAGCAGGCATTCCTTTTAAAAATAGTCATTTCTACATTTTTATAATCATATTGCTTTGATGGGATTATTTTAGCTTTTCTGGAATGACAGAATTTGTACTGTTTAGTGTTTCTGGAATGACAGTATTTGTACTGTTTAGATTTTCTGGAATGACAGAATTTGTACTGTTTAGCGTTTCTGGAATGACAGTATTTGGACTGTTTAGCTTTTCTGGAATGACTGTATTTGTACTGTTTAGCTTTTCTGGAATGACAGTATTTGTACAGTTTTTCATGATAAACATACAAAACAATCTGACCTGTGTCATACAATGTTGATATTTTTCTTTTGTAAAATTTTATCTTCCAACTAACCATATGTTTAATTACATATAACCCTTAAGGATGATACATTTTGTTATACAAATATGCAGTTTTAATGTATTGTTTATATATTCCTCTTTGGTCTAAGACGCTTATGTCTAATAACTACTTGCCTCTCTCCGGTGAGGTCGGGGGTTTGAGCCCAGTTCAGTTTTAAATAATTCTTTGAAAAACTTTCCAGTTACTTGCGGGAGAAAAGGGCTTCTTCTGAGGTTTTCCTCCACAAATAAACAGAATATACATGTACAATATTTAACAAGTCATTTGTTGAAAATGGTTACAAAGTCAAAGACTTATAAACCAATAACACAAATTTAAAACAGTTTACTATCACGTTAATATACCTGAGCCTACCTGGAGACTAAACCAGTAAAGTTAAAGATTTTGATTTTTAAGGAAGTACATTAATTAATAGAAAACCTTCATGCAAAGATTGTCATGTTTTCAAAAGTACACAAAAAAAACTTAAATACATATTAGAACCTTATTTTATAGGGCAGTGTGTCTTATTATAAAAAATTACAGGGAGCCAAAAATCTGAGTTGTTTGACAATTCAATATAATATGTCCCATAATTTGTTCATACTTCTTTATAATGCAATTACTCCATATCAGCATAGACATGGGCCATGACACAGTATAACATATTGGAAACAAGCCAGCTCTTTTTTCTCGCCTGATTGAAGTTAGGTTGACATACCTGGAAGGATTTGAAAGAGAGACGAATAATATTTGAATAATGAGTAAATTTTAAGTATTTCGTCATCAGACCTAAAATTGTTAAGTGTGCTTTGGATGGGTTTGTGGTTATAGGAGTTAAATTTTGGAACAGTGATAATTTTTGTGATTGATGTCAGGAGTTGGTCCGATTAATCCATTTTCATTATTTATGGTAAATAATTTAATCTCTTTATTCAGGTATGTAATTATTGTTAACTATTACTTACAGTTGATCTGGTCCTCTGTGGTGGAATGGTCTATGGTTTAGTGACCACTTACCTCTCAGGACTCGCACTAAGACCAGCTCAGTTCAAAAACTTAATGTGAAAGAGTTCACCAGTTACTTGCGGAATGCAGAACTATGTATATTTTTTTAAACCTGGCATTCTGAGGTCTACAACCTAATATGTAACATAGCATATATGATGAAAATAGCTTTAAACTATATTCATATTTTTTTTACAAATGTTAACTTGCAAAAGATACATGTATGATATGTTACAGTAATGTAACAAACATGTAGTAACATTGTGTATAAAGTGTTCTTAATACTTAGCTATATACATGTAGAACATTATTTCTTACTTGTTTTTGCAATAAAATAAGCTAAATATATTTAAAATAAGTAAATATTTGACTGGCTCAAAATCATCCTCTTTGTCTGTATAGTTATTCTTCCGACATAACTTTGTATAAAACGAGTTGCTATATATATTTGACACTATACAGGTTATGTTACAGTACCCAGTTAAGATGTAAGTGTTTTAACAAAATAGATTTTGTTGTCTTAACTGCATAAAATTCAAATATGTGGATGTTTGAAGTTTGGTGCATTTTCCAACACATTTCAGATTATGTGTATGTGGCGAAAGGGAGATGTTTTCTTCTTAATCTGGGTTACTCAGTTCTATCATTTATATGGCCCTGTCAGAGTATGTATTATGAGGGAAAAATGCTCCACTCACAACGTTGGGACAGTAGTAATCCATGATGTGCAGTTGTTGTAGATATGAACAAAATGCCAAATGAAAGTGAATACTTTTTAATAAGATGTTTAAAATGTAAAGTATGATATTTACAAAAGTATGCACAGTCTATGTAGTATTCACAAAGAAAGTTATAAAGTTACACAAAATAATATCAGGTATTAGATGGTCACTAAGTTAAATTAATTATAACTTTAAGTCCTTATTTCACTTTGAATATTCACTTAGTTCACAAAGTCCTTAATTTCCAATTCACTGCCTTTTAATCACAAAGTTCTGTTTATGGATCACAAAGTTAATCAATTGAATTATTTTTGAATAACAAAGTTATAACACAAAGTTTTTCCTATTTTCTACACAAAGCTATCCTATATTCTTATTCTCTTTAAATGTTTATTTTCATAATGTTTATATTCTATATATACCAACAAAGTTATTGTTTACTTTGAAGGTGTGAACATGGCATCAAAGACTTCCTTCTCATCAAGGTGTAAAACCATATGTCAAAGGGGAAGTGATAATTAATAGTGATTAAACAAATAATACAATTTCCTGCTTTGAACATATTGAGTTAATTGATATAGTTAAGTTGGCATATTTGAAATTTTAACAAAATATTAATTGTAGATTTAACAAATAATGGTAATATGTTCACTTTTGCTAATTAAATATTTACATCATGCACACAAAGACAATCATTTTAATATTAAACATGGTGTGACATAAAGGTAGAGACAGAAATATCTGAAAGTCAAATTTGCTTCATAATAGTTGTGACATCCTGGCGATACATACTATAACAGTTATCTCTAAACATATGAATGTTCAACCCGTCATCCTCTAAAAGACAACATTAAGTACTAACCAGGAAACAGACTTGGAGTTTTAGAGTCGGGAGAATCCTTTCTTCTTACTTCCCTGTCCCATTTACTGGTGGAATAAGACCTTAGAATGAAGATGAGTAGAACAACCGTCTTTCAATAAGTAACTGGCAAACTTTCTCACAGAAAGTTTTTGGAGTGAGTGGGACTTGAATGAACCTAAAACCTTAGCAATGAGAGGATCATCATGTTGGGATGGCACCTTAGACAAATTTTGTTGTCTTCACTGCATGAATATTGTATAATCTGATGTATTTGTATCACAATATACTTACTTGCTTAGTGCAGTATTGTATTATTGCACTGCCTGGTACTAACTGTTAATTTCTGTGTTAGATGTAATACAGACCTGTATATGTTGACAGTTCTGTTGTACCCTTTGTGTATAATAGTGTCATTTACATTTGTATCAGATTCTATCTTTATACCCATCATAATGTCTCACAATGGGGACAGGACAGGGCTTCTCAAATTTCACCAAAGCATATAAATTATATAGGCATGTGTCTCACCTTATATTTATTATTGTATTTACTCTTGTATTAATTTAAATTAGAGTGTAGTGGTGTGGAGTGGGAACATTATACTGAGTCCATGCCTCATTGTGAACTTTATACCGAGTCAGTGCCTCATTGTGAACAATATATTAAGTCAGTGCCTCATTTTGAACATTATACCGAGTCGGTGCCTCATTTAGAACATTATACCAAGTCCATGCCTCATTTTGAACATTATACCGAGTCGGTACCTCATTTAGAACATTATACCAAGTCCATGCCTAATTTTGAACATTATACCAAGTCAATGCCTCATTTAGAACATTATACCAAGTCCATGCCTCATTTAGAACATTATACCAAGTCAGTGCCTCATTTTGAACATTATACCAAGTCCATGCCTCATTTAGAACATTATGCCAAGTCAGGGCCACATTTAGGATATTATACCAAGTCCATGCCTCATTTTGAACATTATACCAAGTCAGTGCCTCATTGTGAACAATATACTGAGTCAGTGCCTCATTGTGAACAATATACTGAGTCAGTGCCTCATTGTGAACAATATACTGTGTCACTGCCTCATTTTGAACATTATACCAAGTCAGTGCCTCATTTTGAACATTTTACCAAGTCCATGCCTCATTTTGAACATTATACCAAGTCAATGCCTCATTTAGAACATTATACCAAGTCAGTGCCTCATTTTGAACATTATACCAGGTCCATGCCTCATTTAGAACATTATACCAAGTCGGTGCCACATTTAGGATATTATACCAAGTCCATGCCTCATTTTGAACATTATACCAAGTCAGTGCCTCATTGTGAACAATATACTGAGTCAGTGCCTCATTGTGAACAATATACTGAGTCAGTGCCTCATTGTGAACAATATACTGTGTCACTGCCTCATTTTGAACATTATACCGAGTCAGTGCCTCATTTTGAACATTTTACCAAGTCCATGCCTCATTTTGAACATTATACCAAGTCAGTGCCTCATTTAGAACATTATACCAAGTCAATGCCTCATTTAGAACATTATACCAAGTCAGTGCCTCATTTTGAACATTATACCAAGTCAGTGCCTCATTTTGAACATTATACCAAGTCGGTGCCTCATTTTGAACATTAAACCAAGTCCATTCCTCATTTTGAATAAAGTACTTTTATTGATGTGATGTTGTGTATTATTATTAAGTGGGTATCACCATGTTAGTCTGGCTTATGTAGGCATTATTGATGCACAAATTAGACAAGGTCACAGTTGGGAAAAAAGTAACTTCACAATTCAGTTTAGCTTTTCAATCAATTCATAAATTGTCTTAAAGCCACTTTTTCATGAATCTGGTGGGAAATATTAATTTGGGTTTCATAGAAACAAATTTGTTATGAAGGGTTTCGCGTTGTATTGGATCACGCTGTGTTGAGACTGCAGTATTTATCACCCCATTAATGCAAAAAGCACCTTATTGCTTATGGACCTATATATGTGATTATATGCTAATTTGCATACTACTGCTTTTCATAACTTTTTTCCTAAAATAAATTAAGAAAATGGTTTGCACCAAATGAAGATGTTATAAATAAATATTAAATACCTTTTGACAGCATCTTATTTCAAGTGAACACAAAATAGTATGCTATTCGATCTTATATATTGAATGAAACATCATGTTTGATGCTGTTTCTATGATGCAGTGTGGTATAACAGTACATCGGCTAAGATCAAAGGCATAGTGCATTGGTGAAATGAATGTGAAAGTCCTTGAAAGTGATAAGTTCGTGTCATTTCTTTTGAAAAACAAGATACACTGGATTGTGTAGTAAATATATACTTTAGAGTTGTTGTATGGTGTTTAGCGTCACTTTCAACAATTTTTCAGTCATATCGCGATGGTGTCTACTTGAGACAGTATTCTAAGCGCTGTCACACTGGAGTATTATGCCGCAGGCACATGATATGATACCCCACCCAGTCACATTATACTGACACCGGGCTGGCCAGACCTAGAACTCTCCTCTAAATGCTGAGTCTTTGGTATGACCCGGCCGGGGATTGAACCCACAACCTTCTGCATGCAAGGTGGACGCTCTACCACTAGACCACGCAGCAGTCTTATACTATAGAGGAAATGTATCAATTAACAGATAAAGCAAAAGATGTATTTAACCGGTATGGAAACTTTATGTTACTACCAAATATAAAATATTGAGTTTATGTTGGTGATGTATCCGTAAACTTTTGTGGACAACCTTTGTACCATAACTATGTCTTTCACCAGACTAACTGACAGCAGTTTTGTTCATGTTTAAACTCATTTTTTTTATGTAAATTTAAGTATTACCATATTTCATCAGTTTGGTTTAAACATATTTTATTTAAAATATTTTACTGTAAACAATTTTTTCTAAAGGATTTGAATGAAAGACGAGCTTCTTAATACAATATAATTACACAAAAGACAGTTGGAGAATTTCAGTGTAGTGTATAAAATAACAACTTAAAGTCAAACTTTATATGTAAGATAAGACTAATTATGCAAACAACTTCCATCTGGCAACAAAACGAAATTGGTACCAGGTTTGATCACTTTCATTATTAATATTATAAATGAGGCAAACACATAACACTGAATGGTATATCGAATTATATTAACAGCACAGTCTGTCAAAGCTGTGTTCACTTCCATTGATTGATTGATTGATCATTATTAAACTTAATTTTTACTGATGCAAACACATTTTGGTTTGACAACAACTTGATCCCAGGTTTTTGTGAAACTGGTTACTGATCATATTATCAAACATTTAAAGGGTGTTACAATAGAGTCTTGGGAAATAATTCCTTGCTATTGGTAATGGTTTAGTCCAAATTATATGAAGTCAGTTGGATTATGGATCAATTTTATTGCGGCATAATTAAACGGATCTCAGCTGGTCAGCAAAAGGACAATTTTATGATTTTAGTCCATGCAATTTGGAAACTATCTGGATCAATTTTTTATCAGATTTTGAAATAAAATCAGGTTTGGACAAAAAGAAATCCGTTTATTTTAGAAGTCCTTGGTCTAGATATAATTCTATTATTCATAACCTGATACAAGAAACTTTAATTTTATGTCGGATGTACAAATATAAACACTAGCTGTAAAGCTATTTGCAGACATGTAATATGTTATCTAGTCAAAATATACTTTTTAAAAAAGTGTCTCATGTAACTGGTATGTAACATGTGATATAATGGTTGTTCAATCCCTTGCCAGGAACATACGCAGTGTCCTTGAGCGATATAGTTTACCCCTATATTCTACCCAGAAAAAGCTGTTAGTTTAAGTAGTTGCAGTTTCACATTTTATTGAATGTATACATATCATCATGGTCTTAATGCCATTTTGATATCAAAGTTGAAAGTATTCATTTCGCTGATCATTTAATCTATTTAATTAACAGTTTACAGGCAATTTATTCATCCTTTTTTCCAAACTTATTATCATGTACTAATATTATGTATGGTTTTGTATTTTTTTTTTTTCATCGCTATACATGAACTTAAATCTGATCTCCAGATTTATTGTTTGTTTTCACTATATATTGTGAAGTTCTACATCTATATCTATACGCGTTATACTTAATCTTATCAGTATTCACATATTTATATTTCAGTGTGTACCTTACTTTCTGTGATAATGTGACTTCTGCCACGTGACAGTTCCAGAGACGACCATGTAGCTTCCTAATCCAAGTTGCACATTAAAGTTAGTGGGCATGCCACTGGCCAGTTTTACAAGTTTACTATGCAGTCAAAACTGGGGGGTGTATCTTCGATGGAACAAGCTGTACCAGAGAGTTGCCCAGAAGATGCACACTCCAATTTTTTGCACACTATCTCAAAGACCTTAGTGTCGGTGGAGTTGCTGACTGACATGAGATCATCTCGGACACGTCAGTCGACGCGGCGTGTCATCCTCAAAGCCAGCATTACCTCAGTCATCCTTCTCTCTATAGCTTTTATCATCACGTATAGTGTCCTCCTCTCCTATATCAGTAACAGAGCGCCAATGATGAGACGTCATGACGACTCGGTCCATAAATCAAAATCTGGAAAACGGAATAAGCTGTTGCCCCGTCCTTTTGAAGTGTTTGGCAGGGATCAGGTGTTCAGGTTTACAAAAGATCAGGTCGTTAAGTGGAATATAGAAAAATTTATTGATGTGTTCAATGAAAAACCATATTGTCTAACGGAAAGTAAAATAAGAATTTTGATTACCTCGGCACCTGAAAACTCTGATCGAAGGAATGCTATACGAGAAACCTGGTGTAATCCATCTAATTTCAATTTAGCTAGCCATCCATGGCAATGCATATTTCTTATAGGGCAAAGTTTTCATCGTCCATCAAATATTATCATAGAAAGTGAAATTGCACAGCATCATGATATATTAATAGGCAGCTACGTAGACTCGTACAGAAATCTCACTGTGAAGATAATGCACGGACTTCATTGGGTGAGCAGTATGTGTCCGAGTGACTTTGTGATGAAGACTGACGATGATGTTTATGTGAATTCTCAATTGTTGTTTAAATTGTTAACTAAGAATACTCCGAATAAAGACGCCTACATAGGCTTGGTTGTGCAATCTACAGAAAAACTGCGCGTTATACGTAACCCTCAGAGTAAGTGGTCGGTAACTTACGAGGAATTTGCAGAATCTCATTATCCTCCTTATGCCATTGGCATGGGCTACCTTTTATCATTAGACGTTGTGCAGAAAATGGTCAATGTAAGCCGTTACGTTGTACCTTTTTCCAACGAAGATGCATATATAGGTGTTCTGGCAGACAGGATTGGTATAGAACCGTACAGGAGTGGGAGGTTTACCTTGACTGGTTCAGGGTTGCGGATGTGTAATTTTTTGTATCTAGTGGTTGTTCACCATATTACTGCTGAAGAACAATATAAACATTTCAAAACAAACGAGGATGCATATTCCAAGTGTTTTTACGGCCCGGCGGATGAGGACAGTTCATGGTTATAGCAGGAAGTGTTCTAAAGGTAAGATTGATTTATTGATGGATTGATTGAATATTTAGCATAATTTTTTTGCCATTGAGAGTAACAGATGATTATAATTTAGCTTCTCTTTCCTTGGATCCTGAAAGGTTAACCGGAACTTGAGCTCACCCATCTTGGTCAGTACCTGATAACTTTCCCACTTGTATCAGTGGAGAGAGATGATTATTATGATGAGACCCGAATGCAGTATATAGATCATCATGGATACTGAGACCAAGCGAAGATTCAAACTTCCGATCCCTGAATTATAGCCAGACTTTTCAAGGTTTTCAAGAAATAGGTTGTCCTATTAACCCTTTACTCCGTAGATACATGTTTTTAGCACCAATGACAGAATGCCTTTGAAAACAGTGCAGGAAGAGTTCAGATTGCTTGTAACGAGCAATCTGAACACTTCCTGCACTGTTTTCCACTCTGTCAGTTAATTTAAACATAATTCACCCAATAATTCAAAAGTCTTCTATATTAGTTGTCCAAAGGTGTTTATATGAAGTAAAGGGTTAAGCATGTTTATATTGTAATTGGGGTGGTAGCTTTTATATTGAGCCATGTGATTTGTTGTTTCAAGATCACTTACTTCTTACTGTTCTTAACCTGTAATGTGTTCAAATTGAAGTTAATCACCAATCTTATCTTGAAAAAAGATATACTATTGTATAAAACTACATCAAAAAAATATTTTTATCAATATTAGAGGCAGTCTGATAAGGTTGTTAATATGCCTACATTTGATTTGAAAGTTTGAAAGATTTATCTTTCTGACCTGCATTTAATACCAAGAAAACAAGACCAACAATCTACTGACCCTCAATGATGTTATCTATGTGTTCTTGATAGTTGAAGCATAGTTTTTAACTATTTGTCTTACTTGTGCTGACAACTTGCTTTTGCTCTCAACCTGCACAGAGGATCTGGGCTTTGATTCCCGGCTCTGACCACATCCCCACACCCCTAACCCCAAAGATATTGGGCTTTAATTGATGGCTCTCAATCCACTCAATGGAACTGGGCTTTAATTCCTGACTGTTATTCCAACTAGTGAAATTGAGCCCTGAACCCCCTCAGAGTAACTGGACTCTTGTTTCTTCCTCTCAACCCTCACAGAGGATAGGTCTGGGCTTTTAATTCCCAGCTCTCAATCTACTATGAGGAAGTGGACTTTGATTCCCAGCTCTCAATCTACTATGAGGAACTGGGCTTTGATTCCCAGCTCTCAATTTTCTATGAGGAACTGGGCTTAGTTTCCCAGCTCTCATTCTACTATGAGGAACTGGGCTTTGATTCCCAGCTCTCAATCTACTATGAAGAACTGGGTTTTGATTCCCAGCTCTCAATCTACTATGAGGAACTGGGTTTTGATTCCCAGCTCTCAATCTACTCTGAGGAACTGGGTTTTGATTCCTAGCTCTCAATCTACTATGAAGAACTGGGTTTTGATTCCTAGCTCTCAATCTATTATGAAGAACTGGGTTTTGATTCCTAGCTCTCAATCTACTATGAGGAACTGGGCTTTGATTCCCAGCTCTCAATCTACTATGAGGAACTGGGTTTTGATTCCTAGCTCTCAATCTACTATGAAGAACTGGGCTTTGATTCCCAGCTCTCAATCTACTATGAAGAACTGGGTTTTGATTCCTAGCTCTCAATCTACTATGAAGAACTGGGTTTTGATTCCTAGCTCTCAATCTACTATGAAGAACTGGGTTTTGATTCCCAGCTCTCATTCGGCTATGAGGAACTGGGCTTTGATTCCCATCTTTCAATCTACTATGAGAAACTGGGCTTTGATTCCCATCTCTTAATCCACTGTGAGGAACTGGGCTTTGATTCCCAGCTTTCAAACTACTATGAGGAACTGGGCTTTGATTCCTAGTTTTCAATCTACTATGAGGAACTGGGCTTTGATTCTTAGCTCTCAATCTACTATGAGAAACTGGGTTTTGATTCCCAGCTCTTAATTTACTATGAGGAACTGGGCTTTGATTCTTAGCTCTCAATCTACTGTGAGAAACTTGGCTTTGATTCCCAGCTCTCAATTTACTATGAGGAACTGGGCTTTGATTCCCAGCTCTCATTCTGCTATGAGGAACTGGGCTTTGATTCACATTCAACCCACCCAAAGGAGCTAAGCTTGTAAATGGCTAATATAATTTTGGAAAAAATGTTTTGGTTTACATTGAATATTGAGGTTTGAAAAGAGCCAATAATAAAGCTGTATCAACTGCAAGATTTTGCATTTTGATTAACAAACAGCTTTTCAAACATTTTCAATATGCGCGTTACATGCTGGGTATCATATTATTATGAACAAAAGCCGGGCCCTCTTAGCTTGGTGTGTAACGCATATGACTATCAATCCAGGAGTTTTAAGTTCGAATCTCCACTCGGCCACAGTCTCCATGATGATTGATATACGACATTACGTCTCATTATCATACGTCTCTCACCGCTGAGATGCAGTTGGGAAAGATATCAATTACTTGCAGAGATTGAATGTGCTTGAGTACTGGTTAACCTTCGATGATCCCAGGAAGCAGTGGTTAGGTCAACTGATCATCTTTTAGCCCTCGATGATATAAAGATGACACTAAATATTCAATCAATTAATCATCATCAAGAGGTGTAAGTTTGGAAACTGTCCTAATATTCAAATGACTGTGTCGGTATATATTCAGATTACTGTCTCTCAGTAAATGCTGTGTAATTTTAAGATTTTATGTTATATTTTCCTTTCTTCAGTCACGACTTCAAGGGCACAGACCAGTATGTCCCATTTACACGAGGAGCGCTTTGAATAAAAATGTGAAACAGTGCTATTGAATTACAGATGTATAAGATTACTATTCTTTTGTTGAAATGTAGGACTTGACTCTTATTGTCAAAATATAAGATTTCTGTGGTCACTAATACAGGGTCATTTATTCATGTCATTGGCACAATAATATTAAAAAGTGTCACTTTGATTCAATGTGAAATGACATAATGAAGATTTAGGGTCCATTTTGATCAGATGGTCTAAGGCGCCATCTCAAGGGAACACATACCAAAGGTAGGGTTTTTACTCCGATCCATTCTGAGTGATTGTTCAACCCATAAAACTGATAAGTCATTACCATGATAATGTGCAGTGTATTGAAAATAGTGTTGAATCCCATTCACATATAATCAAGTGTTTCTTTTTCTTCACTGTCTTTTTTATGTCCAAAGGGTCATTAAATGTTACTCATGTCCGTTCATTTGTCCAACCTGTAAAAAATTGGTTCTGATCAATTACTTTTAAAAGGGTCTATGTAATTTAATTAATATTTTGTGTTTACCTGTATAATAATAAAATACCAGCCAAGAACAACAATTTTTACAGGAGCTTAATGTCCCCTTTTAAAATTAATTTTCAGTAAAAAAAATGATCCGATCAATAGTGTGGGCATTTGTGTTGACGGACACATTTTAGTCTTTCCTGTTTTAACCCTTCCTTCTTTTATTAAAAGAGAATTTTAATTAAATTGATGGATCCAGCATTTTGTAAAAAATATATAAGGTACTTTAAGGGATCATATATTAACCTGCATTAAATGGTTTATATTTATTGAAAAGAATTTTTTCAATGAATTTCTGTTATATGTTTTGTTTTATATTTGAATATATACAGATGCTGACCGCTTGTGCCAAAATGAAGACAAACAAGAACAATAAACCATGTGCTATATTTAAGCCATCTCTCAGTCAAGACAAGCATTCCATTGACACAGCTGACCAGAATCCAAGCTGCCGAGTTACACAGATCAACTCAAGATTTTTCACTGGAAACAAACTGATGTGGATTTTCCAAGGATTTTCTGTGACATTTTTTTCTACAATCATAATTTTTACTATTCCATTTTGTGTTCATATGTTTGACCATTGGTGAAACATAAATTTGCTTTATATGTAAATAATAGAAAGTTTTGTATAGAAATAGTTTAGCGAAAGGTGGAAAAATTAAAAGTAAACCATAAAAGTGCAATTAATTATGATAGCTTGAATGCAACTGATCATTTAGAAGTCATCTTAGGCAGAGTATTTATCTTCAAGTGAATTTCTGTTCAGACTTCTTTTCTCGTGTAAGATAAAGTTTTAAATTTAAAAGGTTGGAGATTATTTACCTTGTATTTATATTCATGTTTGTGCTAGATCAGTGTCTCATAGAAATAGTATTCCCATTTAAACTGACCTGATCAGGTGATTATTTTTGTCAATAAGTTCTGTTTGTTTAAAGTAATGCGTGTACCCACTTGCCAATGTAACACACCGTTCGACCTGGCCTATTATAAACTTTGAGTAAAATTATCAGACTTGAGTGGAGAGTTCAGAAAATTAGACTTTGTTATATAGGACTTGTTTTAACAAGGAAAAAGGGTATAAAGAAGTAAAAAATAAAAATCATGGTAAATTCAATTATGACTTAGTTTAACACATATTTACACCCATCCAGGAAGTCTGAATATAACAGTTGCATGGTTAGTTAGCAAGCATTAATTTTAAACAGAAAATGAATAGGTAGCCTTTATATCTTCGCATACGTCCTGTCTAGATTTTATGTTTTCCTAGTTATATAAAGTTCATATCAGTTTACAGACTTGCATATTAAATGAATACATTTTATCTTTATCACACACTTTACATATTTGGTTACGTTAATCTCAAGGATACAGTTTGTCTGACATTAATTGTACACGTGTGTGAGTAAGTGCAGTTATATTTTACAATGCTGTTTTAGAAATTTAATTTCTAAACAATTAAGATTTTATAATGAATTGATCAGTAGGATGGTGGGCAATCATGATTGAGACATAAACTGTTTATACCACAAAAGAAATAAAAACACTTTATTTAACCATGAAAACTTATTTTAGACCATGAATATATTCTTGCATGTTCTGCACTCCATGTAACAGTTTCATAGACGCCATGCCATGTGAAGCAGTCAGCTATGTACAATAGTCCATCAGCTAGCCAGGATATCGTCCAGATAAAAGCTATCTTTATTCTAAGAAACAATTATTCAATATTTAGGCCATTTGTTTTATTAATTAGATTTACAGATTTATTTATTTTGGAAATGTTGGGTTGTGTAGGAGGATGATAAAAATAAGAAGGTGAAAAGGAATGTTTGATACTACATACCATGTTTAAAAGAAATCAGCAAATCTCTTCTCTGAACTATAATTAACAATGTCCAAATAATACAATAAGATGGCACAGAGAGGTTTCTCTGCTGAAATCTTGAACTGAATGATTTACAGTTTTTTATTGTTAAATATTTCTGTAACTGCTATTTACAGCATTATAACTGTTAAATGTTCCCCTAACTGCTATTTGTATTTTGTTCAAAATCAAGATCAAGATTTTAGATTTTTTTGTTTTCATTTTGTCAAATGTTATAGTAGGAGAGTTTCTATGAAAATGAGGAAAAAAGAATAACTCTACCTCATACAAATGAAGGATAATAAGAGGTTAATGGCTAAATGTCAGTATCATACATTGTGAATGTACATCTGAAAAAAGATCCCAAATATCAGAAATACCATTGTTGTGATTTCATTTATATTCCTTTATTATATGATGTTATATAAATTATATAAATAGCTATGTCATGTTAGAATGTTGTGAAATCAGAAGCTTGAGTTGCTAAGTATACAGTTGTTGTGTTACAAGATGTAATTATGATAGAGTGTTTTTAACATAGACACTGATAGTACACATGCCTATGCAGACTAAATGTTACACGCGTGTAGATACGTATGTGTTGCCGAATTTGTTATTATTTTATACTTGCTATAAGCCATTCATCGGTATCCTTTATTCTTATTTTACTTTTTTTATCTTTAACGAAACTTTGTCAGTATTTTTTTTCTAATTATAGGTCTTAGCCTATACCCGTTTATTTTGTCCGAAACAATGCCATTATAAACTTCTTTTATGATTTATTATTTATGACAGTTGTTATTTTTGTAATTGTGTTTTGATAAAGTATTGCAGTATTTATGCCCCTCTTTTGTGGAAAAGTCTCAAACGGTTGTATTGCTAATTTTTAACCCTTTACTCCATAGATACGCATTTTCCCGCATCACAGAAGGCCTTTGAAAACAGTGCAGGAAGAGTTCAAATTGCTCGTAACGAGCAATCTGAACACTTCCTGCACTGTTTTCCACTCTGTCAGTTAATATGAAGATAATTCAAAAGCCTTCTATATTAGAGGTGTCCAAAGGCATCTATATGAAGTAAAGGGTTAAACAATATATTTCATTAACCTGGTTTAAGTTAATGTAGTGTTATATTTGGATGAAATTTAAGTGACTGACAATTTGTCCTACTCATGTCTTCATTCCCTAAACATGCTAAAAAAATGTGTCATTCATCATCAAAACTTCTACTGAAAAATTATTAATCACAATTAATGAGAATCATTTGTCTGCTATGTTTTATAAAGTGATGATATATTGCTGTGTTAGCAGCTAAGATTGTGAACGTGGAGAAAGCAGGGGAAATATGAAATTTTTGGGGATGAATGTAATAGTCTTTCATGGTTAATATAAGGTTGAAATAAGTGCATTGCAACCAGTGGTTTCACTGTTTTACAGGGGTCGTATTCACCAACCATTCCTGAGAATATTCTTGGAAATTCCAAATTTCAACCTTACATATCTGGTTCACCGTGGCCGATAGAATACCGAAATTGTGAGAGTTTATTTGACTATGCTAGGTGTCCCTATTGACTTCATTTCTAAATGTGTTTTTTTAAAATTCATTCTTAAGTCTAAGAATATGCTTTGTCGAGGCTCCTAACAAAACACTTTATACCAAGGATTGGACTTATTGTCCGATTCATTCCCCCATTGTTCATTCTGTTTCTTGTATATACATGTAGGGGTTAAGTTTGACATGTATTTGATGAGTGTTATTTAGAAGGTACTAGAGATGTCGCACACTGGTTTAATAGTAGATATCCTTTTCTTGCATACGGATAAGGATACTTGCATTTTGATTGGGGTTAGGTATTTCTATCTCACCCTAGAACCAAGATAAAATTCTCGGGCTGACATTGAAACAATCCAGATGACATAATGTAAAAGATGTATGATGTAAATCACATAATTAAACATCTTAAAAGCGACTGTTGTAAATTCTATAATGATAAATTAAGAAATTATTCAGTATGTTTGGTATGAAAGAAAAAGAATCATTCATGGCTTTTTGGTTTGGATAGAAAATTCCGTCCATTGGATAACTGTTGTTGCGGGAACTCGGCTGAGCCTCTTTGCTGCCAAAACAATTATCCCTCGGGAGGGAATTTTCTATCCAAACCTCAAACCCATGTAAGATTCTTATAATCCGGTATGTAACACGATGATTTCTCCCATACCAGGATTTTATTGTTTGATCAAATAAATATTTCACGGATTTGAGGTCAGGATAAACTCCCGTCCCACTGGATAACTGTTGTTTTGGACAAGGCTTTGGCTTTATCCTACAATAATAGTTATTTCAAGGGATGGAAATTTCTATCCAAACTGAAAAATCTATGAATGTTTTGTTTTTTCGTATCAAATTCTATAATTTACATCCTGTATGTTTTAATATTGTGTCAAAGCATGAGGAGAGTAAGAAAGGCATGTGGAGGGGTGCAGGATGAAACTGCCGTACCCAGAAAATAATACTTTAAAGATCCGTGTCAAGCATGCAAGAAATTTCTATCTCTTCCTACGAATTATACTCCTGCGCTGTGACCCCCCCCAAAAAAATGACTTAATTATAAGATTTAAAAATGATCTTTGCAAATAGATTGTGATGAATTAAATTAAAGTCACTATTCAGTATGTTTAAAATGGAAGAAAATTTTAGTATATGGCTTTTTTTAGTCAGATAGAAAATTCTGTCCCTCATTCTTGCCAAAACTGTTATCCTTCAAGAAGGGTTTTTTTATCTGAACCGCAAAGCCATGAAAGATTCTTAAATTTTAAAATGAACAAAGGGAGAGCACCCTTTGCTAGTCAATTCTGCATTTAAGTTTTGGGTAAAATTCTGTATTGAAATCTGCATGATTGATTTCTCTTTAAAGAAAAGAAAGATAAAAAAGAAATCAGCATAATCTATCTGCTCTACAGCTCCTTTATTGTTATTGGGTATTTTAGGGTAATGTGATGCTTAAATCTCATCCTATTTATCCAGTAGAAATTTAATTTTTTAATTTGATTTAACTCAAACATTGATATTTTATAAATAACCATAAGTCTTAGACCGCATATGAATTTGAATACAATTCAGGTTTGACTCGCAGGGGGAGTTCAATAAGTGTCTGTTAAAAACTTTTTTTAAATGTATTTTTTAAATATGATATTACATAGTATATACACATAACATCTTATCCATCTGATAAAATTCAACCTGTTCAGTAGAGCACCACAGGCTCTCATGGATCTCTTGTTTACACTAACAAGTAAGATCCAGAATACCCTAGCATCATACTTGCACAATAACATGTAATTCTTCAATTTTAATGTATTGATATTATTGATAATGATCTTTACATTAATTTCTCCGAATATCTTCATCAGACCACTCGATTGTTCTTTGATTTTCAGTTACTTTTACCGGGTTAAAAAAAATGCCGATATCAGCAAGTCCGAATAATTTAGTGAAAAAGTGATAGGGAACGCTTCATAAAAGTGTACCTTTAAGGTAGTAAAATAATGGAGTGAATGCTTGTGTTTATGACAAGTTATATGTTCAACTAAATGTGCTTTTTGTGTCACTGTCTCGTAATACTCAAGTAGTTTGCATGTCTTATCACACATACATTGTACTCTTATGTAACATAATTTATATTGCTTTACTAGGATTCTAAATAGCTGTGCTTGAAGATAAATTATAGACAACTTCACTATATTAGAATTCTAAACAGCTGAAACCTTGTTCATTGTAAACAATTTGCTGACTAGAATTCTAAATAGCTGTATTGGAGGTTCATTATATACAGCTCTGCTATACTAAATTCTAAACAGCTGGAGCCATGTTCATTATATACAGCTCTGCTATACTAAATTCTAAACAGCTGGAGCCATGTTCATTATACCCAGCTCTGCTGTAATAAAATTCTAAACAACTCGAGCCATGTTTATTATAAACGGCTCTGCCGTAATAGAATTCTAAACAGCTGGAGCCATGTTCATTATACACAGCGGTGCTGTAATAAAATTCTAAACAACTGGAGCCATGTTCATTATAAACAGCTCTGCTGTAAAAGAATTCTAAACAGCTGGAGCCATGTTCATTATACAAAGCTCTGCTGTAATAGAATACTAAACAGCTGGAGCCATGTTCATTATACACAGCTCTGCTGTAATAGAATACTAAACAGCTGGAACCGTGTCATTATAAACAGCTCTGCTGTAATAGAAAATCTAAACAGCTGGAGCCATGTTCATTATACACAGCTCTGCTGTAATAGAATACTAAACAGCTGGAACCGTGTCATTATAAACAGCTCTGCTGTAATAGAATTCTAAACAGCTGGAACCATGTTCATTATACACAGCTCTGCTGTATTAGAATTCTAAACAACTGGAGCCATGTTCATTATAAACAGCTCTGCTGTAATAGAATTCTGAAAAGTTGAAGCCAGGTTCATTATAAACAGCTCTACTATATTAGAATTCTTAACAGCTGGAGCCATGTTCATTATACACAGCTCTGCTGTACTATTATTCTGAAAAGTTGAAGCCAGGTTCATTATAAACAGCTCTACTATATTAGAATTCTAAACAGCTGGGGCCATGTTCATTATACACAGCTCTGCTGTACTATAATTCTGAAAAGTTGAAGCCAGGTTCATTATCAACAGCTCTATTGTACTGTAATTCTAAACAGCTGGAGCCATGTTTAATATAAACACCTTTGTTGTCTAGAATTATAATATAAAAAATATAGAATTATTATATAGAAAAATCAATTTTTTAGAGATTGTTGTAATAAAATCATTTAAAAATTTAGCCGAAGAACTAGACATCATGTTTTTTCCCCCTGTATATTAATATTTTGATCAAATTGTAGAGGTAGGTCTTGCTTTTTTTCTGCTGTTTAGAAACATTTTCTTAAGTTAAAGAGAACATGTTATTTAGAACAATTAGCTTATGAATGATGGTGTGCTGCAATCATTTCTAACTGTATATAGTTTGTTAACAGATTTATATTGAAATGAATCTTTATTGTTAATAGAATTAAAAGTGCTAAAGTTTTGTTTATTTAATATTATTTTTGTTTATATTTGACTTTGTCTTAAAATTGCAAAGTGTTTACAAAGTGCTCATAGATCTGTTTTATATTATTATTGAACTTGTGAAATGATTAATTGGGTAGAGCTAGAACAGTGTGGCAAACCCATGTCACATTTTGGTTTCACAGCCTGTTTTTAGCTCGCCAGGACGAAGTCCAAAGTGAGCTATTGCCAAGACCCCGGTGGCGGCGTCGGCGTCTGTAGACATGCAGGTTAAACTTTTGCGTTTAAGTTTAAGATATCTATGCAACCCTTTTTGGACTTAGACACCTAGGGGCGAGCTTTGTTGTCTTCTGACAACTCATGTTTAAATGTAAATCTCACTTCAGGGAAGATTTCCTTTTAAAGTTCTTAACACTGGACAGATTTTGGCAAAAAGTTCTGATAGCTCTGAAAAATAAGTGCTCGTCATGACATTGATGGTTGTTCTGATCAGAAAATTATATGAAATTTTGTGAATGAGCATCAACATTGTTTGTTATGATATTCTGTCTCAATTATTATAGTTAAGAAAAGTACTCAGATAATCATCAATGCCATGCAGGGTAGCACACATTTTCTAGAGGTGTTTGTTCTTTGTCTTTTCAAAATCCATTGGGGTACAAAGATGGGTAGCAAGCAAGTCTTATTTGACGTGCGGCCATTTATTGACTATTAATAGTTACTGATACCAAAAAAAAAGTGACATGGGTCTGCCACCCTGTATAAACAACTGTTTCATTTCAGTGTACATTAGGATTATTTTATTTCCATAATGTTAGTTGTTGTCATTTTCTTAAATATAGTTAATTGTTATAGTACTCCTTGACTTGACCTGAGAATTGTAAATAATTTTGTTCATTTTTCTCCTTTGTTTTTATTGCTGTGCAGTATGGCTTTATAAGTTGAAAAAGGGGAATGGAAATACATCATCAGATTTTTAATCTTACACAATGTTGTTGCATGATATGTTCAGATAAGTGAAAGAAATCTAGCTTGGAAAGTACGTAAAATGTAAATATTACTTTATGTGGTAATGAGCAAGTAAAAACTACAATTTAGATTTAAGCTGTGGTTATATAAGAAATAGCAGTAAAAACAAAGGAGACCAAGAATAGGAATCATGTTTATGATTCAGTATTTTTTTTATTTTTTAACCAGTGTGGTTCCGGCTAAGAATAGAATCACTGCCGATCTCTGCAGAGGGGTAGGAATCCTCCAAATGGGTGTCATGTTCATTTTATCTTTATTTGTCATGTTTACTATTGTGGTTAAATTATCAACAACATGTGTGGTTCCAGGGAGCCATGAGTGATGGCAAGAATAGGATCACTGTTGCTTATGCATGTTGTAAGAAGCGACAAATTGAGTAATATGATAGAATTTGCTGAAACTCTGCAGTTCTGCAGGTATCAAGGTTTTAGGTTCATTCCGCATATTCATTTGTTGATGTATTTTTTTAAATCTGTATGTTAGTTTGTTGTTTTTGTACATGTAGAGTGAACCTGGAATCTTCCTTCCTGTTGGCGTCGAATAACCTGTAATGTGTTGGTATGCTGTAAAACCCTATTCATTCATTCATTTTGAGATTTTCACCAGTAAATAATTTCTTATAAATTAATGAATTTCTTTGCTGTTATGTAAGGCAGGCATCTCCCATGGCTCATGTTTTCTAAATTGTTGAAACTGAGCAGGGATGAAGATCTTGGGCACTTTTCATGTTTTTGTGTATGAAAGGACAGTTAGCCTTGAATGTTCTTTCTAATATAGTCTTTGTTCATTCCATTTTTATATACATATATCAATATACGAGCTACATACTGTATTGACAAGGATTCGCAATATCAGTTTTATTTCCCATTGTAGTTTTTTACCACATCGCACACAGAATCTGTCTGCGCTTTATAAGATGATAAATTTCATCACGATCTGTCCAAAGATAACTGTCTTACTTATATAAACTTATGGTTAATGCACTGGTACTTCGGTGTATACTTAGATGAAATAACTTAATATAAATCGAAAAGAAATGCATAGATTGTTTATAATGTATTTTACTAGCATGGATTTCAAATCAAAACAATTTAATTCCTGTTATATAGTATAATTATTGGAGAATATAATCTCAGGATTTCATTAAAGAATTCCAATGCATTACAGCTATAGGGCTGTTGGAGTAACATGACTATCACTAAGTCAGTAACACACATGCAGCAGTATTGTGACCTGCACTTGCTCCATTCCATATAGCAGTAACATTAAGACATGTTTGCGCTGAAATTGTTGTAGTCATTGCCTCATTTTTTTCACATTTCAACATAAAGCAGTCGGTATATGTGAGGTTGTAGTTACGGAACATTTTTAAGTGTGAAGAATTGTGTAAATTGTCGTTTTGGGTAACTTTGCACAAGGAAATTTTGTTTTCAATAGTGCTAGTCAACCATCGCTATTTATAGCTCAACTGAGCCAAAGGCTCACAGGTGAGCTTTTGTGATCACCTGGTGACCATCGTCTGTTGTCCGTCATCCATCCTTCGCTGTCCAGCTTCTAACAACTTCTCCTCTGAAACCACCAGGCCAATTTTGATATAACTTCACAGAAATGTTCCTTGGGTGACCCTCTACCAAGTTTGTTCAAGCCATCTTGATTCATCAAAAAACATGGCCACCAGTGGGCAGTGTCAGTTTAATTAGTAAAAACTTAAAAAAAATCTTCTTGTCAGAAACCACCGGATCAATATTAAAATAATTTCACAGAAATGTTCCTTGGAGGACCCTTCACCAAGTTTGTTCAAACCGTAGTGATTTGTCTATATAAGCTATAGTAAAAACTTAAAAAAAATCTTCTTGTCAGAAACCATTGGGCCAATTTTGATTTAACTTGACAGAAATGTTCCTTGGTTGACATTCTGCCAAGTTTGTTCAAGTCATCTTGATTCGTCAAAAAACATGGCTGCCAGGGGGTAGGGCAAGTTTAATAAGTGAAAACTTAAAAAATCTTCTTGTCAGAAATGTTCCTTGGATGACCTTTTACCAAGTTTGTTCAAACCATTGTGATTTGTTAAAATCATGACTGCCACAGTGAGGTGCTAGTTTACTATATAGGCAGCTATAGTAAAAACTTCAAAAGCCTTCTTGTCAGAATCTACTGAACTGATTTTAAAATAGGTGTTTTTCTTAATATAAAAGTCAGAGTTTTTATGATTCAGACAGGGATGGTTTACTGCTTCATAATAAAGCAATACCATATTTTTAGCTAGTTTCTTCACAGCAAATTCTGCTAGAGATTTTCAGTGTCAAAGTGTACTTGAAATCTCGGAGGAGGAGCTTAATTGTTTTTGGGGGAGAGTGCACTGCGACAAAGATTCTTTCAAGCGATAGGTCGTCTGTTAGCCCTCGATGGCATAAAAATGACGCTAAATATTCAATCAATCAATCAATCAAGCGATGGGCTTTTGGAAGGCTTGTGTTTGAAACTCATAGGAATATTTATTGTACTGGAACTGTGGATTATTTCATGCACAATAATTTAGTCTGATGCTTTAGTTGGATTTTTATCTTAGTTCGAAGACTTAGGTTTGGAACAGTCTCCAAACGTATAGGCAGCTATAGTAAAAACTTCAAAAGCCTTCTTGTCAGAATCTACTGACCTGATTTTGATGTAATTTCACTGACATTTACCATGGGTGAACCTCTACCAAGTTTGTTCCAGCCATTGCAATTCGTCGAAAAACATAGTATCAAGGAAGGGAGGATGGTTTTTCTTTATATGGATATATAGTGAAAACTTTCTTTCGATATCTGATTTCCAGATACATGTATCCACACAAGGATACTATTGTTATCCCATGACTCTTCTACAAATCTGTAACATCTTCATAACAAATCAAAATTCTAACTACTCGCCCATCTTGTTATTCTGGAATTTTTAGTGTACATGTATTAAATAATCTACTTAAATTAAGTGACTAAAAGTCACTCAGGTGAGTGATATACAAATCAAAATTCTAAATACTCACCCATCTTGTTATTCTGGAATTTTTAGTGTACATGTATTAAATAATCTACTTAAATTAAGTGACTAAAGGTCACTCAGGTGAGTGATATACAAATCAAAATTCTAACTACTCGCCCATCTTGTTATTCTGGAATTTTGAGTGTACATGTATTATATAATCCACTTAAATTAAGTGACTAAAGGTCACTCAGGTGAGCGATATAGGGTCATCTTGGCTCTCTTGTATTTTATATTGTTGGTCAAATACCCAGTAGACAAAATAAAAACTATTGTTTGTGTGATGCAACCCTTTAAAAACATACTGCACAAAAAATACCTGCAGATTTCTTTTTTCGTTAAAAAAAATGAATATGTTTAATTTTTTTCACATAGTTTTAAGTAAAAAAACAACAAAATTTTTAGTGCCCCTTTAATTTTGATATGGTCCAGCATAATGAGAATTTTTGCTGCAATACTTGAATTGATAAATTTCATTAATTTTCATTTTAACCATTGTTATAAATTGCATACAATTCTGATAAATTGCTATCAGCGGTAATAGTTGAAGTGAATTGTTGAAGTGTTTTTACATCAGATTTTGTGCTTTCAAGTGGCCCATTTTGTTCTTAACACTTTAGCGAAACCAAGTTGTGGTATATTTTGATAGGGCAGGTAATGTATAATTTGTTATGGATTGAATAGAAAAACTGAATGAAATGTCTTAATGACGGAGTAATAAAATGAGTATAACTTACACTTATCTTCATGTTGTATGTTTATATCCATTTAACACTAGTAATGTGTACGAACATTAACTTTTTGTTAAACTTACCGTGTGTATACACACTAACACAGGAATTCTTAGTTCAAGAACACTATTCTTATCTCTTTTCATCCATCCATAACAATTTCTTTAAACAGAAAACAAATTTAATGTGAAACTTCTGTATTTAAAGGAATATATTGGCAACTTGCACATAAAAGTTGCAAATGGAAACTTTATATGTTTCTATAAAATAGTGCTAGTTATTAACCGAAAAAATATTAAATTAACACAACAGGGTGCTGAAAAATACACCTGTGTGAGTGGCCACCTCTACTAAGCAGCCTTCTGTCTTAAGCAGCAACATTTGCTATTTCCCAATTCTAAATTTTCAAAGCAAATTAATCTGTATCAAGCAACAGCCTGTCAACCCTTTACTCCATAGATAGGCGTTTTCCCGCACCATTCACAGAAGGCTTTGAAAACAGTGCAGGAAGAGTTCAGCTTGCACTGTTTTCCACTCTGTCATTTATTATAAACATAATTCACCCAATAATTCATAAGCCTTTTATATTAGGTGTTCAAAGGCGTCTATGTTAGAGGTGTCCAAAGGCGTCTATATGAAGTAAAGGGTTAAAAGGTCACTTCTGCTCTATTTCTCGACTGGCTGCTTAAGACAGGTTTGACTGTAGTGTAATATTTACGTTTTTCTCCAACATTCTGAACACGGCTTTGCATTTCTGAAAATATCGGTGAACACACCTGGCAATTGAAAAAAAAATAAGTATACTTGCACTGGCAGTTTTTGATTCGTTTAATTAGTAAAAAAATAATTTCACAGAAATGTTCCTTGAGTGACCCTCTACCAAGTTTGTTCAAACCGTAGTGATTCGTCAAAAAAACATGGCGGCCAGGGGTCTTGGTTAGTTTTCAATATAAGCTATAGTAAAACTTAAAAATCTTATTGTCAGAAACCACTGGGCCAGTTTTGATATAACCTCACAGAAATGTTCCTTTGGTGACCCTCTACCAAGTCATCTTGATTCGTTAAAAAACATGGCGGCCAAGGGATAGGGTTAGTTTACTATATAAGCTATAGTAAAAACTTAAAAAATCTTCTTGTCAGAAACTACTGTCTTGATTTTAAAATAATTTCACAGAAATGTTCCTTGGGTGACCCTCTACTAAGTTTGTTCAAACCGTAGTGATTCGTCAAAAAACATGGCGGCCTGGGGGTTGGGTTAGTTTACTATATAAGCTATAGTAAAAACTTAAAAAATCTTCTTGCCAGAAACCACTGGGCCAATTTTGATATAACCTCACAGATATGTTTATTGGGTGACCCTCTACCAAGTTTGTTCAAGTCATCTTGATAAGTCAAAAAACATGGCCGCCAGGGGGCTGGGCAAGTTTAATTAGTAAAACCTTAAAAAATATTCTTGTCAGAAACTACTGGCTCGATTTTAAAAAAATTTCACAAAAATGTTCATTGGAGACCCTTCACTAAGTTTGTTCAAACCATAGTGATTCTTCAAAAAACATGGCGGCCAGGGGGTGGGGTTAGTTTACTATATAAATCATCTTGTCAGAAACCACGGTATCGATTTTAAAACAATTTCGCAGAAATGTTCCTTGGGTGACCCTTTACCAAGTTTGTTCAAGCCGTTGTGATTTGTTAGAAAACATGACCGCCGCAGTGAGGTGCTAGTTTACTATATAGGCAGCTATAGTGAAAACTTCAAAATCCTTCTTGTCAGAATCTACTGACCTGATTTCAATGTAGTTTCACTGACATTAACCATTGGTGAACCTCTACCAAGTTTGAACTCTTCTATGCATCTGTTACATCTTCAAACAAATCAAAATTATATCTACTCGCCCATCTTGTTTTTCTGGTATTTTATGTATACATGTATAATATAATCTACTTAAGTTGGGTGACTCAAGGTGAGTCAGGTGAGCGATATAGGGCCCTCTTGGCCCTCTTGTTTATTTTCTGCTTCAATGTACATAAAATTCTGGCATGAAATAGAGTTATAGTTACAGAATAGCTGAAATGTTTGAAAAACCTGAAATGTTTGAAAAAACTGGTTTTCGGGGAATTTCCACTATTCTTGTTTGTTTTTTAGCTCGCCAGGATGAAGTCCAAGGAGAGGTATTGTCATGACCCTGGCGTCATAGGCGGCGGCGGCATCTGCGTCGTCTGTAGACACCCAGGTTAAACTTTTGCGTTTAAGTTTAAGATATCTATGCAACCACTCATTGGATGTGAATGAAACTTCGCACATGTTTACCATCAACGATGGAACACACAGAGACAAGAACCATAACTCTTGGATGCATTTTGGCACAGTTATGACCCTTTATCAACTTAATTTTTCAGGTTAAAGTTTTTTATCAGGTAAAATATCTATGCAACCACACATTTGATGTGAATGAAACTTGCATTTGTGTTCACCATCATCAATGGAACACACAGAGACAAGAACCATAACTCTGGGATGCATTTTGGCACAGTTTTGACCCTTTTTCGACTTGATTTTTCAGGTTAAAGTTTTTAATCAGGTAAAATATCTATGCAACCACACATTTGGATGTGAATGAAACTTCCCATATGTGTTTACCATCATCAAGGTACCGGTAACTAAAAACACTGTCTCATAGCTTTGAGTAGTTATACCCATTACAAAAGTATATCTATTAAATTTGGTGATTATAGGTCAAATGGTTTCCGAGAAATGGAGCTTAACACAAAAACTTAACATTGAGTTGTTGACACCGCTGGAAACAGAACAACTCTATATCTTTTTTTTTTTTTTCATTGATCAGGTGAGACATACCAGACACTCATTGCTAGTAACAGGATCAGATTGAGAAAAATATATATATCAAACCTGTGTAAGCGGTCACCTCTATTAAGCAGCCACTTGCCACAGCCACATTTGTTATTTCCCATTTCTATGCTTTTAGAGCAAATAAACCTGTGTCCCTTCCCTTGACTAGCTGCCTAAGACAGGTTTGACTGTACTGTCAAACCAGTGTAAGTGGTCACCTATTACACAGCCAATTGTCTTAAGGAACCATATTTGTTATTTCCCATTTCTATGCTTCCAGTGCAAATTAACCTGTATTAAGCTATCCATTTTAAAAGGTCACCTTTGTTCCTTCCCTTGACTGGTTGCTTAAGACAGGTTTGACAATATACAGGTACTGCTGTTTGATTTCTACGGAACTGGTGTGCTGGGAAAATATTGACATTTAATAAAGCTTCCCGCAGTGGAAATAATCATAATTTCCTCAATAACTGTTGCATACAGGGTTGTCTTTCTTCTTTATCAGGAACAAACTAAGGTTTGTTTGTACCATATTTAGCATCACTTTCATAAATATTCCGCTATATCACGATGCTGACTACTTGAGATAGTATTCTAAGCGCTGCCACACTGGAGTATCATGCTGAAGACACATGGTATGATAACCCACCCAGTCATGTTATACTGACACCAGGCCGAACAGACCAAGAACTGTCCTCTAAATTCTGAGCACCAAGCAAGAAAGCTTCTAGTATTTAGTGTCACCGAACCAGGGAATGAACCCACGACCTTCTGCATGGGAGGCAGATGCTATAATGAAAACTATGGAAAAAGGGCTTTAAGAGAATCATTATAGCTTTGAGGTTGTTATGAAAAGTTTTAGTTTCCTTGTACCATGTTGGGTAAGATACTTTGTTAGCAACATGATGTTATATATGAGACTGCCTCTCCATTTGTGAAGCAAGTTAGAATAACATGTATAATTTATTATGATTATTAAATAGCAGCATAATGCTGTACTTGGATAATTCAAATCTACATGTATGGTAACAGTGGCATAGTTGAATCCTTATATAGAGTGTTAATGTGTTTACCAAAAGGATCATTTATTACACCTTTTGGTATAAATACTTAACTTATATAGTAATATAAGCGTCATACATTATATTATGTTCACTTTTAATAATGCATACATTGTTTTTTATTTTTTCTAACATACAATCTGATTAAAATTATATTAAAAAAATTCTAGTTCTATAGTTTTTTCTGTTTTAGCCTTATCACCGAGAGATTGTTGAAGGTGATATGGATAGTGTAAGATATACACATGTATGGATGGTGTAATGTTGGCTATTCACTCGTGATATCACAGGTTTCATTGTCTGGATGCCGTCTCAAGAACAAAATGTCCAGTTCCGGCTTCTGTTAAACCAACATTGGATATGAATTTTGATTTATCTATTTATCATATAATAAATATCATAGAAACCATTCGCATTTTCACTTGAACCAGTCTAAAATCATGAACATCTAGCTGCTTTTCTTAGATTTAATGTTTTAATTATTTAAATATCTTTGTGAAACAGAAGCTTAGTTTCCCCAAAAAGCGATTCACAATTATGATTTCACAACAGAGCTACAATAAACTAGAAATGTCTGCAGACACTAATACTTGGCTAGTAATCACTTTTTTTTTTACTGAAAATTAATTCGAAAAGTGGCCACAACTCTTGTAAAATTTGACTAATGTTAAAAAATACCAAACTTGACATGTACTTTATAATTATACAGGTACATATGAATTATTAATTAAATACAGACTACTTCAGAAATTATTTATCGGAAATCAATATTTTATTTGGACAGACGAACGGTGGTAATTAATCTATCCAAATGCCCGATATCTCTCAAATCAGGTCTGTTTACCGCCAATGAAAGCAAGGAATTCAATACTGTCTCATATTTCGTATCTATAAACACTTACTTAACAGTGACTTCATTCAAACTTCCCCTGAAGTAACTGACCAATCAACATGCTCGAATGTCATTGCCCTGTAACGGACCCAATCAGAAGCGCTGGGTCAGTTCTACAGACTACAGGGATAATAGAATATACCCTATCACCAATTTCTTGAATGGCGCGGGCAAAATGAAACAGTACAAGTGGTATATAAAAGAAGCAGACGACAACAAGGATCTGTTTTGAGGTTTATTGCAATTTTTCATTCCTGTAGCAGAGTAACGAGATCACATGTAATCAAACAAACATAATAACAATAAGAATATTTACATCTATTATATACATAATAAACATCATGTCTTACAATAGAACAAAATGAATATTCAGCACTGATTAAAGACTGGGTTTAATTATCTGGCATAATTACCGTTTGTTTCCGTGTAAACTTCTACATGGATTACATATTAAGTTGATACATATGTTATGTAATTAGTTGAACATAATGAAAAGTAGATAAAAAACTATCACAGAAAAACATTTTATCATTTACACAGAACATCGCCATTGAAAACAGAATGTTTCATGAGGAAAGCTCCCTCACAAAGGAAAATACCAATAGTCAAATATTGAACAGTGGCTTGGAAGGTACTGTAGAACACCCCAAATGCATGCGATTTGTAACAATATGTTGAAGTATTTAAGCTTAAATGAATTTGTGATAAACATGCTGTATATGAGAAGTTGGACTCTTCATGAAGGTGACCACATAAGACAATTTTGTATTGTTATTGCCAGGTCAGTTGGTTTTATCAATGACCAATGTTTTTATAAAACAATTCTACCGAGTGGACTTTGATTACTGACCAGAACAAAATTATTTCAAAATGTAACAGAACACTAGGTTTGTTGGCAAAAATGATATTAACAATTAATGTAAGCCGGGATCAGCCTGACAATACTAGTAACCCATTGTTTGACTCCAGTTCTAAATAGTAATGGAATGGTCCAGAGACAATGATTGATTGATTCAATGTTTAGCATCATTTTTATGCCATTGAGGACTAACAGACGATCAGTTAACCTTACTACTGTTTCTTGGGTTCCTGGAAGGTTAACCAGAACTTGAGCACACCCCACCTCCACAAGTAACTGATAACTTTCCCACTTGAACCAGCGGTGAGAGAGGAATGATAATGAGCCACAATGTAGTATATCAATCCAGAGACAAGGAGCAAAAAGTCAATATAAATATTTAGCATGAATGCAGCAGGCACCTTACTTCCTTTAATTAACAGTGATTGCAAGTCCAAGTTGGAATCAATTATCTAGTGTTTTTTTTTAATGGGGTTCAAAGTACTTAAATGTCATTATGTTTGTAGTATCTATAACAGTGACAATAACAAACAACAATTATCATTACACTGTCAATCAACCAATAGAACAATGATGATAAAACAAGTGAAATGAAATACATCTATCTAAGAACAGATAGAAAGAAAAAATGTTGAATCAATGTCTCTTCGATGACTTTAAAAATACCTGAGGGTTTTATAATTCCTAGTATGAAGTGTACATTTTATACATATTGCACAGTATCATGAGGAAGAGAAAATACATTCATCTTAAAATATAATACTTGGCCATTTGTGGAAAAGCTACAAAAAAATATAAAAAAAATTAATTAAAGAGAACCTCACCCATAATAATGAGAGGTTAGAAATAGAACTATTTGCACAAGTCAGACCATTATTTAGTATAAATCTTACAGAGTTACTTTTTTATGATTAAATACACATGCCACAAGATGTCATGCAGGTGTCATTCACAAAATATCCGTAACTGTAACCCAGTTACAGCTGGGATTTAACAATTTAATGAAGTTCTATCAATTAACTTCTAACTAACAAATTAATATGACAATTGCAGTGTTACAAATAGATAAAGCACCGACACAACAGGGTGATGAAACAGAGGCTGTGCATGTTATACAGTTACATTAAAGTTCAAAATGATTGGACATACAAGAGAGGTATGCAAGACAAAGGTGGGACATGTACATCAAAATATCAGGGGTGGGATACCCGTGTCTAGGTCAAAGATTTGTTAACATGCACAGTGATAAACAACAAAAGATGTTAACATGCACAGTGATAAACAACAAACAGTGTATGGAAAGTTAAGTTGATAATGACATTTACACATAAAATGATTTCACCTCATGACATTTTCAAACACTACATCAATCACGTTCACATCAAGCTTTAGACATATGGATGCAAACTCCACAGACTGGTTCACTCTATTTCTGGTTCACAGTCAAGGTATGTAGACTGGCTACTGCATGCAGACTAATATGGATGCATGACCAAACCAAATGTAAATATAAATCTGCCAATAATGCTATCCGACACTTACTATTTAGGACAAAATTTACATTTTAATAAAACTAGCGAAATCAAGACAGTTTTATCATAAAAAATACAAACTGACATTTCTTTGGAACTTAATCCAACATATTGATGAAAGGGGATGGAAATTAAAATATATTTACACTTTTTGCCTTATATGCGAACAACCATTTACAAACTTGTGCACCTATACTAAATAGAAACTAAAAGAAAGCTCTGAATACAAACTGGCGGTATTTTATTTCATATTTGCATCATGGAGATATATCATTTTCAGAATAAGAGAACAACATAATTTACAAAAAATTGTAGTATGTGCTTTCGCTCACTAAAGTATTTCATGATTTCAAGTTGCTGTCAGAAATTCATAGCCCCTTTATGAATGATCTTGATTATCTACGATGCTCATTTTTGTAAAAGATGGACTTTGTTTGGCCTCTTTCTTCTGTAAGAATTTCATTATTATAGTTTATACTAATCTATATTAGCATGAATGCGATGAAAGCTCAAAGCCTTAATTTATTACGAATTGCTACTCGCTATTTTTGGTGTACAGTACACATTAAACTAACAAGAGACCCAAGAGGGCCTGAGGACGCTCTACTGACTCATAGTGGCCATAGCACTTTTTTAAATTCTACTATGCAATAGAAACATCGGAGCGGGGTCATTTTTAACTGAAGGGACACCATTTAAACAAATGTAACAAAACTATAGTTGGTCATCATTACTACATAAACATTTTGAAATTTTTTTTTAAGTTTTAGACTTTTTTTAGTAAAGGTGGCCATCTTGAATTTCAGATCTAAAAATCTATTTAATAGAAACACCCATGTGAAGTTTCAGTTTAATTGGCCTAGTGGTTTAAGAACAGATGAAAGAAAAAGAGAATTTTCTGTTTTCCCATAGTATCCCTATGTAAAATTCTAAGTCCCCTTACAGGGCCCCTATAAATTTTATCCCCTAAATTCTTATCTGCAATCAAACCCCTACACATAAGGATAATTTATGCAAAATATGAACAAATCTGACATACCGGTTCTTAAGAAAAAGAATTTAGTAATTCCCAATTTTTACCCTTTTGGGGCCCCTCCTGACCCCTTAAGACAGTGGAACCCAGTCATTTTTACAATCTGAACCTCCTTCACCAAACAATGCTTCTGTGAAGATATAGGCAAAATCATTTCCATTTTAAAAAAAAAAAATAAAAAAATATTATAATGACATGTGTTCCCTAATTGAACCCTCGGGACAGGGTCATATTTAATCCTAGGGACACCATTTGAACAAATCTAACAAAACTATAGTCAGTCATCATTATTACATAAACATTTTGAAAATCTGTTGGGCCGTTCATGAGAAGAAGATTTTTTAAGATTTGGACTATTTTTAGTAACGGCGGCCATCTTCAATTTCAGATTGAAAAAAAAAATCTTCAGTATAGTCTCCTATGCAAAAGAAATACCCATGTGAAGTTTCAGTTTAATTGGCCTAGTGCTTTCAGAGAAAGTGCTGCTAACAGACGACAGACGACGGACGACAGACAACGCGCCATCGCATAAGCACTTCTGGCCTTTGGCCAACAAAGCTAAAAAACAGTGAGAAAAAAATTATTAATGCAACACAAGATGACGACTAGTGAAAAACCTTGTTTTTTTTTACCCTAATCATATATTTCAGGATCTGTCTGTCAAATCAACTACAGCTTCACTTCAGTCTCCATGCCAACAAAAGGCAACATGAAACATAAACAGGTGACAACTTTGTTTACAAAATTAAGATTAACAGCTACCTGAACTTAGACATAAATACAAACTGATATGTATCACTTCCTTACAATCAACCTCACTCAGCAGCAGTTGCAACAATTACAGACAAACACCTGTTAACTTTTGTTTATCTTGTCTGTAAAAATCTATATAACAAAATTAACAAGAAATATGTCTATCAACATGAATGCCCTCGCTATTGATCTGAAACAATTTTTTAACAGAAAATTAAGTGTAAAAGTGGCCACAACGCCTGTATAATTAACCAACATGGTCATATATCAAACTTGATATGCTTAATACAGGTTCATGCAAAATAATGATTAAATACATAGACTTCTTCAGAAGTTACTTATTAGAAACTATTTTTTTTAACCTCTGATGGATGAATGTACGGACGGACAGGGCTAACAATTGATGTCCCTTGACCATTCCTCGAATGGCGGAGGCATGAAACACGTTTATAATGGCACAAAATGACAGACAATATTGTCCCAGAATACTGGTAACAAGCACCTTAACTTAATTCACATAACAAACCAACAATTGTACTGTTTTTACTCATGTAAAATGCGCGTAAGTTTTCTGACTTTTAAGATCTTCGAGAAGAGATGCACATTATACACAAATACATAAGATTTCAAATTCTAAGTTGATTTTATCCAAGATCAATCATTTTACGTACTAAGCCAGACATTCGTTTCAAAATGGTGTCACAGCAAAATTTTCAAAATATTGATTCACGCTATTAGACAGATACAAGAGATTCCACCCCCGTATTTCATTAATTTTGAAACAAATGACCCAAAAAATTAACACTTTTCAAGGCAGTACTAAATAAATCAGATAAAATCATGAAAGGAAGTATATGTTATGTTTTTAATAACTTCACAAACGATCGTGTCTGGTTATATACTCAATAGCATTCTCTTTCATTCCATTCAAAATAATTAAAACACAGTACATATTACAAGTAAAATAAAAATACATTATTTTCATTTCCGTTATATTGTACTGCCCCAACAAAATTAACAGGTTACAGGAAATAATCATTGATATTCTCGTCTGCCAGGTTTACATAATACGAACAAAAATTTAATTAAAAAATATCATTGAACTGAAACACATTATTTATAAAACAACTATTTAAAGTAAAGCAAAGCTAAATGGGTTGTATATCTGGCTTCCGTCTCACCAAGGACTTACATAGAGAAGGACAAGCAACTGATGGAGCTGTTAGGAATGCTCATGTATTCACACAAAATCTCATGAAATCTTGTTTTCAAAATATCTATTCATCTCATTAATACAAATAAAAGTTCTTTCTTTGCACAATGGCATTTTTTGCAAAATGAGACCATTCCCAGCAAATTTGTGTTTAAAATTGTTGAAATACTTGTGATTACAAAATTTGCATATTGCAACTATAAAACATGTACCTTAAATTTCATGTAAAAAAACAACAGTTGCCCGTGAATTTTTTTTAATTTAATTTGCCAATTTGGTAATTCTTTACATGCTTCTTTATCAACATTTAGTAGAGAGATGCAAGTATCCCATTCTTTTATATAAGTCCTTGGTCTCACCAACATAACTAAGTATATGCTTAAATACTTAAAACCTAAAATCTATGAAAACCATTCAAGTGACCATGATTTTAGACTGGTTCCAGTGTAACTGTATATACTGATAGTTTCATTGCCACTGATTAAAGAATAAGTAATTAACCAGTCAAAATGTGTTAAGTTTCTACGTATTTAAGTAAAACTAAAGAAAATGTCAGTGAAACACAAGCCATGTTAGTGGTCAACATAACGGAATCTGCAACAGTGATGTCTCAATGTCACTAATATACATGTATCTAAATGCATTGGTAGAATGATTTTGTTTGCTTCATTGTTTGGATATTTGGCATTATTTTGATGCCACCGAGGGCTAACAGACATAATCAGTTAACCTAACCACTGTTTTCTGGATCTTGGGAAGTTGACCAGTACTCGAGCACACCCATCTCAGCTAGTAACTGATAACTAATGAGTGATGTATATAAATCATCAGAGCCTGTGGCTGGGTGGTGGAAATGGAGCTCATGACCCTACATTGATAGCCAGGCTGCGCACATAATAAACTACCCGACTTATTAAAATCTAATGCAGACAAAGTATGTTCAGTATACTACGGCTACTGGCCATAAACCTAATTATAGGGAAAGCACATGAGCTAGATTTTTATTTAAAATTCTTTGGTTTATGGGTCATCTTTGACTAGTATTGTAGACTTTGCATCTGTGTGGTGTGGCGTCAATGATCTTCAGACACCATCTTGTATATTTTAGTGAGTATACTTTGAAACCTTGTTACTGATGTAAAAATTATAATGGCAACCAAATACAAACAATTCTATTTATTTATATTCTTTTGCCGGCAGAATTATTATATAATTGAGTGACAGAAAATTATTGAAATAATAAATCAGATCTTAATTATCCAATCAGATCATTTCTAGAACATTTAACTCATTTTTTAAAATGTGAACAAATCAAACAAAAGGCAAAAATCAAAAAAGATATATACATGTGGTTCAGAAAATAGGGTCTTACAAAAATGGAAAATGCACACAATGTACAATAATAATATGGAATGCAAATATTGAATTGCCTGTATAAATATGACAACTTATATATAACTTTACATCGATATAATTTGACATGGGACTAACAAAAATATTATCATAACTGAATAAATAGGATTCTTATAAATATAAAAATGAGAAAATATTTGTTTTTGACAATCATTACAATTTTTTTTGTTAAATATGTTAAATGTTACAATTATATCCATGCAGGCAATGCACACTAATAAAAAGCTTGCACCAACTATTTAATACAGAGTTGAATGGCAAATGTGACCTTTTCAACCTTCAATATGACTTCACCTATTAAGTTAGGAGACTCAAATGTTACATACCGTCTCAGAATATGAGCATGCAAACTTATGCCTAGTTCCATCTAAAACAGTAACTGCAATTAATGCACAATTATGAACAACTTGCACCAAAACTTTAATAAGGGAGGAATGGGGACATCAGGGCAGATAAAAAAGTTGAATTAACAATCAGATCAGACCATCCAGATAATATGCAAAGTCCACTCGATGTTAACAATGTGTACCAAGTTTGAACTTAATCCCATGTAATCTTTAGCAGGAGTTGAAATTCATGATATACAGATGGAAAAGTGTGACAGATGGAATGATGGACGGACGAACAGGTCTTCAACATCGGGGACATAACAAAAGAAAGGCAGCTGTATAAACAACGCAAGTTCTGAGCAACATAGGATTAAACTATTCCGTTCTTCATCAGACTGGAATGACACGGAAATAAGAACAGTTCAACATCACAGCTTTACTATCTACTATGGGAACAAATCTATAAGTATTAGATAATAGGTTTAGAAACATACTTGTGCCCCATAAATATTAGAAATTGACAACACTTTTGCCTGTTCTATATACATATACTGTTAATATAAAATCTCATATAAACGTGGAGTCGTGGAATACTGAGAATATTCAGACTTTTAAAAGTTCTGAACAATCAAAAGTAATTAGATTCGTCAATATATTAATCTAAATTTAAAGTTACCACTACTATTTTCAGGTCTATATATTTATTTTTTTGAATGACCAGATGCATACTTAATGTCTTTAAAAATGCAAAAATATTGTATCAAATCTAAAAATGAAATGAATAATAAACCCAAGAAAAACTTTCCTACCTTGTTTTTCAATTTTATTCCAACAATTCCATCATTTTAAAACACAAAGTTAACCAATTAATTGTGGTCAACATCTATGACTGATAAAAATAATAGCAAATTTGGGGGAAAACATATTCAATATTATAATATAATTGTTAACACTTGTATTTTCAACAGAGCATGTTCTACTGGATCTACATAGCAGTAAAGCTTACACATATGTTAAAATAATGATGTTGTATAATGCAAGCCAAGTGTAAATAATTGTACTGGCCATAAAAATATGGTGGATTTTCAGGTACTTCAATAATAAAGTGAGATGTTCTATAAGTTGGGACAATGGCTGGGAGTAAAAGATAGGCACATGTGATAAGTTTGAAGGGAGATTGGATGAGAGATGCAGCAATGGTTAGGTTCTGTAATGTGTATTTTTAAATGATGGGTCAAAATTGTGACCGAATTGTTCACATTGGCTACCTAAAATCTAATTTGAATTTGGAGATAGAATGGTTAATGGGGCAACCGTTTGTTATTGAATCTTAAATGAGGCAACTTTGTATGTTTTTAACTCTTATTTAACAGTATTTCAATTATTTAATAGCAGTCACTGGACCATATCATCATTTCTGGGATTTGCTAGGAGGCTAACTAGTACTATACACAACTTATCCCAGTAAGTCAGACTACTTCCCCACATAATCAGAAGTGGGAGACTCATGGATGTAGAATAAAGTTCATGACTAATTATCAGAGACTGTGAGGAGATTCAAACTCTCGACTCCTGCTTTGACAGTCAGACGTGTAAGGAAAGAGAAATTTGTTAATGATGTAATAAATGGGGTCTGAGATTGGATGCTGTCACACTATTGTGAATATGAGGTAAAAGGAAGGCTGTATGACGGTAAGGACAGGTCAATCAGCAAATATAAGGTGAAATAAAATGAAATTCAATATTTAGGGGTAAAGGGTTGAAGGGAGGGGCCAGTAAAAGGCAAATCAAGAACATTCTGCCAGAATCTGTTTGCCTTTAAAAACATTTTATTTTATCCTTTTATAATTCTTTGGCATATTCTACAAAAATAATGACTTTTGATACATAAACTTTGAATAAATAACAATTTTGCTACAAGAACAGTATTTACAATCTACAACAACAACTACAACAACAACAACAACAACAACATTATAACATCTAATTACTAATCTATGTTATAACAACATTATTTCAAATTAATTAAACATAACCACGGTGATTTAGTCAGCAGATACACACGTTATTGAATGACTATTTCATAACAATAAACATTTAACATAACATAGTCGCATGTTAATATAGTCACATGACCATGGAGAGCCAATTAAAACTCTTCTCTTAAACAATCATTATTTTCATTCAAGGCTCTAATCAATAATGGAAGAATTCTGTTGATTCAACTTACATTTTTTTCATGTTTTGTTTTTCTATCAATATAAATAACAATTTTTCATGTTTACTTTTCAAACTACAGAACACATTAACCAGCAATCAAGTTTTGTTTTTCTTTCAATGTGAGAAACATTTTTTCATATTTACTTTTCTAACGACAAAATGGTTTTACATTGCTACCAGCAATCTAGTTAGCTTTTAAAGCAATTGGAATATCGATGCTGTTATGAGAGAGAATGCTTCAATATTGTACAGGTTAAGGTTACCTAACGCCCAACAGTTTATACAGAAGTTTCCATTACACCTGAATGGCACAATGTTCCTTCCTCTTCAATCGTTGTATTAGTCAGCGTTTCGCGTCTCATGCTCCATGGATCATACGCCTCGGACTCAGATAAACTAGACATATCGCTCGTCCCGTCATCATACGAAGCTTTAGAGTCTGTGGGACTTGGCAAGTTGTTATTGTTGATTAACTGTTTATCACTTTTGGCACTGGTAGACACATATGATAAAGATGGGTACATGGAAAAACTTCCATTCTCACTCGTGGAACAACTTCCATTCTCACAATTGTCTCCCGTCTCATCGACAGATTCCTGTCTTGAATTGGTGTAGCTGTTGGAAGCGGATACAGAACTAGAGTTTAAGCGTAGACGATATTGCGACGACTGCTCAAGATGTGAATGTCTACGCCCTCTATTGACAGGATACGTGTTACCATAATTCAACATATTATCACTTTCCACTGATCCCTCTCTTGAGCGACCATTGTATGGACTTCCTGTGTCATACATTTCAAATTCAAGTCTTTGAGCCACGGCTTCTGGAAAGAAAACACTTTTTGATCTATTGCTAAACGCAGAGAATGAATATCTGTTGGTGTTGAGAGATTTTTTACTCTGTGAGCCGTGGATTGACTCCAGGTGCAGTCTCTCGGCTGCTTTACGTAACAAAACAGGTGAGGAGGGAAGGGACTGACTTCTCCGAAACGGTTGTTTTTGTTTTGAAGGTCCAGCCCTATGAAAGTTTGGGGTACACGGAGGAGTGGTTGGGGAGGACGGGGAGGGTAAATCAAACTGAATGGCATACGCATCACCAAATGATTTTCCCACCATTTTTTGTCCATCACGATATCCATCCATGTCAGCAAATGGATTTGATATTGACGGCTGATAGTATGGATCATCTCTACACATTGCTTCACCGATCAGCAATGGCGTCACAGTAGGTTCAACGCTTTCACCAAATACATGGTCTTCATCATCATTTGCCTGTAAAATGTTGTCTTCTGACCTTGACCTTTTACATGATGATCTTGACCCATCTGAAATGTAGGTGAAAAATGTAAATGATAAAAACAGCATAAAAAAGTTTATTTTGTTTTCATGTGTTTGTTTTTAATATTTAGCTTTATCTTTATACCACTGAGGGCTACCAGACAACCAGTTAACATATCTACTATTTTCTGGGATCCTGGAAAGTTAACCAGTACTTCAGCTCCCTATCTCTGCAAGTAACTGATAAACATTACCACTTGAATCAGTGGTGAGAGACAAATGTAAATTAGATTCAATGTTGGAAATCAACTGTGACTGATTGGGCGAGGATTTAAACTCACGAGCCCTAGATTGATAGCCAGATGCCCTACCAACTTAGCTAACTGGGTCAGACTAATTAAGAACCGTCTAGAGTGTACAAAAATTTGAGCAGAACCAGTGCCATTCAGTGGTTACTTCCCTTCAGTGTTTAATGGGTTTTATTAATATATTATACATGGAGAGGTAAGCAACCTTGAGACAAAATCTAAGACAACTCAGTATTTGATGATCTACTGTCTGAACCATAAAAACTCTGACTTTTATATTCAGAAAAACACCTATTTTAAAATGGTCCATGATATATGAATAATATTTCAATCATTGATTATAATTGTATCATTCATCTTTTTATGATGAATTATCTTTTAAAACTTATATCTGGTATAATATTGTATAATAATAGCAAAAAAAAAAGTTTATTTAAAGTTTATTACCTCTTCTTATAATAATTGCTATATACAGACATTAATGCTATAAAACAAGGACATTGATTTGACATAAAACTAACCCCACACCCTCGGGCCATGTTTTTTGACGAATCAAGATGGCTTGAAGAAACTAGAGAGTCATCCAAGGAACATTTCTGTGAAATTATTTTAAAATCGAGCCAGTAGTTTCTGACAAGAAGATTTTTTAAGTTTTTACTAATTAAACTTGCCCCACCCCCTTGGGGCCATGTTTTTTGATGAATCAAGATGGCTTGAACAAACTTGGTAGAGGGTCACCCAAGGAACATTACTGTGAAGTTCTATCAAATATCAAAATTGGCCCAGTGGTTTCAGAGGAGAAGTTGTTAAAAGCTAAAAGTTAACGACAGACAACGGACACCAGGCGATCACAAAAGCTCACCTGTGAGCCTTCGGTTCAGGTTTGCTAATAAAAGGAAATGTAAAAAAAATAAGGTGCAATATTTTCACTTAAAGTCTATTAAAAAAGCTGATATACTCAGCCATGATAGGAAATGGATATTGCAGTAAAGGTAAAAACACCCTCCTTCAGTAACACAGAAAAAGCCGATGTCCTCTACCACAATAGGTTAGTGACCTTGAGACAGTGTCCACAATACAGATACCAGAACATCACAGCTGGTACTGTAAATTAGACAGATAGACACACTTACCTGTGGAGTTCCGTCTTTGTCTGCCATAGTGACGGATGTTGTCATTCTTTAAATTCTCCAAAATTTGTAACACGCACACCTCTGCCTCTTCAAAAGATGGCCGCTTGATGTGCTCCATCTGATCAACACACATAAGTGGAAATGAGAGTTGCATATCACACACTGACAAATGATTCATTTTGATTGGTAGTTGCATATCACACACTGACAAATGATTCATTTTGATTGGTAGTTGCATATCACACACTGACAAATAATTCATTTTGATTGGTAGTTGCATATCACACACTGACAATTGATTCATTTTGATCGGAAGTTGCATATCACACACTGACAATTGATTCATTTTGATTGGTAGTTGCATATCACACACTGACAAATGATTCATTTTGATTGGTAGTTGCATATTGACAAAATTTCTAACATCAGGTCAGTGCGGTAAATTTTTTATGTATCACAAAAATTTCTAGAGTTTGAAGATATTTTGAAATATTGAACTTGATAATAATCTTATTTTATCATATTCAAACATTAACATAAAATTGAACCTGTAGTTCATATTCTCATTTTATCAAATTAAATCGTTATTTATTTACAGCAATTTTGAGTTTGACACAACACTAGACCTAACCTATTCCTGCACATTCCCAAAATTGTCACTTTGTACGAAACATTCCTCTTGAAAATGCTGTGATAAGAATTTTATGTATTATTTTAATTCAAGTGCTTTTTTTTGTGTAAAACAGTAAACATAGTAAGTTTTTAGTAACAGCTTGAATTTAAGATTGAGATAAAAAAAATCTTGTATATAGTCTCACATGCATGAGAAACATTCAAATTATGACTGAGTATGAAGCGGCTTCAGAAAAATCTCTGCTTACGTACGACAGACAACAGACAAGGACATTGCACCAAACAAGTACAGTTCCAACCTTTGGCCAGTAGAGCTTAAACTTAAGGCCTTTTTTTTGTTCAACAAGTATAAAGAGACTAAAAGGAAGGATAAATTTTTATATTTTATATGTATGTTCAATGTACAGTCAGTTTTAGTCAGTTATCACTTCTTTTAAAAAATATATATTTTTTTTTATAAAACTTCCATCTAAAACAAGTTAACACACCTGGCAGCACCTGAAGGCGAGACGAAGGAAGTCCAGAGGACAATAATCTATCAATTCACTGAACGCTTTATAGTCTATTCCAAAATTCTGAAATTATATAAAATTACATAAAAATTTAATAAAGAAAGGTAAAGTCTGACTTCAACAGATAATAGTATTACTGCTTTAACATTAAAGTTATACCAAGGGACCTGTATGTCTATAAACGATGGTTATTTATATCTAGCAGCCAATTTTATTGGTTAAGGAAGATCTCAAAATAACCCTGAGTAGTTAAACTGTCCTGCTCTTAACCCATATAGACACCTTTGGACACCTCCAACATAGACACTTTTGGATACCTAATATAGATGCCTTTGGACACCTAATATAGAAAGAATTTGAATTATTGGGTGAACAATGTTTATATTAACTGACAGAGTGGAAAACAGTGCAGTTAAGAGTAACCTGAACTCTTCCTGCACTGTTTGCTGGGCCTGTATAGCTCAGTCGGTTACGCGTCTGACTATTAATCCAGGGGTCGTGAGTTCAAATCCCCCGCCCGGCCAGTCTCCGTGATGATTGATATACGACATTGTGTCTCATTATCATTCGTCTATCACCACTGATTCAAGTGGGAAAGTTATCAGTTACTTGCGGAGATGGGGTGTGCTCGAGTACTGGTTAATCCCAAGAAACAGTGGTTAGGTTAACTGATCATCTGTTAGCCCTCTATGGCATAAAAATGAAGCTAAATATTCAATCAATCAATATTCAATCCTGCACTGTTTTCAAAGAAGCACCACTGTCCTGCTCTTAACAAATGGCAAATATTATCACATAAAACTCTCTGAATGAACCTGGGCTTGAACCCATTGCCTAGAGTGAGAGGGGAGATCTACACCACTCAGCAACTAGGAACCGTTTTCATATAGAGAATTTACAAGAAAGAACTAGATAAGTTCGAAAGTTGCACACAATATCTGAAGAAAAAAAAATGCAGGTAATAAACATAAGACTTATCTATAAGTAATGAATTGAGAGCTCAAGGTCAATCACAAAAATAATCAGATAAGTTCGAAAGACGCACATAATATCTGAAGAAAAAAATTGCGCAGGTAACAAACATGAGTCTTGATTAAAAGCAATAAATTGAGAGTTCAAAGTCAATCACAAAAGTCACGGTCATTAACAATGGTCAAGGCACTTCAACTCTTTCTTAATATGCATATCATTCCTGCAATAAATATGAAATAATAATGAAAGTCAAAACCTTCAACAAACTGAGGTTTTATTTAATTTGTGTGTCATTAATAATTTATATGTACATTGTATGTCTTATACGACACTTAAGAGTAAAAGGATATCGCTGCCTTTGGACACCTAATATAGAAGGCTTTTGAATTATTGGGTGGATTCTGTTTATATCAACTGACAGAATGGAAAACAGGAAAAACGTGTATCTAGGGAGTAAAGGGTTAAGATAGGTTTCAGAACTATGAAATTAATTTAAGATGGCAGAACATTAATTTTGATAACAGTTTCTTTTCTGTCCAGTAGATGGTAAAGATAAAAGAAATCTATTTTAATATATTCTGTTTCTTTCATTACTTACGTTAGTCCGAGGAAGAATGTCTGGGTCGGAGGAAATTCTGCCAGTAATCTCACAACATATCACTCCAAAGGAGAATACGTCAGCCTGAAATATTTAAAAAATTTTCTTCAATATAATTTTTTTATGGTTTGTGTATATATGTTTTGTTCTCTGGGTAAAAATGTTTTGGAAACCCTGATCTGTGGAAGTTTCAGGTAAAATTAAGTACATGTAGACTAAAAAATACTCAAATCTGTCTTAAGCAGCCAGTCAAGGAAATTAGCAAAAATTGTATTGAAAGCCAGGTTGTTGCTTTATACCTGTTAATTTTCCCCAAAAGCTTAGAAAATAACAAATGTGGATGCTTAACCCTTCACTTCATATAGACGCCTTTGGACACCTAATATAGATGCCTTTTGACACCTAATATAGATGCCTTTTGACACCTAATATAGAATGCTTTTGAATCATTGGTTGAATTATGTTTATATTAACTGAAAGAGTGGAAAACAGTGTAGGAAATGTTCAGATTGCTCGTTTCAAGCAATCTAAACTCTTCCTGCACTGTTTTCAAAGGCCTTCAGTGATTGGTGCGGGAAAACGCGTATCTATGGAGTAAATGGTTAAGACAAGTGGCTGCTCAATAGTGGTGGCCCCTTATATTGGTTTGAATATACATGTATATTAACTGTTCAGCTTGTAGCAATACTAAATTACATGTTTTGCTCAATTTTACCTATAAATGATCAGTATATATATATATATATATATATATGGAGTTCATGATTTGTGAACAACCAGACATAAAGACATAAATGTACAGACCGTAGCAAAATTGCAAACCATAGACATAATATCAAGGTCTCTACCAAGTCAATAGAATTAGTGTAACCATGACTCATGTACTATGGTTTTATGTTAATGTCACACTAGCCTATGTTTTTCATGAGCACATCTTTTTTTTTTCAATCCAGCGGTGAGTTAGAAATACCTCACACTGGTATAATGACAGATTTATGGTTGCAAAAGTGAACTCATCCATAGTTATGTTTCCTAGACCCTGGACTGGATTGTCTTAATGGTAATCACAGAACAAGACAAAGTCTGCATCACACAGATCTATCATTAACATATAACATACCAGCTCATTATACTTCTGTGTCATAATAACTTCAGGTGCCATCCAGAATGGGGAACCAACTGTAGACAATTGCTTGTTACTTCTGCAAATATAAGGTTTTACAGTTACTTCCCTTGTATATTGGATTATAATATAAGTTACCTCTCTTGTAACAGACATTTCAACAGCTGCTGAATATAAATATTACGATAAATTTTATGCAACTTTCTTAATCAGCAAGAGCTGTAAATGTTGAAAAAAAATATAGTTAAGCATCATGGAGTCTAAAATGACTACACCTGGATAATTGGCAGAACAAGATCAAGACTATACCAACAATTTTGATTCAGTTTTTACATTTTTTCACACAATATCAAAATTGAAATAAAACATTGACTACACAAGTGTATCCATCTGTACCATTGTTACAAACATAATAACTGGGTAATGTCAACTATGAATGTACTGAACCACAGTGACCATTGACTACTTAACGGTCAATCTTGGCATGCTTATATAACTCATACCTGGAGGTTAGAAATATCCGGCCAAGTTTACCTTATTTTTAGCAGCTGTAACCTGGATGTTTTAATTATACTTAAACATTGTATAGAAAACTGATTTTCAAAATCTACACATAAAGTCCATAATGTTTAGAAAACTGCTACTTTCAAAATCAATACAATTATAAAGATTGATTGATTGTTTATTTTCTCCCACAGATTTACACAGGGAAGCATGATCCATAACCTTTAGAAAGCTGCTTCCTTCAAATTCTACTCAAGTTCACTAAACATCCTTATATATGAATCTTTACTTGTACAATTTTCCCTAGACAATCTGTTTTAATATGACCGTACTGTTTATCAGGTTTCTGAAACTACATTAACCCTTTACTTCATAAAGATGTCTTTGGACATCTCTAATATTGAAAGTATTAATTCACCACGTATCAGCAATGGGTGAATTATGTTTATATTAACTGACAGAGTGGAAAACAGTGCAGGAAGTGTTCAGATTGCTTGTTATGAGCAATCTGAACTCTTCCTGCACTGTTTTCAAAGGCCTTCTGTGATTGAATCAAAACGCGTATCTATGGAGTAAAGGGTTAAAGACACTATGTTCTAAATTGTAGTAAACACTGATGCCCCAATTTTTATAAAATAAAATAAATTTTGTTCTTCATAATTTGATTAATACTAAATTATTTATGCTTGACTGCAAGAAAGATTAGCATTTATATACACTAATTTCGAGTCCTTTTCCTGGGTAGAACCTTTTTGTGTGTATTTTCTTGGAACATGATCAGTTTGAATCTGGGATTGATCCTGCGACCTTTTGTGTCAGTGGCCAACATTTTATCCGCCACACTTGTAACTAATTAATCTGCCTATGATGTTATGTTTTTGACCATGCAAGACATAAATAATTTGCATATTATTTTATGCTTATGTTTGATATATTTATGAATTTTCCTAATCCATTGTTTGTGCTGCAGAACTTTTTATCTTAAGTTCTAAGCAAAAAATAAAATATAAACGCAATTCTAAGGAAATGGGGGGGGGGGGGGGGGGGGGGGGGGGGGGGGGGGGGGGGGGGGGGGGGGGGGGGGGGGGGGGGTAGGTTAGAGCCATTTAACTTTCTCACTTAAGAATATAAAAATCTAAGAATCTTACATGGGCATGAAGTTCAGATATTTCTATTTGAACAGAAAAATCCCTGAATGATACTTTCTCATGCATCCCTGAACACATTGAATAATTATTTTAACTTAATTCATCAATATAGATTTTACAACAATAGCTTTTAATTAATTTAATTATATGATTTAGATCATATATTTCATATGTTATATCATCAGGATCGTTCCAATGTCACAGCATGAGAATTTCATCTTTGCCCTAGGGTGAGACAGAAATATCTAACCCCGATAAAAATGCAGGTATCATTATCTGGTACGCAAAAATATAACTGGGCTGAACAAGGCTTCAACCCATGACCTCAGTGGTGAGGGGTAAGTGAGTCAGCAATTCAAACCACTTGGTCAAGGGTACTCCCCTTTACATTGTTCATATATTACAATGTAATATTCAGATTTAAGCATACAGGAAATCCACTGCTGGCCAAGGATGACTTGAACTGTTATGATAACTCAATGAGAACCCACAAACTGTCTTGAGCAATCATGGATATGTTTTATTTATGAGTGATCAATGCGGCCTGCTGTATAGACAGAGGCAATGTAAACACAATCATTTTACCATGACAGCTATCCATCATTGTAGATTAGTATAACCCATCAACAAATATATATATAGACATCACCCACCTATAGAGATGTTAGAAACTAATACTAATAAACAGAGATGTTTGGGAAACTTGCACTCCTAATGAATATGTTTCGATGAAAAAGTAAACATATTAATGTTGTCTTTTTTTTAATTCTGGAAATTCAGAAATGAGTAACTTAGAAATACAGAGAAATCTGGAAACAATGGGAAGAATTAAAGATGAAAATAACCAGTGTAAATTTACTGATGGAATTCTTTTTTAATATTTAACATGATTTTTTATGCCATCACAGGCTAACAGAGAGAGGGGGGAGGGAGGTTTCAGAGAACTGGCAAACTTTCTCAAATAAAGTGGGGTTTTTTATATAGAAATCGGGATTCAAACCTGTGACCTTAGTGGTGAGAGGTAAGTGCTCTTGAGATGGTTCCTTAGACCACTCGGTCACAGAGGACAAGAAACATGATATATATACATGTATACATATCCATCAAAATTTCATACAAAACCCTGTAAGGGTTTCAGTTCTGCTTCAAATAAGAACAACTTCTACAGACATCAGGTGTTCAACACCTGTTGCAGTGTAACATGACACCAGACAAAAACTCTTAATTTGAATAATTAAGTAAATTTCAATGAAATGCAGTCTTGAGACATACATATTAAGTTTGTTTGTAATGCTGTTTACTTTTGTCAATGATATAATGAAGCAGGTACTTCCTGTTGCGGAATAAATATAGTATAACTAGAGAGATGTCTCCGTTATATGTTGGTATGTAAAATTTGACAGGTGTAAACAATCATCAAACTTCACCTGCTTTTATAGGTTTACAGCAACATAAAATATTACTGAAATACATTCACCCTTTCAGAAGTTATTGATAAGAAACCATAATTTATCAAAAGAAATAAGACGAAAAGGGGAAATAACTTCTGTACAAGTTCGACCTACGTTGACAAATACTAACCTGGCCTGTATTTTACAATTAAACAGACAAACACAATATATTAATTAAATACACTGACACTTTCAGAAGTAACTGATCGGAAACCATTACAAAAAGTTCAGTTGAAAAGGGGCCATAACTTCTGTAAAAATTTGACTGATGTTGACAAATACTGATCCAATGACTTTAAAAAAAATACAACAACCAGGTAACAGACTTGACAGTGTTTCATATAAGCCCTAAGCTTTCATCACAATCAAGCTCAAATAAATTAGTATAAACCGAACTAAATATTGAACTTTTTGTATTGCAGTATTATACAAATACACTCAAAATATTAATTATAAATAAACAAGTCATTATTTGGCCACATTTTTACATAGGATGGAGCACAAATACAGATCAGACCAACAATCAGACCAACGTACAAGGGGATGAACAGATAAGTGTAACCCATAACGGCCCTTCACCATTTCAACATTCTTCAAATTAGTGAAGGGGTGGGGGTATAAAAGTTGAAATAAAATTGATTCAACATAATGGTCTGAGACCAATGTTATTAATCAAGGTTATCCATGTCTCGTTAGTTTCATTGAGGAAAGCAACTGCCTGGTTACACTGTTCCCCCATATATAACTAACATTAGTGCTTGGTATACAAAATGTAATTGGTTTCTTGCACAAGCTCCAGATTTGTTCCTGAGCATTTATCAAGAACTGACATACAATATTATTATCTTTTTCTTAACAAAAACTAATTAACTTCTTGTTTTATGACCTGTCAACAGGTCAGGTTATTTAGATCAATCTTGGCGAGAGATGAATGAAACCTACCAGTAAATAGGAATCCTAAATAAAAACATGGGTGCCACAACTTGGTGTTTAGTACTGTTAATTTGTTGCAAACTGTAACAGTATGGCAATGTAAATTTCATCTTTGGTACATATTGTACTTCTATAAGTCAAGTAGGAATATTCTTTGTAAACCAATATATAGATAGGACTGACCTTCACCCTCAAATAGTTTGTTAAATAGGTCAAGGTCAGTGAATAATGGTAATCAGTATAAAGAACCAGTACTATTACAGAAAAAAAAAAATCAAAATAAATAATTAAAATATTTCAAACACAAGGTAAATAAATGTTAACTTTAGCTTTTAGAGACTAAATTATGGAAACTAAGGCAATGCAAAGCTTTTTTCGCAATCAAGCTAAAATGTATGGTGTTTAGCGTCGCTTTCAACAATTTTTCTGTCATATCGCGATGGTGTCTACTTCAGACAGTATTTTGAGCGCTGTCACACTGGAGTATCATGCCGCAGATACATGGTATGAAATCCCACCTAGTCACATTATACTGACACCGGGTCGACCAGACCTAGAACTCTCTTCTAAATGCTAAGCATCAAGCGAGGAAGCTTCTAGGACCAATTTAAAAGTCTTTGGTATGACCCGGTCGGGGATAGAACCAATGACCTTCGGCATGCGAGGTGGAAGCTCTACCACTAGACAACGCTGCAGTCTTCAGGATAAAATAAAAAAGTGACTAAATATAGCCGAGATGATAAAAAATGAGATGCCAGAATCAGCATATTGCTCTGGTGAAATGTGAAATATGAAATCCGTCCCACTGCCAGCCTCTGAAATCATGATTAACATCTCTCTTTACCTTCTTCCTATCTCAATGAACTGCTAAATCTGCCACTGGGTACGCAACAAAACAGGTTGGTGGTGATTGCTATTTTTATAAATCAGTCACTGACCCAGTAATAATTATACCTTCCGACTGTAAATACTTACAAGGGATCAGGAATATTGGCGGACAGCCCAAAGTCTCCGACAACTGCCGTGTAGCCTTCAGACTCCTCACGTATTAATACGTTCTGAAAACAGAGTACCATACCATGTAATTTACTGGAGGAATGTAAAAAAAATCATTATAGAATATAGGGCAGACGGCATTTTCATCATCATTGTCAGAAAATAAGGTTATTCTTTTCCTTTTAGTACCAGGTTAGATATACCAGTACTGGGTGAAAACATGTATCACTTATAAAATATATGTTTTAGTTATTATATAAATCATCAGTGGCATAGCTTCCCATAGGCACTGTAGGCACGTGCCTACACTTTTTCTATGAATTCAAAAAATAAAACTGCCAAATATGTAATAAAAATCAGACCCCTAGTTGGTAGTGGGGTAAACTATAAATTCGCAAGAAAAATCATTGAATATGATCCACATTTTTCACATCATTTAATCAATTTATTTGATTATAAATAAAACAGCACATTTAAAGTTAATATTAATGATAACCAGGCCCCCTAGAACCACACCAGAGTGCACCTACAATAGTCTAGCTTAAAAAATAGGTCAAGAGAACATGCCCCCCCTGGACTCCCATACAACTGTGCCTACACATCATTTTCAGCCAAGCTACGCCCCTGCTATGAACCTTCATTGCTAAAGTCCCAATGGTTTCACTACGGGTCAAATTCTCTTTTCATATTAGTGCCGTTGTTATGAATGAATTATGGATATATATGCATCCATAAACAAGAGGCCCAAGAGGGCCTGAGGACGCTCTACTGAATCATGAACCCTCGGGGCGGGGTAATTTTTAACCCTAGGGACACCATTTGAACAAATCTAACAATACTATAGTTGGTCATCATTACTACATAAACATTTTGAAAATCTGTTGGGCTATTCATGAGAAGAAGATTTTTTAAGTTTTGGACTATTTTTAGTAATGGCGGCCATCTTGAATTTCAGATCGAAAAAAAAATCTTCTGTATTGTCTCTTATGCAACAGAAACATGCATGTGAAGTTTCAGTTTAATTGGCCTAGTGGTTTCAGAATAAATGAAAGAAAAAGAGAATTTTATGTTTTCCTATAGTATCCCTATGTAAAATTCTAAGTCCCCTTACAGGGCCCCTATAAATATTAGCCCATAAATTCTTACCTGCAATCAAACCCCTACACATAGGGATAATTTATGCCAAATATGAACAAATCTGACATACCGGTTCTCAAGAAAACGATTTTAGTAATTCTGAATTTTTACCCTTTTGGGGCCCCTCCTGACCCCTTTAGACAGTGGAACCCAGTCATTTTTACAAATCTGAACCTCCTTCACCAAACAATGCTTCTGTGAAGATATAGGCAAAATCATTTCAATTTAAAAAAAAATAAAAAAAAAAATATTATAATGACATGTTTCCCCTTATTGAACCCTCGGGGCGGGGTCATATTTAACCCTAGGGACACCATTTGAACAAATCTAACAATACTATAGTTGGTCATCATTACTATATAAGCATTTTGAAAATCTGTTGGGCCGTTCATGAGAAGTTTTGGACTATTTCTAGTAATGGCGGCCATCTTGAATTTCAGATCGAAAAAAAAAAAATCTTCTGTATAGTCTCCTATGCAACAGAAACATGCATGTGAAGTTTCAGTTTAATTGGCCTAGTGGTTTCAGAGAAAGTGCTGCTAACAGAAGACAGACGACAGACGACGGACGACAGACAACGCGCCATCGCATAAGCACTTCTGGCCTTTGGCCAGTAAAGCTAAAAATTTAAAATATATTCATGCCAGCTTGACTAATCCTGTTTTTTATATTTATTATAATGTTATGAAACCTGCCATCACTCTTGGGCGGCTATCTGCACATCTGCTGCATCCACAAATATTTGGCTCTCCTTTACAGATAATTTAAAGCCTTTTATAAAACAAATAAATTTATCCAGGCATTTAATTGGTTGCTAGCCACTATTTATGACCACTTCAACAACTGTAATTCTTAATATCAAGTATCACAAAAAATGTCAATATTTCTGCTTTTTAGTTAGCAAATTGTAACAGGGAATTACATATATATGAATCACAAGTATAATATGTGAAGATCATAGGTTTGAGCCCTGGCCCCTAGGTTATAAAACCTTTTTATGCTCATTCTTGAAATACAATATTCAGGAATGATATAAAATCACAAATTAAATGTAAACCTCGAATTTTAAAGTATTAATGCAGATTTGAAGTAGAAAGTTAAAAGTTATTTCCATTTATCTTGTTGTAACAAGTCCGCTGTTTTTGAGTTGACATTGGAAGGAGTTATATAACCTTGGACCCAGCTAAGACCATATTAAGCTTTATGTGAGAAAGTTTGCCAGTTACTTGCCGAAAGGTTTTACGCAGATTCATTCTGATGTCTCCCTCCACAAATAGAAGTACACATCATAATTTTATAAAACCTGTAATGCATGGCTTTACATAAACGATCGCCCAACTGTCCGGGACAACTGAATATGGGGTACGGACAAGTAAAATATAAGGTTGCTAGCCCGACTGGACATGTGAAAATTCAGAAATTAAAAACAGCATTTCTTTTTTGCACATCCCCTATTTTTTAACTTTAATATTTATTTATTTAATTATTCTTAATTTTATATCCTGTGACTTTGAAAATGGTGTTAAAATTCCAATCCAAAATGATGAAGAAAAAATAAATCACAAAGATTCTGAAACTGAACAGCATGTAAGAGTTAACTCCCTTACAGCACACACAATGTTATATCTGAACAGTAACCTCAGTGGGAAATGAATGGTACAGTATGATAAAATTGGAAAAACAATAGCTCAGGATCTAGTATGTGTGTTGCCATAAAATTAACAAAATATTTATCTACAGGTATTCTAAGAGATTTTTCTTTATTCTTTATTCTTTAAGAAATTCTATATTACAAAATTAAATAATAATTTACAGCAAAACCGTAAAATTAATATTGCATACAATATACTTAAAATACAATAAAATTAACAGGGACCATTATATCCCTATCTACCCAGGCAGAGACTTCCAAGAAGAAAATACAAAATAACTTGGCACCAAATAACAGGTAGTTAAGAAACCTCAGGTGGGTTGATATATATTATGCTGTATTGTGTGGATCCCTGAAAACAGCTGATCAGCTCATGTCTGCTTGTTTTTTTGTTTACCTTTCAGTAGTTGTAAATATCTGCCTTGCCTCAAGGGCATGACAAGATACTACTCCTACAGGTATGTTTCTAGTTAATTCTGGACTTGCTGAATCTGCCGACTACTAAGTCATCTTTCGGAAGAGCTGGAAGGGGTGTGATCATTCATTCATCATGTAGAAGGGGTGTGACCATTTGTTGGTCATTTAAAAGGGGTGTGACCATTCATTCATCATGTAGAAGTGGTGTGACCATTATCATGTAAAAGAGGTGTGATCAATTGTTAATCATGTAGAAGGGGTGTGATCTTTATAATGTAGAAGTGGTGTGACCATTATCATGTAGAAGGTGTGACCATTCATTCATTGTGAAGAAGGGGTGTGACCATTATCATGTAGAAGGGGTGTGACCATTTGTTGGTCATGTAGAAGGGGTGTGACCATTTATTCATCATGAAGAAGGGGTGTGACTATTATCATGTAAAAGGTGTGACCATTTGTTCATCATGTAGAAGAGGCGTGACAATTTGTTCATCATGCAGAAGGAGTGTGACCATTTTTATGTAAAAGAGGCATAACCATTCATTCATAATGTAGAAGGGGTGTGAACAATATTATGTAGAAGGGGTATGACCATTCATTCATCATGTAGAAGTGGTGTGGCGATTATTATGTAAAAGAGGTGTGACCATTTGTGATCATGTAAATGGGTTGTGCCCATTATCATGTAAAATTGGTGTGCCCATTATCATGTAAAAGAGGTATGATCATTCATTCGTCATATAGGTGTGTGACCATTATTATGTAAAAGAGGCGTGACCAATTGTCATCATGCAGAAGAGGTGTGACCATTATCATGTAAAAGAGGTGTGATCATTCATTCATCATATAGAAGGTGTGTGACCATTATTATGTAAAAGAGGTGTGACCAATCACTCATCATTCAGAAGAGGTGTGACCATTATCATGTTAAAGAGGTGAGATCATTCATTCATCATATAGAAGGTGTGTGACCATTATTATGTAAAAGAGGTATGATCATTCATTCATCATATAGAAGGTGTGTGACCATTATTATGTAAAAGAGGTGTGACCAATCGCTCTTCATTCAGAAGAGGTGTGACCATTATCATGTAAAAGAGGTGTGATCATTCATTCATCATATAAAAGGTGTGTGACCATTATTATGTAAAAGAGGTGTGACCAACCGCTCATCATTCAGAAGAGGTGTGACCATTATCATGTAAAAGAGGTGTGATCATTCATTCATCATGCAGAAGAGGTTTGACCATTATCATGTAAAAGAGGTATGATCGTTCATTCATCATGTAGAAGGGGTGTGACCATTCGTACATCACGTAGAAGGTGTGTGCCCATTATCATGTAAAATAGGTGTGACCATTTGTTCATCATGTAGAAGGGATGAGACAATTATTATGTAAAATAGGCGTGACCATTCATTCATCATGTAGGTGTGTGACCATCTATTCGTCATGTATCTATCTCTGTCCAGAACATTTATGGGAGAAAGTTTGTCAGTTACAGTTGGTAGACCAATGGTTCTATTGAAACATTTCTCTGCCAATAAATATAACCCATCATGTGTTGAAAATGGCATTAAATCCCATTCAGGGAGTGGACTGAGTGAGAGGCTTAAAACCCAGAACCTCAACTAAGAGAGGGTTCTAGAGTATATATTATAGTTGCAAAAGGTCACAATAAAGCTTGTCTGCTCAAATTTTCAATAGTCTTAACACAGAGCTGTCATAACATTAATAATAATTATTTTAATATAAATTCTATATCCTGTTTCGTATCCTGAAATCTGCAGGTTAGATCCCGAAAATCTCAGACATCAATTTGCTGTCCGTCACATTTGACATGGGCGATTTCCCCCGATATTAATCTCAATCTTCGGAAACAACTCAGTTCCAAGCTGTCTGATCATTCTGGTTTGTTTACAAACAACGAGAACACAACTACATTCAACCTTGGCAACATTACCGTTTCTCCAAGAAAACATAACAGTAAATTGTTAGCAATAAGAGATGGGATAATCAGTTAGTGTGAATTTTCTCTAGAGTTCCTACAGTGTGATATTATCACAAAGCCTTCTTCTATTTGTTATTCGGTCAATAAACCTTTTTCTTTTCGGTTATAGCTGAAAATGTTGAATTTGGATAAGTGCAACTAACTTATCTGTGTATTTCCTCAAAACTTTTGTCATTATCGCCAATGGCTCTATTCATTAATCAGTCAATATCTATATTTTTTAACTTCAGTAAAGTTGCTTAGTCTGTACAATTCAATGAATGAATGAATGAATGAATGAATGAATGAATGAATGAAATGAGTGAGTGAGTGAGTGAGTGAGTGAGTGAGTGAGTGAGTGAGTGAGTGAGTGAGTGAGTGAGTGAGTGAGTGAGTGAGTGAGTGAGTGAGTGAGTGAGTGAGTGAGTGAGTGAGTGAGTGAGTGAGTGAGTGAGTGAGTGAGTGAATGAATGAATGAATGAATGAATGAATGAATGTCAATGAATGCATGAAAAAATATATGCATGCATACTACAAGTATAAATGAATGAATTGTGGTTTTATAATGTGCCAATTCCCCCCAAAAAAAATAACATAAATATTCAGAAAAGAAGCAAAAATAAAATTTATGATATGTGCCTAGAACCTTGAAATCTGCTGCACTGCAAAGTTTTACCAAAGTACATCAACCTGTTGCCTCTTACAACACTGCATGAGCAAAGTGATCCTATTTTTGCCACCACTCATGTAGCACCCTGGAATAAGCCTTGAACTACAAACACTCTCTCCTGATAACATATACTGAAAACATTCTTGCCAATTTGAACTTGTGGAACGATATAAAACCTAATTCACTGTCATAAGAGCACAAATGTTTCCTTAAGTGAAGCTTTGAACACAATGAGGCAATCAGGTAGCTCATCTTAAATACAGATTTATCTGAGAGTGCCAGACACACAAAGTGATCTGTCTTAAAAACAGTGATAACAGCAGGTATAAAACTGGGGGGTTCAACTAAAGGGCAATAACTCATTCAATTATGACCAGTTTAGACTGAATTAACAACTTGATCATGATAATTATTATGTTTGTTTGTTTTGATTGAATACTTTTAGGGTCAGTTTTATGCACTCGGGGACCTACAGATGATCAATCAACCTAACCACTCTTTCCTGGGATTCTGGAATGTAAATCAGTACTTGAGCACCCCCGAGATGGGTGTAACTGATAACTTTCCCACTTGAATCAGCGGTTAGAATGATATTATGTACAGGTATAAATAAAGTTTCCCATCAAATAAATAGAAAACATTAGAGTGAATTCTATGCCTGAGTACATTGAAAAGAGTAATTCAGTCAATATTACAGGACGGATGAAGTTATGAAACCATGGTACTACACTCAGTCGAATGATGGTTTTCACGAAATTTTACTCATACGGTATATATGATGAAGTTGTCACAAAGCTACAGACCAACCATTCTTAAGAATATTCTTAGACTTGAACTCAAGAATGAATTTTGAAAACACACACATCAATACCATTTTTTTAAGGCAAAAAATTGCATGCACATAGGAACACCCCAACACTCTCACAATTATTTTATCGGTAAACTAGATATCTAAGGTTGAAATTTGGATTTTCAAGCTCAAGTTTAAGAATATTCTCAAACATGGTTGGTGAATACAACTCGAGACAATACATTTATTGGCACCATCCTCATTCACATAAGTACATTAAGGGGAGAAATTCTGTCAAGTATTCAGTAATGGAAATTGTGCACTCACACGTCTTCAAGTGTGACAGTTTTGTATGATTATTTAAAGTCTGGAGTGATTGTAGAGTCAGCAACAGCCGGGAGAGAAATGGACAGACAGACAGGAAGTTGCAGCTTTCACTGTCAGGTGTTCCAAACAAACAAAGTTCATTCAAGTTAAGTCACTCTGCTGCACTCACCAAGTTGACAAAGCATCTGATTTCACAGAAACAAAATATTCAAAACCCTTGAGAAAGACTTCAGTGGTAACAAAGTGTTAATAACGTCTGCAGCATGTGGAACAAAGACTTGTGGGGGATACCGGGCAAGGTCATTTCAGATTTTGAACATGCTATAAATAGCCTCATCCTTGACACTCATCATTGTAACAGAAGATGGTTCGAGGACTGGCTAACACTTGAGACACATAGTGGTTTGACTATATCATTTATATTCATTTATTTTTGCTTGGTAGCGAAAAAAAAATCCCTTCAGAGCTTATACGCACTGCTCTCAAGTCCCCATCTTAGGTAGAACAAGTACCAAGTGTTTTTTTTTTAAAGGCATCAGGTCGAACTGGGGATCGAACCTGCAAAACTCTGGCATAACCTATCAAACTCTATCCACTACACTACTGCTGGTTTGACTATAAAAACCCCCGGCCCAGACAACATGCAATTAAACTGGAAAATTGAAAGTGTTATACTACTTTTGTTGTAATTATTATGATAGGTTTAGTCTGACTCACTTATTCATTCACTTATATATATATACTGTACTTCCTTCCTGACTTCAAGGATGCAGGCATGTGATGGATTGATTCAGGAAAAATAAAGAAAACAATAAAATATCCTCATCATAAGAGTTTAATTATAGCTGGTATTAAACAAACAACTTTCTTTTTTACACAAACCTTATACTGATCAGGTGGGGTGACCTTTTCACTAACATGACAATGATTCAAACATTGATTGTACAACAGATATACCCCTTTCGCTGACAATGCTCAAACAGAGAATCAAACATTGGCTGTACAACAGATATACCTGTTTCACTGAGAATGCTCAAACATGGAATCAAACATTGGTTGTACAACAGATATACCCGTTTCACTGACAATGCTAAAACAGAGATTCAAACATTGGCTGTACAACATATAAACCGTTTTGCTGACAATGCTAAAACAGAGATTCAAACATTGGTTGTACAACAGATATACCCATTGCACTGACAATGCTAAAACAGAGATTCAAACACTGGTTGTACAACAACTACCATATACTGTAGACCTTCCCGAACTTTTCATTTTTTATCTCTTGGCTTAAACTCCCAACCTCAGCATAAGTATTTATTTTGGGAATAGCAAAGAGAAATGATCAATCATGCATGCTTCTTGTTAACGACCTAAGTGTACTTATATTCTTATTTATAACAATATGTTCGTTATTACATAATACCTGTGGCAATCAATTAAGAACATCATGTTCAGAAAACTATGCATTAGTTGTTTACAGTGCACTGTGGGATGCTTTTGGTATTACTATCCTTTTTTATGATATGCTGTTGTATATAACATCAATGGTTATTTAAGTACATATGTAAGTGTTCTCTTACTCATCATTCTGTGAAATTGGAAAGTGGATCTGAAATCTGAAAAATATTACGTGTTTGGAGCTTGTTTGTTTGAATGTTTATCATCATGCCACTCAGTTAACCCAATCACTCTGTGCTGGGATCCTGGACGTTAACCAGTTTTCAAGATTACCTACCTCAACAAGTGACCGATATCTGTCCCATCTGAATCAGTAGTGAAATTTAACAGTCATAATGGAGACTGTGACTGGGCAGGGATTCAAACTCACGAGCCCTGGATTGATAGTCAGATCAGCTACCAACTAAGATAACCGGGCCTGGTATTTGGAGTTTATGATATATCATGATCACCCAGTGCCCCTCCAGCTCATCACTAAAGAGATCGTGCACTGGTTCGACCCAGGAAGTGGATTCGAGAGCGGTTCAAATAAGCTCTACGCGAGCTAAAATAAATTAGTATAAACTAAGATCACTTACCTCTCATCACTGAGGTTGTGGGTTCAAGCCCGGCACAGTTTAAACATTTAAATTGTGAGAAAGTGGGCCAGTTAATACTTGCAGGTACATGATGGTCTCCTCAATGCATATATATTATGTGGTCTTTTAACACCAATAAAACTGGTTGCCATATATATAACCCGCAATGTGTTGAACATTGTGATAAACCATGTTCAATAAACAAAAAAAAATCTACATGTTACTTGTTGACAAAATTAAAACCTTAACGGATTTAAGATTGATCTATTGTTAATTTTTCACCTCCACCAAACCACAGTCATTGTTAGCAAAGCCTTTTGGCACTTATCCATGATCAAATTTGCATTCAATTATAGAAGTTACAGGGGTCAAAACTGTCATAATTAAGAATCACATGAAGTCCTATGTATCATCTCTATATGACTTTGTTACTTACAGACATTGGGCGTGTTGATGTTCAAATACAGACAGGTCCTCCCTGGTTGGGTGTTCCTAAGGTTAACACAAAGTCACTTACCTCTCACTGCTGAGTCACGAGTTTGAACCTAGCTTGGTCTGAAAACTTCACGTGAGACAGTGAAAGTTACTTGAAGAGGGATGGTGGATCTTCTCAGATTCCTTCTTAAGACTTCCTCCACCAAATTAAACTGGATACAATATATAACAATATTGTATTATATGACAAACATAGTTAAGATCTCTTTTTAAAAATCAGAAATGTGTCAAGGGATGCTGCATCTATTATTAGGTTAGTAAAACAACAAAAGTTAGTCACTCCTGTAAAATTAGACCAACAGTGACAAATTCAAACTAGACCTATATTTTATAATTATACATCTACAAACAAAATACTGATTAAATACATAAACTCTTTCAAAGTTATTCAGCAGAAACCAATTAGACGTATGGATGCACGGACAGATAAAGAGATGCATAAACAGACAGAAAGGGGTAACACTCAATGAAAAGTAATTCAAATATGCATTAAGTATGTTTAACCTAGGACAAACAGATGTTGAGAAACTTTTCTAATCACTAAAACTAGACATTTATTGATTCCACCCACACCTGTCTATTGACTATGTTTGTCAATAGAAAAGCAAGATGAAAGGTGAAACCACTATCTCAAATTCTGCAACACAAGCCACCAGAACCTATATCTCAAATTCTGCAACACAAGCCACCAGAACCTATATCTCAAATTCTGCAACACAAGCCACCAGAACCTATATCTCAAATTCTGCAACACAAGTCGCTCTAAAAAGCAATATGAAATAAGAACCTATATCTCCTTTTCTGTGAATTTTGTTCTGCACCAAGCCCGTGTGGTTCCGGCTAAGAATAAAATCATTGTCGATCTCTGCAGAGCAGTAGAAATCCTCCGAATGGGTGTCATGTTCATTTTATCATTTTCTGTCATGTTCACTATTGTGGTCAAAACATCAACCCCTGTGTGGTTCCTGGGAGCCATGAGTGTTGGCAAGAATAGGATCACTGTGGCTTATGCATGTCGTCAGAAGCGACAAATTGAGTAATATGATAGAATTTGCTGAAACTCTGGAGTTCAGCAGGTATCAAGGTTCTATGTTCTTTCTGCATATACATTTGTTGATGTATTTTTTTTAATCTGTATGTTAATTTGTTGTTTTTGTACATTATTTTTCAATTTTTAGTAACAGTGACCTTTGACTCCAGTGACCTGAAAAGCAATTCAAAGCTTCTTTTTATAATAAGGCGTCCACCCACAAAATTTCAAATTAACAAGATAAAAAAACAAATGAGTAGAAACCATTCTCTATTTTTAGTACAAGTGACCTTGGCATATGAGTGACCTTAAAAGCAACATCAAGCTTCCTTTTATTACATCTCAATATAAAGATATAGTAAGTAACAAAAGTGACTGAACTGAAACCATTTCTTGATGGACAGACAAACATTTGGATGGACAGTGACAACACTATATACCCCCACACCCTTCTAACCCCTCACTCATTTAATAATGGCGAGCATAACAAAGGACACTGATAAGCTATATGGAAACAAAACATTTATTTCACTTTCTGTGACATTTCATCCTTACCTGACAGACAATAAATATTACATGCAATACCATCTCAAATTCTGCAGATTTCCTTTTACACTAAAAGTCTCAGACATGATATCATATACCCATCATTACTCCATAATAAGTTCTGATTTTCTCTGATGAAGCATATATTCAGTCCAAGTCAACTGCAGAAGCCCAATTAAATCTAACAATAAACTAAGTCTGAGAAGAATAGCACTCTGTTTCACTTTTTGTCTCTCCACAGAGAAATAATGGTTTCCATCAAAGTCAATTACATGGATAGTTTACAGCTCTACAAAACATGTTTACCACAAAATATGATGGTAAATATTGATCTCCCATATCATAAACACAAAAACTCTGATCAATAGGGATGTTTATCTATTGGGTGAATGGTGATATTAATTGATAACATTCATTAATAAACAGATGTTCATGATTAAAGTACACATTTTATCACACGTTTAGCAAACTATGTGTTGTGTCCTTCAGCTAGACACTTGATCTTTATATACTTAGTACTGGTTCCATCATGGAAAACCTGGAGTGTGGTTTGTCCAAAGTGTTAGAACTTATATAATAAATTTTGTTGTGTCCTTTCCTTTCAACAAATGAAAAACTGTTTATCTCTTCCTCATATTTCTTCTAACCATTTTTTTACTATTTTAAGCATAAAATAATATTTAAATTATTCTTTTTATGAGAAATTTACAATCTTTAAAGGTCAATAATTTTTGCAGTTCTCATTTATTGGTTGTCCATCAGATTAACCGGAAATAAGACCCCTCATACTTATGTATGTATAAAGGGTGCTCCCGTTGGTCATGTGGTTTATTACACTTATAGGTCTCACTGAACAATTACCTCCCTTGCATGACGGTAGCAAGATTATTACGCCCAAGAAATTAGAGCTGTGTAAAGCGGTTGGGTAATTTTTTTTTTAAAAATGCATAAAATGTCATATTTCTTTGTGCATATGGGAACATTGGAACATTTTCATGATTTCTGCAAAGTTTGGGTGACCCTGGGAACTGTTTGATGATGCTATAACAGTTTAAAGATGCGTAGTGATACACTGCAACAAATGGGCAGAATTGTCAAAAATGAAGGGGTGCCATCAAACCATCGCAATTGTGAAAAAGCAACCTGGTCAACCCCATGTTTTTTTCTGCATATTTGGACCAACAGAGGACTATCTATGGGAATAAGGCACTTTTAGAACCATTGGTAATGTATCCAGTGTTCCAGAAGTGCATGTCTCTATATGTAGAACAGTACAAAATTAATTGGTGTGTGAGACGTTCAAGAATCAGATCATTTTCGGTAGACGCTGGGAGGAAACTGCATCTTTGTGATTCAGATTTACTTTCTTTTTGAAAATATGTCACTTTCTATGGGAAATACTGTATTTGAAACCTCTAAATGGAAAAATAAATGTATTTTTTTTGTGAAAAATGGATGACTTTGAGTGTAATAGAGAAGTGTCACACAGGCAAAACCAAACTTGAAGCTAAAACAGTAAAGCAAATAGGGCAATGAGACTGAGCAGCTGAAAATTTGTCATGGAAATGTTGGAATCAGGATTTATTCAATTCAATGGAAGGAACAAAAAGTGAGATCATCTATTTAACTGAAAAAGAAATGATCATGTATGCAAATATGCTTTGCTGCATCATGTGATAAGACTTGATTTTAGCCATCTGTCTCAAAATCCTGGCTAAAATGAATAGAAGTTTGCACTTAAAAACACTTGAAAGTCACACAGAGAGACAGTGATGCTAATATATCACAACAAAAGCATGTCTAGAGCATTCACTGCATCCAGATTTCATGATTCATGTAAGTTAAACCATTTTTTTGTGTTAGAAACTCATTATTTATGTATAATTAATACCCCACCCACATAAAAATGGTAACATTTGTCGCGATACTGTTTCCACTCTTTAGCGCATGCTTTTTGACAATACGGTTGGTCGCGTATTAGCAATATTGTTTTTATGTCGCTGTTTATCAATTAATATTATATTGATCATGAATTATGGAGAAATTTCCTGTTTCATTATTTTGTCATTGATATTTGTTATCAACAGCTCTGTATCCAGTTTTCGATATACCGACCGCCAAACTGTCGCGTTTCATTTTAATGGTATGGCGTATGACTGCCACTTTTGTTTTACTGTCATTTTTTTCTCCTCATTGTTGATATTTATGCGGCTGGGTCTGGCTTATACACAGTATTTACCTACTCTTGGACATTCAGGTAAATGGTAAAATGCGACATCTTTGAAATGACGCGAAACAGATTCGCGTAATAATTTCTCTGCGTTTAGTTAACCTGTGCTTGAAACTTTTGTACCATCATCTGATTTCTTTCGGTTGTTCTTCTTACTTTTTTTTCAAATAAAAATACATGATGCTTGCTATAGAATATAGATTTTTCTCATTGAAGATGATGTTTTTTCAATGTCTGTTATTGAATGTGTACAATATTTTTCTCCACATTCAACAGTATAGCATTCTCAAATATGACAATTTCTAATTTTCATATAATTATTGCAACAACTCTATTTTAACTGCCCATTTTTTTATGCCAGTTTTGGAAAATCTGTAAAGAAACGAGTCATCTCGCGACAAATATTTCTTATAGCGATATTCTTTGATATATTTATTTCAAACTAATTTGTCGTAAAGAGATGCGCTTTAGCAAACCGTCTTTTTGCTATGAGCTTATCGGTCCAGCCAAATATGCTGTATCCATATTTTGTCTCATTTTCATTCATCGTTTCATTTTCTTGCTTTAAAGTGATTTTCATGAACACTTTACTTTCATTTGCTATTTTTATTGATAAAATAAACAAAATAGTATAGGAATTTAATATATGCCTAATAGATACCTCAATTGGTAAGGGATATATTCATAGTTGATAATGAATCTAATGCATGTACAAAAGTATGTTATTCATTCATGCATTGAAAAAGGGGGCATGGTTAGTGTCAGTGACATGCAAATTATTGCTGGGCACCTTCAAACATTAATATTTGTTTGTTATAGATATAAAAAAAGTCAAATATATAGTTTTGCAACAAAACGGAGCATTATTTGAAGCAAAAACAACTATTTATCCATATATGGTCATGTATTTTGACACTTAAGTTACGTAATGTTGCATATACAATAAAATGAATATGCAGTCAGATAGATACACTACAGGAGGCAATACAAGGACATTTTCAAACTATTTCTTTTTCTAGAATTATTTTTATTAAGGTACAATGGCTAAAAAAATTTGGCAGTTTTTCCTGTTTTCGAGTCGTCCGAAACTGATTTATGCATGTGTGACCGCCATCTTATTTTGGTGCATGAATTCGAAAACAGTTGCGCGATGAATTCAAAAGGCGTACTTTTATATTTAGAAATGGTAAAGGTTTGTTCGACAAAAATTTCAGTCACATGTCATGACAATATCTACTCTTCAAGGTCTCACTGAACAATTACCTCCCTTGCATGACGGTAGCAAGATTATTACGCCCAAGAAATTAGAGCTGTGTAAAGCGGTTGGGTAATTTTTTTTTTAAAAATGCATAAAATGTCATATTTCTTTGTGCATATGGGAACATTGGAACATTTTCATGATTTCTGCAAAGTTTGGGTGACCCTGGGAACTGTTTGATGATGCTATAACAGTTTAAAGATGCGTAGTGATACACTGCAACAAATGGGCAGAATTGTCAAAAATGAAGGGGTGCCATCAAACCATCGCAATTGTGAAAAAGCAACCTGGTCAACCCCATGTTTTTTTCTGCATATTTGGACCAACAGAGGACTATCTATGGGAATAAGGCACTTTTAGAACCATTGGTAATGTATCCAGTGTTCCAGAAGTGCATGTCTCTATATGTAGAACAGTACAAAATTAATTGGTGTGTGAGACGTTATACCTCTGACCACTAAGGTCAAAGCAGGGAATTCTATGCCTGTCCCACAATTCCTTACCAAACTGTGACATCATCTGACTTTCCTCTCAGCAACTGACAAACCAACATGCTCATATCTCACTGCAAAGTTACGTAACCTAGCAGTACAGCTGGGTTCATTCCAGAATCTAAGACTGTGTGGACCTTATAGAGCAGTGTGAAATCCAGTCCATTGGAGTCATTTGAAAAACAGACATTTCTCACATGTTTGTACATTAACCGACAAAAATAGAAATTAGTGTGTTACTAACTTCTTGTATTTTCTCACAAAATAATCAAAATTATTAGGTTAACCAAAATAGAAATTTTCTGTTTTGTTCTAGTTTTCTTGGACATTTTACTATAAAAATTTACTTACTACCACAATTTATAGATACAAGCCAAGATAAAAAATAATGAAGATAATTTTATGAAAACAACAATATTGTCAGTATGATGTTTATGGTTTGTTTACAAGATTGGTTTACATAAGTCAGATAATGATGGTACCCCTGGAGTGGAGATACACAGCCCAGAGTGACGTTATACAATAAACAAATCCAACCCTTACCTTGGAAGTAAGATCTCTATGCATGGTACCCCTGGAGTGGAGATACACAGATCCCAGAGTGACGTTATACAAAAAACAAATCCTACCCTTACCTTGGACGTAAGATCTCTATGCATGGTACCCCTGGAGTGGAGATACACAGAGCCCAGAGTGACGTTATACAAAAAACAAATCCTACCCTTACCTTGGATGTAACATCTCTATGCATGGTACCCCTGGAGTGGAGATACACAGAGCCCAGAGTGACGTTATACAATAAACAAATCCTACCCTTACCTTGGACTTAAGATCTCTATGCATGGTACCCATGGAGTGGAGATACACAGATCCCAGAGTGACGTTATACAATAAACAAATCCTACCCTTACCTTGGACGCAAGATCTCTATGCATGGTACCCCTGGAGTGGAGATACACGGAGCCCAGAGTGACGTTATACAATAAACAAATCCCACCCTTACCTTGGATGTAACATCTATATGCATGGTAACCCTGGAGTGGAGATATACAGAGCCCAGAGTGAATTTATACAATAAATATATTCCTACCCTTACCTTGGACGTAGGATCTCTATGCATGGTACCCCTGGAGTGGAGATACATGGAGCCGAGAGTGACGTTATCCAATAAACAATTCCTACCCTTACCTTGGACGTAAGATCTCTATGCATGGTACCCCTGGAGTGAAGATACGTCATGCCCAGCGTGATATCGTGAGTAATCTTCACCCGTACTGTCCATGGAAGCTCTACAGACTTATTGGCCAGAAGCTGTTCAAGATCACCACCATTGATATACTGAAAGAAAGAACAAATGGGGTAATTTTGATTGTGTACAGGATTAACTCATCTCTCAATGCTTATTACCATATTGGTTCAGCGCAACACTGACCTATTTACATTATAAATGATAGAGCCTTCTTCAATACTAGTAGTTGTCAAAATAGAGCAGTGTTGCATGATTGTCTTTTCCCAAACTAATCTGCAACATTTTAAAACATTTCTTTTACTCGGCTTGCTCATAAAGCACCAATCTGAAGTTACAATATAAAAAGCAAACAAACTTCATGTGAGATGCACTAGTAGGATGTTATATGCCTCAGGTCACATGGTGTCCAAAATTGTTGTGAAAGAAATATACTCTAAAAGCATGTATCATCAGTGAAAACTCTTCTGTTTTCAGAAGTAACTTCCAGACTTCTAACGTAATGTTTATTAAGCAGAAAAATTCCTAGTTTAGTGGTTGGTTCATCATGTCAATTCTGTCATGAAGAATCATTAATTGATATGTTCTTCAGTTTTGTATGACCTTTGACTAAACTTTCTAACCTTTATTGACCTTGACTTTTTTCTTCTTCTTTTATGAAAAGACATCAGACTGGTTTATTACAAATGTACATCTGATTATGATACCAAGTTTGAATGAATGCCGTCCATTGTTTTAAATTGGTGCAGACGTCAGATGCTTATGACAGGAAGATTGGGACATTGAAGTATGATAGTTCAGTTACTGCAATGTCTAAATACGACAAGTTGAAACAGGTAGGATATTGTATCTGCTTAATTATTGATTTTTTTCCCCCTATCAATTTAAATGAAATTTGATACAATTAAGATGAAGTAAAACTAAACGACTGAGAACCATGTCTCCTGCCTAATCATTTGTTTGACAACCTGCAAACTAAGTGTGTGTTATTCATTATAACTGCATTGAGTAACCCACTTAAAAGCGCCCATGATAGATGTAAATTCCCACTAAACGTATACAACTTGTCCAAAGTGAAAACAAGGCCTAATAATCTGATTAAAAAGGTACTTGAGTTCTCAAGTGGTCACATGACATGCGGATATAAACAATAACATTCGTTGCAAAGTGTTCATTTTCAAACAATATGATGTAACTTGAATATAAAGATAGAGTTTCCAATTATGCATGTCTATATATAGTTATTTGTCGCGACATTGGAAATATTATATTACAATTGTTTCCAATAATTTTTGGTATTTTTATCGACCAAATAAATTTTCTAACTTTTTTTTACTTATTTCTATTTAAAAACACACAGCAATTTAAATCAATTTTCACTAACCATTTTTTTAAATGACACAGCTATATGATACAAACATGAATTAATAACCATACCGCAACTATGGACCAAATTTGGTAATTCTAGACTGAACAGTTTTACAGAAACTGAAGTAATCACAAAAGTTAAACATTTTGTAGGCCAAGTCTACTCTCTGCAGAGGTCAAGGTCATCTGAACAAATTCGGCGTGGATTTGAGTAGTACTACCCACAATACAGCTATGAACCATTTGATGAATCTAGGTCAAACAATTATTGAGAAACAGAGCTTAACTGAACATTGTGTTAGCAGTTATTCATCTGAAGAGGTCATGGTCACCCCAATAATGCTGCATAGTTTTTTTCGTAACACAAAGTTCTGCGGATCACACAAATATGTATTTGGTGACTCCAGGCCAAACAATTTCTGATAAATGAAGCAAAATACAAAAACTTAAAGTTGAATTAAAGCCGCTGCCGCTGCCGTCACCGCTACCAATAGAAAAGGAACACATTTGTCTCTTTTTTTCTTCAGGAAGGCAAGATAAAAATAAATAAGTCCATATTGTTTGACAAACGTCAGATCACAATTGGGACAACAAAATGCAACTACTGTGTGTAATCGCAATCAAAACAAAATCATGTGAGATATTGCATTTATTGAACTTTTGTTGCGATTTAAAACAGGAAATCTATTCTAACTTTTGCACATAAGATACGAAACCCCTTTTCAATATTATTATATCATTTTTGACTAATTAGTTAAATATCCTTATGGTAATACAGGCTCAGTGAGTATATACTGGAAAAAAGTAGTTAATATGTCAATTAATTTTTTAAAAATCCAGAAATATGGTACTTCCCTTTAATAAGGACTTATGACTCACTTGCCTACAGTCACTGTCAGGAGAAGTAAGGGTATTTTAGTTGTATTGTTAACAAATTAATTATTAAATCATAACAGCATCCTTTATCAGATAATGACTTTCTGTTTGCATGTATCCCATGACGATCTGTGCTAATGATTGTTCTGTACACTTGAAACCTTCGCTTTTTGAAAGTGAAACCAGATAAAATACATTGCTGTCCCCATCAACAACTTTGTAGGTCAAGTGGCTACTACAAAAATAAAGGCGTATTCACATGTAATCATAACTGTCTAATAGTACAGGCGTTTCCAAGGTTTTTTTCTTTCTATTTGTAGGATTTTCCGATCGTAAATGTTGTAACGAAATATTAATTACTTAAAATCTAATGATGAAATAATGAAAAGTAAAAGCATAAATGACAAAAAGTAAGGTTTTATGCACTTTAAATATGAAACTATTAAAATGTATTACAAAACATTTATTGTCTTTATGCTTAAAATATGTATAAATAACATCTGTATGTTTTAAAAATGAGCTAAAACAGTTGTATTGTTTCATAAGTATTTTTATACTTATATCAAATTCAGGACATAATTATATTGGAGACATTAAAAAAAAATCAAAATTCCAGGCATGATACTATAATAATGTGAAACCTTCTCAAGATACATCTACCTGGTAGGTAGTTTTTTGGTGTATAATCATATCAAGCTGTACATGGAAATGGTAGATAATAAAAGTATCCCCTTTTAGCCTAATGGATTTGAAATGAAATACTACTACTGATGATGCTGGTGGTGCTGGTGTTGCTGCTACTGCTACTACTGCTGCTGCTACTACTACTACTACTTTTACTTTTGCTACTACTTCTACTACTACTACTACTACCACCACAGCTGCTGTTGCTGCTGCTACTACTACTACTCCTGCTGCTACTACTACTACTACTGCTTCTGTTGCTACTACTACTACCTGCTACTACTGCTACTACTACTACTAATAATAATAATAATGCTGCCACCACCACCACTATTACTATTGCTGCCACAGCCACCACCACTTCTACGATTATTTCTACTACTATCATCTCCACCACTACTACCACCACCACTACCACTACTACATTTTAGTTGTTCCTGTGATTTTGCCTTATTTGATGCAAACTACTTGGTTCACCCTAATACATGCTGAAACCCTTTAAAAATACAACAAGCTGGTAGGTTTATTATTTAATCAGAAATATTTACAAAAAATGAAAATGAAAAAAAAAATGAATCCTCAGCAATTCTCTCTTCCAATCATTACTGTAATGTTTTTCTCATTAACATTTCCCCCTAAAACTTCTTAATATATCGTTAACTGCCAAGAAAAACACTCTAAAATGTTAATAGGTAAACCATGTTGTTTGGAGGAGTGGTTTTACATATTGGTAATGGGGTAGGGGGTTACATAGCAACCATTTTTTACTTCCACAACTATCCAATATTAAGTAAAATGCATTATATGTATGCGGATACTTGTGAAATCATAAATAGTTCATTTAATTCAGACTTGAAGTCCATCCAAACAAAAATGTCATCAGACATGGTAAGGTTATTTATCAGGGAAATGATTTTATAAAGAACAGTACGATATATCTATATAACAGATACAGACCTAGCGAGTGTCTTACACTATTTTAGTAAGATGCTCTTAAATAGTTATGATTGTGTACGTTAAAACTTACGACAGTAAGACAGGGCCCTGTAAGCAAAAGATAGAAATAACCATTTTCTTGTGAAAATGTGAAAAACACTAAAAACTCATATCAGCTTACCACAGTCACCTTCATGTAATTGTTATATAAGACCATGTATTTTTTCTCAGTTATTCTATTATGATACAGTTGATGCTATAGTTATCTTTTATTTATGACATCAATACTTTACGATTGTGTTTACTTTTCCCCTTTTTTCACCCAAAATGCACTTAATATTCCTTCTTTCTCATTATATTTACATATATTTATATATTCCCTTCATAACGTCCCTTATTCTAACACAGTACATATTATATCATACAGCATCCAGTTTTATTGGTGGATGAATGACCTATGAATGAAACAAGAAACAGGCAAACTTTCTCACAGAGTTTTAGGACCAAGGTGGACTCGAGCCTGCAACTTCAGTTGTGGGAGGCGTATAAGTGACATTCTTGTATTAAGCCTTCCTCACCAAGGCTGAAACAAGCGTAAAATCAATAAGTGTTATCTGTATAACTACAAAACTCAAATTCAGATTATCACCCTACTGTGTATTACATCATGTAGATAATGTCCTGAAAAATGTTTTGGCTCATTTAAAATTGATTAAATCAATGAACAGTTTGTCTTCCTACAGCAAAAGGTAAATAACTGCTTCATATGCCATAAGTAAATAACATGTTTTATATAATCGGTAGGTTATAAAATTTACTATCTGACAACTTTTGTAGAAACTTGGTGTACAGGTTATTGCACCTTAGACTTATTGGTGGCAGAACACCTCAGAATGAATCTGAGTAAAACCATCATCTTTTTACAAGAAACTCTCTCACACAGTATGGACTCCAACCTATGACCTTGAAGGTGAAAGGTAAGTTACCTTGGGCTCCAACCTATGACCTCAAAGGTTAAAGGTAAGTTACCTTTGGCTCCAACCTATGACCTTGAAGGTGTACGCTAGGTTATTTGGGCTCCAACCTATGACATCGAAGGCAAAAGGTAAGTTACCTTGGGCTCTAACCTACAACCTTTAAGGTGCGAGGTAAATTATCTTGGCACCAACCTATGAACTTGAAGGTGATAGGTAAGTTATCATGGCCTCATCAAAAGTGAAAGATTAGTTATCTTTGGTTCCAACCTACGGCCTCAAAAACCATCACTTTTTTTACAAGAAACTCTCACACAGTATGGACTCCAGCCTATGACCTCTGAGTAGAGAGATAAGTTAACTTTGGCTCAAACCTATGACCTTGAAAAAAAGAGGTAAGTTATTTTGGGCTCCTACTTATGACCTCTAAGTGAGAGGTAAGTTACCTTGGCCTCCACCCTATCACTTCTAAGACGAGAGGTAAGTTACCTTGGGCTCAAACCCATGAACTTGAAGGTGACAGGTAAGTAATCTTGGCCTCAACAAAAGTGAAAGATTAGTTCTCACCTTTGGCTCCAACCTATGGCCTCCAAGGTGAGAACTAAGTTATACCCCATCCTCCCAAATGCACACATCAAAGAAAGAGGTAAAAAATATTAACAAACAACTGGCGGTAATGCAGACAACGGTTCCAGTTCCGAGAATAAATTAACATCCAGAGATGTTTAGTGCTTTAGTGCTACAGGTGGGATATTGACTTCACTGTTGTGGTCCCTGGAGTAATATCTCAACCATGTGCAAACTCAGCACAATCAATGAATCTTTCTTGTTTTTATTGATACATGCTTCGCCCATCTTTTATCAATTATGTTGCAGTTAGATTATAACAGGTGTTCAAACACATTTTTGAAATATATACTGATTAAAAGATTATGTTATAGAGAATAGGAAAAGGTGAATTTAATAAGTACATAATTATATTTCAAAGTTTGATGCATTTTTGGGATTCGAAAACGTGCAAAACAGAAGAACTTTGACCTTTAATAATAATCAGGATTAAATTCAATGTTGGCTAAACATTATAATATTTAAATTTAAATATTTTTCCTCTCCTACAAATAAAACATTTTACCAATTCTACATAGTTCCCTCCCTTAGTTTCAAAAAAAGGGGAGTAACTTACATTCAAATGTGTTTATTTCATGTTATACAAAATCTCATTATTTAGATGTAGTAAACATAATTGCCTGCTGTTACCGAGGTCAATTACAATTATTTTTCTATGTCAAAAAACTTTCAAGTATGTGTATCAGGCAATTCTGCTTCACTGACCCAAACACAATGAAATGGGCAACTGAAAACCACAAAGACTATCATAAAAACAACATTTACTTGCAGAAGTTCAATAGGTTAAACATACTTAGAGGGTGCAGAAACTGAAGATTCATATCTATGTATACTGTACTAAAGACTATAGTAATGGCCCATACGTATGGAGGGAAATCAGAATAACTAAACTTCATGATTAATATAACATTTATGTATTGTAGAAAGAAAAGAAATGTTGCTGTGAATTAAGGCTGTTTAAATAATACAGTAGCGGACAATCTAAGTACTGGTTGTCTTCTAGAAACAGTGTCTAAATAATGGATGATGGATGACAAAGGGTGGTATTGTGTTTTTCACTTTGCCATGCAGTAAAAGCTCCCTGACACAATCACATCAGGGTTAAAATAAAAATCCATCTGAGATTCAAAAGCAACAACACAATCATGGTCATGTTATATTTATTTTAGGATACTGTTTTTAAATTTATAAATAGACATTATGGATTTTGTTGCCAGTACAATGTTTTGGTGTTAATGGTAGTTGACACGGATGGACCAGGGATTGGCCTCGGTGGCCAAGTGGTGAAAGGTCTGACTCTAAAAGGGGTCCTCCATGGCCGAGTGGTCTAAGGTGCCGTCTCAAGATCATTTACCTCTCACCACTAAGGTCATAGGTTTTGGTCCCGTTCACTTCAAAAACTTTATGTGAGGAAGTTTCCAGTTACTTGCAGAAGGACGGTGGTTCTACTCAGTCTGAGGTCTTCTTCCACCAGTATAACTGGATATGCCAGATATAACCTGAAACGTGTTAAAAATGGCGTTAAACCCCATTAAATAAACAACTGACTCTAGATACACAAATGTACCTCTCACCTCTGAGATAGAATGTTCTGTCTCAGCTCAGTCTCTGTGGCTGAGTGGTCTAAGGTTTCACTTCAGTTTAACCTGAAGACTTTATATTTTATATCTTCCTTCACCAACAAGACAGGATGACAACATACATGCTCGTATATATTAGCCAAGAGGTTTTCTCACATGCAAATCAGCCCACAAAGAAGTCGCCAAATATTGTGCAAACAAATTGTATTTCCACAACAGAGAAAAAAAAAACGGTGTCAGTCAGATACAAGCTATCTGTCATCAAATCATAATTGTAACCAGTGTCTGTTTTAGCTATGATCAATCACACCCCTAGATATTTCTGGTGAATCATTTGATAGCAGTGTCTGTATTAATGTTTTAGCTATGATCAATCACACCCCTAGATATTTCTGGTGAATCATTTGATAGCAGTGTCTGTATTAGTGTTTTAGCTAAGATCAATAAAACCTCTAGATATTTCAGGTGAATCATCTGATAGCTCCGGCATCAGGAAGTCCACATTGTGCTTGTACAGGCTCTCTTAATTTGGCAACAACAGTAATTATAGCTGATTACATTGTGCTGTCATTTATGGTGTTCACACATTTTTCAGCAACTGGATTGTTTTGTTATGTTGTTGTTTACTGTGTTCTGCATCTTTTTCAACAACTACGTTACTTTTTAAAGTGTTACGCATATTTGTCAACAACCGTATTGTTTTGCTGTGTTGTAGTTTATGGTGTTTAAATTTTTCTTCAAAAACTGGATTATTTTGTTGTGTTCTTGTTTATAGCGTTAAGCATATTTTTCAACAACTAGATTATTTTGCTGTTTATAATGTGTTTAGTAAGTTTTGATACCATCTTATTCAAACATATGTATTGGCTTGTTTAGTTGTTTGTAGTGCTTTAATACTCTTGCCAGCTTGCACTGATGCTATTTCACTGGGGCTTATAAATCCATCATTTTTTACTTTATTACGATTTGGGTTTTTGACTAGAATTACACAACACCATATCTAGCAATTTACTGCTCCGTATAAGTTTTCCATTAACTTCTGGCCCAGCTGAGATCCATCAATTATCATTTTATTACAATGTATTGGATTTTATTTTCATTCATACCCCGATCAATGATAACCTACTGTGAAAGTGAATTTCCTGATAACCTACTGTGAAAGTGAATTTCCGACCCATTAGAAAAAACGCATAACTGTGTTAACATCAAATTAATTACACTTGCACATTTAGAGGATATGACAGAGGGTCTGGACCCACCTCCTGGGATTTCCTGAATTTGAATAATAAACAAAAGTACATCATGTACCGGTTTCAGTGAAAATGGTGGAAAACATAATTATGCTCGGACCCACCTGCAATTTGATGATTCCTTCTGAGATTAACAAAATCCTCATTAGACCCCCACTCGTCCCTGACTGAAAATCCTGGATCCACCTTTACATTTGTCGGGTATCCTTTTTATTCAATCAATCCCAGCATTTCTTGACATCACTCTCATCATTACATCATGTCGGTCAAATATTATATCAGACAGATTAAAGTTGGTAATGGGAATTTCCCATCAAATCTCCAACAACTACAAGGCTGCATGCTTTTAGTTTCTCAAGATGGGTACTGATCAATATTCATCTTTAACAGAGGCCTCCTGAGATGTTAGCTAATCTATTTAATATCAGTTTTTATTCAATGTCCTCAGTTTCATTTTTTCTTCTTTTTTTTTACTATCACTAATTACATTAACTGTCCATTTCTGTTATTCATCGGTTCAGCTGCCGATATTGTTTCCAATTTAAATGTCTCTAAGCAAGCCCAAAATACTGTCAGTTTGTATAAAATATGACATATTTTATTATCTCCTGATGTGACATATAAGTAACTGAACTAAATATTAAATTTTCATTCAAGTATTCAGCAAGAGAATGGTTGGTATTATTACATGTATCAGTATTATTATTACAGGTATAACCATAATTACATCTTTATATTATTATTATTATTATTATTATTATTATTACTACTACATGGACTAATATCATTATTACATGTATAAGAATCATTATTACATATATTGGTATTATTACACATATTAATAATAATAATAATATTATTACTACATTCAGTAATAACATTACTAAATGTACCACTATTTAGTATTATTAATTGTATAAGTTGAATAACTTTTAAGATGAATATGTAGTATTATTAATAACATGTATAAATAGAATTACATATAAGTGTATATTTAATACATGTAATTACATGTATAAGGGCCATTAACAAACAATATCCTTCCAATCATAACTTGCAAACAAGTTCATTATAAATTGACATTGAAAGGCCAGGAGGTCAGTTCTACATCATCATGGTCATACTAGGTAACCAGTAGCAAGTTACAATGAAGCTGAAACTAAAATATAAGGAACAAGATTATCAAAGATAAAGGCGAGGACACAACTCTGAAGAATGTTGATACTTTAAACTTTAGGTCAATAGTAATTAAATTCACTAAATATATCAACACATTGGTATGTAGTGACTTTTCTAACCGACCACACAAGGAACTCTGGACACCTATTGGTATAAAGTAATCGTAAAAAAATTATATAAGTATCATTTTAGTGTAATTTTCCACACAAGGCACTGACTATCTAAGTTGAAGTGTGATGTCATAAGGTGCAGTTTTGTTTCTTGTATTTGTAGTGGTTTATTTTCAAGTATATATGTGTGTGTATATATATATACTACTTATTTCATGCCACGGTGGGTATAATATTTCATGCCATGGTGGGTATAATATTTCATGCCATGGCGGGTATGGTATTTCATGCCATGATGGGTATAATATTTCATGCCATGGTGGGTATAATATTTCATTCCATGGTGGGTATAATATTTCATGCCATGGCGGGTATGGTATTTCATGCCATGATGGGTATAACATTTCTACTAACTGTACCACTGTTCTGACAAGAACCTTCTACTTTCATAAATCACAACTAGGCCAAAAACATCAGCTGTGGTTTGAATCTCCTCAAGTACCACTGTTCTGACAAGAATCTTCTACTTTCATAAATCACAACTAGGCCCCAAACCTCAGCTGTGGTTTGAATCTCCTCAAGTACCACTGTTCTGACAAGAATCTTCTACTTTCATAAATCACAACTAGGCCTCAAACCTCAGCTGTGGTTTGAATCTCCTCAAGTACCACTGTTCTGACAAGAATCTTCTACTTTCACAAAATTAAAAGATATGACATGCCCTTAGTGGTGGACAGAAGACATTATCTTCCTTGTAAAGTAGTACTTAGGAACCACCATCCACTGTAAAGGTGAGTATTGGATTATCAGAGGATATTAACTATCAACCTGTTGTTCCCGAGGTAATCATTAAAGTCTGGTATATTACATCGGACAATGATCTGCCATTGATCGATCCAATACATAATCCATGGTACATTCAGACACCATCATTTTATATTCATTAAACTGTACAGAGGACAATAAATCACAACAAAGTCAGATTGAAGACTTTTCATGTGATTTGTATAAAAGAAAGGCTGAGTGTGCACTTCCTCAGAATATGTTTCAACTTGAGATGGATGGCTGAAGGCTAATGTGTTGTGTTTCCAAAGTTAAAGTTATCTCATCTGCATCAGTTGATTGTCTCATCTGCAGCATCTTCTCTTTTCATTCATTTGCATTAGTTTCTTGTCTCATCTGCACCAATTTCTTGTCAACTGCATTATTCTCGTCTTATCTGCATCTGTTTATTGTTTCATCTGCACCAATTTTCATCTCATCTGCATCTGTTGACAGTCTCATCTGCATCAGTTTCCAGTCTCATCTGCAACAGCTTCCTGTCTCATCTGCATCACTTTCCTGTCTCATCTACATTGATTTCCTGTCTCATTTGCATCTTGTCTCATCTGTATCGATTTCCTGTCTCATCTACAATGGTTTGATTTCCCGTCTCATCTGCATCAGTTTCCTGTCCCATATGAATCCATTTCCAGTCTGTCTCATCTGTTTCCAGTAGTTTTATTTTTTGTTTTTTAATGGGGTTCAACACCATTTTTCAACAATTGCAGGTTATATATTTTGGCAAATCCAAGACCTCAGAATAAATCTGAGTGGAACCGCCATCCTCCCTCAAGTTACTGGCAAATAGTATATTGTTGTATAATATTAATAGAACTACAGGAATTGATATGAATAAAAGGATGGTAAGACATAATGTCTGAACATTTTGTGCATTATCTTTCTCCTTTGCTCTGTTATTAGTTAACTATTAATAATGACCTTTGATATTACCAGATGTTCCAACTCACCCAGCCTGGTTAAGAATATCAAAAATATTTTGAAAAATATGAGGCTGAACTCATGTGTAAGGTTTTCTCTTTTCTTATTCTCCTTTTTGTAATTAACTAAGAAAATAAAACTTACTATTAATAAACATGCAAATGACCTATAAAACATAAACAAACATGCTGATAATTTGGTTGAAAACATTTCTAGTAAAGAAAATGTTTGAAAACAAGATGTTATTACCATAGTATAGCTTTATACTACATATATCAGGAGTTGGAAAAAATCTATAATTGACGCTTGCCGATCCTTGAAGACATTTTCTGCAACATAAATTTCCCAGCACATAATTTAATTAAAACCACAGAAACAAACTACGACCTTGAAACATCAAAATTTAAAACTTGTTTCTACAAAAATCTGCACTTCAGCACTCTGTTAGGTGGTTCACTATAATTTTACAATATCTTTCTGCTGAATTTATATAATAATGGCCTCTTTCATTCTTGTCTTGTCTTTACATACTTCGTCATTTAGAAGGGTTGTTTAATAAAAAAATAAGTGACAGAGAGCCAAACAATGTAGATCATGGTAAGACAGCTGTTGTTGTTGTATGGTGTTGAGAATCGCTTTGAACAAGTTTTCCGTTATATCGCAACGCTATCTACTCAAGATGTAGATCATGGTCAGACAGCTAGTGCTCTGATACAAAGGGTGTAAAGGCAAAGCACACCTATTTTAAACAGGAAGTGCTTCCAATGGGTAGTTGCATAATTGCGATGATAATTAATCCTTGATTCTTATTTAAAAGGGAATTTTCCTTATTTAACCCTTTACTCCATAAATACGCGTTTTCCCGCACCAATCACAGAAGGCCTTTGAAAACATTGCAGGAAGAGTTCAGGTTGCTCGTAATGAGCAATCTAAACATTTCCTGCACTGTTTTCCACTCCGTCAGTTAATATAAACATAATTCACCCAATAATTCAAAAGCCTTCTATATTACGTGTCCAAAGGCGTCCATATGAAGTAAAGGGTTAAATGCTCATTTTGTGATTTGAACCAATTCTGAAAACATGGTCATATTTGAATTGTGAATTTAGTAGAAAAAAATTATGTTTGGAAATTGGGGTATGAATACATTATATCTGAAGTCTAATTTAACTTTGTCAATAGGTTACCCTCTGAACAGAAAAACTAACTCTTGGATGACTCCTTCTTTATTAAGGATATTTGGAACAGCAGAATGATGTCAACAAACAATAAAATGTAAGTTTCCATTCTTTGTTGAATGTCAAGCCTTTAAAAATGTTTCATTCTCTGTATTGAAATAATACCAGTAAAATTAACATTATATAATCACTCCTTCCATACTGAACTGTTCACATTTAAAACCAAGCATCATGACTTGCATTTCTTTTTGTTATATTATTCTTAATAATATGAAAATTTATTACCAATTTCAATTCTTCAACTGATTTACAGTTTTGTTCCCATCAGATAGCATCAAAGATATGATTTATCCCCAACACAGATCTGCTGCACTGAGTGGTCTATGTAAATGACTGCCACCTTATCTTTAAGTTCACTTCACTCATAAAGCTGGGTGACAAAAAACCTGTCAGACTCCGAAAATTATGTTTTGCCATATTTCCACTTGAAGCAACAGTTACTCTTATTGTTTTGTTATTGTGGGAGATATTTTATACTTTTGATGTTGATTCTCTGGCTTTTGATATTTCTTTCAACACCCTTAAGGCTTATATCTCTTTAGCTGCTTTATCCAATACTGTCTGGTTCTCATTACAATTTCCCATTGTCAATCCTCATTATGCTTTTTATTGCTTGTTTGTTAATTTACAGGGAGGGAAACTGTTTGTTTATTTATTTAGAAAGCAGGAGAGAGAGAGAGGATGAGAGAGGAGATTTTGTGTAAGGATAGTGCCGAGTACACAATATTCCCAAGGACAGGTAATGCTCGGTCACCACAAGCTAAATTATAAGCTGCTTAACAATTGCTTACTGTGCCAAAATATAGTCGGTGCCACTGTAAACATGAAGTACTGACCTTAACTGTCTATAACACAGCCAGAAGCTGGGATGGCCCACAATCTTTACTACAATACTTGTTCTCACTCTCTCCATGTGTCTAAACTTGTGATTAAAATTTGGAAACACCAAAGTTGTATGCAACACAAATAGTTTCCATATCACGTCTCTTGATCCCAGACAGGCCAATTTCTTGGTCAGCAGTTTATTTCAAATTCCATGTTCGGAACAACTAATTTTAATTTCTAATTTTCTATTTTTGAATCAACTGAATTTTGTTAGCGACATATCTCTTCATGTCTAAACATTTCTGTGAAGTTTTTGATTGACATTCTCTTTGATTGTTCGATACATGATTTGTGACTTATGAACCATTTACCTTGAAAATGGCCTTAACCTTGAACTGAACCTGATGTAAGACACCACTGTCATGAACAGTTCTGTGAAATTTGATGAAATTCCCCTCACTAGCTTAAAATATAAGTCAAGATGTGATTTGTGACTTATAAACTTTTGACCTTCAAAGGTAATTTTGACCTTGAAAGTAAAAGCCTGAATAAAGTGTGACACCTTCCTATTGCTGTGAAATTCTTTTTGATACTTTTATGGTAATAGTCAAGACATATTGTGATTTACACACATTCTTTACCATTAATGATCTTGACCACCTACAAACCTGAATTTTAAACATGAAACACATCTCCTCCCCTTATCATAATATTTTATGTGAAGTTAGTAGTTGGTAGTTTTTTATATTGCATGAAATTCTGTTCAACATCCTGTTCTGAATATGTTCCTTAATATCGCTAACAAACATAGCAAGTTGGCAGCGAGTACAGCTGTCTATTATGTTTATTGTCATTCATACAAATCACTATCAACTAAAGCTTGAAAGTAAATGAATAACATAGATAAAATCCTGAAAATTAATCTGAGTAGAACATTCGTTACTGGCAATCTTTTTTGGATCAAGCAGGGCTCATACCTATTATCTCAGCGATGAGAAGGAAATCTTTGAACACTCCACAACAGAGGATATCTCAACCCAACTCACCGTGAACATACTATAGGATTAAATTCTTTTTTTCTGGTTTTTATGCATGTGTAAAGAATGTCAAATCACGCACAAATCAAATAAAGTCTGAATGAATTTAATCCTTATAATTCCAATCCTGATGATTATATTTAATTTGAGACTCCTCAAATGAATGAAAAAACAAAACAAAAAAAACTATACGCTGCAAAGTAAATGCATAAGAATACATCACCTCTGTCCTGGTTGACATCAAATTCTCCAGATCTAATATCCAATAATATCATAACGGCTACTATTTCCATTATCAGATGAACTCTGTAACATTAGTTGGTTTATTGTAAAATGACGAAATATTTTGAGGTAAAAAAATTAAACACCTGCCTTTTATCTCTCGATTTAGACAAATAAAAAATCAATAACTCCAGGAAATACCCACACAGTGTAGACGCTGACGTCATTGTTTATTTTTTGTCTACACGATTGTTTCAAAAAATATGTTAATATTTACGAAGGTCATATAAATCCATGCTGGTTGATGGAGAATCTGAATTTGGAACGTTTTAAACGACTTTAACATGCAAGGTTTGTGTATTTACATTGTCTCACGATCGTTTGCTTCTGAACTTCAACTACATGTACATGTTTTTATTACATTTTTCCTGTTGAATAAATTGGTCTGTGGAAAAACATCTAGCATTCATGTTCGGTAAAAATTGTGTTCAATTGTACAAAATAATCTCAAATCTGAACATTTTGTGACCTAATTCATTGTTTCTGGTCTGTTTGTGGCGCCCGAATAAATCGCTGAACCAAAGAAATCTATAAAACAATAAACCGAATAAAACAGCTAGGTCTAGAGCTAACATCTGTTTTTGTTGCATTTTATTATTAAAATAAAGGTGGAACTGTTGTGCACGTCATTTAAGTTTGTGTATTGTTTAACTGACTGTCAAAATGTCGATGCTTCTTTGTTTACGCGAGAAACGTAGAAGTAGTCCAGCTCCAGGGTTTTATCGAAAAAAAAAGTCTTTAAAAAATTGACATTGTCCAATAAAAATGCTTTAAATACATATATGATAATGAGATTGGAATTATAACTGTATAAACCTACCTCAGTAAGGGCATGGAGCTGTCCTTCGTGTACGCATACACCCATAAACCTGCAAGTATATATAGAAAAATATTACAAAATACAGATAGAAGTCACACACACCCATAAACCTTCAAGTATAATATATAGAAAACATTACAAAATAGGGGTGGAGGTCATCCTAAGATTTGTTGAATGAAGATAAGATGATTATAACCTAATGTCTATAATGTTTTTATCATACAATATATATTTTTTTTATTAGGTTGCAACCCTATATAATGTTTACTTAACAATTTACTGTGGACACTGCCATATTGAAACGTCAGGAACACATGATATAAAACATGGCACTCGCAATAAGAGGTCGCCAACGCTTTTCAAAATAGTGCTTTGTTTTAATTACCGCTTTTTGTTATTCATTATCAATGTTTTATAGCAAGGCCTGAGGGGTCACGAGTTTGAATCCCTACCCAGCCACAATCTCCTTGATGACTGACATCAGTTACTGACAGAGATGGGTGGGAGAGTTCTGGTTTACCTTCAAGGATCCCAGGAAAGAGTCGTAAGGTTAACAGATTGTCTGTTTTAGCCGATGATGGCAGGAAAAATGATGATAAATATTCAAACAAACAAAAACTCTAATTAAAGAACAACTGCATAATCATGTGTGTCCAATATCAGCTTGAATAAGCTTCTTTTAATTAGACATGCCTCCTTGAAATTATAGATCCCCCCCCCCCCCAAGGACATGAAAGAAAGTGACATACTAACCCCCTTTATGTCACCATCACTAATAAATCAAAATACACTGAATGCAAAATTACATTACACATCTAATGAAATCTTTCACACTTAATAAAAATGTTAAGACAGGTAAAGGGTTGACCCAATTATTATTCATAAATCACAGGTGAGTGAACATGGTTCAAGTATCAACTTGGTGAGTTATCATTGCTTTCATGGATCATGACCATGGGCAGCATATATTTATATTTTTTTACCATAAGTGATATAAATTAAATTTCCTGAACACGTTTATAACAAATTACTTTTTTTTTCTCATCAGCATTTTCTTTCATGTGATATTGCATGGTGTTATGAATTCAATTAAAATAATAAAAATAAAGATGTATGGTATTAAGCATCGCTTTTAAATTTTGTTCAGTCATATCGTGATGGTCATTAAGACATTATTTTGAACGCTGCCATACTGAAGTATCATGTTGCAGACACATGGCATGATACCCCAACCAGTCACATTATACTGACACCAAGCTGACCGGACAAAGATGTATCATGTTGCAGACACATGGCATGATACCCCAACCAGTCACATTATACTGACACCAAGCTGACCGGATCAAGACGTATCATGTTGCAGACACATGGCATGATACCCCAACCAGTCACATTATACTGACACCAAGCTGACCAGACCAAGACGTATCATGTTGCAGACACATGGCATGATACCCCAACCAGTCACATTATACTGACACCAAGCTGACCGGACCAAAATGTATCATGTTGCAGACACATGGCATGATACCCCAACCAGTCACATTACACTGACACCAAGCTGACCAGACCAAGACGTATCATGTTGCAGACACATGGCATGATACCCCAACCAGTCACATTATACTGACACCAAGCTGACCAGACCAAGACGTATCATGTTGCAGACACATGGCATGATACCCCAACCAGTCACATTACACTGACACCAAGCTGACCAGACCAAGACGTATCATGTTGCAGACACATGGCACGATACCCCAACCAGTCACATTACACTGACACCAAGCTGACCAGACCAAGACGTATCATGTTGCAGACACATGGCATGATACCCCAACCAGTCACATTACACTGACACCAAGCTGACCAGACCAAGACGTATCATGTTGCAGACACATGGCACGATACCTCAACCAGTCACATTACACTGACACCAAGCTGACCAGACCAAGACGTATCATGTTGCAGACACATGGCATGATACCCCAACCAGTCACATTACACTGACACCAAGCTGACCAGACCAAGACGTATCATGTTGCAGACACATGGCACGATACCCCAACCAGTCACATTACACTGACACCAAGCTGACCAGTCCAAGACGTATCATGTTGTAGACACATGGCATGATACCCCAACCAGTCACATTACACTGACACCAAGCTGACCACACCAAGACGTATCATGTTGCAGACACATGGCATGATACCCCAACCAGTCACATTATACTGACACCAAGCTGACCAGACCAAGATGTATCATGTTGCAGACACATGGCATGATACCCCAACCAGTCACATTATACTGACACCAAGCTGACCAGACCAAGACGTATCATGTTGCAGACACATGGCATGATACCCCAACCAGTCACATTATACTGACACCAAGCTGACCAGACCAAGACATATCATGTTGCAGACACATGGCATGATACCCCAACCAGTCACATTACACTGACACCAAGCTGACCAGACCAAGATGTATCATGTTGCAGACACATGGCATGATACCCCAACCAGTCGTATTACACTGACACCAAGCTGACCAGACCAAAACGTATCATGTTGCAGACACATGGCACGATACCCCAACCAGTCACATAACACTGACACCAAGCTGACCAGACCAAGATGTACCACCAAAATGCTGAGCAACAAGCAAGGAAGCTTCTAGTACAGAACCTAAGACCTTCCATATGCAAGGCGGACACTCTTCCACCAGACCATCGCTGCAGTAAAATAAAGATGATCAGAATGTGTGACATGGTACAAATACAAAATTTTGAAGATATTAATAATAGTGATAATGATACAGAAATCTGGACAGCACAGTGGTGGTCTAGAGGTAGAGCGATCACCTTGCAAGCATTGTCTTGTGATTGATCCCCAGCCAGTTCATACCAAGAACTTGAAAAATAGAACTAGAAACTTCCTGTCATGGCTCTCAGTAATTCAATGATAATTCTAGGTCTGGTTGACACGTTGTCGGTATAATGTGACAGGTTGGGGTATCATATCATGTGTCTGCGCTTAAAATAATTTCTGAAGGAGACACCCTCGCGATATAACTGAAAAAGTGTTGCAAATGACACTAAACACAATACAACAACAACAACAAAGACATTTCCTGGTAGCAAGCACCACATCACATCAAGTACCAGATTGTTGTCATAATATGGTGGGTAGTGGGAGATGGAATCTGGAATTCTTTATTTACCAAAATATTGCTGAATGGCAGTGTTTACCTCTGATGGACTCCACCTGACATAAAATCTTAGATCTGCTGATGCGGTTACACGAGACACCACAATGTAACATACTAAAACAATATGAAGTTACATCAAATACAGCAGACAGACGAACAGATGCACATTCTAAGATTTTGTATTTAGTTTCGAAACTCAAAAGCTCATGAACCTTTTAAATAAGACTGAAAATTAATTCATATCTTAACCAGTTTTTACCCATAGTCCTAAGCAACTAAATCTACATATATTTGCACAAACAGATGGACAGACGGACACTGGCCAGACAGAATTTATCAATGAAAGTCATCAAAGAAATCTGGTGAAAACAGCAACATGCCACTTATCTGACAATGCATTATGTCACCCATACAAAAGCATACCAACAAACTAGCACTCATGATCAAACGTCTCCTTCACATTCAGGAAATACTCAAGATACTCGCCTACCCACTTGCCTTTCATCTATCAAATATTTATAAAGATGGAGTTCTGATGACAATTTTGAAAAATTAACGACCACTAAAAATGACTTGAACCACAGTTATCCAGAGGCAGAATGAGATATGAGAGACAAAGATAAGATGTTTCTGTTGGCAAGGTATTGGAGGTATTCCTGTGGATGTATATGCATAATATCTTTACATGAATGAACACCATAACTTTATTTTTGATGAAGATATTGTATTATCAATTGTAAGAGAACAGACTGAATAAGGACGTTTGTCACGTTTTTGTTGTTTTTAATAAGAGGTTTTCAACACATAACTGATTTTATAAATATGGCCTCACAGATCTGAATAGAACTATTACCCTTCAAAGAAACTTACTTGCAAACTTTATTGCATAAAGTGTTACTCAGATGAACTCAAACCCACGACCTTAGCACTGACAGATAAGTGATCTTGCAGGCATGCAGCATGGCATACTAAGATACTCGGCTGAGTAAGACCAAAGCCTGATTACTGAAAACGCTTAAGAGTCGAGAGAAGCAATAAAAGTTTAACAGGACGGGGTTACAAATAGGTACATTAAAGTATCTGCATGAATTGTTCCGGCATATACCAACAGTGTCGATAAATATATATTTAAAGCAATGTGTTATATTCAAATGAGTATAATATTGGAAAAATCACCAAAAGACACCATTTCTATTTCTAAAAATTCCTGCGGGGAAAGTTCCCCAGGACTCCCACCAGTAGAAGTGGAATCATCTCCGCACATCCTGCCCAGAGTAACTTGCAAAGTTGCCACGCTACGCTGTTGTCTTGAGAAAACATCCAGCTCTTGCTTACAACCTTTTCCTTCCTATATAAACTATTCATGTACAAAAATATATTTCCGTTTGCAAAATTTCTAGCAGACGGTAAAAAAAAGTAATGACAGTTACTGTGTCATAAAAATGCGATATCGACAAAAAAAAGTATGTCTGGCAACACAAACTGGTGGTACAAATTAAAACTGCTGTAAAACTAGCATCCCGACTAGCCACATAAATCTGGGTACGATATTCACGATATTCACATAGGAGTGTAAACCTAATTACAGTTACTTATTAATTATCATATATCCGCACCTGAGAATGTTATCATGCGAAAGTCTGTTCATGAGCTGCAGTTCATGGAGAACATTTGGCTTGTTGTCCTGGACCTTGTTCATCTTCAGCACCTGTACCTGACCTGTTGTCCTGTGGGTCACCTGTAATGTACATAGTATTGTTAAGAATTGGGAATAAATTCCACACATCAACAATTCAAAGTCTTGAGAAGGGAAGTTTATTAGTTCTACCCTTAAAAACCTGGAGCAGGGCGGCAGTGTAATGGATAGAGTGTTGGCTGCTCATGCCAGAGGTTGTGGATTCAATCCCTTACTCAGCCTGATGCCTCTCACAAAACAACCAAGATCAAATTAAAGGTCCAAGATTATAGAACTTTGTTCCCTGCTCAACTAAAGATTTCATGCTAAACTCAAAAATGTATGGAGCATATTAACAATATAACTTTCTACTTCAAATCAGCATTAATACTTTCATATCTGAGGCCAAATGTTTTGACTTAATTTGTGTTTATATATAAATTCTGGAAGTTTTGTTTGAGTACAGAGATTTGAGCTGAGCAAGGAAACAGTTTTAAAACCTCGGGGGCTGGTTGTACCCAGGTGGAAGATTTCGAGAGCGGTTCATATAAGCTCTGGGTTTTCATCACAATCAAGCTAAACTAAACTAAAACTTGGAGACACACTTTTATGTTAAACCAAACTATTGCTTTTAGGACTTACAAAACAAGACCATTATAGAATTATATATATAAGGCCTTGCAGACTTGTGGACTGAGTCATAGAATGTTATAATATTACAATATAGGCCTAAGTCATTAAATGTTAATTATTTCGTCCAATTAGAGCAATAAGGTACCAAATGAAATAAGAAGGCACTTGGTACCTTTTTGCACCAATGGGTCATTATAAGAGTACATTATAGGCCTTGAAAACTTAAACCAAGTCACATGTTTTGTTAAATTGATAATAGGCCTTGTACACTAACAAACTTTAAGCCATAGACTCATAAAATAGTTTATAAACCTTGCATGGCATCTATCAAACTTTGTAACTGACCAATATTATTTTAAAAACACTGAACCCAAAGACTACATGCTTGTAGTTGTATTATAGGAGTTGTGGTGGTCTAGTGGTTTGCATGCTTGCTCAAAGACCCAGAGGTCCAGGGACCGATTCCTGGTGGGGTTTCGTCTGGAGATTTTCAAACGTACTCCCGCAGTACCTTAATTGGGAAAACGGAGGGGATTTACGACAATTGACCAGGTACAACCTCAGATACCCAGTGCATGTGAAAGATCTGAGTGTTCTCACTGAACTTCTATGTTTATCAGTGATTCACATGCCCATAAACCTTGGTGCATTTTGTGCCAGCACTGTAAACCTGTGCACTTTGTGCCTGCACATAATCCTTGCAAGAGGATGAGAGATAGATATTACTTATGGTTATTTTATAGGCCTAGTAATCAAGCAAAATAGACACAAATCACAGACTGCTATACACCCAGTATCCCGCAAATTATATGCATGTCACAGAGTAGTACTATTATAAGGTTATTTTGTAGGCTTTGAACACCATTACAAAAGTCATATTACCTTGGGGGAAAAAATATCAAACCAATCTTGAATTTTCAGAACAATTGTAATATACTAATATTTTCAGTATGATTGGTTAAACTGTTAAAAGTTGATGGATGAAAAGCAGGGTGGTATTGTAGTGCCACTTAGGGTGGTATTGTAGTGCCACTAGGGGTTGTATTGTAGTGCCAAAAGGGGTGGTATTGTAGTGCCACTAGGGGTTGTATTGTAGTGCCACTAGGGGTTGTATTGTAGTGTTACTAGGGGTTGTATTGTAGTGCCAATAGGGGTGGTATTGTAGTGCCACTTAGGGTGGTATTGTAGTGCCACTAAGGGTGGTACTGAAGTGCCACTTAGGGTGGTATTGAAGTGCCACTTAGTGTGGTATTGTAGTGCTACTAGGGGTTGTATTGGAGTGTCAATAGGGGTGGTATTGTAGTGCCACTTGGGGTGGTATTGTAGTGCCACTAGGGGTTGTATTGTAGTGCCACTTAGGGTGGTATTGTAGTGCCACTTAGTGTGGTATTGTAAGGCCACTTAGAGTGGTATTATAGTGTCACTTAGGGTGGTATTGTAGTGCCACTTAGGGTGGTATTGTAGTGCCACTTAGGGTAGTATTGTAGTGCCACTTAGGGTGGTATTGTAGTGCCACTTAAGGTAGTATTGTAGTGCCACTTAGGGTGGTATTGCAGTGCCACTAAGAGTGGTATTGTAGTGCCACTTAGGCCACATGTTGCAAGTTCGATCCCCAGCTCAACCTGATGCCTCTAAAAAAATACACTCATTTCTGTTCTTACAGGTAGCAAGTACTGTTCTATACAGGAGCAGACTATTTATAATTATAAGCTTTGTGCTTCTTTCACAAATGAACTTAAATAAACAAGTGTAAATTTAAAGTTGGAAACTCAATGAAACATGACTGGGTGAACGAATGACGGCAGATATTTTTTATCTTGCCCTACGATCAGGTGAACATGGCAGTTCAATTTCACGGCTGTTCAATTGAATTACCTTGTAATACGATATTAATCGCAATCTGTTATGCTTATTTTACCTACAGTACAAGTTAAAGGTAAACAAACTATGACAGAAGTGTATTTGAATTTTATTGGGCAGACACTTGTGAATGTAGGTCAGTGGTTAAGTCAAACTTGACCAAAACTTTGATAGCAAATTTGGCGTAATAATTTCTATTCATGGCAGATATGCATAAAAGCTTAAACAACGTTTGTACTGTATGGTTATAGGAGAGTGTTTCTCAATATTGACCAGTATTTAGTCTCAGTGAACTTCACAGTATTACTGGGATTGTAATGAATAGTTTTGACCTTCATAAGGTCACTCGAGTTTAAACCACTCAGACCTAAGAAGAACTGTAGAGTTGAATCTTGGCTACTAAAAGAACTCCTGGTCCATCAACAGAATTCTGATGATACACTAGTTCAGATAATTCAAATTCTGACGTGACCTTAACTTACGTATAAAAAAGTCCACCAAATATGTAAAGCTTTTCCAGTGATTGCAACCAAGGATTGTTCATTGTTTCACTGGTCATATATTTCCCCACTAATTCTCCATTTTTCATGTATTTTATTGGTAGAGGAAGACCTCAGTAAGAATCTGAGTAGAGCCACCATCGTTCAGCACAAGTTTATGGACCAAGCTTGGCTTGAACTCCTAATCAAAATATACTGAGAGGTTGTCACTACACAACAGCATCTTAAGACTACCCTGCCACAGAGGATCCCCCATCCCCCCCCCACCACCTTTTTCAAATTCTCACTCTTTTCCATCCCTTAATCAGTTTGTTAGTGTCTTTGTTACTCGCTGCGTCTGTCTGAAAACAACACTAAACACCATACAATAACATATTTATTGTTCATCATCAACACCATACAACAACATATTTACTGTTCATAAATAAATTAAATTGGTCAATTTAAAACCTTAATTTAGTTTCTCTCTTTCTAACACTCATCTTCTACATAATCAACTTGCTGCTGAGTGATTACATTCCCTATATATAGGAATTACAAACCCTATATAGGAATTACATACATTTGTTTATATATATAAAGACCAAGTTTAGAAATATATAATTACAATCTAAATTCATGACGTCAATGCTTAACAGAACACAGTTTGTTTGTTTAAGTAGTTGGTGGGAAAAGTGCAAATATGAACAAAAATAATGTACTTCACAAATGTTTGTTATTATAGTTTTTAGTTATTTTGAGAATGTAACAAATTAAGAGAACTTAAGAGAAAAAATAATAATTTAAGATGACAACCATGTCCATTTGGACCCTCAAACAGCCTGCAGCAGATTTCACTGCTTGAGAGAATTTTGTTATAAATGTACAGTTTCACCAACCTTCCAACAATCTGTTTTATTACTTTGTTTTAATAGTGTGTTAATTATATAGAGATTTGCTTAACTTTCAATGATCTGTCAGTTATATTGCGATGGAGTCTGCCAGAGATTTTATTCTTTTTTTTTTCTTTTTCTTTTTTTCTTTTTTTTATATTTTTTTATTTTATTCTTAGTACTCAAATTCCTAACTTAAGTATCTAAAATATGTTTAAAATAAAAAATAAAAATTAAAAAGCATCTAACCTTTTGTTGTGATCCTTTCCATATATTGCATTGTTGTAATAATCGAAATAAAATAACTAATACTAAAGTATCCTGCCATATGAACGGTATTGGATACCCCACCCAGTCACACTACACAGCAAATTGACCATTCCTACATTTACAAAATATCTTCTAAATGTCGAAGCTCGAAGCAATGAAGCTTGAAGTCTTACTTTTAGTTTATGCCTGGTACGTGCTGCCTGGGGTTCAAACCCTCAATTTTTCACATGCAAACATTCCATTTTTAGACCATTGTAGCTGAGGATTGCATAATTTATGTTAATGCATTTGATACAGTGCAATTACTCTGCTTTATACATGTTAGCAAATAGTGAATATTGACAAAATATCTAAATTAAAATTATATAATCTGACAGTGAAAGTTTGGCCAACACAAATCCCGAGCCTGTAATCAGTTTTTCAGAGGTACCAACTATACAACAGCTACAACGAATGATACGTATAGCTATGTGATGGGAGACAAAACATGTTAGCTTTAAATACCTGAAACTTTCTAGTTCTGTTACTAACATCCACAAAGGTTTTAATGTAACTACCAATCTAAGGCCTGTTCTAACAACATTTGTTCAGACCAAGATTTTCGTATGAAGAAATAGAGGCTACAGACATTTCAAGACTTACTAATGAAGTGCTAAACAATTTTCATAACTTTTTTTCGCAAATACAAAGGTTTGTTAAGCAACACCTGGTCATTTAAATTATTATCTTTTCTATGTGACTGGACAGGAGCCAGCATTATTCTTATTTATATATACAGCAAACTTCTCAAGGCACACCATGAAACCATAGCAACTCATTCACAAATGAGACAGTCACCTTTTAATTTAAATTTGACCGAATTTGGACCTCTATTTTTGCTTGATATTCAAGTTTGTTCTCAATATGAAGGGAAACTAGTAAAATTTGACCAAATCTGGACCTGTATAGTTGCTTGATATTCAAAATGTCCTCAATATGAAGGGAAACTAGTAAAATTTGACAAAATTTGGACCTCTATTTTTGCTTGATATTCAAGTTTGTTCTCAATATGAAGGGAAACTAGTAAAATTTGACCAAATCTGGACCTGTATAGTTGCTTGATATTCAAAATGTCCTCAATATGAAGGGAAACTAGTAAAATTTGACAAAATTTGGACCTCTATTGTTGCTTGATATTTAAGTTTGTCCTCAATATAAAGGGAAACTAGTAAAATTTGGACCTCGATTGTTGCTTGATATTTAAGTTTGTCCTCAATATAAAGGGAAACTAGTAAAATTTGAACCTCGATTGTTGCTTGATATTTAAGTTTGTCCTCAATATAAAGGGAAACTAGTAAAATTTGGACCTCGATTGTTGCTTGATATTTAAGTTTGTCCTCAATATAAAGGGAAACTAGTAAAATTTGACAAAATTTGGACCTCTATTGTTACTTGATATTCAAGTTTGTCCTCAATATAAAGAGAAACTAGTAAACTTTGAAGTGCACAAGATCATGGGAGATGTGGGTGTTATATATGACAAGAGAGGGCTTCCTGTCAACAATGGTGTCCACGATTGTTATCATCATTGTTGAAGACAGGGGGTTTAACTTAGTGTATGTGTGGGTAATGATGGTTAGTTGATATTGATTTGGTGAAATACCAAAACGCCCTTAGTACAAAATTAATGTTCTTTTATATTAACAGGTTTTTCTGCTGTTTTATGTTAAACTAAAGATATATATGAATGACTTATAGATAACAATGACACTAATTTAAATAATAATGTAAATAATGATTAAAAATCAACCCTGAATTAATAATGAAATAAAAGCTGATTGAAGGCAAGAAGTAATAATTTTCAATAAACATGTTTGAAGGCTCAAGTAATAATTAATTCTAAACATGTTTGAAGGCTCAAGTAATAATTAATTCTAAATATGTTTGAAGGCTCAAGTAATAATTAATTCTAAACATGTTTGAAGGCTCAAGTAATAATTCATTCTAAATATAATTGAAGGTTCAAGTAATAATTCATTCTAAACCTGTTTGAAGGCTCAAGTAAAAATTAATTTTAAACATGTTTGAAGGCTCAATAAATAATTAATTTTAAACATGTTTGAACACTCAAGTCATAATTAATTCTAAACATGTTTGAACACTCAAGTCATAATTAATTCTAAACATGTTTGAAGGCTCAAGTAATAATTAATTCTAAATATGTTTGAAGGCTCAAGTAAAAGTTAATTCTAAACATGTTTGAAGGCTAAAGTAATAATTCACTCAAAACCTGTTTGAAGGCTCAAGTAAAAATTAATTTTAAATATATTTGAATACTCCAGTAATAATTCATTCTAAACATGTTTGAAGGCTCAAGTAATAACACACTCTAAACATGCTTGAAAGCTCAAGTTATAATAAATTTTAAACATGTTTGAAGGCTCAAGAAATAATTCATTTTAAACATGTTTGAACACTCAAGTAATAATTCATTGTAAGCATTTTTGAAGGCTCAAGTACTGATATACTCTAAACCAGTTTGAAGACTCAAGTAGTAATTCACTGTGAACATGTTTGAGACTCAAGTAATAATCCACTCTAAGCCTGTTTGGAGACTCAAGTAATAATTTAACCTAAGCCTGCTTGAAGCCTCAAGTAATTATTAACTCTAAACATTCTTGAAGACTCAAGTAATAACTCACTCTAAGCCTGCTTGCAGACTTAAGTAATAATTTACTCTTAGCCTGCTTGAAGACTCAAGTAATATTTACTCTAAGCATGTTTGAAGGCTCAAGTAATTATTTACTCTAAGCATGTTTGAAGGCTCAAGTAATAATCCACTCTAAGCATGTTTGAAGGCTCAAGTTATAATTTACTCTAAGCATGTTTGAAGGCTCAAGTAATAATCCACTCTAAACATGTTTGAAGAGTCAAGTTATAATTTACTCTAAGCATGTTTGAAGGCTCAAGTAATAATCCACTCTAAACATGTTTGAAGAGTCAAGTTATAATTTACTCTAAGCATGTTTGAAGGCTCAAGTAATAATCCACTCTAAACATGTTTGAAGAGTCAAGTTATAATTTACTCTAAGCATGTTTGAAGGCTCAAGTAATAATCCACTCTAAACATGTTTGAAGAGTCAAGTTATAATTTACTCTAAGCATGTTTGAAGGCTCAAGTAATAATCCACTCTAAACATGTTTGAAGAGTCAAGTTATAATTTACTCTAAGCATGTTTGAAGGCTCAAGTAATAATCCACTCTAAACATGTTTGAAGAGTCAAGTTATAATTTACTCTAAGCATGTTTGAAGGCTCAAGTAATAATCAACTCTAAACATATTTGAAGAGTCAAGTTATAATTTACTCTAAGCATGTTTGAAGGCTCAAGTAATAATCCACTCTAAACATGTTTGAAGAGTCAAGTTATAATTTACTCTAAGCATGTTTGAAGGCTCAAGTAATAATCAACTCTAAACATGTTTGAAGAGTCAAGTTATAATTTACTCTAAGCATGTTTGAAGGCTCAAGTAATAATCCACTCTAAACATGTTTGAAGAGTCAAGTTATAATTTACTCTAAGCATGTTTGAAGGCTCAAGTAATAATCCACTCTAAACATGTTTGAAGAGTCAAGTTATAATTTACTCTAAGCATGTTTGAAGGCTCAAGTTATAATTTACTCTAAGCATGTTTGAAGGCTCAAGTTATAATCCACTCTAAACATGTTTGAAGAGTCAAGTTATAATTTACTCTAAGCATGTTTGAAGGCTCAAGTTATTATTTACTCTAAGCATGTTTGAAGGCTCAAGTTATAATTTACTCTAAGCATGTTTGTAGACTCAAGTAATAATTTACTCTAAGCATGTTTGAAGGCTCAAGTTATAATTTACTCTAAGCATGTTTGTAGACTCAAGTAATAATTTACTCTAAGCATGTTTGAAGGCTCAAGTTATAATTTACTCTAAGCATGTTTGAAGGTGGCAGCAGTGGGAAGGTATAATTCACTCTGTGTACAATGTGCTCATAAATGATATCATTAACCAATTTTTCAATTACTGGTTACCTTCCACTTGCTTTATATAAATATCAACAAAAAATGTAATCCTAAAAATGCAATAAAAATAAAAGAAACACTCGCCCACAATGACTCCAGCTCCATTAACCCTACTGGAAGTTTAATAAATTATACCCATTCAAATATATTAAAAAGTAAATTTTATTCAAACAACTATTGAATTGATGTTACCAAAATAAAACTTGGTTAATGGTGTATAAAATTTGTTTCAGATCATCAAATATTCATTACATGTGAATACTGTACCATAATTTTAACCTGAATGCGTGATTATGTCACCATTAATGATGACAATAAAGTTAAAATGTATCATGTACTGGCAAGTAATATTAGGAACCATCAGAAATGTAGTGGGGAATAAATGACGGGTAGCAATTTATTAATTTTCATGTCATAAAGTGGTTCAGAAACTGTAAACTCTACAAAGACTACTGACTTCTCACAGCTAAGGATGCGGGTTCAAGTCTAACTTAACCCAAAAACTTAGAGAAAGTATTTAAGATACTCGCAGAAGGACAGTCACTGTGGTTTCACTCAGATTCATTCTCAGGCCTCACTCACTTCAATGTTTTGTTTGTTTGTAGTGTGCTGAAGCATTGCTTTCAACAATTGTTAGTCATAATGCGATGGTGTCAACTTAACCCTTTACTCCATAGATACACGTTTCCCCACACCAATCACAGAAGGCCTTTGAAAAAAGTGCAGGAAGAGTTCAGATTGCTCGTGACGAGCAATCTGAACACTTCCTGCACTGTTTTCCACTCTGTCAGTTAAAATAAACATAATTCACCCATTGCTGATACGTGGTGAATTAATGCTTATAAATTGGAAGAGTCCGAGGTTGAGACATTATTATAAGCGCCATACACTAAATGCTGAGCGCCAAGCAAGAAACCTTTTAAGTTTTGATGTGACCTTGCCAGGGATCAAACCCACGACTTCAACATGTACCTCTAGACCACCGATGTGGTTCAACAAAACTGCAAACCAGTATTTTGCTGAAAATAGTGTCAAACCTCATTTTGTATTGTTGACAGGATCTTGATACTTTCATTAACATACACATGATTTTAATAAATCTGATTAAAAATACTAATTCTAAATTTGGAAGACATAGAAAAAATGTGTTATATCACTTTTCACCTTATATTCGACCACATTATATGCGACCACAGTGCTATTGTATCAGTCATACACAATACAAAAAGCAGCAATAAAACTATGACAAAAACAAGTTTGCAGACGAAATACACACAAAAGTTGACATGGCGGATGACTGTCTGATCAATGAAATCAATAACCATCAGTGGTCAGTTAGAGCTCATCAATCATTACTCGATGACAGGGATCAGGTAATTACATGCTCGAGACTCGCCCTTAGGGCACATTCCTCATATATATATAAATATTATACTAAATATCAGGGGCTGATCCAGGATTAGTTAAGATTGGGAGGCAAGGCGGACTTTGGGGGTGCAACACAAAATCTGAATGGGCACACAATTTTTTCAGAATAATTATAATGGATTTTAAAAAAAATATGGGAATTGAAGTGGGGGTGGGAGGCTACGCAAGAATAGATCTGCCATTGAATATTATCGCACATTGTAAACAAACATCCACAAAGGCTATAACTTTACATAAACTTTAATTGACCAAGACATGATTGTTATTGTTGTACTTTAATGTTTTGTGACCACATTGCACATTATCTAAAAATAAAAATATGTTAAAGCTCAACTAATGGTGCAAGGTGAAATTTGTTCAATGACATTGTGTTGCTATAGAGATGGGCAGGACATGAAATACCTGTAGATAAAAAGATATACAACTGTACAAAATATTAATGTCAAATTATTGTAACACCTTTCTTTTTCAGGAAGGTATTTTTATTTTTTTTTCAATTGAAGGTTCAAACCTGTGTCTCCAAGGCTGAGTTAGTTGTCTAAACTGGTGCTAAAATTGAAATCACTCTTATCTCTCAATGACGAAGTCTAAACCTTAAGCTTGGTCTTTAAACTTTATGTAACAAAGCTTGCCACTTACCATGTTCCCTTGAAAAACTGTACCTGAGGTGATGCATTTTTCAAAAGGGGGAGGGGATACGAGGGTGGAGGGGGCATTGCTCAGGGTGAAGTGTTAATTTGGAAGACTACAGTACTTCAGGATGGATGTTGGTTTTACACAGATTCATTCTGAGATCCTTCTTATAAAATAGAACTGAAAAAATTTTAAAGCTTAATTTGTAGTGAAAAAGTGGCCCACAACTGTATGGTACTTCAAATTTCTAATGCAAACTACCTATATAAATATAATCTATAATTTAAAAACCTCATTCTTTAAGTGTCAGCAGTAAACAATGCAGTATGAGAGGTATCAATCTCGAATCAATTACAAGTGTAATTCAAACAACCGAATTATAAATTGTTAAACAATTTTACAAATTTTAAACAAAACCGTCAGCGAATTTTATGTTCTAAATCTGGAACAAATGTAAACACTTTTTTATTATTATTTATTTCTAGACTGTAATGGAGTTTACTTGTATCCAAATTGTCAACACATTATCGGTTAGTTTACACTAATTTATTTGAGCTCAATTGCAAAGAAAGCTTAGAGCATAAATATATGAATCACTCTCAATTGATTCAGTTTCCTACTAGAACCAGTACTGAGTGTTGGTTCTGAGAGGTATGTGGGAGCTCTTGGGCGAGCTGCTTACACTCTATCCACTGCACCACCACCCCACTTAAAGGTAACATAATGGCGTATCCAGCAGTATCATTGGAGGAAGACCTCAGGTTGAATCTCAATAGAGAGATGTAAGAAGCTTCTGCAAGTAATTGGCAAACCAAAAGTTTTTAGACCAGACCAAGGCAGGCTCAAACCCTTGACCTCAGCGATGATAGGCAAGTGAACTTGAGACAACTCAGACCACATGATCAAAGAGGACACAATGTAAACAGAGAGAATGTTTTGTATTCAACCTAAATTGAATAATATATAAAATTTACAAATCTTTTGCTATCGATTATAATCTTATCATGTTTCCCAGTATTTCTGAATTTACCTACATTGTAATTTGTGCAGTAAATAAAAGTATGTTTTGAAAATTTGAGATAATGAATTTAAGCAGCTTGTGGTTATATAGAAAGTCTGTTTTTAGTGCTTTGCCTTACAATCTAATAAATATAATGCGTTTTTAAGTTCACTCATATGTTGTTTACTTTATTTCCAATTATAGCACATGTGTCTAAATACTGGAATTGCTATCAGATGAAAAAACAGAAAAGGTTCTTCAAGTTCAAGCAGGGAGGAGGTGAAACAGGTAATGTGATGGTCACTTGTGCCACAGGTAGGTAGTTTGATCCCTAGAGAATTCTCAAAAACAACACCTTGTACTAGATCTAGCCAAGAGCAAGTCACCGAACAAGGACTGTCAATCAAACAAGTCAACAGTCCAATCAGAGATCAATATTGGTGGCTGCACTGCTATTTTTTAGACAAGCTAATGATGTCTAAGAAAACACCACATTGTATTTACTTGGACAAACAATGGCACATGGCCAGTGGGTGGAGCAATAGCCATGCTCCTGTCAGGTCAATTCCCCCAAGAAATGAGTTATTCACAAAGATTCTATAAACAATTGAGCTGAAATAAATTTGTATAAATCAAGTTGATTTTAATTACAGAATTGATTTTGTTAGATCATTCCAAAATAAAAATGTTTTGTACACTATTTCGGGGACATTTTTGAAGGGAAAGGGGTATATAACATGAGTAACCAGTTTAACCCAATTTTAGTTTTAATGACAGTCTGTATATTCAGGAAGTCCACCACAGATGCACACTTATCTAACTAAAAGCAGCTGTCCTTGCAGAAGTTAGTGCAAATATCAGTAAACTTTCTCACTACAAACCATTTGAAGGTTTAACACAAAACAGGTTGTATCCCATCTGTACAACTTTTGTCTTGTGAAGAATGTTCACCACTGTTCTATGTATTTTTTAGATCAGTCTGACGGGACAAACTTCAGCAAGAGCAATTGTGTAGGGGACCAGGTGATCGACACTCACACAAGAGGTTGTAATGTTCCAACAAGATGTTGTGGGACTTCCTATTGAAGGCCTTTCTTATAACACCCACTACTGGTTTTAATACCTGGGAAATGGACTTGACAGCCTTGTGCTTTAACTTAAGGTGCAAACACAATAAAATAAATTAGCATAAATTGACAGAAAATATAACTAACATCATTGTCCAATCTGATAAGAATATTGATGAGTGAAGTTATCATGGAATGACTTAAAACTTAAAAATAACATAAATTCCAGGAGTACTCCAATGCTTAAGATCACGGTAAACCAAAAATGCATACAGTCATAAGTATACACTTCAATTATGGAGCCGGGCCCGATTAGCTCAGTCAGTTACGCGTCTGACTATCAATCCAGGGGTCGTGAGTTCGAATCCCCTGCCCGGCAACAGTCTCTGTGATGATTGATATACGACATTGTGTCTCATTATCATTCGTCTATCACCACTGATTCAAGTGGAAAGTTATCAGTTACTTGCGGAGATGGGGTGTGCTTGAGTACTGGTTAATCCCAGGAAAAAGTGGTTAGGTTAACTGATCGTCTGTTAGCCCTAGATGGCATAAAAATGATGCTAAATATTCAATCAATCAATCAATCAATCAATCAATCAATTATGGAACTTTTTTTAAATGTTTTTTTAAATACCATTTCAACACATTTATTAATATGGGTTGAATATATAGCATCAAGTTTTATTTGGCGGAGGAAGACTTCAGAATGAGTACAAAAACAATCATTCTGCAAACAAATTAATTGGCATTTTTTTTCACAGAATATTTCTCAACTGAGCCAGGATCAAATCATAAACCTCAGTGATGAGATAACATTGGAACTGATGTCGAACTTATTGTTGTGTCTTTGTAGAAATGGAGAATTCTTAGTTAATTAAAGGGAATATATCGGGATTTTATTAAGTTTAAAAATTGGCCCCAATTTTTTTTTAATATATCATGCCTATAAATACTCACTGATCTCATATTGCGAAAAGGATATATGTCCAAACATGCCAAGATAACATACTGAAACTGGCATTACCTAACCTGGGCTACTACCCAGGTAAGATCGCAATGGATTTCCTGCTTAAAATTTCATTTTGTGATATAATAAATGAGTCCTGTGATTTCAGTTTGATTTCAATTTAACCTGTTATACAGGTTTACATAGTAAATATTGTTTCATCTTAGAAAGAGTCAAAATTACGATGTGAAGGACATCAAGCTCCATTTAAGAGCTGTCTATTTTTAGAACAGGGATTTCCTCGTTTCAAGTTTACTAATCCAATTATATTTTTATGACATTTATAGCATTTTTTCCTGATATACTCCTTTTAAATGTTGCATCTTTTCAAAAATGGAGAATCCTTAGTTAAGACGTTATCAAAACATAAAAAATGGGGACAATAACCCACATCTGATCTTTTTTATGCAAGCTTTTTTTATTTAATTGGCTCCAGACCAAACCATTTATAATTCAATGAATACATACTAGCCACTATAATAACATTATGTCTGCCCATTTAGACTTTTATTCCTGGGGTTATCAGTTACTTATCTGGGTAAGGTATGAATAATAATGAAGACAGACACACAGTCATGTCTAATTATAGAAAAGATTAGAGGACATTTGAGTTCAGGACAGATACTATTTCAAGCACATTGCCCTGTATGCCACACCCATCTAAAAATTATTGTTCTAGTACAATGTACTTATATCAAGTAGGAATGGTTTATACAATGGTTGTGCAAACCCTAAATATGTTGTGTTTGTTTGTTTGACTTTAAACCCCGAAGGGCTAACAGAAGATCACTACCTATCCAGTCTTTTCCGGGTTCCTGGAAGGTTAACCAGATCTAGAGAACATCCATCTCTGCAAGTAACTAAAAACTTTCCCACTTGAATGAGTGAAGAGAAACAATAACAGTTAGACAAAATGTTGAAATGTCTGATATCAATCACCACCCAGACCGTGGCCAGACGAGGATTCAAACTCATGACTCCTGAACTGATAGTCAAGATGCACTACTGACTGAACTAACAAAACAGTAATTTACACCATGGGACAAAGTCTGGCAACACCATTCTTTGCTTGGATCAGTTTCTGAAGATTTCTAAAAATTTGTCTAGAAATTGGTTTTATATGTGTTTTAGACAGATAATGTATGTGTTTTTTAATGAAAATACACCATAACATTTCATTTTATACAAGGTCAAGTAACTTAGTCTTAAGATTATATTATAATCCAGTCATTCTGTTTTCTAATGTTGTCAACAATGTTGATTAGAAAACCGAATGACTGGATTAAAATATAAATGTAATGTTACATCGGTGAAAACTGACTTTCCAAAGCTGATGAAATAAACAGGCAAATGTTTGATACAATTATGATGTAACTGTTACAAATAACCATGTCAGGACATTTCCTGTTTTGATACAAACGGAACCACAGCAAAAAGCCACAATCATAAGGGCAGGCCAGGATTTCAATGAATGAAAATGAAACATGCCTATGCAAAATAGTTATTATAATGAACACAGGAACCACATTCCAAACTCAATAACAACAGAATAATGAAAGCATAAAAAATAGAACAATATGAAGACCAAATCTGTAACCTTGAATACATACAGAACTGCCAAGTTTCAGCCAAATCTATATTTAAACTTGATACATACAGGATCATCAAAGTGTCATCCAAGTCTAAATTTAAACTTGATACACGCAGGAACACCAAGTGTCATCAAAGTCTATATTTAAACTTGGTACATGCAGGACCACCAAGTGTCATCAAAGTCTATATTTAAACTTGGTACATGCAGGACCACCAAGTGTCATCAAAATCTATATTTAAACTTGATACACGCAGGAACACCAAGTGTCATCAAAGTCTATATTTAAACTTGGTACATGCAGGACCACCAAGTGTCATCAAAATCTATATTTAAACTTGATACATGCAGGATCATCAAGTGTCATCCAAGTCTATATTTAAACTTGATACATGCAGGATCACCAAGTTTCATCCAAATCTATATTTAAACTTGATACATGCAAAACTACCAAGTGTCATCCAAGTCTATGTTTAAATTTGATACATGCAGGACCACCAAGTTTCAGCCAAGTTTATATTTCAACTTGGTACATGCAGGACCACCAAGTTTCACCCAAATCTATATTAAAACAACTTGATATATGAAAAACTATGAAGTGTCAGCCAAATCTGTATTTAAATTTGATATCATTTCAAAGACTTTTGGGCTAATGGAACCTATCAGAAATGAAGATCAAAATGCAAATAGATCAGTAAAGTTTGAACCTTTCTAAAAACTTTATGGACCTTTGAAAAATTTTGCTGGAAGGTCGTGGCTCCTGAAAAATGTTAACTATCAACAAACGATCACTACCTTTGATCGATATTATTATACATGTCAGTCAATTTCTCACCTCCGTGTACACACTGTCTATTAATTGTCCTTTTATTGTATAGCTCAGACAGATGAATATGATTATCATAAAAAAAAGGAAATCATAACAATATCATGTTTATGGAACACTCATATTAATGACCTATTAACAAAGCTTATAATATGTGTGATCATGAAAACAGACACTTAATGAGTTATAACACATGGAAGTATTTCTGACAGAAGCAAATAATAAGCTGTGGCAGTAGTTTTCTAGTTATTAACAAAGTGCCTTTCACTGAAGTAAGGGTTTTATTACAGCTGACACCTCTTCTTATAAACCCCAATAAAAACACACCTTCCACCATACACAATACATACTAAAGTACAGTACTTTCTTTGCTAAACTCAACAACAGAAAGGTGACCACAAAGAATGACATAGATGTGGACACTATACAGCTGTTTATGATGTTGACACAGTGACAAAACACAAAATTTAAGGCCGACCTTCAGAAAAAAGAAGAAAATGTTTGTTTGCTGTGCTCTGACCCAATATTCCTCATGTGGTGACAAGATTTTGACTTTGCTATTAAAGTGATTTTAAACAAAAGATGGACAGAAATCATGAAAAAAAATCAAAACTTTGAAAGTCAATAAAAAAAAAATTGAGTAGCGGCAATTTTGTGTGAGTAAGTAGAAGCACGATAAACAATGTTTTTTTAAAAATGGCCAAACTATTAACATTTAAGCTATTAACCACTACAAACGTTATTGAAAATACCTATTTCCTTTAGAAATAAAAGCAAAGTCAATCACACTAGTGAGCCTATCTTTTTTCAATGCAGAGACACAAAAATGCACTTTCCACCCACCAAAGTCAGATACATTGTACACACAGCACATACAGAATTTCACAAGAACGATAAAGTTGACATTAATGAACTTTTAATCTAGAATTAATAAAAGCTTGCTTAGTGTTTAATTATTTACTAATCAGTCTATGGTAATCTTGGCCTGAGGTGCGGGAGTGTTAAGGTATGTAACAGAGACAAAACAAATACTAAACCCTTTACTTCATAGAGACGCCTTCGGACACCTCTAATATAGATGCCTTTGGACACCTCTAATATAGAAGGCTTTAGAATTTTTGGGTGAATTATGTTTATATTAACTGACAGAGTGGAAAACAGTGCAGAAAGTTTTCAGATTGCACTGTTTTCAAAGGCCTTCTGTGACTGGTGTGGGAAAATGCGTATCTATGGAGTAAAGGGTTAATAGTAGCCTATGTACCTAAGTCAGCATACCTAATGCCGGAATATAAGCCATGATGTATGGTCTAAATGTATCTAAAAATGTTCCCCACTCACACATGTAAACACATGACCACCACATTGTCATATGATTTGATCTGCATCATCCAGCAAATTTTCAGTTGCAACATATCCTGAATGACACCTATGACTAAATAAGCTGCTTGGTTTGCCACAAAGGAGGCGGACGCTTGAATATTTAGCATTATCTAATGTCATCGAGGACTAGCTGATGATCATTCCATTCTTTCATGGGATCATAAGAAGTTGACCAATAATCGAGCAGCCCATCTCCTTAAATCACTGATAAATCTCTTACTTGATCAGTATTGAGAGACAAATGTCAATTAAACAAAGTGCGGTATATCAATCATCACGGATGGCTGGGCTTGGATTCAAACTCACTATCCTTGGATTGTCAGAACGCTACCAACTGAACTAACAGGAGACTGACTATACAACATTTATGTGCCAACAAGCACTCATAGTTTGATTTCAAAGTTTATCCACACACCTAATGGCTCATGATGATACTCTTATTGTCAAATTTCCATTAAATAGTGGACAAAATTTGAAAACTGCACTATTTTTTGCTTTCAATTTATCAATTTGCATGATTTAACAAAATTATGCAAACACCTGTACTGAGAGGTCAGTTTTATGAAGTTTTTCTGAAGGTCAGAAAATAAATATTCATGTATAAATATATTAATACAGAAAAATAATTAATTAAAAAATTTGAATATAATGAATATATGATAAACTTTAGAGATCTACCGCTAGACATTAATTGGTTTGTTGAATTCCTGTTAGGATGTTCAAACATTCATGTATTGAAGAGTATTCTCCGAGTACAATACTTGTCAACATCTAGCCAATAACTAAGTAGTAGAGCAGAAGTTTTCCTATACATGTATTTATATAATATTATGCCCCTGCCCCTCACAGGGACAGCCTTGTTAAAACAATTCTAGAGTATATCAAAGATCTGGTCAAATTTTTAAACATGATTTAAAACTTCCGTTCTGTAAGAAATAACTAAAAAAAAACAATAATCTAAAAACTGTTATCAAAGCATACTTCAATCAAGATGCAAATAAAAAATTTAAATGAGATAGCTTACTAAGCAAGCTCTAGAAAATTTAGAAGAAAGATCGAAATGAATGAGATAAAATAAGAATGGAGAATCATATGGAAATAAAGACTCTGATGAGGCAAAGTTAATGAAACTCGCAGATTGACAACACAACAATGTGTGGGTGGACTTGCCAAACGATCAGCTGTTTTCAGATGTACAACAGTAAATGATGGAGTTAAACTGTAACTACAGTTACCTTTCATACAATGTATAGCCTATTTCACAACAAGGGAGTAAGACTGAGAATGTATTGGAAAAGTCTTATAGTGTCTTGTGAGAGTTATAAAACAACTTATATTATAGTAAGCAATATTTTATGCCAGTTGAAGTGAATGGCAAACATAACGTGCTAAGTTGAAAAAATATTCTAGTATCAGTCACTGGTAGGGTTAGAATTAAAGACAATCTACCCCTCAGGATGATTCACAATACTACAGAATTATAGACAATCTGCCCCTCAGGATGATTCACAATACTGCAGAATTATAGACAATCTGCCCCTCAGGATGATTCACAATACTGCAGAATTATAGACAATCTGCCTCTCAGGATGATTCACAATACTACAGAATTATAGACAATCTGCCCCTCAGGATGATTCACAATACTACAGAATTATAGACAATCTGCCCCTCAGGATGATTCACAATACTGCAGAATTATAGACAATCTGCCCCTCAGGATGATTCACAATACTGCAGAATTATAGACAATCTGCCTCTCAGGATGATTCACAATACTGCAGAATTATAGACAATCTGCCCCTCAGGATGATTCAAAATACTACAGAATTATAGACAATCTGCCCCTCTGGATGATTCACAATACTGCAGAATTATAGACAATCTGCCCCTCAGGATGATTCACAATACTGCAGAATTATAGACAATGTGCCCCTCAGGATGATTCACAATACTGTAGAATTATAGACAATCTGCCCCTCAGGATGATTCACAATACTACAGAATTATAGACAATCTGCCCCTCAGGATGATTCACAATACTGCAGAATTATAGACAATCTGCCCCTCAGGATGATTCACAATACTACAGAAGAAAAACTGCCCCTCAGGATGATTCATAATACTACAGAAGAAAAACAAAGGTGTCACACATATAATTATTAAAGACTTGATTTTATGTTTTGCTACAGTCAGAAAAATATACATGTACATATAACAACTATGTGTGAAATGTGTACATGTTACACAATTTATATTATTTCTAGATATTACAGTAAATTTTCTGAATTAATAAGTAATTATATTTCAATATCAAATTTAATTTTTGTTGCCTAAAACACTCAAGAAGTGGGGACTAAGTTACTCAAAGGGCTGTGATGAAGGAAGTTTGAGAATACAAAATATTCAACCCCAAAATGGATAACCACAGTGCTTAGCTAGACAGCAAATCCCAACTACCTATTTCAAAATGGAGTGCCTTCTATAAAAACAAGTGCTCTCCATTTGTGGCAACAAACCATATAACTTGAATTCAATTTATTGACCCAAAATGTGATACAGCATCTGGGTTTGATCCTCCGCCATGGGTATGTGTAGTGTTCTTCAGCAAGACACTTTATCTGCATGCTTAGCACTGAATCTATCCAGAAAGACCTTGAGTATGATTTGTCTGATTAGTAAGAGTTCGTTTCACAATCGATGAACTTAAGATTGAATCGCTGGGTATGCTACAAGGCCACAGGAACCATAATTTGGAATTTCATCAAACTTGTTAAAGGTGTAGGTCTTGTTTGCAACAACACCCCAGAAACATTTTAATCATTTCTATCTTCAGCAGCTTAGAGTCGAGCTGCTATACAAGAACTTCAACACCTTCATTCTTCACCCTTATAATAATTGTGAAGGTGCGTAGCAGTATTAATTGATAAACAACTTAGTAATAGTAACAAACCAGTGTCAATAGGTGGTCTTGTGTTAGAGTGTCTGTCATGCAGAAGATTTGTGTATTTGATCCCCGGCCGGGGTATACCAAAGATTTGAAAAATTGTATTAGAAGCATACTCGCTTGCTGCTTAGCATTAAGCGGATAGTTATAGGTCTGGTCGGCACAGTATCAGTAGAATATGACTGGGTAGGGTATCATATCATGTGTCTGCGGCATGATACTCCATTGTGGCAGTGCTCAGAATACTGCCGAGTAGGCACCAACGTAATATGACTGAAAAATCGTTGAAAGCCACGCCAAACAACATACAACAGCATTTTCAATAAAAAAAAATTGCCATCCGTTTATTAGTTCCTGTCATGATACTCAAACTTGACAGAAAGCAGTAATACAAGATAGAAAGCTAGTTTTTAAATAAAAGTTATAACATACCTTGAAAACTTCTGCAAAAAAACCTTCACCCAACTTTTCGCAGATGAAGTCATCGAGACGGCTCAATGCTAACACTGCATGCTGAAGTGCTTTGTACGATGAGCTTGTGCGTGCTTTATGTCTACCAACAGTGTCACCGGAACTACTGACCCCATTTTGTACATCACACCCATCAACCATAATGGGGGGTGCTGGTGGAGGCGGTGAAGATACCTTCTTCTGCTGGGTTGAACACAACAAAGCATCTGTATTTAATGTTTGCGAACGTCTTAACTTTCCAGTTTTAGCACTAATCATAATTTCACCTTTAAGTGTCATTTTAAAATAATGCATACATTTATGATTTTACCCTCAAATATGCTTGAAAATTTGATGATTTTATGGGGGGAATAAGGTTGAAAATATTCATTTTTAAATAAATTCCGACATTTCAATTATGTATTTTGAACTTCAATCAATTGAAATTTAAAGTTATATCCATTACCAACTGGTGTCACTCTATGAAACATCATTGAAACAATTAAATCCTGAAGTTTTCATGCTTTCCCCATTTTTGACATTTCTCACCGACTTCCTTGATCATTTACCTCGCGCGAAGTGTAAACTTCCGTTTGGAATCCTGGGAAATATGAAAATTGAGGCGCGCCCGGAGTTTTTTTATATATATAATGACTGAGCATTTACATAAGAGGCAGAGTAATGCCTATATAACTGGATAAATTTCGGCATTAACAATAAACAAATAAAATATAACATGCACGAATTTTCTCAACTTTAGTATAATGGCAGGGTCTCTCAATATCGATAACTAAGGTAATACAACTAGGCCTATGGGAAACCTAATTTCTTTGTGTCTCTCAGTCACCGAATTGAAATAAAATTTTAACATTCATTTTTGTTGAAAAACTCCATTTTTCAATGATTTCTATATTAAAATACAATACAATACACTGGAAACTATGCTGTATCGTACGGTATTAGATAGCTAATATATTTTCACACATAAAACCACTACAGGTCCTCTTAAGAATATGGCAGCTAGAGTTGTCTTTCTTGCGTGACCTACTTTCGCTTTGATATGTGATTAATTTGTAAACCTTTTTGCTGCTGTCGTACCAATCATTCATTGTCATCGGGTAAGATTTTCAACAAACTTTAAAATATTGTGTTATGCACATATATTTAATGAACACAACTTTAAGCGAATGCTATGGTACCCAGGATTTCAGATTGGCAGGTTTAGTGTGTCACACTACCCTGATTGTTAGTAAGACCTCCCTCATGGGGGGGGGGGGGGGGAGGCAAACCCAGCAAATTGTCCCAGGGTGACAAGTGCCAGGGCTAAGTATCCCTGCTGTCTGTACATGCTTGATTTCTGTGGAGAGAGTCGGCCTGACGTTTGTCAAAAGATTGGACATGATGCCGATGAAGTTCGCAATGGCTTTATTGGGGTCTGATGCTAAAGTAAAGGAGAGTAAAGTATTTGTTTATTTTAGTGTCACCCCTATTGAAATGACAAGCCACAATGGGCTCATGAAACACTTTTATGTTGTCCACAGTTACTTCCCAAAAGCTATCCTTACCAGGCGTTGGGTAGCCTGATAAAATAAGGTGTGATCCATAAATTAACAACTTTTATATTTTTTGGATATCAGACAAACTGTCCATCATGAGACACCAAATGAAAGTATTAGGTTCTTCATAATCATAGTAATTTACAATGAGGCAGTGAGAGGGTACAGATTTTTTTCAAAACAGTGGTATTTTAATAAAACTCTTGGAGCCTGTGGCGCTATATATTAGCAGTAATTTTACAAAATTTAGCTAATTTTCTCGCATCAGTTTATATTCTATGTAAACATTGATTTATGCAGTCGGGGCAGTCTTTTAAACATTTAACATGATTGTGTATCTTTTTATTCATTCTTCTGATAACTCCTCAAATATTTTTGCAGCTGATGGTTTACATATGATTATGATTTTCAGTTACCGAGGTGCACTGGTCAGGTATGAAGTATTTTATTGGTGTTGATGTTGGCACAGGGTCTGTCAGGGCAGCACTGTTTCAGTCAGATGGTGAAATAGTTACTTCTTCATCAAAGAACATTCAGATTTGGAATCCACAGACAGATTATTATCAACAATCATCACGTAATATCTGGGCTGCTGTGGCGGAAACTGTCTTGGTAAAACCCAAACTACTTTACTTGAATTTGTAATAAAAAATTAGATGAAAAATAAATGTATTTTCTTTCAATTTTTATGATATTGTACACTTTTGAATCAGGAAACAGAAACTGGAAAATAATCAAAATGATTTCTTTGAAGTTTTTATACATTTTACAACAGCATGTATATGATATAACAATTAATAACATTTATGTATACAGAAAACCATGATATATTTTAAATGGCCTTTACAACTTATCACTCAGATTTTATCTCTGTTGAATCAAAATCAACAGTGTATAACCATTATGACGAACGGATGTACTCAAGAGAATAATGTGCATCCCTTCTCAAAGATCTACAAGTTAGGGGAAAAATATGCCCATCATATGTGAGTAAAAATGGTACATGTCAGAGAATATTATTAGAATCTCAAGTAACGAGAACTATTGTGATTTATCTGTTGTCCTTCAGACAGTGTGTTCATCTTCTGGCGTAAGTGCAGATGACGTCTCTGGAATGGGGTTTGATGCAACATGTTCTCTGGTTGTCATGGATACAGAGGGTAAACCCCTCTCTGTGTGCCCCTCAGGTATTGAAATGCATTTTGAGTGAAAAGAAGTAATTTAGGAAATCGTAATGACCATTAAAAGGTTTTAACAACTCTCATTTGATTTTTTAGCATTTAGTTAAAAAAAGGATGGGGTGTGGCGTGAGCTGTTGTACTCCCCTGTCGTCGGCGTTATTTTTTTAATTCATTTTTTACAAAGAACAAATCTCAGGTACTACTACCCATATATCAATGAAATTTAACATGCGTGTTCACTGCCATATAGGCGACTCAAGGGGACAAGCAGGATAACTCTGTTTTTAATATAGGCAGAATTATGACACCGTTATATTTATAAAATTTTGTAAAAGTATTTATGGTTAACTTCTATCTCAGTTACTTCTAACCATACATCAATTAAACTTCACAAGTGTGTTGCAAGGATGCAAGTGGAATAACCAGCTTTAAATTTTAAGCAGATTTATGGCACTGTTTTTTTTTTATTAATATACTTAGTTTGTTTTAAATTGTATTACAAGCTTCTATATCTTAGTAACAAGGGAACAGAGTAAATAACTCTACTGGTATTTTGATTTTAGGCAGAATTATGGCCACTTTCATACTTGCAAGATTTGGTTCAAGTTCAATATTAGTCAACGTTGGTCAAATTTTACAGGAATTATGGCCCCTTGTTGATTTAATTTTTGGTAAAATAATGGTTTCAGATCAGTTTATTTTAAAAAGTCTATGTATTTAATAAATATGTTGTTTGCACCTGTATAATTATAAAAAACAAGTCAAGTTCTATATGTGCCGTTATTGGTCAAATCATGTCTCAATTTTTAGCTTGCAGGGATGAAGTCCAAGGAGAGTTATTGTCATGACCCCGTCGTCGTCGTCATCGGCATCGTGGTCGTCATCTGTAGACACCCAGGTTAAACTTTTGCGTGCAAGTTTCAGATATCTATGCAACCACTCATTGGATATAAAAGAAACTTTGCATGTGTGTTTACCATCATCAATGGAACACACAGAGATAAGAACTATAATTTTGGATTGCATTTTGGCACAGTTATGGCCCTTTTTGGACACCCAGTGGCGAGCTTTGTTGGTCTTCTGACAACTCTTTTTATATATATATAATTGGCCAATGTTGACTAATATTGAACTTGAACAAAATTTTCTATATACGTTCGTTATTTCTTTTAACCTCTAGAACAGTTTTTAAGCAACCAAGCTATATTAGTCTATAAGTATGACATAGTATAGTAGGGAAACAGAATAACCACCATTTTAAATTTAAATTTGAATTAAAAAAACAACAAAAAAACAAAATAGTTGTAAATGTATACGTGTATGTATCATTATATTCTTGGTGGCTTGATTTCTCAATATTCAAATTTAATGAAAAGCATATGAAATTTGAAACTTTTTCCCCCTATTAATATCAAGGTAACACAGAGTGTGACATAATCATGTGGATGGACCATCGTGCTTCTGCAGAGACTGACCTTATAAACGCCACCAATCATGATGTCCTCAAGTATACAGGAGGTGCCATCTCACTGGAGATGGAGCCACCAAAACTACTTTGGCTAAAAAAGGTGAACAGCTATTACTGATGATATATATACAAACTTATCCAGTTATGCAGTGGTTAATGTGTTGTCCCCTTATGCCAGAAGTTGCGGGTTTGAATTCAAGCTCGACCCAATGACATCTAAAAAACAACACTGATTATTGATTCTACGTAGGAAGCAGACTTGAGAACAGTTCAAATAATTTCTCTGAGCTTACCTTGCAATCTAGCTCTAATATATAAACTGATATACAATCTATACCTGTATATTAACCATTACGGTAACACATAGCTAGCTATTTATGAGAATGCTACTATTGCCAATAATGTAGACCCTGACTGATCCTTAAGTAACTTGTAGTCTGATCAGGGTCTACATTTTTTAGCTCTCAGGGCCCAGTTGTTAGCTAAACACTGGTAAGCTTAACCCTGGGTTTAAAAAGAGAAATTTTCAAATCACGATATTTTGAGATTTTTTTTTTTTTTATTTCAATCACTGAAAAGCGATCCATTTAATCACCCCGTAATAGGTCTGTGAGGGTCGGGGTGTGCAATCCCTCAACAAACCGTACAAATATATGTATCAGTCAAGTTGTAACATACATTCAAATATATATATATATATATATTAATCTTAAAGGGACACACCAGTCTCAATAAATTATAGACTGTAACTCGAGCTAAAACAAAAATCAAACAGAAATAAAATATAATTTGACACAGCAGATGATAGTATAAGAAAATTATGTTGTCTAATGACTTCAGGAGATTTTTCTCTCTTAAGTCTATAGTTGTTGGTTTGGTGTAGAACCTTACTAAATATTAAATATGTATTTTGGTGTATCCCTTTTTACAGAAAAGATATAGTGGCAATAATTACATGAATTTTATTATATTGGGGTTGTTTTTGTGTGATTTTGAGATTTATAGCATTTTGGGTTATTATTTTATTGAAAGGTTTGAAAATATGCCATTTTGTTTCTAAAAATGCATTTAAATTGCCATAAAATGATTACTGGTAAGTGTAGAAAGTTTTAAAATTACAGCACTTTGAACAACTGGGTGCAGTTAGTTAAATCATGAAATCATCTCTTCCAAATGGAAGTCAAAAAACAAGAATTAAAAAACTTAAAACATGTTATGATGATGAAGTAACTACCTTTATATGGTTCATTCACCAGATGGGTTATACCCCACCCCAAAACTCACACAGACACACCTTCATTTTATAAGCCCCAGATAAATGTAAATGAGATGATTAATCCATTCAGTAGTCAGATATGAGAATTGATTTTAAATCAATTATAGATATGTATATGAAGAACTTTAATTTTGTAAGTTATAGATACAGAAAAGATAAACATTGCAGAAAATGGCAAACTGTGTAAAAATATACATGTAGTTATGGTTGTGTTATTGCCTTGAATTCCAGTCTGACGTAAATCTTCGAGAGTTTAAATTTACAAATCTGGATTTGAATTTTAACTTTTCTTGAAAGAATAACAGACAGAGATCGCGGCTCTTGATGATGAATAAGTTATGTATCTAATTTAGATCATTCAATAGCTGTTCAGGCTTGTCTGCTAAACCATTTGAACAACTTCACAAGATATAAACATACGTAGTACAGATTAACAGTAAATGGTGGATGTGAACATTGTGTGTGTTCTCCTGTTGTAGTATGTGAGAAAGATAAAACAGTTATTGTGGGAATGAATGAAACATTTTTTTTTTTTGGTTTGAATATTTAGCATCATTTCTATACCATTGAGTGCAAACAGATGATTAGTTAACCTAACTGCTCTTTTCTGGGATTCAGAAGGTTAACCAATACTCAAGCACACCCATCTTTGCAAGTTACTGATAATTTTCCCACTTGAATCAACAGTGAGTGATGAATGACATTGAGATGTAGTGTCATATATTAATCATCGAGAAAATTGTGGCCAGGCAGGGATTCAAACTTCTGACCCCTGGATTGATGGTGAGACAGGTTACATATTGAGCTAACCTGGAAAGGTACAAGTTATTGTAGTTCATGTTTGATATAAAACTTATGATTATTAAAACTTTTGTAATGATGGTAATTATGAATATTAATTTCAATATTTATTATACAAAATATTACATAATGGTACATGTTTGTTTGTTGATAGGAGAAGCAATTACATTTGTATTCCAGAACTTGAAAGAACAGTGCTGGGACAAAGCTGGTCATTTCTTTGACCTCTGTGATTTCTTGACCTGGAGAGCTACAGACTGCCTGACAAGGTAAGTTTTGAGGTCGAGTGTGAACTTCAGATTTGTTCAAATTATATAACATACCAAGCTTTATTTATAAGAAAACTACTCTAATGTAATGGGTTCTAGTCCAATTAGCTTAATTTAATAATATTCAATTTTACTTTAAGTAGATAACTATGATACAGTTTTAATTGATGCATTGATTTGGTAGAAATGAAATTTATGCATCTTCATTTTATTTATTTATTTTTTTTTTCAATTTTATTATAAAGAATAGTGCAATCAATTCCAGCTCTAGTGAAACTTACATATTTACCTGCATGGTATATATGATACAGGTGAATTGTTTGTTACAGGTCACTATGTTCTGTGGTGGCCAAGTGGACATATATGGCGGATGGAGGCTTTAACTCTCAGTTCTTCTCCATGATTGGACTGGGTGACCTCTGTGAAAATAACAATGCAAAGATTGGTAAAAGTTGAAATAAAAATAAGAAAGTAGACCAGTGATCAGTTTAGATCAGATCATTTCTAGCTGTTCATTTTCAACAGGAAATCTGTTTTAGTCTAACCTAGGCATGTAGCCCAAGTTAGGATCGCCCATTTAGATATATTGTTTTGCCATGTTTAAATATTTATATCTTTTTGGCAATAAGGGGTCAGCGAGTATATATAGGCATGGTATGTTGGAAAAAAAATTTTTTTTTAAAATTTGAAAAATCCTGATACATACAAGTTTTCATACAATAATATTTGCATTGAAATTAGTCGACACTACTCATCTCTTTGTAACATTGCCAAAATAAATTTTTCAAAAACAAAGTATTTGATATTTACATACTATTTAAAATTTCAATTGATATGTTTACAGTATCTTTCTACAAATTAAAAAAAAAGTTACAAGAATTGGAAACAATAGAATCTGGTCATTGCATATAAGTAATAATCACTTCTATAAAGGATTCTTTATATTATGAAATTTTTCATTAGGCAATGATATCCAGCCACAAGGCCAGCCATGTGGTGCCGGACTATCAGCCAGGGCTGCTGCTAAATTGGGACTCAAACCAGGGACTCCAGTGGCAGTTGGCATGATTGATGCTCACTGTGGAACAATAGGTAATGTATGCTGTGGTTTTATTATCTCACCTATTTGAAGAAAAAAAACATACATAGGTGAACATTACTTTTCCATAATGCTTTAAGATCTTTGGGCAATTTTACAAGTATATAATGATGATATGTGCAGGTCATTTCAAATTGTGTTACAAGTGTCCATATTTAATTTTAACATCTTGAATATCAATATACAAGCTTCATTACTCAGTATGCAGAACCAATCGTGAAACATTGGTTATTTCCATATCCTCCGTATAATACACCTCGTGTATAGCTCTAGAATACACCAATGCTATTCGCCTGTGTTACAAGTCTGTGTTAATTTGTGTGAAAGTAACAAATTATGTATCCGTTATTAAATTGAATATATGATGTTATTATTTGGATTTTTTTATTTATACACTTGACATGGGTCATGTTTATAGGGAAATTTAAAATATCAGTCTTGATTAACCAATGTTTATATTTTCAACATACATGTATATAAGGTGGCATATGGGGGCCGTCATTTTATTTTATCATGTGACTGAAATTATTTCCAAAGTGGCGCCTTATTATGTCAGAGGTCTGTTGCGTAGCATAAAGGCCGAGGTAATCAGATTGTATGTAGAACATAAGAATAAAGATCAAGGTGTAATCATGATTTGTTTGTATGGATTTATTTTTACCTTTTTTCAACAGTATATCAGTTATTTTACAGTGAGCGGTGCACCTAAATCATTGTTCTTGTGTTTTGATAGTCAGTTAACTAGTTCTAGGCAAGTCTCTGATTTCTTCCCCACATATTCAGAGTTAGCAGACTCATGGCTGTTGATCAAAATCATCACATAGACTGTGGCCTGGTGGGGATTCAAACTTATGACCTTAAAGTTGACAGTCAGACACATTATCAACTGAGCTAGCTGAGTCCTTTCAAATGAAGCAGTTTGACATGAGTTTACAATTTAGTAGCTTTGTATGAAACATTTTGTATGTTTTGTGTATACTGGTGAATAAAGTAATGTCAGAAGTGTGTGAGATGAAGCCTGTATTAAGAAGCACTTATTAACAACAGTCCCTGCCATTCTTCTTTCCCTCCCGTTCAAAGAATGGCAACTAGTGTTACGTCTATTCGTCCATTCTCCTTTCATTTGTCTGTCCATGGTAACAAAACTGGTTTCCAATCAATTACTTCTGGAGGGGTCTATCTATGTATTTCGTGTTTACCTGTATAATTAAGAATACAGGTCAAGCTTAACATTTTTCATTGTAAGTAAAATTTTACAGAGTTAATGCTTCTTTTTTACTCATTTATAATTTTTTGTTAAAAAATTGGTTCAAGAGCAAAAGGGGATGGGTGTGGGGGGTGGTATTTGTGTCAACAGAGTGACAGACACATTTCTAGTTTTTAATTTTTAATACTATGTATTTTAAATTTTATTAAGCCATCATCATTACTTTAATTTTATCCTTCTATCATACATGACATTATAAAGCGTTGACCTAATGAACTTAAGTTTATTTAGCTAGCAAGTACCATAATAAGCTTTCATTCTGATTACTTGGATTTCTGCCTTAAAATTTAGTGCCTACACTTAACATTTTAATCAGAAGGGTGAATAGAACACTAAAGAAATGCTAACCTGCACACAGTTTCAATAGTAGAGTGAACCAGTCTAGCTGATTTCAGAGAAATGGCTTTCACCGCGGAGTGAATTGGGTCAGTACAAGAGAATTGTTGCATTGAAGGTTCCACTGTACTGTATTTTCAGGATGTTTGGGATGTGAACCCAGTGACAGCAATGTCATAGTTCCCCCTCTGCAAAGTCGACTTGCCATGATCAGTGGTACATCAACCTGTCATATGGCCGTAAGTCATCATATAGTCATGCAATACCTCGCACAGTGATGCAAAACAAGTCTCACAGACTCACAAAGATAGAATATATCTCACTTAAATATGGACAATTCTTCTTTTTAAAATAATGATTTTCTAAATTCAAGCCAGTTTGTGCCTTTTCTGTACAAATATTGATCAATGAATAGTTCTGGGAAGTTTTAACATTTAAATACTTGCATGCAAGAAGGAAATTATATTCTAGAAAATATTTTAAAACTTAAAAGATACATTGTATGTACAGTACATAATTGTTAAAGCAATGTAGAAAAGTAATAAAGTACACAAGCCACACATTCCAGTAAGTTTTGTAAAATGATGACATTCATACTTTAGTTTATTATACTAATTTGTCTGAGCTTGATTGGGAAGAAAGCTGACGGCTTATATGAACCACTCATGAGTTCCCTTCCTGGGTAGATCCAATACTGAGTGTTGGTTTTGTTTAAGAGGTACCGGGTCAACCTTTGGGGTCAATTGATTGATTGATTGAATATTTAGCATCATTTTAATGCCATTGAGGGCTAACAGATGATCAGTTAACCTAACCACTGTTTCCTTGGATCCTGAAAGGTTAACCAGTACTCGAGCACACTCCATCTCTATAAGTAACTGATAACTTTCCTGCTTGAATCAGCGGTGAAAGAGGGATGGTAATGAGACACAATGTCATATATCAGTCATCACAAAGACTTCTGCCAAGCGGGGATTCTAACTCACGACCCCTGGATTGATAGTCAGATGTTTAACCGACTGAGCTAATTGGGCCCGGCCTTTGGGGTTGAACCTCTGGTTTGAGCGGGCAACACTCTATCCACTTCATGTTGCTCCATTTGTTACTAGCACATTCTTTGTACCATAAAAGGTCCATTGTTTGCAATTTTTTGGCTGTTTATCAGTAGTATTTATTTATCTACAAAAATATAATTGATTCTTAGTGGTGATAATACAGTGAAAAAATCTTTGTAAAAGTCAGTGACGTTTATCAGAACTGGACCCCTTGTACCATTCATTTAGTTTAAACATATTTTATTTCACAAAGTATAACAATAAAATACAACATGGAAAGGGACCGGAACAAAAACATAGCTTATTAAGTTCTTTTCCCTATTCATTTGGTGAATATTCAACACTTGTCTGTGTGACAATTCCAGTGAAATGGAAATAAAAGCGACCCTTGTGAAGTAGACTATGACAATGTCATTGTATTATATATATAAATATATATATATTGTGTTTAATAATTACAGATGAGCGAGTGTCCAATATTTGTACCAGGTGTGTGGGGACCTTTCGTATCCAGTGTGGTACCTGGTCTCTGGACTGCAGAGGGGGGTCAAAGTGCAGCAGGAAAATTGGTATTTTGAGATGTATTTCTTTTATCGGAATAAGTATAAAAAAACATTATTTATGAATCAGTTAATGAGCTGCAAAAACAATCGGTTAATGAGCTGCAAAAACAATTAGACAGACAGACAGAGACTTGGTGTTTTCAGAGAAGGTGGTGCTAACTGATGAAGTTGGGCGACAGGCGGTATTGACAATGGACAATGGATGACAGGCTATAGCATAAGCACTTTTGGCCTTTTGGTCAGTAGTTCTTAAAACTACTTGTTTGATCTGGTAAACAGTGTGTATGACATCACCATTGAAGTTCTTTATTAATACTGGAGAAATAACTACATCTTACCTAAGTGGCAAATGGTTACATCCCATGACTTGTTTTATCTATGGATAAAAAAATTTTTCCCTGGACCGATTTAGCTCAAAATAAAATCACTTCTTCTGATTCAACAAACATCTTCTTGCCCTTTAAGGAATGAGACGTGTAACAGAATGCATGAAAAAATGAATGAATGAATGAATGTGATTGAACATATTTCACTAAGTAACAAGGAGATAAACCCCGATGGGCAATAGTAATTCCCAACAGCAATGTTTTGATAGTTGACGTTTAATAAACACACAACCTATTTTGCAGAAGATGGCCACCATTGTTATAACATAGATGTATTGTTTTTATATTTTCAGATAGATTTTGTTGTGGAGGGTCACCCAGCATATAAAGACACATTGGAACTTGCTGAAAACAAGTATTCTTTTATAGCTATTAAGTTCAAACATGTTTATTTCACATTCTTTCCAATCTTACTTGATGTCTTAGAACCAATACTAAGCATTAAAGCAGTGCAGCTGTGTGTTGGACAGAGTGTTGGTCACTTACACTAGAGGTTGCAGGTTCAATTCCCAATTCGACCTGATTCCTCTCAATAAAACCACAAACAGTACTGCTTCTACTCAGGAACTGGACCCAAGAACAGCTGATATAAGCTTTGTATAAACTAAACATATACATGTATATGCTATATTTAGCATCTTGCTCAAGACACAGTACATGGCCACAGTAGGAAATCATTGTGGTCATCCGATTGGTCTACGGTGTTATGTTAAAATCACTGATCTCTCTCTCCCGTCACAGAGGTCAGGGGTTCAAGTCTCAATTCTTTAATTTTATTATACAAATGTTTAACAGTTACTTGCAAAAGGAGAGTAGTTACAAAAATGAACAGTGTTATAAAGAGAGAATGAGTGGATGAGTGAGTGAGTGAGTGAGTGAGTGAGTGAGTGAGTGAGTGAGTGAGTGAGTGAGTGAGTGAGAGAGTGAGTGAGTGAGTGAGTGAGTGAGTGAGTGAGTGAGTGAGTGAGTGAGTGAGTGAGTGAGTGAGTGAGTGAGTGAGTGAGTGAGTGAGATGCTTGCCAACGCATTAAAGTTCTAACTATGGTGCCATGTACATAAAAGAACAAATTAATGTACAGACACTAAAAATAACACACACAAACATCAACAAATGAATGTGCAGACTGAACCTAGAATATGTATACCTGGCTGATGGTGGCTGATTTGTACCATGTCATCTTGTGAATTTTTATGGGGCCAAAGCATAATGGATGATAGGATGATGAATAATGGTGGAACAACAACACTTGTTGAACTTCCCTTCCCTTCAGCTTCATAGTGTCATCCACTCAGGCACAAGTATGAGACTGTCAACTAAACTTGTTATTTGTTGTTCCGTTACTCCATCATCCTTTTGTCCTACCAGAACAAGACTTTTATGGCACACATCAGCCATGATGTTCACTTCATTCAGTCAAATAAACAACAAATTGCAGGAACCAGCATATATTTGACTACTTGTACAATGTATTGGAACTGGAGGCCGAGAACCAGGGCCTGTCTGGCCTGTCACAGCTCACCAAGGATCTTCACATGTGGCCAGATTACCATGGAAACCGGTCACCTCTTGCTGATCATACACTTAAAGGAATGGTAATTCATGATTGCATATATATAATTATACATGTATATATATATATATATATATATTTATATATATTCACAAATAATGATCTCCATATATATATATATATATATATATATCTTATCTGGTAAATGTAAATAAAAGTATTCATACCTCAACTACAGTCCATTTTAAACTCCAGCAGTGGTCTAGTGGTAGAGCATCTGCCTGCATGACATGTGGAAGGTTGTGAGTTCAATATCCAGCCGGGTCATACCAAAGAAAAATGTTACTAGAAGCTTTCTCCTCTGGCATTTAGAAGGTAGTCTGGTCGACCCGGTGTCAGTATGATGTGACTGAGTGGGATATCATCCCATGTGTCTGTGGCATGATATTTCAGTGTGGCTGTGTTTAGATACTGTTTCAAGTTGACAACATTATGATGTGACTGAAAAATTCTTAAAAAGCGACGCTTGACATTGTACAAACACCACAATCCATTTCATTTTGCATAAGTCATGTTAAATAAGTAGGAAGTGGCCTAGCAGCCAACCTTGCATGTAGAGAGACTGATCACTGACTGCTGTTTTCATTTAATTCAAAATTTAAAATGACCTAAAATAGAGGCCATAGTGAAATGCATTATGAATTTAATACTGTCAAACCTGTCTGAGGCAGCCTTTTAAAACAGATTGTTGCTTAAAAACATGTTAATTTGCTCTGAAAGCATAGAAATTAAAGCAGCAAATGTGGCTTCTTAAGACAAGTGGCTGCTCAATGGAGGTTATCATTTACACAGGTTTGACTGTAATATAAATATAAATGAACATAGATATTTAACCAGCACAAGGTTATAATTATACTATATATACATGTACATTACTTCCAGATTTGTGGTTTAACTTTGTGTGCAGATACAGTTAACCTTGCTGTACAGTATCTAACCACTGTTCAGGCTTTGGCGGTATGTATATTTAAGAATGAATATATTGGATGAATGTTGTGTATCAATATTGTATATTATTTTCAATTTTCAGATCAGTATTTGCTGTGATATTAGACATGTCAAAAGATGTTATTTGTATGTTGTTTTTCATTTGTATGTGGAAATATAGCAAGAGTTTTGTATATGCCTTTTTTCATTGTACAGTAATGTATCTGCCATACAGTATTACTGTATACTCTCTTTTCATTGTGCAGTATTGTACCTGCCATACAGCATAACTTTGTACTGTTTTTTTCATTCTGCAGTATTGTATATGCCATACAGCATTACTTTCTGCTGTTTTTCATTCTGCAGTATTTTGTCTGTTATACAGCATTACATTGCTGTTTTCATTTTGCAGTATTGTCTGCCATACAACATTACTTTCTGCTGTTTTTTTATTTGCAGTATTGTATCTGTCATACAGCATTACATTATGCTGTTTTTCATTCTGCAGTATTTTATCTGCCATTCAGCATAACTTAATGCTTTTTTTCAATCAGCAATATTGTATCTGTCATACAAAATTACTTTCATTCTGCATAACAACATCCATATTTTCAGAAATGTAGCTTTATTTAAAACTGTATTCATTCTACAGTATGGTACCCGTCATATCATTAGTGAGATGAAGAAGGCTGGTCACACGGTCAGTATTCTGTACTTGTGTGGAGGCTTTAGGAAGAATGCGCTCTACATACGCACACATGCTGATGTAACAGGTAACATAACTCGTGATGAAACACAGGACATGTATTAAGAATTGAAATGCATATTTTTTTACCTGTGCAGGAAATTGCTTTGATACTTTTTAAGAAAATACATAAAATATCTGAAGGCGGTTTGGCTGTTATGTTAAGTATATAGGTTGGGAACTCATGCTCTTGTGGTAGAGTGTCAGAACCTGTATCTGAGGGCTGGAAGTTCAAACTTCTATAGTGCATTACTTGATCCCTTGAAAAAAAAAGTCAATAAATCAAAAGACCTGACACAAGAGTACCCCATTAAGTGTGCTAGCTCTTTTATATATTTACATTTTAACTGCAATCAGTCTAAATGAACTGTATATATTAAATGTTTTCCATTTTCCAATTAAAAAAAATTGCAGCTGGTTGGAGCTAAAAAAGACCAATTGGCATTTCATTGGTTGCACAGTCTTGATTCCCTGGTGTGATGTCACATTGTCATAAGTCTCATATGAGGTTTGCAATAAAATGTGTGCATTCAGTGTGTTAGCAACGTCACTGTTTCAATCATGACATTGGCTTGGCACTTCAATACGTGTAATCTTCTTTTTAAATATCAAAACGGCAAAATACCATAGTAGTTTATCTAAAGCAATGTAAACATAAGTATTAAAAGCACAATTTTGAGTTTTCATCGTGTGTTAACTACATCAGTCTAGTTTAATATTGCTGAGAAGCCCTTTGTGCTTCTTGGACATTAAACTAGCCTTATGTTTTTAATCATCCTTTGAAAACTAAAAAATTATGCAATTAATTCTTAAGTATGTCTCAATAGTATATCATATTTTATTCACAATCCATATTTCCATGACAACCAGACATGCCTGTGATAGTTCCTGATGAGAAGGAATCTGTGTTACTGGGCGGTGCAATTTTAGGAGCGACAGCTGCCGGGCTTCACCCATCTATACAGGTACCTATAATGCACTTACTTAATATTTTCTTTAAATATATGATACATGACTGTCATAAAAAATGACTGTTATACCGTTATCTATATTTCATTTACAAATGGATGAAACATCTGTTGTTTCTGTTTTTAGCAAGAAAATATAAAAATCATTCAGTTAGCCAATGAAATTATGGCTTACAAAAAGTGTTCATCAGAACAATCATAACAGTGAACACTAGTGGCATTATAGTATACTTCTGATTCTTATTTTAGCAACAATAAGTACATGTGATGAATGAAAAAATGGTGCCATATATCACTAAGCAATTTAACAAAGTTGTAGTAAGATATGGCACTCAATAACATACTGACATAGCTGAAGTGACAAATTCAATTGCTGACTAGTTCCAGTTTAAATGTTCAGTTGTTTGTATACTTATTTTACAATTTATTAAAATCTAATATGTAAGGAAATAATCATTTTACTTTACATAGGCGTGTATGAAGAATATGTGTGGTAAAGGAGAAATAACTCTACCAGACAGCCGAGACTCCCAGTATGTATACAAGTATATACTTATATACACTTATATAGTTTACAACAGTAGTTATATCTGTCTTGAGCTATCACAGTGGTGTATAGCAAGTGGTGTATAGAGACCCTCTGGCTGCATAGAACATTCATTTCATAATCATAATCAGCATTGTCAATGCAATTCACAATTATAATCAGCATTATTAATGCACCAATTATAATCAGCATTATCAGTTCACTACACAATTATAATCAGCATTGTGAATGCACAACACAGTTATAATCGGCACCATTTATGCACTACACAATTATAATCAGCATTGTGAACACACAACACCGTTATAATCGGCACCATTTATGCACTACACAATTATAATCAGCATTGTGAATGCACAACACAGTTATAATCGGCACCATTTATGCACTACACAATTATAATCAGCATCATTTATGCACTACACAATTATAATCAGTATTACGAATGCACAACACAGTTATAATCAGCATTGTGAATGCACAACACAGTTATAATCAGCATCATTTATGCACTACACAATTATTATCAGCATTGTGAATGCACAACACAATTATAATTGGCACCATTTATGCACAACACAATTATAATCAGCATTGTGAATGCACAACACAGTGTTAATCGGCACCATTTATGCACTACACAATTATAATCAGCATTGTGAATGCACAACACAGTGTTAATCGGCACCATTTATGCACTACACAATTATAATCAGCATTGTGAATGCACAACACAGTTATAATCGGCACCATTTATGCACTACACAATTATTATCAGCATTGTGAATGCACAACACAGTGTTAATCGGCACCATTTATGCATACACAATTATAATCAGCATTGTGAATGCACAACACAGTTATAATTGGCACCATTTATGCACAACACAATCATAATCAGCATTGTGAATGCACAACACAGTTATAATTGGCACCATTTATGCACTACACAATCATTATCAGCATTGTGTATGCACAACACAGTTATAATCAGCACCATTTATGCACTACACAATTATAATCAGCATTGTGAATGCACAACACAGTTATAATCTGCACCATTTATGCATACACAATTATAATCAGCATCATTTATGCACTGCACAATTATAATCGGCACCATTTATGCACTACACAATTATAATCAGCATTGTGAATGCACAACACAGTTATAATCGGCACCATTTATGCACTACACAATTATAATCAGCATTATGAATGCACAACACAGTTATAATCGGCACCATTTATGCACTACACAATTATATTCAGCATTGTGAATGCACAACACAGTTATAATCGGCACCATTTATGCACGACACAGTTATAATCAGCACCATTTATGCACTACACAATCATAATCAGCATTGTGTATGCACAACACAGTTATAATCGGCACCATTTATGCACTACACAATTATAATCAGCATTGTGAATGCACAACAGTTATAATCTGCACCATTTATGCATACACAATTATAATCAGCATCATTTATGCACTGCACAATTATAATCGGAACCATTTATGCACTACACAATTATAATCAGCATTGTGAATGCACAACACGGTTATAATCAGCATCATTTATGCACTACACAATTATAATCAGCATTGTGAATGCACAACAGTTATAATCGGCACCATTTATGCACTACACAATTATAATCAGCATTGTGAATGCACAACACAGTTATAATCAGCATCATTTATGCACTGCACAATTATAATCAGCATCACGTATGCACTACACAGTTATAATCGGCATTGTGAATGCACAACACAGTTATAATCAGCAGCATTTATGCACTGCACAATTATAATCAGCATCATTTATGCACTACACAGTTATAATCAGCATCTTTTATGCATAACATAATTATAATTAGAAACATTTATGCATTACACAATTATAATCAGCATTGTGGATGCACTACACAGTTATAGTCAGTATCATTTATGTACGACACAATTATAATAAAAATTTTAATGGACTACACAGTTAAAATCAGCATTGTCAGTGCACTACACAATTATAATTAGCATTATTAATATGAACAACACAGTTAGTATACAGCTGCAAACAAAGTTTGAGAGGGGTCATGTATGATTTGCTGTGTTGGTTGGTCTGTTAGTTTTTCTGTCGGCAACTTGTGGATTAAACTACTTCTACAGTTTTCAGGCAATTGACATGAAACTTTGAATTCTTTATCAACATCAAGTGTAGTTATTGCCCTTACACTTAGTAAAATTGCTATATTGACCATCAAGCGCAGATGGTGCTTGACACAAATTTTGTAATGTCAACTTAATTCCATGCAGAGTTATTGCCCTTGTTATAATTTGGATTGTTAATGCACTATACATTTATAAGGAGCATTGTTATTAATGCACTACACAATTATAATGATAATAATTAAATTAATGTACTACACAGTTATAATAAGCACTTCAGGTGTACTAAAATGATAATAAGCATTATCAATGTATTACAAAATTATAATGGGCACTTTAGGTGTACTAAAATGATAATTAGCATTATTTATGCACAACATAATTATATTCAGCATTATTGATGCACTACTATAAGATCGTCATGGATGGTTTATTTAAATTGTCTATTCCAGATACCACGAGAGGAAGTACAAGGTGTTCTTACAGATGTACGAGCATCAGAGACTGTATAAAAACATCATGGCTGGGATGGGCTAGTAAAGGACGAAATGCAGCAGATAAACAGTACCTGGACTAAATAAATTATCAGTTACGTCAGTGTAAATACTGAACTGATTTTACCATAGAGATATAAATGATAAAATTCCAAAGAAAATTTTAGACACAATTTTGTTTTTGGAATTAATGTAGTGCTATTTAAATCTTTGCAATATTGACAATCTAGTCTGGCACAGTCCAGGATTAAAGTCTTCTGTATGGAAGTTGGGAGCTCTGCCACCACACCACTGCTGGTTTTGGGATATTTCGATATAGCTTCATGCAATATAAAATGATTATTATTGTTGTATATAACATATGTTTATTGATGTACCCTCATATTGCAAGCTATGGTATTGCGTTTAACTTCATATTATATTTAAGCAGAGCCATGTATTAGACAGATAATTGTCAGCCTTTTGAATATAAAAGACAGACAACTGTCAGGTTTTAGATGAGTAAGACAGACAACTGTCAGGTTTTAGATGAGTAAGACAGACAACTGTCAGGTTTTAGATGAGTAAGACAGACAACTGCCAGCACTTGAATGATAAAAACAGACAGTTATCATTTTTGGATGTATAAGACAGACACATGTTAGCTTTTGGATAAATAAGACAGACAATTGTCAGCTTTTGGATGTTTAAGACAGATAATTGCCAGCTTTTTGGATAAATAAGACAGACACTTATCAGCTTTTGGATGTGTAAGACAGACAATTGTCAGCTTTTGGATGTATTGTTAGTGTTTGGATAAATAAGAAACAACTGTCAGCTTTTGAATAAATAAGACAGACCATTGTCAGTTTTTGGATAAATAAGACAGACACTTGTCAGCTTTCAGATGTGCAAGAGAGACAATTGCAAGCTTTTGGATGTATTGTTAGTGTTTGGATAAATAAGAAACAACTGTCAACTTTTGGATAAATAAGACAGACCATTGTCAGTTTTTGAATATAAAAGACAGAAAATTGTCAACTTTTAGATAAATAAGAGACAATTGTCAGCTTTTGGATGTATGTTAGTTTTTGTATGTAAAAGACAGACAATTATCAGCTTTTTGGATGAATAAGACAGACTATTGTCAGCTTTTGGATGTGTAAGACAGACAATTGCCAGCTTTTGGATGAATTGTTAGTGTTTGGATGTAAAAGACAGACAATTGTCAACTTCTGGATAAATAAGACAGACAGTTGTCAGCTTTTGGATAAATGAGACATACCATTGTCAGCTTTTGGATAAGAAAGACAGACAATTGTCAGCTTTAGGATGATTGACAGTTGTCAGTTTTTTTATGAAAAAGACAGACAATTGTCAGCTTTTGGATTATGAGACTAATACGACAAGCAATAAAGAAATTTAGTCTAATACAAAAAAATGATGACTTCCATGTTTGGGATGAAATAAATGTTTTATATCTAGTATTACTGGCTTGTCAGTTATCTCCCAATATATATGTATAACAACAGTAACAACGACAACATCCTAAATAATCCTGATTTAAGCCGACAATATCTAAAATGGTAAATAAAATTATAACAACTACTGTTCTATCTTTCATCAACTTTTACTACATATTCATGTTCACAGTTTCGTATACAATTATGTCTGACACAATTCATTATGATTGTAAATAACTGTATTACAAACTATTGTTATATTGAAGGATTACTACAAATCTATAAAGTCCATTTCTTAACAGAATCTTATCTAAAACTTCCACTAGTTCTGATGCATTACAAGATAGGAGAATTTTACAAAGTTATGCTTAAAGTTTCTCATCTTGAATTTGTAATAAAGGTGTAAAACTAACTACTTAAGAAATAGAACTCATAATACCAGTTTTATTCAGTTCAATTCATGTTGTAAATTCTCTTGTAACAGAGAATATTAAAATGAACGGGATTTACGTCACATTTAACCACTGTGATGCCATTCATAAAATAAGTTTAAAGGGATTATTGGTGATATGAAATTGAATATCACTTACAGCCATGCTTAAAATCAATCGTCACTCCCATGAAGGTGATAACATATAAGTAATAATATTTAATATTCCATATTTCAGACAATATTAAAACTAGTAAAGTGGCCCCAACTTTGAAAATATAGGTAAAAAATCAACTTGATATTTCTATTTACACGTACAGAAAAAAACAAAAACTGTTCTACTCGTGTCGTATTAGACCATGAATTTGCAAAATATTATGTCTCCTCCATTTACAAGAATTAAACACCATTTCAAAATAGAAACAATATAAAGGTCTGCACACATACTGGGGTATTTAATTTCATTTGTGCATCATCTAGATTGCATACTTTAAAGAAAAGAGTGAAGCGAACATTCATAAAAATTCTTGGGCAGCTCTTAAAGAGAAGATGGAAGTTCCATTTGACAATTTGCAACGATCTGAACGGAACTGGCTAGTGTTTCAATGCAAATAGGAAGTATTGGGATAAGATTCTGAATAGAGTGTGGATAACTGACAATTTAATAAGTTACAAACAACAAAATGGAGATGATGGCAATGTAAGTAACGGCACAAGACATGTATGTTGCTCCAGTATAATTATTTATTGGTAGTCTAGCAACAAAAGAGGATAACGTCGAGTGACTGCAACTATCAAAATACCAAATATGACTGAAACTCCCACACAAGTTGCAAAACAAACACTTAGGTACAAATTAAAATTGGTTTCGAGAAAAACTTCTTTTGGACATCTGCAAATAATGCACAGTATAATTTATTCATAATTACAATCAACGATTCTGTCTAAAGAAACAACTACAAATTTTATCTAAATTCATATGAGTACCATGCCTAGTAGGAATGAAATAGTCCCAATGCTGATTTAATGTGCAGCCAGTCCTTCGTTAAGGAAACGTCCAGGGTGCTACACAAATGACGGCAAGAATGGAATCAACAGAAGTTTCTTTTAAGTTGTGTGAGGCAATATATGTGTATTTTCACAAAACGAGTTCACTCATCGTCTTATCAATATTAATTCGCAAGGCTAACTTATGATGTTCAGGTTCTGCCCACCTTGCATTCAAATCATCTAATGAATACACATGTAGAAGGAACCTTAACTTTCTTCTCTAATCTGATTGTCAATTATTTGTTTTGTGCAATTAAGGTATGAAACTCTGAACATATGGAATACCAACTTTATTACTTTTGATGTTAATAAGTACATACAATGCACAACATCGAATCTTTCAAGACGAACATATATCATTTAATTTCATTAAGAACACATATAACCTGATCTGTATGAGCATAATTCACTCTTCCTCTTTGCTACACTTCCCATGATTGGCCAACTATTGCTGAAAATGGTCATGTGATGTGATTATGGTATTAACAATTGCTGTGATTGGCCAATTCTTGAACAGCTCCTGATGTGCTGTGATTGGCTAGCTGTCATTAATCATGTATTTACTTTATAACAAATATAACAATTTGTACATGTTTATATAAAATTATACTTGTGAAATGTTCTTTAGTTTTAAAGATACACATTTTTGTTTTATCACAAATATTTGTCACATATTAACACACAATTTCAGTTTCACAATAACCTGAAGGTTCATGATGAAGGAAGGTTTGTGAAAGACTTGTCACTTTTTACAAATGAATTAACACAATGAAATTAAACACAAGTATAGCATAAAATTGTAGATTTAATCATAAAATGAAACCAGTAATGTCCCTGGGGAAACGGATGCCTACCATTATGTAACTTATCTTTATACTGGTAAACATTGTTTTATCTCGGTCTGATTATTTCTTACAGAGTTCCCGATAGAATCAAATTTTTAATTGCAGAACTGCGATCCGGAGAAGTTAGTCATAGTTGCATCTTTCACTTTCAGGAAGTAAGGGTTGTATGTAATGCATGATCTTTATTTTCAGAGCATTCCTGCAAAAATTTACTTTTACAATTGGACCATTTTCTGTAGCTGTAACTAGCAAGGGTCTGAATTGCACACATGAAGATGTACACTTCAACCTCCTCCGTGGTGGAGAGGGCTAACAGACAATCAGTTAACCTAACCACTGTTTCCTGGGATCCTGAAAGGTTAACCAGTACACGAGCACACCCCATCTCCGCAAGTAACTGATAACTTTCCCACTTGAATCAGTGGTGAGAGACGAATGATAATGAGACACAATGTTGAATATCAATCATCAAGGAGACTGTTGCCTGGTGGGAATTCCAACTCACCCCTGGATTGATAGACGCATAACCGACTGAGCTGATCGGGGCCGGGCTCACACAAGAGATGAATATAAATAATATTTTCATAAGAGTGCTCTGACAGAAGCACAGTTATACCCAAACTGAATAAAGGTACACAGATTTATATATTTAACCCATTATCTTGATTCAAAAACCCCATAAACCTTAAATTTTGACAGTAAAAGTTGTATAAACAGGAGGTTACGGTAATTTAAATTACTATTATTGGTAGCTTCTTAAAGTTTGTATATTTAGTTATTTTTATTTTGAATTATAATTATATGAACATAAATTTTTTTTATCTATTCATGATTTAAACTTGCATAATTTACTATGATTGTAAACACATTATTACAACTTGGACAAATGCTGAAAGTCTTCTTAGGTAGAACCAGTACTAAGCATAATTTATGCAGATGAAGTGTCTTGCTCAAAGCACCACACATAGCCGTGGCAAAGGATTGAACCAGAGACTGATGCAATACCACTAGACCACACATTCCAATTTTGGTAACAGAACAAATCTTCATGTATTTAAAAAAACAAGAGTTGTCAGAAGACAACAAAGCTCGCCCCTGGGTGTCTTAAGTCCAAAAAGGACCATAACTGTGCCAAAATGCAATCCAGAGTTATGGTTCTTGTCTGTGTATATTCCATTGATGATGGTGAACACACATGCAAAGTTTCATTCTCATCCAAGGAGTGGTTGCATAGATATCCTAAACTTAAACACAAAAGTTTAACCTGGGTGTCTACAAACGACAACGACGCCGGTGTCATGGTAATAGCTCTCCTTGGACTTTGTCCCTGCGAGCTAAAAATAAATATGCAAACACTAATTTTGTAAAACCATTTTTTAAAACAAGAATATAAAACAATGATGTGTTTGTATCTCCAAGTATTATTGATGGAACAACCACATAAAACTGTTTAATTAAAATCATGGGATACGAGTAAAAAAAACTCCAATAAAACATCAATGGACAGTAATCTGCATTATTAAACACTGGACAGAGTGAAGATTGATAGAGCAAACACAAATTAGACACTGTTGAACTCAGTCACCAAGATAAATTAGGCAACTCTGTTTATCTGATGCTGGACACAACTAGCATGCCATTTTCGAATTTAAACAAAACCATTGTAATTGATTTCTAAAGGTACAAACATGTCAATGTTCTCCTCTATCAAGCAACCACCAGTCTAACACTTTTTTAATTTTTCTGCATCATGTTTAATGTTGCTAAACATGTCGATGTTCACATTTATAAAGCAACCACCAGTCTAAACGTTTTTTATTTATTTTCTGCATCATGTTTAATTGTACTAAACATGTCAATGTTCACCTCTATAAAGCAACCAACACCTGTCTCAAACAACTTTTTTTTAAAATATTAAGCATCATTGGTTTAGTGTTGATAAACCTGTATTAAGAAGCCAGACTATATTTGATATTATTCTGAAAGTGTCTGCTCAAGACAAGGGTTTATATGTCTTTCAAAACATTACAAGATATATATATATATAACATATCCAGCGTTATTGGCGAAGGAATAGTCACTGCCCATCTGCAAGTAGCTGGCAAATTTATCCCATAAAATTTTTGGACGAAACTGGGCTTGAACTTAGGACCTCAGTTCTGAGACTCGGAGGTAAGAGATCTTGAGTTGACAACTTAGATTATTAAGACAAAATGTGAGTGGTTTAATCCTCAAAGTCCTCAACATAAACTTTATATCCAACTATGAATCAAGGAAGCTAAACTTCAATTATTTAACAAGTGTTGCCAGAAGACAACAAAGCTCGCCTCTGGGTGCCTAACGCCAAAAAGGGCCATTACTGTGGCAAAATGCAATCCAGAGTTATGGTTCTTGTCTGTGTGTGTTCCATTGATAATGGTGAACACACGTGAAGTTTCATTCACATCCAATAAGTGGTTGCATAGATATCTCAAACTTCACGCAAAAGTTTAACCTGGGTGTCTACAGAAGACTACGATGCCCGGGTCATGGTAACAGCTCTCCTTGGAATTCCCAGAGAGCTAAAAACAAGACTTGACGACAAAACTCAACAATATCACAGGACCAAACTTTCAGAAGATGTAAATGAAAGGATTGATGACAGATAAATAACACTCTTAGCACTTGACATCTGCTAAATACAGACACATCATTACATGTAAATAAATTTTCAATGGAAAACATAGCACTGTATACATACTGTCAAGGATGAGTGTCCGTTTTGTACGGAAATACCTGAAAACAAAAATGAATTGGAAAAGTGTTCTGAAAGTATTAGCACTTGAGTTCATTTAATAACCCTTGCACTCGTCCCCTTTACTGAACAAAAACTACAAAACATTAAGGGGAGCATATGTAATTGTAACGTAAACACATCACCAATCTAAATCTAATTTGTAGGAGATGGTAACATTAAAATTCACTTAAAGGGCACAGTTATTCATATCATGATGGACAAATGACAATACATCAAGTAGTACATGCGTGTCTGCCATAGGTAGTAAACGCTATAAAGAAAAAAAATTCACTGCACTATTTCTAGATTTACCTTGATCGTGAATAAATTCTTACAATTTATATCTATTGATGCCATCCTGGGTAGAACCAGTACCAAGCACATGTTGATAGAGTGTCTTCCTTAAGGATACTTCACATGGTTGTGATTGCCATACACGTGTATTTGTTTACAATTTAGAGTGCATGATCTCACAAGCTCCTCCTTAGAATTGTCATTCAATTTTATTTTTTCTATATATGATGGACATTTTGATAATGAAAGCCATTTTTTTTTAAATTGGGGCCCAAACCCACGACCCTACATTCAGATGGTCCACAAATTTCTAGAATCGCCAGATATCTCGTCTGTATTTACATTTCCAGATTTGTCACAGATAGTTTACTACCAGTATTATATTTTCATATCTAGGTATGTCAGTTGTATGGTTTTTTTTTGTTTTTTTTGCCAATAAATGACTGCAGCACAAGAATTTATTTCCACTTAGTGCTGTTACTGTCCACAACTGTGTACATTATTCACACTGAGACACGACATATTTTATAACTATCAAACATATAAAGACCAATGTATGACAATGAAATATACATAGACCATTGCCTCATTGTCAAAATAAACATGGATCATTGTTTAACATTCAAAAATACATATAGCATTGTTGAAACATCTTAGTACACAATAAAAACAACTCTTCAATTAGGAAAAAAAATGACAGGATACCATTTATAGCAATAACCAAAAATAACGTTTAAAACAAATTTCTATAATAACTTTTTATACAGCAAATTTTCATTAAACCAGTTCCTCCTTGTAAATATAAGGACTTTGCCTAGTGTTTGTCCACAATGGGTTGAATATATTATGCGGTCTCTGACAGCATATATGTTTGTGATGATTTTATTTGTTCTCAGATCTGTTGCCTTTTTCTGGCGGAGTCCTCGTGCACCAAAACAAATTATAACAGTTTACACATGTAGCACTATACGACTCGCACACAGAACTTCTCCAACTTGTGTAGCAGACAGATGCCATGAAAACATGGCACATTAATTACATTTTTTTTAACTTACACATTTGATCATCATTAAGTATAATCTGTGATTAAACTTACAATCTACTCATCAGCAAGTATAATCTGCTATCACAAATTCAAAACAAATCGCGACTCCTCTGAGAAAACATATTTTTGGAAGTCACGTTGAAGCCAAACAAGTTCGTCGAAGACCAGAACATTTCTGAGTCAAAACTCCGGCCATCCTGGAAAACTGCTTGCGGAACTAATGCAGCATAACTGTATTGTTTATCCAATATCTATGTGCAGCTTTAATCAATCAGAATCAGTCCTGAGAGTGAAAGATGAAGCGTGACTTTCTGATGACACTAAAAGTTTGAAGAAAAAAGGAGATGATTAATAACAATTAATTTAAAATACATTTAAACCAAACTATACGTATTATCAGGATCTTGTTTGTTGATAAATATTTTAGCATTTTGATGTTAAATTCCCACTTTTATATTAACAGATGGAACCAGGGAGGGAATTCTGGTATGGTTAATATATGTTTAGTTTAATAAGTATACCTTTGGCAGACATGACAGAATAGATTAAAGAATAACATTTGAAAATTAAAACCTTGAGTACTGACTGAGATGGCAAACGAAGTGTCTAGATTTCAACTACACATTGTCATTCTTTATCAATTTTTATCAAATACCTGCATATTTAATTACGAGTTCAGCCACACTTTCCTGCATGTGCACATTTCTAGAGCATTATACTATATGACATTGCCCTTACAAAGTTCACTAAAACAATATACGTTTATGAATAGCACACGAGACTATTTCCTGGGTGGGACCAGTGGTGGGTGTTGCTTTCAAAAGGATATCAGGTTTAGTTTATAATGCACCTCACTTTGGTGACATTGATAATCAGGGGTTAAGGTGAATTCCCACCATTGATATTTGTTCTTTATTCTATAGTAAATAATAAAAGTTTGAATGCTTGCCATTCATAGAGAGACCCAAAGAAAAGAAGTGAAACCTACATTTTACTGTTTGCCAACCTCTGCACTATCAAAATATGAGGAGAAAAGTAGGAGTCATGTGTCATATAAGAGATTTTTTTTTCGGCTGAGTGTGTGCACTGCTGACAAAGTAAAAGTAGACTTCTGAAATATGTATTCATACCCTATTTTCCAAGCATCAATTTTTTTTTTTAAATGACAATGCTTTCAAAATGTTCAAAATACATTGATAATGCCATTCATAAAGAAATGAGCATTAAAATAAGGAAAATGCATTTTTAAAGAGAAGAAACAACGATTATTTATTACCCACCATTATGCAAAGCACTTCCTTTTTCCAATGGTGGTACTATGTCTTAACAATGCTAAGAGTTTTATCTATTTTGAGTGTGCCTAGCTAAAGTGCAAACCAAGCATACAAGAATATAAAATCCACCATCTCTATAGAAATGGTTTCAGCCATAATTTATATACCTGGATTTTAAACATAACAATTCTGGATGGTTGGGACAATTTTACATACATGTAATGATAGCCTATATGTGTAAGATCCTGTTAAGGATTCATAACTACTCAAATGCTATATAAAGGACTAGAAAAATGTCTGTCAACACGAATGCCCCCCGCACATCCTTTACCAAAAATTAAATTGATAAGGGGCCATTACTTCTGCAAAAACTTTACCGATGTTATGTAAATTTGATATTTAAACTTGTACACACAAAATATTAACTTAATACATAGACCCCTTCAGAAGTTGTTGACTGGAAACCAATTTTTTACCTCGGACAGACGAACGAATGGATGGACAGGGATAACGTTTAATGCCCCTTCGCCATTCTTCGCATGATAGTGGTAAAATAAAAGATGGAAACCCATGTACATCACATATAGTGAACTATAACTGCATACCTTCTGTTTCTGGATCAACTACACTGCTATCGGATTCCTCTCTTCGGTAATTAGCTGCACTCTCATCATCACTCTTCCTGGAATTATCAAAACACCTTAATTAGAGTGTGCTATACCAGGTCAATTTACAGCACTCAATTACTGAGTGACTTATTAAACATTTCTTTATTAACTCTTCATACTATTCTCTGAACTTAATAATTTTGGGGTTCCTCTGTGGCCGAGTGGTCTAAGGCGCCATCTTAAGATCATTTCACCTCTCACCGCTAATGTCTTAGGTTAGAGTCCTGCTCGCTCCAAAAACTGTATGTATGAAAATTTGCCAGATACTTGTGGAAGAATAGTAAGGTTTTACTCGGATTCATTCTGAGGTCCATATTCATAAACAGCCATATATGGAATAAGAGAACCTTTTGGGAGTTCAGCTTTTAAAATAATGAACAGCTTATCAACTCTTTTAGATTTAAACAAGTGAATTGATGACAACATTTTTATTTACTAGTAAGTTATTTTGGTGACCAGTTTTTCTTAACAAAACAACACACATCTAAATACAAATTCCAACTTGATAATTTTCCTACTTTGTTTTTTTTGCCGTGAACTCGTCAGTGTCAGTAGGGGATTCTGGGTCTGCTTTACGTTTCTCAGCTCCAACTTTAGGGGCGTGTCCTCCATCTGTCTTCTCCTGCTCTTCCTGCACACGGAGTTGCTGTACCCGCCAATCCAATGCCCGTAGCAGGTTCTCACTATCTTTGGGATTTGTCTACAAGTACGGCGATAACTTGCAATTATTATAACACAGATCTATGCTTTATTAAAATCTTTGCAAATTTATGTACAATTTATAAGTATGACTAAATTGTAGAACCCCCTATAATTTTATACTAATTTATTTTAGCTAGATTGCGATAAACCCAGAGCTTATAAGTCTGCTTCCTGTGTAGAACCAGTACTAAGTGTTGCTATGAGAGGCATATGGTCAAGCGGGGGATCAAACCCACAACCTCTGGTGTGAGCGGCCAACACCCTATTCATTACACTATCGCCTCGCTTTAATTTCTTGCTCAAAATGTTATAAGCCAATTTTTTTTAAAATTTTGAAAAATTCCTTTAAAATTACCAAAACGAAAAACGAGACATGAAGCATTATTTTACTCACTGAGACAAGAAAGACTTTGACACATTCTCCATCTGTGCCTGTTATCCTAACGCTCTTTGGACTGGCTCGCTCCACTGTCATACCAGGCCAAATCTTCGTATTAAGAATCAATCTTAAACTACCTTGTGTTCTCATCACTGAAATAAACAAATAAAAAAATAAGTAAGAATGTTCTTGTCTGAACGCCGAAGTCTTGCAAAAACATAACCACCACATACTTAATTATGGAACTATCACATATTAAAGAGCAGAAGTGTTTCAATAATGGAACAATCACATATCAAAGAGCATAAGTGTTTCAATAATGGAACAATCACATATTAAAGAGAAGAAGTGTTTCAATAATAGAACAATCACATATTAAAGAGCAGAAATGTGTCAATAATTGAACAATCACATATTAAAGAGCAGAAGTGTTTCAATAATGGAACTATCACATATTAAAGAGCAGAAATGTTTCAATAATGAAACGATTATAACTAGACCACACACTGATTATTCCTAGCAAATATCTGCTTAATCAGACCACAGATGTCGGAGTTCTCTAGAAAAAAATTTTTTAATCAGAAAATAAAAACCACACTGAACCTTCCAAGTGAGTTACGGCAAATCTACAAATCTGGACAAGATTTTGTGACAGACGAATGGACGAACGGAAAGCACAAAAACAATGTCTTCCTGTACAGTAATTACAAATAAATGCAATAATAAATCCGCAAAAATTTGCATATACATATATGTACTCTGTACTTGAGGGTGAATATTATTAGTTTAATTACGATATGATTATTGTTTTTAATCTGAACTGCGACGTGGGCTTTTCTTAACTCACTTACTGTCATTCAACCTCATACTTACACAATCTTGACTGAAAAGTCTGGGATGCCGTACATCTCATATCATTTAATCTCAGTAGACCACGGCCTCTCTCTATCCAGTTTTGTGTCTCACCATCAAATACAAACAATTTACCATTTGTCTGCAAAATTAAGTTTATATCATTTAGCTAAAAGTCCATTTACAGGTGGATTGAAAGTTAATAGCATATTTCAAGATGACAGAAACAGCGGGTGCAGGGGGGTGGTGGGGGAGGGGGTTAAAGTTGTAATATTCAGGCACATAATAAATAGTTTTACAGCAAATGAAAAGTTTATGTGCAGAAGGCTAACAACATGTATCATAATAGCAATGACTGTATACATTAATTTACCTGTAATATGATTGGTTGTTAATGCCTGAGCAACAATTCTAAACCAATCAAATTGTAAATGATGATGTAATCAGTGTGTTGCAAACAAAATATCATCAAAAAGCAATTCCACGACAAAATTTAGATTGATTTTAAATTGTTTCCTTTTAGCCGACTACTGACCCTGCAAGTCAAAGAACCGTATTCTATAAATCCACTGCCAATTACACCACCAACTAAATTACTAACAGAGATAAGAAAATTCAACATGTTGTTTAAAAGATTTTAACTGGTATGCCTATAATAACGAAACAAAATTTATGGTCTGTTGTGTGTACTTACTTACAAAATGTAAAAAGCATTTTCCAAAATAAAAAACAAGAACACTTATCAGATACATTGAAAATAATGATTATTAAAACTGCTGTGTTAGCAGGCATTATTGAAAACAAATTCATATATGAATCAAATCTTCATTTATTGGAAATCAAGTCTGAAAGAGTGACTTTGGTTTTTCTTCTAATTTTTCATTTTTTCCTTAGGGCTTTTCCAGAATTAAATGTATGGGGGGGTCGGACATCACTTATTTTTTTTACCCACAGAGCATAAAATTTAATTGTGATATATACCACCATGCATAAAATTTTAATTCGATAAAATACCACCATGCACAAAATAAAAAAAAAAGGCTAAAATCCCCTTTCTACTGTTTTCTCATTGTAACGCTTGCAAAATTACTAGTCTGAACGGTTGCCTACTTTCTTTGAAGTACGCCGACGTAACACTTTTGATCTAATGCCGATATGCCAGTGATTACGTCACAATTGACCTCAGGTCGAGAATTGAATAAAGGGGCATTACAGATAACAAACGAAAAAAACAACAACGTAATAATGTTTAAAGGTTAGTGTTTGTTTGTAACTAGTTGTCTTCTAAAATGTTTATTTCCAGTATACTAATTTCTTAAAAAAATAATTACTATTAAATTGATACAATCCGTAAAGAGAGTTATGTTTATAACTACACATGCCTAAATTTATGCACAGAATGAACACGCTGTCCCTTTCCTTAACGCCTTGTGCCAATGTCCGATGACGTCTCTGACAGTGAAACAAACATTATCATGACACATGTTATTTACTCCCTACTATCGATAAAGGTTTGACCTAATTTGACCTCATTTCGCACACCCGATGACAAAACAATCCGGTTATGGATGCTTAAAGACAATTTCACAGTCCAATTTATGTTTTTGTACGACGGCTAAGAAATATCTGCTTTTCCCCATGATTTTTTCAGATGCTGGGGTAAGAATGAGGCGTAGGGCGTGGGATGACAAATCTGAGAATGTGGATGTTATTTTCACTGATAACGCAATGTCCCAATTTAGATATTTTGTCACTATAGACTTTGCATTTCTTGGTGTTTTTTTTGGTGCCGAATAAATTAGCGTTTTACACCATCTGACAAACAGCGCGGATACGCATACAATTATAGCAATGCCGCCGTAGAGTTGAATCGTAGTTATTGCAGAATTTAATATTATACACACATCTGTATATTCATATTCGTATTGGAGTATTTGTAAACATATCCGATACGTCAAATATTGATATATAATTCGTGAAATTTACTTGAGGAGATAACATTGTGACACGGCATGTCGGCATCAATTTAATAAAGTACACGGGGTTACGGCCTGCTACTAGTGTATTCCGCCATCTGATTAGCTCGTACATTTCCGTGTTAATAATTTATTCATGACCAAGAGTATGTTTCTTGTCACTTTTCGGGAAGTCCGAAGGTAGATAATTATACTTTGTTTCAAACAAACAAATTAAATCACATGTTGTTGTCTGGTGATGTTATTATATTATAGCGGTCTTAACAAAAAAAGATCAATCAGTTTGAGATGAAAAAGTTAACTGAGGACAATCCCTAACATAAACAACACCAGTGTATCGAGTGTCCAACTGTGTAGTCGCGTAAAACGTTCACTTGGTCCTGATGTCTGGAGGTTGTGTACTACAATCGTTACAACACGCGTGTCAGTGGCAAACATGTAGGTCAAATCAAGGTAAATTTAAAAGACCTGCAGTTTCTGCAGAAATCTTGATGCTGCGGGATATTGACTCGCTGCGGTATATGGGGGGAGGACAATTTTATGTTTTTGTATACGACGGGAGGAAATATCTGGGCAGAAAATGTATAAAATTTCGAGAAGAAAAACGGCATTGAAGAAAAAATTCGGTATAGAGACGGAAATACCTGCAAGGAATAAAATTTTAATAAACTTTTACCCCACAAGCGTCATTTTTTTTTATGAAAACACCCACCAGACATAAAATTTTAATTATACTGCCATCTGACCCCCCCATACATTTAATTCTGGAAAAGCCCTTAGTTAAAATATATGTCCCCAAATTTTTCCCTTTGTGGGGTCCTTCTCCAAACTTAGTAAAATCCCTGGCAAAAAGCTGCAAGCAGAATGTGCACATGTGGCATATCAAATCTGTGTTAATATTATTTTCAACACTGATTCCAATTTCATTTAATGGACAAATATGTTGTGTAAAAATAAATTTCAGTCATTGAATTATAAAAGTCAATTGTTGTTGTAAGGTGTTTTGTGTTGCTTTCAACAATTTTTCAGTCATATCACAGCAGTGTCTACTTGAGACAGTATTCTGAGCGCTGTCACCATGGAGTATCATGCTGCAGACACATGGTATGATACCCCACCCAGTCACATTATACTGTCAACGGGACGAACAGACCTAGAACTTTCCTCTACATGCTGAGCATCAACCAAGGAAGCTTCTAGTACCATTTTGAGAGTATTTGGTAAGATCGAACCCCAACCCTCGCATGCGAGATGGACGCTCTACCACTAGACCACACTGCAGTCTGTATAAGTCAGACTGACTGTACTATTTGTGATTTTTAACAATTTTTATTCCTTTTATAGGGTAGGCTAAGCGCGTGAAGGGGGTGTGACCATGTCGTATGAAAATTCGTACCCTGTTAAAAGTCCTTGTTCAGAATGTAAGAAATAAAAAAATGTTAATTACACTCCTGCACTGTAAATAATGTGATAAAAATTGATGTCACACACCTGTAATACATTAGATTCATTTTCTTCCCCAGTGACAACTTCCACTTCCTGTAACTCAACATTCTTGCTGTGACTCGCCTGGTATTCTCTTGCAGATTCCTCGAGACTTTTACCACCATCTAAAAAGATTGATTGATTGACTGAATATTTAGCGTCATTTTTATGCCATCAAGGGCCAACAGACGATCAGTTAACATAACCACTGTTTCCTGGGATTAACCAGTACTCGAGCACACCCCATCTCCACAAGTAACTGATAACTTTCCCACTTGAATCATTCGTGAGAAAAAAGAAAAATGTTACATACAACTATATTATATAATTAGCAGTATATTTGTCACAGTAAATCATTATAAGGCAACATAATAAATGGAATTTTTCTTGGGTTGGAAATGTATTAATTTGGTGTTTCAATGCCATTTATACCATGTGACAGTTGATTTTGATCTAAACTGATTCATTTTGATTGTGTACAAGTTTTTACAACTTAGACAAAACATGCTTGAGTTTTCCTGGGAAGAACCAGTACGAGACATGTGGATAAAGTGTTTTGCTCAAGGACACCAAATATAACAGTGAAGGAGGATCAAACCCATGACAATCTGATCCTGGGTCTAGTGCTCTACCACCGGACTACACAATCCACATTTGGTAGTTAATTCATTATACTGTGAAATCATTTATTTTCGTGGGTATTAGATTTCGTGGTTTCCACTTCAAAAACATATTTGTGGGGACTTAAATTCGTTGAAAACCAATTTCAAAAAAAAAATATAGATTTTTTTTATTATACTTCCCACATTGCAGTGCATTCCAGTTATTAACCTTAGCTGTAATAGACGCGTCACGCGTCAGGGTTTTTCGTAACCCATCGTGCCAATAAATGTTGACACATGCCAATAAGTACCCTTATATACAAGTACGATATAGAACTAATTGTTATGCAAACACCAGGTGAGAAAAGGAGAAGTATGACATCTAATCCTGAAAGGGTTTCAGAACGCAGGCCTGGTGTAAATAGCAATAGTATCACGTCACGTGACTGTGAAAATGGACAGTAAACCAATGTGCTGCGTCTTTTAAGAGATTTGTTTGTTCTATTCATTAAAAATGTATCACCATTTATTTAATCCTAAAGAGAAACAATTATAGAATAGAATAATAAAAAATACCACTAAATAAAAGATATTACTTCACTAGAAACTTATGTTGTAGTTTTATCTGTTCGCATGCATACTGTCCTCTTACAATATTTTACACTTTTTTTACAATGTTTACCGTAGGCCTATATGTCAGATTGTTTCAACTCTATAGCATTTTGCTGCAAGGAGACGGTCTATTTTTAGCAACTCTGACATTTGATTGAAATACAATAAATTATAACACACTTGCTACACACACACGTCTATGAGCGGATGGACGCAGAATTAAAGATGATATGAATAATAAAAAATCCTTACACTACTTACAAAATCATCAATGTAAATACTGATGCAATATGACGAAATAAAATATATAAATAAAGGATGGATTATTTACCACAATGCGATGCATGTAGGCATATGAAAACTGAGGTAATTTATATTGACAGCATTACATTATTGCGTAAACTAAGTTTGTGGGTATTTGGTTTCATTGCCCAGGCTTCCCACGAAATCCACGAAAATTAGTACCCCACGAAAATTAATGATTTCACAGTATTGTGGAGGAATATCTCAGATTCATATAATTTTAGTTAACCAGTACTAGATACAACTTATTAGCTCTTCTTTTTGAAAAAAAAACGGAGAGCTATTGTGACTCAACTTCATACACACATTCATAAATGGACTTTAATAAAGACAAGCGTCTGAACAAGCTTGCTGTGGTCTTATCTCTGCAAGTAACCAACTACTTTCCCACATATTTAGAGCCGGGAGATTCATGGTTGTAGAAAAAGTTCATAGCCAATCATCAATGAGGCAGGGATTCATACTCACAATCCCTTGTCCCTAAATTGAGTTAAACACATTACCAACTGAGCTAGCAGGACCCATCTTAGAGTGGTACTCAAGCAATATATAACTGTACATTCAGAAAGACAACTCACCATCTGTTGTTGCTGTTGTTGGTGCTGCTGCTGCTGCTACTGCCCCTTGCTCTGACTGATCCGTCGAGTCTGGAGATGCAACACCATTGTCTTCGCATTTGTTCTCATCTTTGCTGATTTGTACACGCTCGGCCAAATTTTCACCAAATACAAAGCCACTGCTGCTTACAACACCCTTGGGTGATGTGTGAACACCCTGTAAACAGTCACTTGTAAGTCAGTTTGGTAAAGTAATACATTCAGAGGTCCTTTATTCTTAACTGTCGGACCCTTATAATTTTACTTCAGCTGGGTCCAATGGACATTTCAAAATTAATAAAAAAATTGCTTTGCATCATTATCAGCCTTTTTATTTATAGCAGCATATGCTGTAAACAATTGTCAATTTATGTGCATAGTTCAACTGAAAAAAAAAATGAATTTGGATGAAAATCATATAAACGCCTATAGTTGTACTAGCTTCACTGATGTCATTTTGAAGACCCTTAGGTTAATGTGAGTACACGAAGAAAATTAATATTACCAGTAAAGTTTGGACATTCCTAAAATAATTTTCAAAATATTTGCTGAAAGGTCCTGGATCTGCTAGTAAAATCCACTATTTCAAGCCCCTGAATCCCCATGTGACAGCGCTTAGAATACTGTCAAGTAGACACCGTCGCGATATGACTGAAAAATTGTTGAAAGCGACGCTAAACACCATACAACAACAAGCCCCTGAAGTATTGAATGAACTCCAAATCTCTTGGTTAGAACAGTAAGACGCATTACCAGCTGAGTATAAAAAGTAAAGCCTACATGTAGCTTGAAGACTTACAGTGGTATTAAAGCAATACAGATAACACAACATTTAAAACCATTCAAATTAGAATTAATAGAAAAGACAAAAAATTAAAGGGAGTATATCAGGAATTTTTAAAATTTTAAAATTAGCTTAAAACATTTTTTCCAAATATATCATGCCTTAATATACATGTACTCATTGACACCGTATTGCCAAAATGGTATCTATTTAAACATGTTTAAATAATATATTGAAAAGGGCTTTCTTAACTATGGGCCTAGGTTTTCTCCCACTTTAAATTGCAAACATATTTAACGACATATTAAATGAGTTACATGATATCATTTTCATTTCAGTTAGATCTGTCATACAGGTGTCCACAATCATTGTAAAATTTGTTTCATCTTAGAAAGACTTTGAATGTTAATTTGAAGGTCATCAAGCAGTATTTAAGTGCTGTCTATTTTAAGAACGGCGATTTAATTTCAAGTTTACCACTTCGATTGAAACAAATAGTTTGTCACGTTTTGGTGGATTTGATATACCGAACCATTCAGATTTTGCTTTTTATACATTTTAAAATTCTAAGACATTTATAGTGTTTTTTCCTTTACGACTAAATGAATCCTTCCAATCATCATGGAAGGATATAACTGTACTTACTGTGACTTTTTCTGTCAGGTTCTGCCCGAGGATACTGTCAGATTCTGACAAATGATTGTTGCTGTTGCTGGGACTACTACTACTATCTGGTATTCTGAAACAAGGAAAGATGATAAATTTATCTGACATATCAACTTGAAAACAAATGCTGTCAAAAGCAATCCAACAATTATGTTCATGTGTAAATGGATTTTTAAATATATGCAATGTCCACAATTATGTGTCCTTATATGAAGGTTTTATAATATATATAGTACAAATTGGGCTGGCCATAACAAATTAAGATCACTGATGATTTTAATTTAATTCATATATAAATAAAACAGCATATTAAACTGGGACCGTAACATATACAGATTATAGATACGTTATTTTGCTAAATTTTAGAAATCAGCATTTAACTAAAACATTTGTACCACCAATATCTTGCCCAGTAAAACACTATATTTCCCTTATACTGGTGACACTGGATGCAAAAGTTTTTTGGTATGTGTCCCCAAGGCTGTCCTTAAAAGAAATTTTCTGTCCATTTCTATTAACAAGAATTCCGTGGAATGATATGACTCGCCGTGTCCGCTTTGACCGTTAATACATACATAAGAAAAAAAAAAAAAAAATTATATTCAAGCAAGAATTATCTCACTTGGTTAATGTAGTAGGTTTAATGACTAAGAAATATTGTAGGAAGTATTGTGTGAAGTTTCGATCAAATACATTAAGTGATTTTTGAGATATGAACTTGATGGTAGTTGCACACAAAACTTTAACCAGTATTTCTAAGTAAAACAAATTTAAAAAACAGAACAAAACTTTAACCAGTATTTCTAATTAAAACATATTTAAAAAAAAAAAACTTTAACCAGAATTTCTAAGTATAAAAAAAAATAAATAAATAAATAAATTAAAAAATTTATATTTCTAAAGTAAAACATATTTAACCCTTTACTTCATAAAGATGCATTTGGACACCTCTAACATTAAAAGCATTAATTCACCACGTATCAGCAATGGGTGAATCATGTTTATATTAACTGACAGAGTAAAAAACAGTTTTCAAAGGCCTTCTGTGATTGATGCGGGAAAACGTGTATCTATGGAGTAAAGGGTTAAAAAAGAAAAAGAAAAAAGAAAAATAAATTAAAAAAAAATAATAAGAAAAAAAAAAGGAAAAATTTTTGTTTAAATAAATTAAAAAAAAAGAAAAGTACTCAGCATCTGCATTCTATAATGCAGGGTCTTAGTTGAAACTATGATCCAAGTATGAGTCTCCTAGCACTAGTACTTATTGAGAAATGTGTAAAAATGAAAACTTAACGTTGGAGGTAAATGTAAAATTCAGCATCAAACAATATCAATGGACCATGAAATGTAGGTCACACATAGCATCTGCAGTATATAATGTGACGCAAGGTGTTAGTTGTAGCTATGATCCAAGTATGAGTGTCCTAGCACATGTACTTGTTGATTATAGTGTAAAAACGAAAACTTAACGCTCGAGGTAAATGCAAAGTTCAGCATCAAACAATGTCAATGGACCACGAAATGTAGGTCACACTCAGCATCTGCAGTATATGTGTAAAAACGAAAACTTAACGTTGAAGCTAAATATAAATGTTTGACGCCGCCGCTGTCGACAGAAAAGCATCACCTTAATCTTGTCTCTCCTCGTCGCGGCGAGACAAAAATAACTCTTTACATTAAAATCTGGCAAAAAAAAATCAAATTAGCTACCTACCTACTCACATGAAAATACTGGGCACAGCAAACAAAGACCTTTGTAAGGATGGCCCAATTATCTTCTTTTTTTCTGACAACTATCAAACGTGTTAATCAATGGATAAAATAAAACTCAAGAACTTTTCTTAAACATGCATACAATGATATAAACTATCATTACAACTGTACAACTCCATATCCACTTACTTTTTTTCTGTGTTATAATCTTTTAAAGCTGTTTGAAATAAATTTTCATGACTGCTGTCTGGTGGGTCTTTATTTTTGTCTTTGACTATAGATGAGGCTTCTGTGTTTTCTTTCTCTGTCACTTCTTGTTCTGTAATGTTTAATGAAAATAAACAAGATGACAATTAAACAACCCCTTCTCCGTCACTTCTTGTTCTGTAATGTTTAATGAAAATAAACAAGATGACAATTATACAACCCCTTCTCCGTCACTTCTTGTTCTGTAATGTTTAATGAAAATAAACAAGATGACTATTATACAACCCCTTCTCCATCACTTCTTGTTCTGTAATGTTTAATGAAAATAAACAAGATGACAATTATACAACCCCTTCTCCGTCACTTCTTGTTCTGTAATGTTGAATGAAAATAAACAAGATGACAATTATACAACCCCTTCTCCGTCACTTCTTGTTCTGTAATGTTTAATGAAAATAAACAAGATGACAATTATACAACCCCTTCTCCGTCACTTCTTGTTCTGTAATGTTTAATGAAAATAAACAAGATGACAATTATACAACCCCTTCTCTGTCACTTCTTGTTCTGTAATGTTTAATGAAAATAAACGAGATGGCAATAAAACAACCCCTTCTCCATCACTTCTTGTTCTGTAATGTTGAATGAAAATAAACAAGATGACAATTAAACAGCCCCTTCTCTGTCACTTCTTGTTCTGTAATGTTTAATGAAAATAAACAAGATGACAATTAAACAGCCCCTTCTCCATCACTTCTTGTTCTGTAATGTTTAATGAAAATAAACGAGATGGCAATTAAACAACCCCTTCTCCATCACTTCTTGTTCTGTAATGTTTAATGAAAATAAACGAGATGGCAATTAAACAACCCCTTCTCCATCACTTCTTGTTCTGTAATGTTTAATGAAAATAAACAAGATGGCAATTAAACAACTTAGTGTCGGTTACTAGCATTAGGACCATTTTTAATATATTTACCTTTGTAACAAGTTTTTACATCAACATTAAAAATTTAACATATCTCATTACAGAGTTGCACCCCTTTTTGATGACAGTATACAATATATTATTTTTCTAAAAACAGTCAAGATAAACATCACAAGATAATAGAGCTTCCGCAAATTTGTCTTATGTGTTTGTTGGCAGTACATGTACGTGAGATTTTTTTAAATTTTAGAATAAGCAATAAAACATTTTTGACAATATATTATGCTTAGATACAGTCACTGAACCTTTTTTGCCATAAGGAGATTTAGGCATAAAGATATTAAGGTATAGTACTTGGGCATTGCAAAGTATGAAAAGCTTGCGTTGGGTATCATATAATGGCTGTTATAAATAATCCTTGTTTCTAATTCCCTTTACAAATGCATTTTCCTTATTTTAATGCTATTTTTTTTTTAATAACATTAGTGATGTATTTTGAACATTCTGAAAGCATTGTCATGTTTGAATTGTGAATTTAGAAAAAACATTGATGCTTGGAAATTGGGGAATGAATACATGATTTCGGGAATCTACTTTCACTTTGTCAACAGTGCACACACTGAACATAAAAAATCTCTAATATACTACATGGTGCTTACTTTTCTCATACTGTAGTAGTGCAGAGGTTGATAAACAATAAATGTAAGTTTTACTTCTTTCATTAGGGTTTCTCTATGAATTACTTTTTTTACTTACTATAGAATAAAGAACAAATTCAATGGTGGACTTACACCTCCAACATACAGCACTGTTGTGTCATTCTGTACATCAGATTATTCTGCATTACGTCATAATATTAAATATGTTTATACTAAGAGCAGTAAAAATGTATTCTTTTGACTTTCTGGCTGAATGTTATCAATAGACTTGTTTGTTAAAAAGTGATATATGTTTAGTATTAATTGTTTTAATATTCATTGTCTTGAGCACCAACAAAACAAAAGTAATAATCATTATTAAAACCAGTATGACACATTGCTGATCTTTTATTTCATTTATATGGTCCTGGAAACTACTATAACCAGACAGTGCTGTGGCCTTAAAAAAAAAATGTTGTGTTTAAGGTTTCATACTGAAAAAAAATTGGGTCGGTAGGTAGGACTGATTTTTTTAGATGCAAAATCAAAGGGTCGGTGTTTTTTGGTTATTTTTTTCTTCATTTTCTCTCGCATGTACTCAATTTTGTATGCAAAGTAATTACACCTTTTCAAAAGCATTTGGTGACAACATATTGTATACGTTTGTAGTTTGTCTGCTTTTGTAGTTTGAATGTTTTCCTTTCCACTTTCTCATTTGTTCTGCACCATGTGCACCACATTGCAATTGGTTAGATTGGGTATTCAACAGAATCTGTTAAAAAAGGTATTATTAAATATGTAAAAGGAATTTCATTTTATATATTTAATATATCTGTGAAAATATTTCAAAACTACCAACCAATTTCGACACTTGGACATAATCCTGAATTTCAAAGTTTGTGCCAGAGTTTGTGTTCATTTCACATGTAAAAATGCTTCCTTTTAGGCCTTCCTCAGGTGCAGGGTGAAACAGAAAAAAGACCTGTTCCACGGTGAATGAATCGTTGATTGGCTGAATAACCTTTTTGCCGGCTATATGTTCATACATGTGAACCTTTGAGGGAGCCAATAAAGGAAAACTTTTTTTTTGCACCTAGCATTCTAACTTCCTAATAAGTCTTAACAATTGTTTATGTAGATTAATATCCGCTTTGATCCTGCGATTTCCTGTCCAATAAAAAAAACACGGCAAATACCGGAAAATTGCCCGATATTTAACCGAGATTAGAAAGTTGCGCATGCGCGCCTCAATACCTTATACAAAAAATGGCGAATGATTCGGGATGAATAGATTCCTTGGAGATTCAACACAGTTTTCCTCGTGTTATAACTTATTGCCGAGGAACGTTCAATGTCTACTTGCAAATGATTTAATAATTATAATTGCATTGAAATGTAGAAAGAATAACTACTGTAATAATTTTTCAGAAACGATTTTGTGTCATTTCTTTTTCACAGTTTTTCAGATTGTTTATTTTTTGTCTTCAGGCACAGTTGTGCTTCGAATTTCAAGTCACACTTTTCTAAAAGTTTCATCTTTGGTATACAGTTTTATATATTGGTTTTCACCCGATACTTGGAGTACCAGAACCATCCTTAAAACGACAGTCGAAGAAATTTTTTAATTTTTTTTTTTTGAAAAAAAAATATTCAGTCGGGACCTTTTACTATGGGTTGATCGGGAAACCGTAAACACAACATTTATTTTTTTAGGCCTGTGTATACTACATACTACAGATGTCACACACCTTTCGAGTTAGGCTTGGTAGGATCAGGCAGTTTGGCAGGTTTTAACAATGAGGACATTGACCCTGCATTTAGTCCACCTGAGACTGAAAAATAGTACATACATAATAATAATTAAATTAAGTCACATTCAGATACCAGATTAACTTCTTATGTTTTTCTAAAAGTATTTCTTTCAAACCATTTAATAAAAATGATTGTGTCCTAAAGTTCCAGGGGTTTGAGGTCAAATCAAACATTCCATGGTAACTGTTTTACAAGTGACATTATTTTTATTTTTTATGTCATTTACATACTGAATAAGGATATCTACTATTTTAATGGTGTGAGATAGTTCTATCTCATCCAAGGTTCGATATATAATTAGTGTTTCCCCTAAAGCCATATGGCGGTGTCCCACCCTTTTCTATTCCACCCTGCCATTTTCTTATACCGCCACGCTTAAATTATTACCGCCCCACAGTGCCCTTTTTAACAAACAATGATAGACTCTGCTGTGAAGAATAAACGGTAACTCCCCCCTGTGTTCCTTAATTGGCTAATCAGACCGTAGACACTACATGCGACGTTAGGTAATTTCCAATATGCGTATACACTGATTAACACATGGTTCCCGCTATTAGTGGATTATCATATTATTCTTTCATAGAACACGGAACCATTAGAATGGTTCTCATTTCAAGTTGTCCAATTATAACAAACTAGGAAGCCAGCGGTACACACCCACCCACCCACCATGTGCAATTGTTTTGATAAGCAACTGAAGGTGTACAGTAAGGGCTTTATGCAAGTAAGCAAAACAATGAAATCGTAAAGGGTTTTCTCAGCATCTTATTTCAACAAAGCTAGAATAAAATCCCCACTTAAAACAGTTATTTTGTACATAAATTGAAGAAAAAAATATGGAAAAAAACACCCAGATGTTGCCTACCGTATGTTAACAAATTTGAGAAATCCGGTCTAAAAGTCGACGCCTTCAAAAGTTGGATTCTAAAAAATCGGTGCATCGGTTATAGCGGTCCCGTTTATTATCGATGTTAAAGACTAAACTATTAATGTTTCCTTTTATAAAATTTATATTTATTTGGAAATACACTGACACCTAATGAAAATTACAGAATCAAACATTAAAATGCAAACTTCTCGATTGTATTAACTTTTAAATATGACAAGTTGTCCATTTATAAACACTCCTTTACTATATTTTTATGGCAATATTATTCTAATATAGGATAAAAACATAATTATATTTGAAGTGCACATTAATGGATAGTTCTACACTCCCGGTTTCTCAGCATCTTATCTCAACAAATAAAATCCCCACTTAAAACGGTTCAAATTTTTAACATAGATTGTGTAAATATAATATTCATCTTAAAAGGGTACTTGAACTATCAAATACTATTGAATTAATTATTTTATAATTGATTAATAATAAGGCTACTACAATAGTATCATGTATTATTAATAATGCTACTACAATATCATCAACAAACTATAATATCCTTCTATAGTTCCTTGATATCATGTTTTATTAATACATGATATTGTAGTAGCCTTATTTAAGATGATTCATACATTTACCAAAACACACATGTACCATACTTGTTATTAGTGCTGAAAATGGTGCTCAACAAAAACACACAATAAATTAATGACCTTTTTTTCTATTATTTTGTACGTGCAAAAAAAAGCCCTTTTTCAATCCTGGGGGAAACACTAATAATGTAAATTATATGATTTAATGTCTTAACCCTTTACTCCATAGATACGTGTTTTCCTACACCAATCACAGAAGACCTTTGAAAACAGTGCAGGAAGAGTTCAGATTGCTTGTTACACTTCCTGCACTGTTTTCCACTCTGTCAGTTAATATAAACATAATTCACCCAATAATTCAAAAGCCTTCTATATTACAGGTGTCTATATTAGTGGTGTCCAAAGACGTCTATATGAAGTAAAGGGTTAAAAGCAATGATGATAAATAATGATGAATTATCTTTCTTGCCAAAATGGTTATCCCTCAGGACTAAATTAATTATCCCGATCTCAAACCCATGAAATTTTCTTATACAACTGACCCAGCAGATATCCCTGTACAGTAAGCAAGAAAACAATAACAAAACATATGTTTTAAAGTTAGAGTAAAACTTTGTTGGTTCCAACACGAATGGCTCCAACACCATATAGAGCTCGAACCACTCATCTGGTCTCAGCTGAATTCCCATTTCATTGTATATACATGTATGGTATGATATTGAACAAGATTTCACTCAAGCTGCCCTTCACTTTGTCCAGTCCCATTGAAGTTCTTCTGTATCTAAAAATTCAATCCTTTATGCAGTTTTACCAAAAATGAAATCTACATGTAATAGGTAACATTCCATTTCACTATCCTGTTGGTCATCCAGGTATTACATTAGAAGTAATAAAGCATTGATAAATCAGAGGGGTCAAGATTATATTGTAAAATATTGTTGAAACTAGAGCCAGATAAGCGAGACAAAAAACTGCATCTTTGAAACAGCTTCAAAACAATACAATATTTCAGTCACACCTAAAAAATAATGTTACAATATCAAACAAGCATTCATCTTCAGTAACAGTAATTGTGATTCAATTAATGAAGCAGAAGTCTTATCCATGGATTCAGTTAATGTTTATTACCTTCATTTTTCAAGTTTAGTGGGTTAGCAGAAAGTGCGGATGGGCGGAGTATAAATTTGGCTGGACTAGAGGTACTGCCGGTGGTACCAGATGTAGATACAACATCGGACTTCATGGTTGATCTGGCAGCAAATGGATTCATACCTGGAACTACAGACGACAACAGTTCATTCAATATGACAGTTTGTTCAGTTAAAACAAACACAATGAGTAGGTACATGTACATTTGATGAAACTAAGAAATTATAAAATTATAAAACAAAAACATATGTTCATATAGTACCAGCATGGAATAAGAGTTGTACTAGACCACCCTTAAAGGCCTGATGATGCTCTACTGGCTCATAATGGCCATAGCACTTTTTGAATTTCACAATATTAACCCTATTCAGTGATCTTAACCCCTTATGGATAAATACACCCACCACATCCTTACCAAACAAAAGGTCAATTGCTATGAAAAGGAAATGAAATACTTTCAATTCCCATACCATTCATCTGTAAACAAATTTATAGTCCCTGTACATCCCAGCTCCTTGATTTGTCAAAACTTAAATCACCCACTTATATGAATTTGCTATGAGCAGAAATATTTTAGATTTAAAACAGAAATTATTTTGTAAACAGATGCAAACAATGCAAATTATCAGTTTCCCCTATAATTTTCCTATGTAAAATTAAGAGTCACTTTACAGGGTCCCTATATATCCCAGCCCCTTGATTTGCAAAGCATTCAATCCCTTGCTGATGTAAGGATAATCAAATCTTGTATGAACGAGTTTGACTGAAAGGTTATTGAGAGGAAGATTTCTGAAAATTCCAAATAATAAAAATCCCCCCCCCCCCCCCCACCCCGGCACCTTATGAAAATTCAATCTTCTTTATTGAACAAAATCATATTTACTGTTACTAGAAAATGCTTAAGATATCTTAAATCAAACAAAATATTTACAAAAATGGATGAAAAGAAAATGAGATTTTTTCGTTTTCCCGTAGTATTTATGTTAAACTTAAAGCCCGCTTACAGGGCCTGTATACATCCCAGTGCCCCTTGATTTGCTAAAAATGAGACCTCTTAATCATTAGGGATAATTTATATAAAATATGAACAAATTTCACTGACTGGTTGTTGAGAAATTTTTTGAAAATTACCAATTTTAACCCTTTTGTGACCCTATCTTATCTAAAGTCAATCCTCCTTATTGAACCAAATCTTATTTTCAATAACTAGAAGATTCTTCAGGTCTCAAATTGAATAACGATTCTGCACAAATGGATGAAAAAATTAGAATATTCCGTTTTCCCATAGTATTTATGTTAAACTTAAAGCCCCCTTACAGGGCCCCTATAAATACAAGCCCCTTGATTTTCCCATACTTATAGGGATAATCTATATCAGATATAAACAAATTTGACTAACTGGTTGTTGAGAAGATTTTTGACAATTTTCTATTTTAAACATGTTTTTTTACCCACCCTGGCCCATTATGGAAAGTCAGTTCTTCTTTTTGAATATTATTTTCTATGACTTTATGATTCTTCAGAACTCAAACTGAATAATAATTTTGCCCAAATGGATGAAAAAATGACAAAAGGCCCAAGAGAGCCTGAGGACGCTCTACTGACTCATAGTGGCCATAGCACTTTTTGAAATTCTCCTATGCAACAAAAACATCGGGGCGGGGTCATTTTTAACCCTATGGACACCATTTTAACATAATTACTACAGAATAATTTTGAAAATCTGTTGGACCGTTCATGAGAAGAAGTTTTTTGATTGTTGTAGGTTTGTATGAAGTGATAAAAAAAAAATATATTTCAATTTAGGCTCTATTATAGTAAATGAAGTCTTATTTCAAATCTCCATTGTCAAATGGTCTCAGATGCTGTCTCAAAATCACAAACTGGGTACCTCTCTGCTGAATTCTTGGGTCCCAGTCCAGCTCAGTCCAAAGACTGTCTTGTTTTGTTTTTTTGATAATCGATGATTGGTATACAACATTGTGTCTCATTATCATTAGTCTCTCAATGCTGATTCAAGTGGGAAAGTTATCAGTTACTTGTGGAGATGTACTGGTTAACCTTTAAGGATACCAGGAAATAGTGGTTATGTTAACCGATCATCTGTTAGCCCTAGATGGCATAAAAATGACCCTAAATATTCAATCAATCACTCAATGAAAAAACCAGACTGTAATGTGAGGAAGCTTATAGTATGACGGTGGTTCTGCTCAGATTCATTCTGTGGGGTCTCCCTCCCCCATCCAAATAAAACTGGATGCTATACATAAATGTGTAATTTGTTAAAAATGAGATTAAACCACATTCAAAATGTCTTATTTGTCATAAAATAATACTTATCCTTGCTACCTGCATGAACATATATGATACAAGAAAGTTTTTATTTATGTAGTAACATTTTTATCAATTATCAGAAAAATGACAGTTATATATATTATAGACATTTATGGAAAAGATGTAAAACAGCATTAAGAAATGTAAATTGTGTAATAACTTCTCTAAAACAAAATATATTAAGTTACCATTTATTCCGGGTACAAACTTGGCTGGTTTAACACCCTGAAAAGGGTTTGATTTGGGAGAGGCAGCACCAGCCCCATTAGAACTGTCACCTACAACAAAAATGACAATTTTTATCTATCAAGCATACTGGACTATACCAAGGATGGAGAAATGAAATTGGGACCTGGGGAAAAAAACTTCCCTAGTTCTAGTTGCTACCCAGTATAATCTACACAAATCTACACCCAGATATTATCCTGTTGTCAGTGAAGACCAAACACTTGTTGATTAAGGACAGTTTCTTAGGAAGAAAGATGCAGCCAGGCAAATGAGAGGAAGAAGGTCGAACTACTCAACAAAAGTAAAAATGAGGGATTCTCAAGGAAACAATTCTAGCTGATGACAGTAGTGGATTGCAATGAAAGTCATTTAAAAAGCTTAAATGTAATGTGATTGACATTATGATGCTGCAAATGCATCTACAGTCACTCCACTATTCACAGCTGGCCACTCAGCCATTTACCCCTGCAGACCGCTGGTCATTCAGCCATTTACCCCTGAAGACCACTGGTCACTCAGTCATTTACCCCTGAAGACCACTGGTCACTCAACCATTTACCCCTGAAGACCACTAGTCACTCAACCATTTCCCCTGCAGACCGCTGGTCACTCAGCCATTTACCCCTGCAGACCGCTGGTCACTCAGCCATTTACCCCTGCAGATCACTGGTCACTCAGCCATTTACCCCTGCAGACCGCTGGTCACTCAGCTATTTACCCTTGCAGGTCACCCATCCATTCACATCCCTCATTGAAGAATTGCAACTCTGTTTCCTTTTTTGCGATTAAATATTTTACTTCATAAAGTTATTTACAACATAAACCTAGTCATATAAAAAATTATTTTATTGCATACTTATACATGTTGATTTGTTTGTAAACCATATAAAATTATAATTGTTAGTGGTATATAATTATAATAAAGTGAAATAATACAAACATGTTAATTGAGAAAAAGCAACTCAAACAGTAACAAAATTATTGCTATTTTTTATATTGTGAATTTACCAACAAGATAACCATATTTGTTCTGAATGTAACATAATGAAACAATTTATGAATGCAGAATAGGGATCAAGTAAAGTATAAAAAGGAATGAATAGGGTTTTACGGCGTACCAACACATAGGTTATTCGACACCAACAGGAAGGAAGATTCCAGGTTCACTCTACATGAACATAAACAACAAATTAACGTACAGATTAAAAAAAAAAATACATCAACAAATGAATATGCAGAATGAACATAGAACCTTGATACCTGCAGAACTGCAGAGTTTCAGCAAATTCTATCGTATTACTCAATTTGTCCCTTCTTACGACATGCATAAGCCACAGTGATCCTATTCTTGCCATCACTCATGGCTCCCTGGAATCACACAGGTGATGATAATTTAACCACAATAGTGAACATGACAAAAAATTATAAAATGAACATGACACCCATTCGGAGGATTCCTACCTCTCTGCAGAGATCGACAGTGATTCTATTCTTAGCCGGAACCACACGGGCTAGTATAAAAAGGAATAAAGGGGAGAGAAAATATGAGGAGGGGAAATAAGGATCAGCAGGATTTTTGGATATTTTAAATTTAAAGGAAAAGACAATTAAGGGATTGGAGATGACGGTGATATAGTAGTAGCCTTCGTTTAGTTTAAGAACATATATTGTTTTGGAGAAATAATCTCCATTTTTGTTCAAGTATGTCAAATTTATTGTGTTTAAGTGCTATTTCTTGTTCAATTTCAATTCATTTTTTAAAATAGCATTTGAATAATGTAAAAGTAAGAATGACTCCTTGACATTTTTTTTTGGTAAATATGAAATATTTTGCACAGAAAATTATAGTTTTTAACATCATTCATACATACTTCAATTTCTCCAACCTCTGTTACACCAACCACCTGATTTATTATTTTAATAATTAATATTCTTCAGGACTCACACCACTATTATCTCCCTTGAGTACTCCGAACCTATAGATGAAGGAGGTAGAAATAAAACTTTAGTTCTCTTTTTCTTCTTTTTTCAGGGCTTTGTACTGCAATGTTTTGTTTTTTGCTAGCACAAGTTAAATGGTCAGTATTTTAGAAATCACCACTGAAAATTTGATGCTGATACCAGCTTTCTGGATAATTCTGTGTCATTTCAGAATTGTTGGTTTGAACCGCATCTAGGGCGAATAGTTGACATATCATTACTCTGGAAATTGATAGGTCTCACAAAAGCATTGAATTTAAAAAAAAAAAACCTGGTCAAGGTATATTTTTTTTCTTTATAATTGCATATCTTGAACCAGTGAAGAATTTGAGCCCAGACACATGCTGCAGAATTTAATTTTTCACTCTGTTTTGGACATAAATGTTACAATGGAGCCCTATGAGAAATGTAATAGTGGTGTGAGATGATAAGGTATTAACAAATTACCATTTGCCATATTAATAAATTAAAGGATTAAAATTTAAATATATGTTGGTTTTGTTTGAAAAATAAAAAATAACTGAAATCCAATTTTAACAAACCCTTACCAGAAGCGGATGTTACTTCCTCCTCCTGAAATAAACAAAATACAGAACTGTTAATGTGTTCTTATTAATTATCATTTTATATCAATTTAAAAACATAAGTACTCATTTCTGTTGTATACTATGGAATGTACATAATGGATAGTGTGCATATTTTCCTAAATTTTAAGTTTTTCACTGCGATTATCAGAGTACTGCAAACAACTATGACCAAATAGATAATCAATTTTTAAACCTTAAAATATTTAACAATTATCAGTATAATCCTTTTTTTTAAATTATTGGCAGACAAACATATTTTAAACTGAAACTTGTAATGAAACTTGAAAGTACATTATGTATTATTATATTGTTTTGGGCACAATGCTATAAAACCAGTCTCTGGGGTTCCACAAGTGACACTTACTTCTGTTCTATATTGCCCTGTATCTTGACACTGTCCGTCTTCACTCTGTACTTCTATAAAACAAGTTATCAAATATAAGTTTATGTCGGATAGAACGCTATATTTTTAAATTGGGTACAGGTCTATTGATATTCTCTTACAGTATTTCCAACAAAGAGAAAAATATCAAAATATGAAGCAGTCTACTAGTTGATACTTTTGCTAAACTATCTTGTTGCAATTTTTAAACCATCATTGGATTAAAACTTGGAATCCTCACTTGGGAGAAATATATATATAACCAGCTTATAAACGTGTAATTAAGTCACTGATATATCTGACTTTTGAGTGCTACTCTATCCAAAAACTTTATGTAAGAAAGTTTGTCAATTACTTTCGGAAGGACATGGTTTACTCCGGGTCATTCTGAGATCTTCATCCATCAGTAAAACTGTGTTGAAAACGACATTACCCCCGCTCCCCACAAGGAAGGATTCAAGCTTACTTACATTTTAATATATCTATAAACAGGATGACAAGAAAACCGACTTATCTATTCCATGGGTGGATACCCTGACCAGGAAGGAATGCATGCGCAGGGGTAAAAGCGTGTAAACATATTCAACACAGTTACAAGCGCTGTGTATATAAATATTTTACTAGTAAAACTTGTATTAATCAGTATGTATAAGTCATCATATTTAGTATGTTTCATTTTAGGCATTAAAATAAGAAAAGATATGCAAAGAATAATAATGACTTAGATGTGGTAAGCTTTTTATCAAAATTTTGTTAAATATTCAAGCGCTATGGGAATATCATTTCTGATAGTCAAGTGCTTGAATGTCCCTGTGCTTGAATGTTTCTGTGCTTAAATGGCATGTAAAGAAGCTTGCTGATTCAGATACAGCATTAATTAAAAACAATTTAAGTATAATTTTGAAATGAAAAATTCAATATCCACCAAATATGGCGATTGATAATTTATTTAAAATGACATGTACTTATATAAACATGCAAACGTGTTTACAATATCACTGTGTTTTCACTTTCAATGTTATATAATCAGTACATAGTAAAAGTATTAATAATTTGATAATTTCTTTTTATCGTTGTTGTTTACCCCACCCATCAAAATAACGTATGGAGGAAAAAGTACTCGGCTTTTAACATGTAAAAGGCCGTATACGTATGTACTTAAAGTTTAATATTATTGTTTAATTTGTCATTTTGATAACAAATGACAAATAATTCACATAAAAATTGGTAAAAACACATGTATATGTATTATTTTGTATTTTTTTTCGCGCTAACACCGTACCTGAATCCGCCATCTTGAGTTTGATTTTAAGTCACGTGACACGTTCTTAAAATAGACATGTTTGTAAACAAATACACGTGGTATTTCCTAATCTTTCTTATTTTTCACGGACTGCAGTTATTTATAAGTAAACAACTTACAGAAACGTCTGTTTGCGTGAATAAATAAATATATTTTTCTATGAAGTGACCATATATAATTCCTCTCTTATAGATTTCTCAGAAAAAGACAGAATCTGTGGTGTAGTGATAATATAGAGTGATGGCACCTCATAAGACAATCTAACCACAGTGATCCACAAATACCGTGAGCTTATTTTGCAATCATGTTAAAACTTATTAGTAAATCAAATCAATTTTGCTTTTATACTGCACTGTCTTGATTTTGAGTAGGCCTAATTATAAAGAGAGTTTTGTTACCAAGAATAAAAGCTTTTTAACTAACCTCCATGCTTATGTTATTAACAGTGATGGCATTACAGGTTTCCATGTTTATGTCATTTATAGTGATGGCAGTGCAGGTTTCTATGTTTATGTCATTTATAGTGATGGCATTACAGGTTTCCATGTTTATGTCATTTATAGTGATGGCAGTGCAGGTTTCCATGTTTATGTCATTTATAGTGATGGCAGTGCAGGTTTTCACGCTTATGTCATTCATAGTGATGGCAGTGCAAATTTCCATGTTTATGTCATTTATAGTGATGGCAGTACAGTGCAGGTTTCCATGTTTATGTCATTTATAGTGATGGCATTACAGGTTTCCATGTTTATGTCATTTATAGTGATGGCATTACAGGTTTCCATGTTTATGTCATTTATAGTGATGGCAGTGCAGGTTTCCATGTTTATGTCATTTATAGTGATGGCAGTGCAGGTTTCCATGTTTTTGTCATTTATGGTGAATGCAGTGCAGGTTCCATGTTTATGTCATTTATGGTGAATGCAGTGCAGGTTTCCATGTTTATGTCATTTATAGTGATGGCAGTGCAGGTTTCCATGTTTATGTCATTTATGGTGAATGCAGTGCAGGTTTCCATGTTTATGTCATTTATAGTGATGGCAGTGCAGGTTTCCATGTTTTTGTCATTTATAGTGATGGCAGTGCAGGTTTTCATGTTTTTGTCATTTATAGTGATGGCAGTACAAGTTTTCATGTTTATGTCATTTATAGTGATGGCATTACAGGTTTCCATGTTTATGTCATTTATAGTGATGGCAGTGCAGGTTTCCATGTTTATGTCATTTATAGTGATGGCATTACAGGTTTCCATGTTTATGTCATTTATAGTGATGGCAGTGCAGGTTTCCATGTTTATGATATCTAGAGGAATGTTGTGGTAGGTTGTCATGTTTATGTTTTTTTACAAGGAAGTCATATAAGATTTTCATGTTTATTTTATCTACAGGGAATGTCATGTTAGATTTTCATGTTTTTGTTATTTACAGGAATGTCATGGTAGGTTTTCATATTTATGTTATTTACAGTGATGTCATGGGAGGTTTTCATTTTGATGTTATTTACAGGGATATATCATGGCAGGTTTCATTGTTTGCAAATATATTTTGTAATTTCTAATGTTCATGTCATTTACAAGGATGTCATGATAGGTTTCTGTGATTATGTTATTTACAAGGAAATCACTTGTTTTCTTGTTTATATCATTATCAGGGATGTCATGGCAGGTTTCCATGTTTACGTTATTTACAGGGATGTCCTGGCATGTTTCATTATTTATGTCTTTTTCAGGGATGTCACGGCAGGTTTCCCTGTTTATGTTATTTACAGGGATGTTACAAGTTTTCTTGTTATGTCATTTACAGGGGTGTCATGGCAGGTTTCCATCTTCATGTTATTTACAGGGATGTCCTTGCATGTTTTCATATCTATGTACTTTACAGGAATGCCATAGCAGGTTCGCAAGTTTATGTTGTTTACAGGGATGTCATGGCAGGTTTCCAAGTTTATGTTATTTACAGAGATGTCCTGGCATGTTTCCAAATTGATGTTTTTTACAGGGATGTCATGGCAGGTTTCCATGTTTATGTTTTTTTTTACAGGGATATCAAAAGTTTTCTTGTTTATGTCATTTACAGGGATGTCATGGCAGGTGTCCATGTTTATGTTATTGACAGGGATGTCATGGCAGGTTTTTATCTTTATGTTATTTACAGGGATGTCATGGCAGGTTTCCATGTTTATGTTATTTACAGGGATGTCAAAAGTTTAATTGTTTATGTCATTAACAGGGATGTCATGGCATGTTTCCATGTTTATGTTATTTACAGGGATGTCAAAAGTTTTCTTGTTGATGTCATTTACAGGGGTGTCATGGCAGGTTTCCATCTTTATGTTATTGACAGGGATGTCCTGGCATATTTCCCAATTGATGTCATTTACAGGAATAACATGGTAGGTTTCCATGTTTATGTTATACACAGGGATGTCAAAATTTTTCTTGTTTATGTCATTTACAGGGATGTCATGGCAGGTTTACATGTTTATGTTATATACAGGGATGTCCTAGCATGTTTCCAAATTGATGTCATTTACGGGAATGTCATGACAGGTTTCCATCTTCATATTATTTACAGGGATATCCTGGCATGTTTCCTAGTTTTTGTCATTTACAGAGATGTCATGGCAGGTTTCCATCTTTATGTAATTTACAGGGATATCCTGGCATGTTTCCATATTTATGTTATTTACAGAGTTGCCGGGCATGTTTCCAAATTGATGTCTTTTACAGGGATGTCACGACAGGTTTCCATGTTTATGTTATATACATTGATGTCCTGACATGTTTCCAAATTGATGTCATTAACAGAAATGTCACGACAGGTTTCCATGATTATGTTATTTACAGGGATGTCAAAAGTTTTCTTGTTTATGTCATTTATTGAGGTGTCATGGCAGGTTTCCATCTTTATGTTATTTACAGTGATGTCCTTGCATGTTTCCTAATTGATGTCATTGACACAGATGTCATGGCAGGTTTCCATTATTATGTTATGTACAGGGATGTCCTGGCATGTTTTCATATCTATGTAGTTTACAGGAATGCCATAGCAGGTTCGCAAGTTTATGTTGTTTACAGAGATGTCATAGCAGGTTTCCAAGTTTATGTTATTTACAGAGATGTCCTGGCATGTTTCCAAATTGATATTTTTTACAGGGATGTCATGGCAGGTTTCCATGTTTATGTTTTTTTACAGGGATATCAAAAGTGTTTATTGTTTATGTCATTTACAGGGATGTCATGGCAGGTTTCCATGTTTATGTTATTGACAGGGATGTCAAAAGTTTTGTTGTTTATGTCATTTACTGAGGTGTCATGGCAGGTTTTCATCTTTATGTTATTGACAGGGATGTCCTGGCATGTTTCCAAATTGATGTCATTTACAGGGATGTCATGGCAGGTTTCCATGTTTATGTTATTTACAGGGATGTCAAAATGTCATTAACAGGGATGTCATAGCAGGTTTCCATGTTTATGTTATTTACAGGGATGTCAAAAGTTTTCTTGTTTATGTCATTAACAGGGGTGTCAAGGTAGGTTTCCATCTTTATGTTATTTACATGGATGTCCTGGCATATTTCCCAGTTGATGTCATTTACAGGATGTCATGGCAGGTTGTTTCCATGTTTATGTTATTTACAGGGATGTCAAAAGTTTTCTTGTTTATGTCATTTACAGAGATGTCATGGCAGGTTTCCATCTTTATGTTATTGACAGGGATGTCCTGGCATGTTTCCCAATTGATGTCATTTACAGGGATGTCATGGTAGGTTTCCATGTTTATGTTATACACAGGGATGTCAAAAATATTCTTGTTTATGTCATTTACAGGTATGTCATGGCAGGTTTACATGTTTATGTTATATACAGGGATGTCCTAGCATGTTTCCAAATTGATGTTACTTACAGGAATGTCATGACAGGTTTCCATCTTCATGTTATTTACAGGGATATCCTGGCACGTTTCCTAGTTTTTGTCATTTATTGAGATGTCATGGCAGGTTTCCATGCTTATGTTATTTACAGGGATGTCCTGGCATGTTTCCATATTTATGTTATCTACAGAGTTGCCGGGCATGTTTCCAAATTGATGTCTTTTACAGGGATGTCACAGCAGGTTTCCATGTTTATGTTATATACATGGATGTCCTGGCATGTTTCCAAATTGATGTCATTAACAGGAATGTCACGACAGGTTTCCATGATTATGTTATTTACAAGGATGCCAAAAATTTTCTTGTTTATGTTATTTACTGAGGTGTCATGGCAGGTTTCCATCTTTATGTTATTTACAGGGATGTCTTGGCATGTTTCCAAATGATGTCATTTACAGGGATGTCACAACAGGTTTCCATGTTTATGTTATACACAGGGATGTCATGGCAGGTTTCCATGTTTATGTTATACACAGGGATGTCATGGCAGGTTTTCATGTTTATGTTATTTACAGGGATGTCAAAAGTTTTCTTATTTATGTCATTTACAGGGATATCATAGCAGGTTTCCATCTTTATGTTATTTACAGGGATGTCAGGGCAGGTTTCTGTTTATGTTCTTGACAGGGATGTCAAAAGTTTTCTTGTTTATATCTTTTACAGGGATGTCATGGCAGGTTTCCATGTTTATGTTATATACAGGGATGTCCTGTTATGTTTCCAAATGATGTCATTCACAGGGGTGTCATGACAGGTTTCCATGTTTATAATATTTACAGGGATGTCCTAGCATGTTTCCAAATTGATGTCATTTACAGGGATGTCAGGACAGGTTTCCATGTTTATGACATTTACAGGGATGTCCTGGCATGTTTCCAAATTGATGTCATTTACAGGGATTTCATGGCAGGTTTCCATATGTCATTTACAGGGATGTTCTCGCATGTGATGTTATAGCAGGTTTCAGATTGTCATCTATAGGGATGTCATGGCAGGCTTCCAATTGTCATTTACAGGGATGCCATGGCAGGTTTCCAAATTTGTGTCATTAACAGGAATGTCATGATAGGTTTCCAATTGTCATTTACATGGATGTCAATGCAGGTTTCCAATTGTCATTTACAGGAATGTCATGGCTGGTTTTAATGTCATTTATGGGGATGTCATGGCAGGTTTCCATGTCATTAACAGTGATTTCATGGCAGGTTTCAGTCATTAACAGTGATGTCATGGCAGATTTCAGTCATTTACAGGGATGTCATGGCAGGTTTCCACTTGTCATTTCCAGGGATACCAAACTGTTGAGAATGTCAGTCACAATAATTGTTGTTATGTACAGAGGTGTTCTGGCAGGTTTCCATGTTTATATTTGCAGGAATGTCAGAGCAAGCTTCCATGTTTATTTACGGGAATGTCCTGGCATTTTCCCAAATTTATGTCATATATAGGGTGGCATGCCTTGTTTCCATGCATTTACAGGGATGTCATGATAGATTTTCAAATTATAATCATTTACATGGATGTCATGGCAGGTTTCTATATGTCGTTTACAGGGATGTCCTGGCATATTTTCAAATTTGTGTCATTTACAGGGATGTTATGGCAGATTTCCATTTGTCATGTACAGGGATGTCATTAACAGGGATATCATAGCAGACCTTTGTATGTCATTTATATGGATGTCATTGCAGGTTTCCATGTCATCTACAGTGATGTCATGGCAGGTTTCCATGTCATTTACAGTGATGTCATGGCAGGTTTCCATTTGTCATTTACAAGGATGTTCTGGCAGGTTTCCATGTCATTCACAGTGATGTCATGGCAGGTTTCCATGTCATTTACAAGGATGTCATGGCAGGTTTCCAAATTAATGTCATTTACAGGAATGTCATGGCAGGTTAAGTCATTTACAGGGATGTCATGGCAGGTTTCCAAATTAATATCATTTACAGGAATACCATGACAGGTTTCCAATTGTTATTTGTAGATATGTAATAGCAGGTTTCCAATTGTCATTACAGGAATGTCATAGCAGATTTCCAATTGTCATTTGCAGGGATGTCATGGCAGGTTTCCAATTGTTATTTACAGGGATGTCAATGCAGGTTTCCAATTGTCATTTACAGGAATGTCATGGCTGGTTTTAAAGTCATTTATTGGGATGTCATGGCAGGTTTCCATGTCATTTACAGTGATGTCATGGCAGGTTTTAGTCATTTACAGGGATGTCATGGCAGGTTTCCAAATGTTATTTACAGTTATGTCATGTCAGGTTTCCACTTGTCATTTACAGGGATACCACTGTTGAGAATGTCACAATCATTTTTGTTATGTACAGGGGTGTTCTGCCAGGTTTCCATGTTTATATTTACAGGAATATCAGGGCAAGCTTCCATGTTTATGTTATTTCATAATGTCCTTGTATTTTTCCAAATTTATGTCATTCATAATGGGGATGTCATAGCAGGTTTCCAATTGTCATATTGAGGGATATCATGGCAGATTTCCAATTGCCATTTACAGGGATGTCATGGCAGGTTTCCAATTGTCATTTACAGGGATGTCAAACTGTTGAGAATATCAGTCACAACATTCTTCATAAATGTTCAAGCTATGTATGCATGTATCATAACTGGAAATTAAATCAAATCAACACTAACATGTCTATTATTTCACACAGTTGGTTTTATTAAAAGTATATATATAATAAAAAAACACATGGTTATTTAGTCATAACATGTAAAAACAATAACAAAGTGCCATCATTATGGTATGTATATAAGATCTTATCATCTTTGAAAAAAATGCAGTTTTCAACAATTTAACAATAATACATTTTTATTGATATACACATACATGCTTTTCCCCCAAAATTACTTGAATTTGCTTTGTTGCTTGATCAAAGTATATAAGTTTACCATTTGTACACATTTTTTATGTATTGTTTATATGGTAAGATACAGCTCATACTGTTCAGAGTGCATGTTTCAGAAAAAAATGTGTTTGTGATTTTATAATTAAAATTTTAAAGGTAAACATATAAATAATGTACCAGGAAATCAGTCTTTTCTTTAGTGGACTATGAAAATGATTCAGTTATTGGAAAATCTGTTGACTGTCACACATTTAATAGAATAAAGAAATTGATATATCAAAACCAGTGTAAAGTTAGTGTTGCTGACAGCAACATTAAGGTAAGTGTTGCCAACAGCAACATTAAGGTACATGTATGTATCATTATCTCCAGACTAAAATAACATTAAGCAATGACATTTTCAGGATATTTTATATAAGTATAGGTATTCATCAACATTACAATCAAGTTTAATTATAAATGCACAATGTTTCATTTTTTTTTTTAATTATCATATATAAACATTTTGCACACATGATATTTTTAAAAACACCACAATGATTTTCAAAATAACATATTTTTCAATTACAACTGAAACAGAATGTTCAATATATATTTTTACTTAAAATGTGCTTCTACTTTTGGCTGAAACATGTCCTAAACAAAAGTTACTTTTTTACTGTTTAAATATTAAAATGTAGCTTATGGCTGATGTAAAGAAGAGCAATACCGGTATACTGGAAAATGTAATTACATAACAACTACAACTACAATCTTTGATATCCTAGCTTTAATTTAAACAAGGAAATAATATCTTAGCTTTACCTGACTGTCTACCTTTTGTATAATAAGGAAATCATATCTTGGCTTTAACTTCCTGTCTTTCTTTTGTATAACAAGGAAATTATATCTAAGCTTTAACTTTATGTGTACCTTTTGTATAACAACCAAATGATATCTTAGTTTTAACATTCTGTCAACCAATTGTATAATAAGGAAATGATATCTTAGCTTTAAATTTCTGTCTATCTTTTGTATAACAAGGAAATTATATCTTAGCTTTAACTTTCTGTCAACAATTTGTATAACAAGGAAATTATATCTAAGCTTTAACTTTCTGTGTACCTTTTGTATAACAAGGAAATGACATCTTATATTTAACATTCTGTCAACTATTTGTATAATTAAGGAAATGATATCTTAGCTTTAAATTTCTGTCTATCTTTTGTATAACAAGGAAATTATATCTAAGCTTTAACTTTCTGTGTAACTTTAACTTTTTGTATAACAATTTTTTTTTATTTTTTTTTTAATGGGGTTTAACGCCATTTTCAACACATTTCAGGTTATATATGGCATATCCAGTTTTACTGGTGGAGGAAGACCTCAGACTGAGTCAGACTGAGTAGAACCACCGTCCTTCCGCAAGTAACTGGAAACTTTCTTACATAAAGTTTTTGGAGCGAGCGGGACTCGAACCTACGACCATAGCGGTGAGAGGTTAGTGATCTTGAGACGGCGCCTTAGACCACTCGGCCACGGAGGACCCTTTTGTATAACAAGGAAATGATATCTTAGCTTTAACATTCTGTCAACCATTTGTATAATTAAGGAAATGATATCTTAGCTTTAAATTTCTGTCTATCTTTTGTATAACAAGGAAATTATATCTAAGATTTAACTTTCTGTCTACCTTTTGTATAAGCTTTAACTTTCTGTCAACCTTTTGTATAAGATTTAACTTTCTGTCTACCTTTTGTATAAGCTTTAACTTTCTGTCAACCTTTAATATAACAAGGAAATGATATCTTAGCCTTAACATTATGTCAACCTTTTGTATTACATGGAAATGATATATCAGCTTTAACTTTCTGTCTACCTTTTGTATAACAAGGAAATGATATCTCAGCTATACCTTTCTGTCTACCCTTTGCATAACAAGGAAATATTAAAAAGATCAGAAGAGTGAATGTACTAGTACTAGAAATCATTTACTCAAATAGGTATCCACTAAACAGTAGAACAGTATACACTTAGATACTTGTGGGAACATACAGAAATCACAGTTTAAAGAGTTAGTATAGTAAAAAAACACTGCAGCAGAGTTTCTGAGGTAATTCTAGGTGTTAAAAAGTACATAACTGTGGTAAAGATAGTTCAATGAAAATCTGATTCACCTTACACATCTGCCTGTCGAGAAGTGCACCAAGTAATTCAGCAATCCTTAAACACCTTGACCAGTTGTTTTGAAATTCTGTTAGCTTAATACTCTGTTGTATTATTTGTTCAATGTCTTAAAAACACAAAATTTTAATTCTAATATCTAGTACATTGACTTATAGAAGTAAAATGCCATTTTGTTACAATTGCCATAAAATTGTGACCTTGAATGTATTTAATCTCAAAACACAATGGTTAGAAAACCCATCTTAATGTGGCGTTAAGTTAACAGTGCTTTGAATAACTGAATGATACGTTGAGGGGGAAATATTTCCCATTATTAGACATTATGACAAAAAGGTCATTGCTGTATTAAAAACATAAAAGTGTAATGCCACCGGTGTATAAATCTATCATACTGAAAATGTGTACCAAGTTTAGAGACAATCCTTTAAACTATTAAGAGGAGCAGAGGGGACCAGAAAATAGACACAGACAGGTGGAGAGAAAAAACTGTCAGTCTTCCACTGATTGAAGGCAACATTATGAGAATCTTACATGGAGTTGAGGTTTGGATAGAAAATCCCATCCCGGGATAACTGTTTTGGTAGGAACCGATCTGAACCAAAAAAGGCCTTTACCTGCCTACCAATATAATCAAGTTCCATAAAACAAATATCCGAAAAAAGCTGTTCCTGAGCAACATAAGAGTAACATACAAACATTCAACGACTAGATTTTTTGTCGAAAGCGAGGCAAAATATTGTAAAACAAATACCTGGATTTAATCTATTATATTACCCTCAAAACACAATGAAAAATATATCTTTATATGTTTGTTATTGAATGATATATTAAACTTGCATTCTTAAAGGTCATAAAATAAACTAAAATAAGAGTAACATAAAGACATAAACTAAAATAAGAACTAACATAAAATGACACAAAATTACTCTCCCTTTAATATACTTTTTCTTAACAACACATAATGATAGAGGGGGAATGTAACTGTTTTTTTGAAAAAAAGAGTGTTAACTCAATATAAGCATGCATGTACAATGAAACTTTTAAGATTTCATAATTTTTATAAACAGATTTGAAATTTCAAAAAAAGAAACATGTTTGAATACCTCACCAACTAACAATCCTGAAACAAAACAAGAAATTATGTGCTGATCAACAATTTTTTTTGACAAATGGGAAATGTTACCATTTCCTACATCAATAAATTTTATATAAAATTTTTAGATTACCGGGTATTTTCTTTTACGAAATATTCGTGGTCTTTTGCAGCCTTATATATTCAGCTTTTAGAAAAAGCTGTTTATGATAATGATAATTCTTATTCTCTAAAAATTGTATTTGTTTCAATCAGATTAGGGGAAAACCTTTTCTGATAGTCAAGTGCTGGGGTGCCTCTGTCATTTAATGGTCTGCGGAGAAACCTGCATCAGAAATGGAAAATTGAATTAACAAATACTTCCAATATAAATTGTTCAAATTCAAATATTTTGCAAATTTGTTTGGCGAATTGTTGTTTGAACCTCATAACGGGTAATTGTCAAACAATAATTCTATGATCTTTCATTGATGAAATTAGTACCCCCCCACACCCCCAACTAAAAAAAAACAAAAAAAACAACAAAACAATACAACATGTATACTGTTCTTGAGTAAAATAAAAACTTCACCTCTTATGTTGACGTGTAACATGTAAAGCCATGTATAGTTTGTAGGACTTAACATACAGCTGCAGTGTATGAAAGGCACATAATGTTTGCTCTGTTTTATACTTGGTTATTTTACATTGATTCTGAAACAAGTTCTTACAACAAATCACACTTTAATAAGTCTTCCTGGGTAGAACCAGTACTAAGCATATGTGGATAAAGTGTCCTGTCAAGGAGAATCAAACCCATGACCCCCAACCCTCCCAATCATGATGCCTATGCTCTACCACATGCTTCATGATGTGTGCTACACCCATATCCAATTCTTGCCACAATACAAGTCACAAATTGGTAGCCATATGAGGTATATATAGTTACATAACGTATGTATACATGGGAGACAGGTAGTTAAATGTCATATTCATGTTTTATCCCATACATATTCTTTACAAACATTCCGTTTGCTTAAAATGATATAATCATGTCATGTTACATATTACTCCACAGTTATGTTGTACATTACATTTAGCAAATGGGTCCTTAAAATACAACTGACACACACACATCAATACCAAAGCATCTCCATTTCCATAAATCACTCTAGCTGTAACTACAACATTATTTGACAGCAAACTTCAAGAACTGTTGATTGAAAACACTGATGTTATGGTCAATCAAAGTCAACAGTACGTAAGGCATCTTCATCAAACATCTCGAGGGTTGCTATTGCACCATCGTTAAATCGGAATGAACAACCTCCATCCAAGACGAGACTTGCGTCAAACATTCGCGAGGCAATTTGTAATCTGGAACAGAGGCAATATATTGTTTTAATATCCTTTATCACATTTAATTTAATTAAGCAAATGAGGAAAGCATCTTGAAAATAAGACAATTCTATTCTTTATACCCACTCTAGTATACTGGTCAACAAATTTGCTACTAACAAACCATTACAGGTGTCATGTTGGCCTTTTACAACATTAACTTTCAGTTCATCTGCCAGAAAGCTAACCTAAGAGCTCAAGTCAGTAAAGACTTTTAGTTTTTAATTTTTTTATTTTACATTGATTGTGAAACAAACTCTTACAACTCTGACAAATCCTGCTTGAAATCTTCCTGTGTAGAACCAGTATCTGTACTATACATATGTGGGTAAAATGACTCGCTCAAAGACACTACACATAGCCATGATGGAGGATCAAACCCCTGATCCTCAGTTCCTAGGTCTGATGCTCTACCACTAGATCACACAACATTACACGAACGTTGGTGTTCTGTTATATTACATAATTTTCCCAACTGAGTATGTTCTCCAAATCATGACCAAATGTAACATTAACTGCTTCATTGAAAAGTGTTTTGATAAAAAAAAATATAATTGTAGGACGAAAATATTAAATGTCAAATATGCTCATATCATATTTACAATTTACAATGATGACCACTATTTCTGAAATTAGTTTTTCTGATCTGTATGAAACTCTCAAACTTTGGTAAAATGATAGTTACGTATGACCTGTGTTTGGATCATACTGGAGATACCTCATCACTCGTCACTTACTTTTTCACTTTTCCTCTTGGTTTTGGCACTTGAAAGACATCTGAAATAACCATGTTGATGATAAAATCATTACTATATAATAATGTTTACCCGTATACAATCATGCATAATTTATACCTACTGTTTTAAATGTTACGCATAAATAATATTAAAGCACACTTGGATTTCCGACACGCAGTTGCCATTATCCACAGAATGAAACAGGGGTATATGCGGAACCGCATTTTAACAGGACCACAGTGTACTGAGAACCACATTAAAATGGAACCACAGTGTATTGAGAACCACATTAAAATGGAACAACAATGTACTGAGAGACGTGTTATAATGGAACCACAGTGTACTGAGAACCGCATTTTAATAGAACCACAGTGTACTGAGAACCGCATTATAATGGGACAACAATGTACTGAGAACTGCTTTAAAATGAAACCACAGGGTACTTAGAGACGTGTTATAACGGAACCACAGTGTACTGAGAACTGCATTTTAATGGAACCACAGTGTACTGAGAACCACATTAAAATGGAACCACAGTGTACTAAGAGATGCATTATAACAGAACCACAGTGTACTGAAAGACGCGTTTTAACAGGACCATAGTGTACTGAGAGATGTGTTATAACGGAACCACAGTGTGCTGAGAATTGCATTAAAATGGAACCACAGTGTACTGAGAGATGCGTTATAAAGGAACCACAGTGTACTAAGAACGACATTAAAATGGAACCACAGTGTACTGAGAGATGCATTATAATAGGACCACAGTGTACTGAGAACCACATTAAAATGGAACCACAGTGTACTGAGAGATGCATTATAATAGGACCACAGTGTACTGAGAACCACATTAAAATGGAAACACAGTGTACTGAGAGATGTGTTATATTGGAACCACAGTGTACTGAGATATGCATTATAATGGAACCACAGTGTACTGAGAGATGCATTAAAATGGAACCACAGTGTACTGAGAACCACATTATAACAGAACCACAGTGTACTGAGAGATGCGTTATAACGGAACCACAGTGTACTGAGAATCACATTAAAATGGAACCACAGTGTACTGAGAGAAGTGTTATAATGGGACCACAGTGTACTGAGAGATGCGTTATAATGGGACCACAGTGTACTGAGAATCGCACTATAATGGGACTACAGTGTACTGAGAGATTCGTTATACGGGACCACAGTGTACTGAGAGATAAGTTATAACAGGACTGTAGTGTACTGAGAGATGCATTATAATGGGACCACAGTGTACTGAGAGATGTGTTATAATGGGACCACAGTGTACTGAGAGACGTGTTATAATGGGACCACAGTGTACTGAGAATCACGTTAAAATGGAACCACAGTGTACTGAGAGACGCGTTATAACGGAACCACAGTGTACTGAGAACCACATTTAAATGGAACCACAGTGTACTGAGAGATGAATTATAATAGGACCACAGATTACTGAGAACCACATTAAAATGGAAACACAGTGTACTGAGAGACGTGTTATAATGGAACCACAGTGTACTGAGAGTTGCGTTATAACGGAACCGCTGTGTACTGAGAGATGTATTAAAATGGAACCACAGTGTACTGAGAACCACATTATAACAGAACCACAGTGTACTGAGAGATGCGTCATAACGGAACCACAGTGTACTGAGAATCGCATTAAAATGGAACCACATTGTACTGAGAGAAGTGTTATAATGGGACCACAGTGTACTGAGAGATGTGTTATAATGGGACCACAATGTACTGAGAATCGCATTATAATCGGACTACAGTGTACTGAGAGATGCGTTATAATGGGACCACAGTGTACTGAGAGATGCATTATAACCGGACCACAGTGTACTGAAAGATGTGTTATAATGGGACCACAGTGTACTGAGAGATGCATTATAATGGGACCACATTGTACTGAGAGATGCATTATAATGGGATCATAGTGTACTAAGAAATGCGATATAATAGGACCACATTGTGCTGAGAGATGCATTATAATGGGACTACAGTGTACTGAGAGATGCGTTATAACAGAACCACAGTGTACTGAGAGATGTGTTATAATGGGACCACAGTGTACTGAGAACCACATTAAAATGGAACCACAGTGTACTGAGAACAGCATTATAAAGAGACCACAGTATACTGAGAACCTTGTTATAACGGGACCACAGTATACAGAGAACCACGTTATAATGGGACCACAGTGTACTGAGAACCACTTTATAACGAGACCACAGTGTACTGACAGACGCGTTTTAACGGGACCACAGTGTACTGAGAACCAGACTTAAGGGACCACAGCGTACTGAGAACCAGACTTGAGGGACCTGTATTTACATTTCCACATAGTTACAACCCTTGGTCACTTTCCATCAAGAAGCTAGGGTTCACATAATATCTTAATAACTTCTTACTTTTATAGGAAACAACTGAGGTTTTTATTAAAATAAAATAAACATGTACTTACCCAAGGTGTTAAGGTATTTAATACTGTTGGTTGTTTCAAATTCTATTATATGGACAGTCCAACATTTCTTTTTAAATTTATTTATTTTACATTGATTGTGAAATTCTTGCAACTTAGACAAATTACACGTGAAGTCTTCTTGGGTAGAACCGGCACTAAGCATATGCGTTAAAGTGTCTTGCTCAAAGACACTACACATAACTGCGGCGGAGGATCAAATCCACACACCCAACAGCAAGTTTTAATTATCATTAAAAGTAAATATATCTGCATGTATTTATATGAAAGGAAAACTAGTTACAAAACTGATCTTTACTTACGGTTAATAATAGGGTCTCTGACTGTAAATCCCATGTAGGGGTCACTGGGGTCAAAGATGAGAGTGTCATTAAAGGCATCTGTTACTGACTTAATAAACTGGTTGTCATTGGCAGGATAAGACCTGTTACCTTGCTTGTTGGCTGAAAATGAATATACATGTAAAAGACATTATGAAACATCAATATTCACGATCAGACCCTGACCTTTGAAACATGTTCATACTATAACTCTAAAACAATGTGTCTTTTTAAAGGGAATATATCAGGATTTTTCTTAATTTTAAAATTTGTTACAAACATTTTTTTCCAATATATCATACCTATTTATACTCACTACCAGTAGTGCTAAAAGGATATTTATTTAAACATGCCAAAATAGTATATTGAAACTTGGACACCTAGGTTAGATTTAAATAGGTTTCCTGCTTAAAATTACGACATATTTTGTGACATATTAAATGTGTCCCATGATTTTATTTTGATGTCAATTTGATCTATAATACAAGTTTACAGGCAGTAAAAATTGTTTCATCTCACAAAGAGTCTGAAAGATGATGTGAAGGTCATCAAGCAGTATTTAAGTGCTGTCTATTTTTAGAATGGGGATTTTGTTTCAAGTTTACCACTCAATTTAAATATTTATTTTGTCACATTTTGGAGGATTTCACATAACATACCATTCGGATTTTATAAATTAATGATAATGAGATGCTTTTTATCAATTTCAAAATTAATTACTTTCTTTAAAGACATTTATAGTATTGTTTTTTTCTTTAAAAATGTATCTAGTATTCTAAACTAACATGAACTATAAGTGCAGAAAATAATTCTATTTATACTTGACCAGCAGAATTTAATTTATAAGTACCGGGTATGTGACACAAGGTAAAAGGCAAATTTGTTGGTCCAGAGTTATAAACTGTCATCTACCAGTTTTTATTACATAAACTGACAAAGAGATTACATAAAAACTGTTGGAGGACATGAGATTTCCTAAACACTTTTTATACAATTTTTAAATATAACAAGGGTTATAATTCCTAATGACAGTGGAGACAGCTGTGATATTTATGTATGACTAGTAGTAACAGAGATGCAAGCTTGCTGAAAAACTTTAGCCAAGTTTCTAAGTGTTATAGGGACTATAATGTTACCTAAAGCCAAACCAAATTTTTCCACTTATCCCATTGATCTCTCTTAATGTTAGTGAATAGATTTGTGAAGTTTCATTTAAGTATAACTTGTGATTACCGAGATATGTACTTGCTATAAAACTTAAACCAAATTTTAAAAAGTATTAAACTAGGCACAATTCTGCCTAAAATCAAATTGAAGTTACCCCACCAGTGTCCTGGAGTCCTTCTAATGGTAGTGAACACACATGTGCAGTTTCATTGATGTATGTCTAGTAGTTACTGCGATGGAAACTTGCTATAAAACTTGAAACATTTTTTAAGTATAAAAGGTGCCATTATTGTGTATAAAATTAAAAGCGAATGTCCCACTTTTCCCATCGAGTCCATTAATTTTGATGATGATGAAGGTATATGCAAAAATCCAATTATATTCAAGTATGCGCTAAATTACCAGATTCTACAGTTACAGCTTTAAATAAAATTATCACATTTTATTTCTATTGATATACATGTACACAGAAATGGGGTTGGGCCACAAGTTCTTCTACATTAGACTCTGCACATTTGTTTCTCCGAGTAACTTTGATTGAAATGAAGACACATGTGAAGTTTGATGCATGGATAGTTATCTCACATGGCCCCTTGAGTTCCCTTTACGATATAGAACACACATATAATGTTTCATTGAATGATATGGGAAGTGGTTGCTGAGCATGAAAACTAACATTTTTTAAATATAAAAGTTGGCACAACTCTGTCTAAGATCAAAATGAAGTAACCCCACATGTCCACTGGAGTCCATTTTAATATGAAAGTGACACAAACATGAAATTTACTGTAGAATGAGCGGTGCTTTATGAGATATAAACATATCTAAAAACTTTAACAAAAAAAAAACAACTCTGATGCAGATGCCGGGGATAGACAAAAAGCTCAAAATTATTATTTGATACCTTTTATCACTAAATAAATCTTACCAATATTGAGAATGTTAGCGACGGATTCAGCTGGTATGTGGTTAATATGGAAGTACCAGGATGTAGAACCAGTTCCAGTACAAACAGTCACACCAGAGCTCTTCTGCTTATCTCCTGGTTCTCCATCCACACTCAACTCATAGTACGATACTCTGTAAACATATTATGACACTCTACATATAGCTTTATTAGAAAACCAACAAGATATAGTAAAGGTCAATGCATACACATGCTTTTAATGATATTGTTTCCTACTAAAAACACTTCTATTATTCACCAACAAGAGGTCAAACAGGACCTGTATCACTCTTCTGTTCATTATAATCCAATCTGGTTGGTTGAAAGAACTCATCCTTAGATTTCATTGTAATAAACACCCATAACAAGTTTGGTTAAAGACTGGATGAAAAAGGTCACTCTGAAATCACCAGTTGAAAAACACATCCTATTTATCACTGTAAAGTTTGGTCTCAATGGGATGAGACTGTAAGGTGCTATGGTGTTTGTAAAGCATAAAAGCAAGTTCTGTTATAATCTAATGAAAATTGAAAGTGCTAAAGTATTTTTAACACAGAATTCACTATTTTTGTTAATTCATAGGCAATAACTCTGTTGCTCATCGAATCTGGTCAGTTCAAGATCTCATCTAAGCTTACAGGTATACAAACATTCTGACCAAGTTTGGTCAATGTTGGATGATATATGTGGATCTACATTGTTAACAAAAAAAGTAAATAGATACACCAGAGACAAATTACCATGCACAAGCTTTTCTTTCTTTGAAAAATTGAGCTAAAATTCATAAATACACGTTATACATATATGGCTGAGCTGTACCAAACTTGTACATGAAATATAATCACACCTGAAAACAGTACAGATTTTTCCCGACATTGCATCTTTATGAATCACAACTATACCTGGATGACAGACACTCTCCAAAGAAAACTTCATTGAGAGCACGAACAGGCAAAACTCGTGTATGACCATATCCCTTCCTGCAGATTGGTCGAAGACACATGTCATGTTCAGCTACATGCTCCGTGTAACGGTGCTCTAGATACTTCAACTGTTGGTCCGAGAGTTCTATTGGTTGATCATTGGCATGGTGACCAGACATTGTAATCCGTATGCGTTGGCGCCATTTCCACCTGTTTAAATAAATATTTCCTTACGGTCATTAATTCTACAGAAGAGACAAAAAAGTTGATATTCAGAAACACAGTTGTCCCCTCATTTTTTAATTTGCCTCGTATTTATCTATTTTTCTAAAAGTTTCAAATTAAATAGTTGAGAACACAAAGGATGAGATTTTTTACTCAAACTGATGATGTTTATTTTTGGAGTGAGAAACATATGTTTGAAATAAAATCTGAATTCCTATGGTAGTTTTATAGTTACAGTCAAACCTGTCTTAAGCAGCCAGTCATGGGAAAGAGCAAATGTGGCCTTTTAAGACAGGTTGTTCTTAATACAGGTTAATTTAACCTGAAAGTTTAAAAATGGGAAAATATGGTTGCTTAAGACAGGTGGCTGCTTTACAGAGGTGACCGCTTACACAGGTTTGACTGTATATTTGGCACTCCCAGCATGACACAAAAACATTGAATGTGGCTTATGACTGTATGCATTGGATTTTTCACAGGGTAAAAAAAACAACACAAACCTAAAAACAAACTACCGGTACTACCATAAGTTCAGTTCTTTGTGAGTAGTCATTTTTATGCATATTCTGTGATAGTGTGAGCATAACCTGTAAGAAGAGAAACATGCCTCAGCAACTGGTAAGCTCATCCAGCAGAGCATTCACCCTGACAGTGAAAGGCCACTAACTGGCTGCATATTTGTCTTGTCCTCTTACAATGGCACCCTGATGTGGGGTTGTGATATATATACACATACATTTGTATACTCAGAGAAACATTCACATGATTCTTAAGTCTCTATGGAAGTCAAGGAACGAACTCCAAAGGATGAGGTTCACGCACCAGCATTCTTTAAAACAATACCATTAAAGTGTACATGTACAGCAAACATATGAAATTTTCCTACAATTTAAGCTTTTTTATGTAAATATAACATGGTTTTAACAATGAAGGCACACTTTCTTCAAGAAAATATTCTCACATGTTACCCAGAGTGTACTAGACAATGATAAAATAAATGTATTTTGTGTGGCAAGAGTGCCTTCATTATAAAAAAAACTATTATCATGTACACTGTTTATGCAAATAATAGGACATTATTGGGGGAAATGAGCACTTTCCTTAATTTTAACCGTCTTTGATGTCATTCTATGAACAGAAAAACATGAAAATAAAATATATATAATTTAAAAGAATAAATCATATTTAATACAAAAACACCAAACTTTACTAAAAAGTAAGTATTTAAAAAAAATGCGTTTTACAGGGTCGATATTCGGGCCTTGTGAACTGTACCCTTTTTGCGTATGTCACAGTGTTTACTTAACCTATAAGGAGACAGTTATCTGGATTATATAATTATTCCGACAAATGTTTCACTCCAAATAAGTCAAATGCAATCTGACATATTCCATTTAATACCAATTTTTAATTTGTTCCTAAATTTCCTATGACAGCAGGAATCACATGATATAAAAGCTCCAATGGGAAAAAATTAGCCAGTCCATGACCATAATCTGACACTTTATCCACATATGACTAGTACTGGTACCCCATACTACCCAGGAAGACCGTCAGTGTGATTTGTCCAAGTTGTAAGCACTTGTTTAACAGTCAATGTAAAACAGATTAGTTTAAAAAAAAGATATACATACAGTATAACTTCCATATATCGAACTTCAATATATCGAATTTCTCGGTATATCGAACTTTTTCACAAGTCCCAATTTTTTTCCTTCTAAATCTATACGGAAAAAACGCAAATATATCGAAGTTATACATATCGAATTTTTCAGTATATCGAAGTTTTTTCACGGCCACAAAGAGTCCTTTTACACATCATTAACCATTTATGTATCGAATATCAATTACCTGTTCAAAATTGGTGAGGTGTACCATGTTTATGGAATACAATAACAAGGGCATGTTTTAGATTTCAGTGAATTTCCTGTTAAACAGTGATACTTATATCTGACGTGGTGCGCCGGTGCCATGATCGTAGGAACAAAGGCCTCGCTGATCGTATAGCGTAAAGTCCCTTCGAGTGCTTGGATAAATGTTTGTTAGGAGTCACACTTTAATAAACATTTGATTACTTAAAGGCAGAATGGTGATATTTTACTGATAAAACACATTAACTTTGTGTACGCAAACATGGCGGCTGCGTCTGTCATGATTACATATCACCAATTTACCAAAAACGGCTAATTACAGACAAGCGCTGTTAACTACATGTACATCGCACGCATTGTATGACGTTTAGTTTCGTATCATGTTATCTTACAAGTGTAATTTGTGAACATTTATTTATGTTTATTGTACATGTATGTTGATGTTTTGTTCATGTGTGTTTGTAACAACTGATGTGCTGATGGAATATTCATGTACATGTATGTGTTTATTTTCGTATACCAGAAGTGCTCCATGTAAGTTTTTATGTCTGTACATGTTTGTAGTGCTTTAGTTATATTGATTTTTAAATGACATGCAGAGATTCAATAAATAATAAACACGATTTAATTTATGTTTTTTCTTCAACTTACCTTTACTAGTAAAAGTATGACAGGTAGATCTACAGTCATATACATGTTGTGATCTCATTTCCAATCAAACTTTTACCATTACCATCGAGTGATCCAGACATGCACATATATCGAAGTGCCGGTATATCGAACTTTTCATGACGGTCCCCTGAATTTCGATATATGGAAGTTATACTGTATATACAAACCTAAAGTCTCCTGCCAGAAGTCTATTTAAAACATCATCAAATTGAGTAGCTGAATATCGTTCACTTTCCAGGCACAGCCGACCCTCGGACCTGAAGTAAATAAAGTTATGCAAGTTGTAAACAATTAGTGTTCCATGTATCAGAAATGAAACAAATTGACCCTAAGTTATACATAACATATTTTCTTACGAGCTTCAAAGATTTTTCTTATTATAATAAATTTCATTCTAAGATAAATACCTGTACAGAGTCAGATATATTACTATACAGAGTTAGATAAATCTCTGTATAGAGTCAGATATATTACTACACAAAAATAGATAAAACCCTGTACAGAGTCAGATATATTACTACACAGAGTTAGATAAGTCTATGTACAAGGTTAGATATATTACTACACAGAAATAGATAAAACCCTGTACAGAGTCAGATATATTACTACACAGAGTTAGATAAGTCCATGTACAAGGTTAGATATATTACTACACAGAGTTAGATAAATCCCTGTACAGAGTCAGATATATTACTACAAAGAGTTAGATAAATCCCTGTTGAATACAACTATGCTGCAATAAATTACTAGTGATCGCTTTAAATTGTATTACTACTATGGTGGTGTGTTAGCACTTCCAGACTAACCATAGTCCTCACCTTGTAGGATCAGTATTGATACCAATCACAGGTTTAGTTGTGGTCAGTATCTTTGATGCAGCATCAAGGAAAGTCCCGTCTCCTCCTGCAGTAAACACCACATCCGCCCAATCAAGAATCTCATTGGTAAACTTTGGTCGGTTGACTACTCTTGTCTCAATATCATGTTTCCTGCATTAACGGAAAGGAAGTTAATATAATTCTATTTGTTAAAGGTCAACAGTTCAGCTTTTAAAATTAATATGCAGATTTGAAATTCAATCCCTCCTAACCCAAAACTTGTTTATGTTATGAAAATATACTTTTATCCTATTCCATTTACCCTTATAAATAATAGTTTTAAAAAATGGTATCCCTACAAAACTTTGTCTGAAGGTAATGGAAAACAATGCCCTACTAAAACAATACTTAGAGAATTGTCATACTGTACTACTAAAATAAACAAACGTCAGATAAAACATTCCCTTGTTATTGTATTCCATAAACATGGTACACCTCACCAATTGATGGCTTTATATATAACTATTCCCTTTTTAGTCAACCTTTAAAGTATCTCACCTTAAATTAATGAACTGAGGGAAAATTCCAAAACAAGATGGCATCTTTACTGTGATGAATGTTTTGTGTGAAATATAGTACAAACCTTTTTGGCAAAAGTTATGAAATTATATACATGTAAGTATTCCTGGAGAAATAGACACACATATACCATTACATGATTGAGTCCATAACATAAATTATAACAATTCAAGGTTGAAGAATCTGTATGAGCTATTATGGCTATATAACTATGGTTTAAATTTGGAAAGGAGTCAAAATTTCACAAAAGGTCATTTAGTACTATTTTTGATGTTTCAAGGACCATAACTCTGACAAAAACTATTCACTTTACATTTCAAATGCAGGTTTGTATTTGAAATACAAAGTGAATAGTTTTTGGTGCTAAAAATAAAAAATTACTGGAAAGATGACATACAGCAATCACAAGGCATCTTGAGCTTTTTTTCGGGTGATCTTAAATCAAATAGTCAAGAGGCAATCAAGAATAAAAATCAACAAGGTTTTCCAATCAATTTATTGCCCATTCTGAATATATTCATGAATGTATATTAAACAAGGAATGTCACTGGTAAGTGTCACATGCCCCACAAATGGTCTGTGAAAATATGATATATTTTATACTATAGTAGTAAGAATTGTATCTATGAATATCAAGAGTCACGGAGTGATGTTTCAGACTAGACATGCAATTTCATGTGGTATTTTTATTTTTTACACTTATGTGTGATTGATTGATTGATTGAATATTTAGCGTCATTTTTATGCCATCGAGGGCTAACAGACGATCAGTTAACCTAGCCACCTTTTCCTGGGATTAACCAGTACTTGAGCACACCCCATATCCGCAAGTAACTGATAACTTTCCTGCTTGAATCAGTGGTGAGATACGAATGATAATGAGACACAATGTCATATATCAATCATCACGGAGACTGTTGCCGGGCGGGGATTTAAACTCACGACCCCTGGATTGATAGTCAGACTCGTAACCGACTGAGCTAATCGGGCCCGGCTTACACTTATGTGTGACCTTGACCTTTGTGTAACCTTAACCTTGACAACTGATATAAAGGTCTGGGTTTTTCTGCAGGTAAATGCAGGTGACATCATTATGACATGTTGATCATTTGTGTCAAGCTACTTTAAAATCCATCAGTACAAAACTAGAAATGTGTCCATGGGACACAGATGCCCCCGCTTTGTAATTACATTGTAGATGGCAGCTATCACAAATTTCAGCAAGATGACTATCACAAGAGGTCAGAAACCATCAGCCAATCAGAGTCCAGATCACCTAATTAATATGTGCCGATTCCGACCATTGTCAAACTTGACCTGGGTCTTGTTGATATAAAGACAAATATCATTGAAAATGGCAGGGCATAACAAAGTTACAGACTAGACATGTAATATCAAACAAACTGAAGTGTGACCTTGACCTTTGAGGTAAGGTTTTGGGTCTTAACGTGACACTTTGTCATGTCATGTTAATCAAATGATAAATTGAGCCAAGTGTTTTTGAAATCCACATGTTTGATAAAGTTACAGACTGGACTTGAAATCTCAAACAAACTCAAAGTGTTATCAACAAACTCAAAATGTGACATTGACCTTTGAGGTATGGAACTGGACTCTTACACAGCGTCATGTCATCTTGATCAATTGAGCCAAGTTAATGACAAAGTTACAGACCAGGCACAAATATCAAAGAAATTGAAAGTGTGACCTTGACCTTTTGTGGAAAGGTTCTGGGTCTTACACGTGACACTTCAATAAGTCATGTTGATCATCTGAGCCAAGTGTTTTTGAAATTTATCCATAGGTGACAAAGTTACAGACTGGACAAGAAATCTCAAACAGACTGAAAGTGTTGTCAAACAAAGTTAAATTGTGAACTTGACCTTTGAAGTGGAATTCTGGGTAATATGCACGACATGTTGTCATGTTATGTTGATCATTTGTAGCAAGTGTTTATAAAATCCATCTATGCATGACAAAGTAACAGGCCAGACACGAAATCTCACACAGACTCAAAGTGTTGTCAAACACTCAAAGTGTCACCTTGACCTCTGATGTACGGGTGTGGGTCTTATTCGCGACATGTCATGCTGCTGAATTGAGCAAAGTGTGTTTTTTTTAATTTATCCATAGGTGACAAAGTAACAGACCGGAAAAGAAATCTCAAACAGACTGAAAGTGTCGTCAAACAAAGTTAAATTGTGACCTTGACATCGAAATGGGAGACTCTGGATGTTAGGAGTGACACATCATTTTGTTTATCATTTGTAACAGGTATTTATAAAATCCATCTATGCATGATAAACTTACAGATCGGACACAAAATCTCATACAGACTCAAAGTGTTGTCAAACTATCTCAACATGTGACCTTGACCTTTGAGGTACGGGTGTGGGTCTTACTCTTGACACGTAATTATGTTATGTTGATCATTTGTAGCAAGTATCAACAAAATCCATCTATGCATGACAAAGTTACAAGCTAGACACGAAATACTGGGCGGAAGGACAGATGGACGGACACTGCGATTACTATATGCTACCCAAAAAAAATTTTGGTGGCATAAAAATACAATTAAATTTAACACATACTTACTGTAAACTTTTTTGCATATGCTCTACACATGAATAATGTGTCTTGTGTCTGTCCACAAGAGTTTGGTAGTCAGATCGTTTTCTCTCAAGCTGAAATTTAGACAGAACAGTTCAGTATTATTATCAAAATGAATGCTTATATATACCAACTACTCTCGAGTCCACTGCCTTGATAGAACCAGTACTGAGTTGTTATTTTGTAAGGCATTGGGTCGAGGTGGGAATAGAACCTGCAACCTCTGGTGGGCGCCACCAACACCCTATCTATGACACTACCGCCCTGCTTGATACTACTTATAAATGAAATTCATAACATTAGTAACTCCAAATACATACTTATACAAACTGATTAGTATAAATTTGTATAACGAGACAATCATCTACTGACTATGAAGTGTATAATATACAGTGTAAAATCAAGAACTTTCACAGAAGGACAGGAAACTTGCATCTCACAACTAAATGTTGATAAAAAAAACATACGAAGAATTCATATTTTGCCAAATTAGTATTTCAGACTTTACAGACAATTTATTGCTTATACACAAAATGTAAGCTTGATGTTCTTCTTCTTCTATAAAATAACGTTGTACTTTTTCAAATTGATTTATTTAAGTTTTTGTGTGAGGGTCACAAAAAGTGGATGAATATTCTAGTTTTGGTCAGACAAGTGCCTTGTATGCATGATTTTTTACTTTTGTAGAATTTATTTTAAGGTTATGACGTAAGAAGAGTGTTGCATTTTGAAGAAGATTTTGTGCCAGTGCCATAAAACGTTTTAAAATTGTTAGTTATGATTGGTGCAGTTTATACAGTTTGAGGTGCTCAAAGATAACTTTAAAGTGTTACTTTTAAAACTATGTACATTTGATGAGGGTTTACAGGTGGAAAATGGGGACGAGGACAGCCACAGGGATAAGGACTTTAAAAAGCATCCATTGTGGCCGCCTCGTGTGTAGAGGTTGGGAGTATGTTCCATTGTATTAGTGTTCTGGAGTAGAATTAGTATTTGTTAGTGTCTCTGGATGTCTAAATATGTTTGTAACAGTGGATATTGCTAAGTCTAGATCTGAAGTAAATGGTGACTAGTAGGTTATTCGGCGGGTTGATAGCTACTACATGGTGGATTATTTTGAAGAACATCATTAAGCGTGATTGGGGTCTATGGGTTTCAATAGTGGGCCAATTTAAGATTTTTAACATGTTAGTTACAGAGCTTGTGTTATGATATTGGTGTGAAATGAATCTGGCGGCACGTCTTTGTACCTTTTCAAATTGATTTATTTAACCTTTGGTGTGAGGGTTCCAAACAGTGGATGAATATTCTAGTTGCTTTGTATGCATGTTCTTTTACTTTGGTAGATTTTATTTTAAGGTTATGACGTAAGAATCCTAATGATTGGTTAGCTTTATTGGTTATTGAGTTGATGTTTCAAACATGTGAACCTTTTTGGAAAGCAATGATTGGGTTTTGAAATGAGGGAGATTGGATGCAAATGAGGAATTTTTTTTTTCGCGCCATAAAATTTGAAAATATTGTCATTTAGGTATAATTTTACATAGTTTCTTAAAAATTCAAGTATATTAACCCTTTACCCCATAGATACACGTTTTCCCGCACCAATCACAGAAGGCCTTTGAAAACAGTGCAGGAAGAGTTCTTGCAAGCAATCTGAACACTTCCTGCACTGTTTTCCACTCTGTCAGTAAATATAAACATAATTCACCAATTGCTGATAAGTGGTGAACTAATGCTTTCAAATTGGAAGAATCCAAAAAAATGCTTATGAAGTAATGGGTTAAACCATAAAAGATGGTGTTTTGTCATAATATATAGAGAAAATTAATAACAAGAGTAATATAAATCATGATTTTTTTTAATTAAAATGTTCGTTTCTTCATTAAAGCATATAAAAAGTGTATGTGTGTGTGTGTGGTGTGTGTGTGGTGTGTGTGTGTGTGTATTGAAGGGGGTTTGTGTGTGTGTGTGTGTGTGGGGGGGGGGGGGGGTAACCTTATAAACGTAGCATTTTAACTTCCTAATAAGTCTGAATCCTAATTTTATTCATCACAACAACTCTAATACCACAGACAAGTTTTCTGAATGTGTAGAAATTTTTTTAAACTTTATTATCAAGTCCTTATGTACATATTTGCTGTATAGAAAATATCCACTTTGATCCCGGAGTTTTCCCGTCCAATAAAAAAAAACATGGCAAATACTGAAAAATTGTTTGATGTTTAAACCGAGATTAGAAAGTCCTGCATGCATGCCTCGATACCTTATACAAGAAAATGGCGAATGATTTGCGATGAATAGATTCCTTGGAGATTAAACAAGAATTTATTCATGTTATAACTTATTGTCGAGGAACGTTCAATGTCTAGTTTGCAAATGATTTAATAATTATAACTGCATTGAAATGTAGAAAGAATAAATACTGTAACAATTTCAGAAATGATTTTGTGTCATTTTTTTCAGATTGTTTATTTTTTGTGGCACAGTTGTGCTTCGAATTTCAAGTTGCACTTTTCTATAAGTTTAGGACGTGTTAAAGATCGTCTTTGGTATACAGTTTTATAAATCGATTTTCTTTATCGTTGTTTCTGCGGTAAACTATATGAAAACTGATAAGACTACCAAGATATATGCCAATTAGTCGTGCTGTGTCAAATTTGACTGTAACACCTCTGTGTGTAATCACGTTGAAAGTTTCTGATACATATTATTTGCAATCTGATTGGCTAACAACTGATAAAGACGCAACTTATGTATCTTGGTCATGTTTAGGACAATGATTGACATTTGCAGTGTCAATTAGTTAGTTTTTACAACAAATTGCACTGGAGACTGGAGTGAAAATGTAATGCACAGGATATTGTGATTGCGGGAGATTTTGAATCCTGTCCGAGAGTCACAGGTTTTCTCTTTGATTCCGGGAGACTCCCGCACAATGTGGGAGAGTACACATGTCTGATGTTTATCCCATTTCAGATTGTATTGTAGAGTTATGCCTAGATATTTAGAGCTGGTAACTTTTTCGAGAACGTGTAGTCATGTAGTTAATATGAAAATTGAATGGGGTTATGTTTTTGTGTGACTTAGGATGTTACATTTGTCTGAGTAGAAGTGCATAAGCCAGTCTGGATCCCATCCACCATCAGCTACTAGATCTGTTTGGAGGTAACCTTAGATGTTTTATAATAATTTGAATACAAAATTTGCTCTTCAGTTTTTAATTAAAATCATTTTCAGTTTGAAGTAAAATTTCAAGTATGGTCTCATTTTACAGAGAATTTCAGAGCAAAGAAAGAAAAAAAATGCATTTCCGAGATGAATGGAAGTTAGAATATACAAGCATTCATAACATCTCAATGAACTGTTTTCCTCCTCTATTTAAGTCCTTGGTAAAGTCTAACCTTGGATTTTAGATGATCTTCACTGATGCCTTTAAACCTCAATTTCTCATATTCATATCTTGTAATCCTAGAGAGGATAACAGCTTTCTGTGGTTTAAAAGTAGGTGAGTCAACTGGCCCAAGTACATCTGAAGAATGGCTGAGACAGCGACCTACAGTGTGAGTAGTCAAATATCCAACATTGCTGTTGCTGGGATAGAATTTTCCATTTAATTTATATAAATGAGAACATATAAACTTCTTCATTGATGTAATTTCAATATTAGTTATCTCCTCAATGTGAGTGGTGTGTTATTGTCGACTGTCAAATGTATTTATGGAAGAAATCACGCATTTTTACAAACACTTTCGATTTTAGCTCCGGCTCGCCACCATGTTGAAAATATAAGTAAAGTTATGAATATAAATATAAGTATTTTTTCTTCAAAACTAAGACTATGCTTAAAATCTATATAATAATTCATCAAAAGTAATTTGGTATTTTAACAGGCTATTATGTTGATTTATATCTTCGATGTACAAATATGGGCACAAAACTAATCAAAAACTATAATGCGAATAAATATAACAAAAATGATTTGTAGCTTTGGTTAAAAAAGTCCTAACCGGATACACTTTGTTTTTATCCTAGAAACTCCACGAATGGCCACGACAGCTGTTTACCGGGCCGTATATTCATAAAACTTATTGAATATTCTTGTTGAAAGTGTAAGAACTAGATAACTGAAATACAAAAATGCTTCCTTTACATAAAGGAGATAAAGAGTACAAGAGTCCTGGGCTTATGGGCAAAATAGCAGGATGGATGAGGTAACAATGTGTTTTTGTTTTTCTGAAGTTTTAAGTGGGTGGGGTGACATATTAATGCACACACAAGACTGGTGATGCAGATTGAAGCATATTGTAAATTAACTACAACTTTCATCAAGTCCACAGTATATTTCTACAATAGGATACACCAATATTCAATATTTTTATAATGAACAGAGCTTGCACCCAGGGCTAGAATTTAACTTTTTTGTGCACTGGCAATTTTGACCAGTGCCTAAAATTTCAACTGGCCAAATTTGAAACCAACTAGCCAAACCAATTTTCGCAGAAACTTGTAGTCTCAATGTCTAAATAAACCCAAAATTAATTGTTTCAAAGCCTGCGTGTTATTTAATATGCATTATTAGCTTTTTTTATTCATAGACAATGGTATCAAGGATATTATATATGTTAAGGTACAATTCAAAGCAGTACTTTACAAAACAAAATATTTTAAAAAATAAAATTGTCTTGTTATTTATTATACTACCATAAATAAATGCATACAATGATATATCATTAATAAACACTTTTTACTAAACCAAAATATGAATCATGGATTCAACAATAACAAGTGTACAGAGACTGAGATTTGGACATACACACATTTCTTTTTATAGAATTAATATAGCCAATGAATGGCCTTTCGTTTTAAAATATGATCTAGATCTAGCCAAGGACGATTGTGTAACATGTGTAAATGTTCTGATATCATAGTAATATAGTTTAATTATTATGGATGATCTGTCGATCGCGTGGTTTCTACAAATGACACACCATTTTTGTCAAGTTTAACAGCTGACAAAATATGTAAATAATAAAGTTGACAGGTTTCAACTTTACTTTTATTTTATAGAGTTAGTGCGCGATTGATCAAACTAGACGCTGTCTTCTCATTATGTTGTTGATGGGTTTTAACTTTACTTCCTTGTTGCAGAATGAACTCGATATCAAAAACAATTGGACGCAGTCTACACATAAATAAATATTTAATACATGTCAATGACAATCGTGCTGCTTGGGGGTAATTTGGTAAAATTGACAAGAATCCGTTATTATACTTGTTTATTTTCAAAAAGTAATAAAATGAATACAATCAGTAATTTTCTCAACTTGATATCCACTCGCAAAAAAATGCCAGTTTAACTAATTTCAACTCGCATTTTCAAAATACAGCTTGCATTTTGCGAGTGGCGAGTGCTTAAATTCGAGCCCTGGCACCTTATGAACAGCATACATTTGTATTTTAATGCAGAGAGGTTACAATTAAATTGGTATCGGGTCTGTTCACCCTAATAACATGTTCGCCCTAGGTCCGTTCTCGATGTGTTCGTTCGCCCATGGAACCTGTTCGCCCTGGGTTCGTTTGCGCTATATTTTTATATGAAAAATATAATTATTAATTGTATTTAGGCTTTTTAACGGAGAAAAAAGATTTATATCAAACTTCAAAAAAAAAAACATTGAAATATTTAAAACTAATTATTGTTTGTTTAGGAGTATTAATTGCATGGCTTTATTAATTATTACGTTTGGTTTTTATTTCAATTAATTTTAATGATTGTTGATTGCAATTAAGAATACTGATTAGGTATAATCATTATGTTTTTAATCTCACTGATTGAAATCAGTGCGAACGGACCAAGGGCAAACAGGTTTTAGCGTGAACGGACCTAGGGCGAACAGGAAGTAGAGCGAACAGGTCCAAGAGCGAACGAGAATCAGTGCGAACGGACCCGGATTCACTACTTTCCGTGGATCATCCCATTATGAAATTCCCTTTTATGTATCCTTGGAGATTTTAACATGTTAAAGTCAAAGCTCTAGACTTTTATTGGGTATGCTGAACTTTGAATTTTTGTAACAGCAACTCTTTACTTCTTGTAAATAGTTTATACCTTTTTGTTCGGATTTTGCATACACCTTCTTGTTTAATTTGTGTATGCCTGATCTATATAGATTGTCACCACCACTTGCCATGATGCTTAATATTGATAATTTAAATTAATCAAAACAAATGCTTTTAGAATGGAGAATTGAGAAAACCAAATTTCAGGTTTGCATTCTTCTCCAGCTGCTTCACCTGGCAATTTTGGCCAGTGCCTAAAATTTCAACTGGCCAAATTTGAAACCAACTAGCCAAACCAATTTTTCGCAGAAACTTGTAGTCCTAAATGTGTTAATAAACCCAAAATTAATTTTTTCAAAGCCTGCATGTTATTTAATATGCATTATTAGCTTGTATTTATTTTATAGACAATGGTATCAAGGTTATTATATATGTTAAAGTATAATTCAAAGCAGTACTTTACGAAACAAAATATTTTAAAATATAAAATTGTCTTTGTTATTTATTATACTACCATAAATAAATGCATACAATGACATATCTTAAATAAACACTTTTAACTAAACAAAAATATTGATCATGGATTCAACAATAACAAGTGTACAGAGACCGAGATTGAGACATACACACATTTCTTTTTATAGAATTAATATAGCCAATGGCTGTTCGTTTTAAAATTAGATCTAGTCAAGGACGATTGTTTAACATGTGTAAATGTTGAGCTGTCGCTATCATTTCATTATAGTATTAATGGAAGGATTATTTCTTTTTTTTTCTTGTTGGGACTCCCTTTCATTCTTCGGTTCAATGGAGAAAAATTTGTTATTTTATCAGCCATTTTAACAGCTGACAAAATATGTAAACAATAAATTTGACAGGTTTCAACTTTACTTTTCATTTTATAGAGAGAATGCACGATCGATCAAACTAGATGCAGTCTACTCATTATGTTGTTGATGGGCTTAAACTTTACTTCCATTTTGCAGAATGAACTCGAGATCAAAAACAATTGGACGCAGTCTTCTCATATAAATATTTAATACATGTTATTGACAATTGTGCATTTGGCGCGAGAAGCAAAAAAATTAGGTAAAATTGACAAAAACTCGTTATTTTTACCAGGATAATACTTGTTTATTTTCAAAAATCAGTAAAATGAATACAATAAGTAATTTTCTCAACTTGAAATCCACTTGCCAAAAAAATGTCAGCTTAAGTAATTTCAATTCACATTTTCAAAATACAGCTCGCATTTTGCAAGTGCTTAAATTCGAGCCCTTGTATCATGACATCTTAAACATTATTAGCACTAATTTGTGAAATGTGATTATTTTTGTATGAAAGGGTATTTCATTCGCCATTGATGACCGAGTTACATAAAGGCAAACATAATTTGTTATGGTTTTTTTTCAATTGATGGTCTATGTTACTATCTTTATTTGAAATAATTGACATGTATTCATTTCATTCACAGATTGATATTTTCGGACCAGACATCAAAAAACATTTTCATGTTTTTGCTGTTGAATCTGTCTTTTGCCTTTGTTGAACTTTCCTATGGTATATGGACAAACAGGTATGCCAGCAATATTAATTCCAATATTTCTTGATAATAACTTATTGATACTTATTTTTGAAACATATTATAACACATCATCAATTGCATTGAGTGGTATATCCTATAAAACATTGTCTAGTATGGTTGGCTCATTTGGTATGTCTGTATATCTATGCATGGGTCGTGAGTTCGAATCTCTGCTCGGCTACAGTCTCTGTGATTATTATTATAAAACAATGCATCTCATTATCATGAATTTTGTCTTTCGCCTCTAATTCAAGTGGGAGAGTTATCAGTTACATTGCAGAGATGGATGTGCTTGAATCCTGGTTAGCCCTCCAGGCACCCAGGAAAGCATGGTTAAGTTAACTGACTGTCTGATATCTCTTGATGGCATAAAAAGGATATTGAATACTCAATAACATGTAAAAATTCCTTCGCAAAAACCTTCAAAACATTTATTTTACTTTTTGGTGTAACTCCTATCATTTTGTTATATTTTGAATGATCAGTAAAAATATATAGCATATTAATTAACTAAACTCTTTTATTGAAAACAGTTTATAGACAACTCTAATAGGAATATATATATGATAAGCTGTAAATTTCTTATTCAGTATTGTTTTGATTATGGACTCTCGAACCCAATTAGTGAATGTGAATAATTGAACCATGGTTTTATTTTACATAAATTTGCATTAATATTCTTACAGCGAATATGCCAACATTGTATATTGTGACCTTTCATGCATAGTTTTGCATAATGATTGTCTTACTTTTCTTTATTTTATTTGTCTATAAATTTGTCGTTTAAAATGTTGATTTTAACTTCCTGAAATTTCATTTTTCAGTTTGGGTCTGATATCAGATTCTTTCCATATGTTCTTTGACTGTACAGCCTTGCTGGCAGGCCTTGCAGCCTCAGTGATATCACGTTGGCGGGCTAATGAAGCATTTTCTTATGGGTATGATTGTACATGTATACTTAACTTTCTCTTGATAGTGTTTCATGATTTCTGTACTTCCTTTATGAGTTATTACCTTGATAGGTTTTTTAATTGAGTTTTACATTTTTCCTTTTTTTTCAACATATTATAACTTATATATGGAAACTACTGTCCTTTCATAAGTAACTGGGAAAACTTTACAACAAACTGAGCTCAAACTACAGAAGAGAGACGTAAATGTTCTTGAGACAGTGCTTGGTGTTTGGCCATGAACCACTCATGATGCCCCCCCCCCCCCCCCCCCCCCCCCCCTTCATCTGCTTGAGAAATATTTTGAAATAGAAATGCTGAAATAAATGGTATTATAAACAAATTACCCAGGTTTCACAACAGGCCATTTAATCACAGGGGCACCTTGAATGGCAGGAATGGTATGCCCCCAGCACTTAAAATCTTAAACAATATCTTTCAAAAGCATATATTCATTTAAGTCTTAATTTTTCTTAGCGTATCTTTTCTTATTTTAATGTGTAAAATGAAAATACAAAATATAATGACTTAACTGATTTGTACCAATTGTAAGTATATGTAAATGAATGCTCTACATATTGCTTTTAAATGTTTTGGGGTAGACGCTTGAGTGTGAGCGCTTTTACCCCTGCGCTTGAATTCCAACTTATGGAGAACCATGCATGCATATCTTCTAGCTGAAAATGATGTCTGTTGGCCCAACATATAGAAAATGCATGTTGTTGCCAAATTGGTGGTTATCAGATAATACAAAAATCCTGTATAGACTCTGAAAGCTGTGGTACTGTGTTTTAATCCATTTTGTTAGCCACATGTACTGATGCTGCATATGTAGTCATTGGTCACTGCAGTGTTTGTTCTATATCCACTAACTGGCCACTGTTTTATTACAGGTATGTGAGGGCGGAGGTGTTGGCAGGATTTGTCAATGGATTATTCTTGTTATTTATTGGATTCTTTATATTCTCTGAAGCTGTAGAGGTGAGTATGGGATTTGTACTAAGTTATAGCTCTACTCTAGATTGTTTGTATCATAGTCATGCAGTTAAATTACCATATCTGATATCATGTCGTGCAGTTGAATTGCCATATCTGATATCATAGTCATGCAGTTAAATTACCATATCTGATATCATGTCGTGCAGTTAAATTACCATATCTGATATCATGTCATGCAGTTGAATTACCATATCTGATATCATGTCATGCAGTTGAATTACCATATCTGATATCATGTCATGCAGTTGAATTACCATATCTGATATCATGTCATGCAGTTGAATTGCCATATCTGATATCAATATTCTTCGGTGATGATTTCTCAAAAATCAGAGTAAGTCAAATTGCCAAATTTTGGTGTAAAACCTTATTGAAGATATTATCTGTGCTCATAACATGACATCCATTCAAAAATAGAGTTTTACAGAAACATCTTTTATAATATATAACAGAGGGAAGTCAGAATAAAGTCCTATGTGCTAACCATTTTTTATGACACAGTGACCATTTGACAAACACATGTTCTTTTTTGTATGGTATTTGTTTTTCAATTAATTTTACTTTGAAACATATTATACCATCTTGTAGGGAACATATAGCTTTTTTATATTATCTCAAATTATATATTACTTAATTACACATTTTTGAAGGTGCAACAGATTTTCTCATGCATGCATGGGTGTTTGTTGTTTGTAGAAGAGTATACTTACATATCAATGTTTCAAACTACTGGTATATATTTCAATAAGAAAAAAATATATTATTCCTTGAACACATTTTTAGACTTTTTCCTTTTGAGAAATTTCGTCATTATTATTATTGATGTCTTGTAAACTTTTACAAAACTTCCTTTACTGGAGAATGTTAAATGGAATCTTATTGACATTTGTTGGAAGTTGCGGGAACCATGATCATTTGATATTTATGACAGAAATTGTTTTTGCAGGTAATAAATCATAATTTTTATACATATTATTCACCTGGATTCCTGCAGTAACTTGTATGTGTTGTTTATTGCAGCGACTGGTGGAGCCTCCAGAAGTTAGACATGAGAGACTGTTCCTTGTGTCTGTGGGTGGCTTCATTGTAAATATGATTGGAATATTTGCCTTCCAACATGGCCATAACCACTCACATGGTGGAGGTGGAGGTAATATACATTTATGTGGCATTATAAGTTATCTAATCACTGATAAGCTCAATAACCTTTGTAAGGCAGAAAACTATACCATTGAGGCCATCCTTAAAAAAATATTTGTTTGCTGTGCTCCAACCCAATATTTTACATGAGGGTAGGTAGGTAGTTATTTTTTTTTGTGCTAAATTTTGATTTTGCATAAAGAAAAATGGACAAAAATCATGAAAAAAATATGGCTTGAAAATCAATAAAAAAAGTTGGGTAGCTGCAATTTTGAGTGAGTAGGTAGGAATAGGCAAACAATTTATTTTTTAAGAACGGCCTGAAGTGTTTTTGTTATTTATACAATTAAGCATTTTACTGAAGACCCTGGTTCACTAAATTATAATATAAATGTTTTCAGCGTATAAGGGAGATATGAGAAAATCCCCATCCTGCACTTCAAACAATGAAGGTTTTCTCTCAGCTATATTATGTAGTTGGTTTTACTCATTCTCATGTGTCATGTATTCATTGCTTAAAATAGTGCTACAAAAACAACACTTGGCCCATTGTTGTAGGTTATAGGACTTTATAGTATAAAAGTTTCAGGTGGCCATAGTTATGTTTGACCATATATTTCATAATCCATAAAGCCGGGCCCGATTAGCTCAGTCGGTTACACGTCTGACTATCAATCCAAGGGTCGTGAGTTCGAATCCCCGCCCGACAAGTTTCCGTGATGATTGATATACGACATTTTGTCTCATTATCATTCGTCTCTCACTGCTGATTCAAGTGGGAAATTTATCAGTTACTTGCAGAGATGGGGTGTGCTCGAGTACTGGTTAATCCCAGGAAACAGTGGTTAGATTAACTGATCATCTGTTAGCCCTCGATGGCATAAAAATGACGCTAAATATTCAATCAATCATATTCCATAAAAGAACATCATGGGTAATGACATTTCTTGTTGATATTTTGACAGATCACGGTCATTCACATGGAGGAGGACATGGTCACTCACATGGCGTTGGTAAGTCTATGATGTTTTGACATCCCCATTTGAATAAGATTCAGCTCACCTGAGCTGATGGCTCAGATGTGGATTTTGTGATATTTGCTTGTCCATTCTCTGTCTTCATAAACTTTTATGTCAAGCAACTTCTTCTCTCAAACCGCATAAAAGATTTTCACCACATTTGGTGTGGAACATTCTGACAAATTTGTTCAAGTCATGATTTGGCCCTGACCCAGGGTTATACAAGCTATTATTTTGTTGGTTTGCTTTTAAACTACAAGGTCTGGAGCTTTGATATTTTGCATGTAGTATCACCTAATGAAGAAGTTGATCAATGTTGACTAATCCTGGGCGCAAATCAGTTTAATATATGGAAACTTTAAAAGTCATTTTTTTAAAACGTAAGAAAACTATAGGAAAACAGGAAATTATCTTTCTTATCTATTTTAGAAATTATTTTAATCATCTTGAGAGGTGGCCCCCAAAAATGGATAAATGGAGTTCTCAAAATTGGTCTACTCAAGAATTTGTTCATATTTGGTTTAGTTTATCTCTATGAGTAGGAATTTCATGTTTATTCAAATGAAAGGACTGGGGTCCATGGGGTTCCAATAAAGAACTTTGATTTTTATAAAGGTATACAATGAAAAAAAAAACAGTAAATTTTGTTTTTTCTCATCTAGTTTGGGAATCGTTTTAATCATTTTGATAGCTGCAGTATTGTTTAGTCAATGGGTCTAAAATAGTCAATTTATCAAAAGAAATCACATGAGCTCTTTGTTGAAAAGTAAGGAAAATGTGTCTTAATTTTATAAGCTTCTCTGAGCAAAGCACGACTGAACCATTCCTGTAGACAGATTGTCTTCATCATTTACCACTGTTTAACTGATCTTCATAAAACTTGGTGATAGTGTTCCTTTTAGACCTGATATTTTGTTGACACATAACCTAACTGGTATTTTGAGACACACAATCTTACTTGCATATCGAGGCACAGTACCACATATCTAATGCAATTTGCTAACATATCATTAAACCAGGTATTTGGTGAGATAATTACTACGAAGAGACATGAGATTTTACATAATTATGTTGATATTGTATCTCATGTTTTAGGTCTGGAAGAAAGTCATGACCATGGACATTCACATAGGCATGGACATAGTCATGGAGCAGAGGAACCAAAGGCAACCCAGAATGCATCTCAAAAACAAATTATGCATGGTATTTATACTTTTTTCTCTTTATCTACTTTGCCAGATGTTGTCAAGCTGGCTTACATGTTCAAATGTATGTGTATCAGTGCATTTTTGTCTGGGCTGTAACTTTCTCGTTCATCAAATGTTCACCAAAATGAAAGGAAGTGTCATGCTTAAGACCCAGGTCTGTAGTTCAACGGCAAAGGCCACACTTAGAGGTTCAAGGTCAGAAATGGGTACACAATTTTGTGACCACTACATATCTGGCGAACCACTGGACAGATTTTGAAATAACTTAAAACAAATGTCCACCATAAACAGACCATGTGTTGCGCACAAAACCCAAATTATAGAATTAAGGTTAAAGGTCAGAAATGGGTTAAAAATTTCTGTCCGCTCCATATCTTGAAAACTGCTATACATATTTTGAAAAATGTGCCACAAATGTTCACCGTAATGTGAGTTTGATTGCAGGTATGTAATGGATCGCACTGTTACCCTTCCGCATATAGTAATTAATTTTGGATGCTGTTTGGAAATAAAAATGTATTAACAGTTTATTATTTTGTCATTAAGCTTTTGTTTTCAGGCGTATAGTTGGATAGTTAAATAGGTGCAGACTTTTAACCTGCCTCAATTAATTTACACATCTCCATTATGCAGGTGTATTTCTGCATATTTTGGCTGATACCCTCGGCAGTGTTGGAGTTATCATATCATCTGGACTCATTCATTACTTCGGCTGGATGGTGGCAGATCCTATATGTTCCATGTTTATAGCCGCACTAATATTAATGAGGTAGGCCTTTTTATCTTATTGTGTAATACTGTTTAGACCATTTTTTTAAATTGTAATTATCTAGCCACTATAAATTATATTGTTCTTTTATTTTTAAGAAAAGACACATAATCAATAGCATGTGTTGAGTAATTGCAAATATTTAGCATGTTGCTTTACATACACAAAATGACCTATAGAAGTGGTGATATGCCGTAAAACACCAAGCCTTAGTATGTTCATTCATTCATTCTGTATGTTTGCAGTGTGTTGCCATTGCTAAGAGATTCAGTTGGTATATTAATGCAGAGGACTCCTCGAGAATTAGATGATGTTTTACCCGGCTGTTACCAAAGGGTATGTATAATTGTTTATCATTTACCTGGTTGCTACCAAAGGGTATGTATAGATGTTTATCATTGACCTGGCTGCTACCAAAGTGTATATACTATTGTTTATTATTAGCATAGACATTTTCCTTGTCTTCATTGATTATTGAAGTATAGATATTTCTCAGTCCGTTATTGACAACAATAGTAATTTCAGTTCCAAATCATAAAAATATATTTATAATTTGTTGATTTTATTGAAATATTAATTTAATTTTAATCTCACTTTGAACCTTTGATTGGCATACAATGTACTCACACGTGGCTTCACCACATGTCACTTAGCCATTGTAGTGTTCATTTGATGTTATAAAAATGATACTTCATTGTGGTCAACAAATATTCTTAACACATACCAATAAAGTCGTGCCAGTTGCCTATAAGAAAGACACATTACAGTTTTAAAGTCACGTGCCAGATATAATTATTAATTGTTTTTCTCTCAGCAAATATATACTTTTTTTTGTGGATCCCACATCCAAATGGAAATATATGCCATAGAAATACATGCTGACTATAAGATTGGTTATTTTTATAAACCCATTTGTATTTGTTTAAATCTGTTTTACTAGTTTACCTTATTTATCTTAAAGAAAAATCATGAAATGCTAATAGGGAAGTTAACTGGTCGATTGAAAATGTGCACAGTAAACATCACAAGTAAATAGTAGAAACAATTATAATGTTATTTAAAGGGAATATTATCATGGTTTGTCAATTTTTAAATTAAGTTTAATAATAAATTTAAGTACAAACTAGTAAAATTGCTAATAGCAAATATTAAACATGTACACTAGAAACTTCACCTACTCCCCAAAAAACAACATGTTTTTGCATGTAAACCCACAGAATGTTGTAATACAGTTGTGTGTGTCAACAACGATGCAGTTTTCATTGAGGTAACGTAAGGACGAACATTAATATACAACATTATGTGTTAATATTTCTAATTCAAATTGCTATAAATGCTAGTTTTATTAGAGCTGATATAGATCTGTGCAATTTAAGAGTGCTTTTTTTCCCCCTTTTTTTGTGCAATATTTGGTTTTTTATTCTTATATGGGGATTTATGAGCAGGTGAGCCAGCTGGAGGGTGTGTACAGTGTTCAGGAGCCTCATTTCTGGACGTTATGTAGTGAAGTTAATATTGGGACCATCAAACTAGAAGTCTCCACAAAAGCTGATACCAAATACATTCTTAGTTCCACACACAATATATTCACACAGGTAAGTGATGCATTAACGTTTTCTCCTTTGTCTTACAGACGTACGGTTCATCTTTTTTAGCTTTAATAAATTGTATGCATCATGTTGATTTGTTCTGTCATCAAAATCTTTGAATGGTAAGCCTAAAATCAAAACTGAAAGCTTTCATGGTTAAGGTAACCTCATTAAGAAATATAATTATATATTTTATGCCCCCATCATTTGCAGAATGGTGATGGGGCCTTAACTGTTTTCGCTGTCTTTCCTTTCTTTGGTTTGTCCGATATCAAATTGGTTTCCAGTCAATAATGTCAGAAAGGGTCTATGTATTTCATTAATACTTCATGTGTAGCTTTATCATTATTAAATGCAGGCCAAGTATGATATTTATCAATATCATTCTAATTTTTCAGGAGTTATGGCCCCTTTCAGCTATTTTTGATAAAATAATGTTTTCTGATCAATAACTTTTGAAAGGGTATTTGTATTAAATTAGTATTTGGTATGTAGCTGTATAATTATAAAGTACTTGTTCAGTATTTGCCAATATCAGTAAAATTTTACAGGAGTTTTAACCCCGATTTGACTTAATTTTTAGTAAAACTTACTAATATACAGTAGGGACATTTGTGTCCTATGGACACATTTCTATTTTTTAATCCCTATCTGGAAATCAGAGTGAAGCTTTATAATATTCTTTGAAAATTTGCTTATTTCTTGTGAAATGATCATGGTTTTATTTAGAATCTCCACCAGTAATATTTGATTTCACCATCTTTCATCATTCGTGCTATAAACAAAATCCTTTATTATTTTCAGGCTGGAATAAAACAGTTATATGTACAGATAGATACTGCCTTGATGTAGTGGTACCATCCAGTGGATAAAGTGTTATCAATTAGCTTAGCCGTGCAATACTGCCCTCTTAATCAATGGTGCTGGTACCTGACATAGATAGTAACATGTGGATCATGTGACAAGAATCTTAAGACCTGTTACCCAGATCTGATGTGTGACTTTATTTTTAGCAGCTGAATTAGTTTTAAAGTGCTTGTAACTGCAGTATTATGTGCCATGTGACCAGTGCTGGCAATCATGTGACTTTTCTAGTAAAGTCACATGACTTTGCAGATCATGTGACTCCTAAGTAAGTTTAAGTATGCCACTGGTAAACTGGCTTTGTGATGATGATGATAAATATCTGTATGCTGTGTAACTGGAGGTTTAGACAATTTTTCTTGTTACTGCATTTTTATGAAAATTAAAACAAGGATTTTTGAAGGCTGTAGTTAAGTTAGAACATAAGTAAAAAGTACTATAGCCGTCCACTCATTAGATTTCAATCAATATTGCCTTTAAAAACAAATATAAACATATATGGGGAGGGGGGGGAAAATGCATAAAAAAAATGTTAGAAATATCAACAGTAATTAACATATGTGAAAAAGAAAGATTGCAACTCTGCATAGGTACCGTATTTCTGAAAGAAGTACTATATTCTCTCAATGTGCAGTATTTTAGTACCAAAATTATCTTCTGAAAATTTTTTATAAGATATTTTTGAATTTTTTAATATTGAAATTGATAAAGGGTATTTTAACTTTTTCATTATTAAGCACATATTTAAACATTTAAGATGCATCTGATTGTCTATTTATTTATATATTATGTATAAATAACTGTATAAATAATTTGAATGGAACTGCCACATAATCCTTTTTTTTATTAGTTCACCTGAGCCAATGGCTCACAGGTGAGCTTTTGTGAATACCTGGTGTCCGTCCTCTGTCATAGGTCGTTAACTTTAAGCTTCTAACAGCGTCTCCTCAGAAACCACTGTGCCAATTTTGATATAACTTCACAGAAATGTTCCTTGGGTGACCCTCTACCAAGTTAGTTCAAGCCATCTTGATTCGTCAAAAAACACGGCAGCCAGATGATGGGGCAAGTTTAATTAGGATAAAATCTTAAAAAAACGTCTCGTCAGAAACCACCAGATTGATTTTAAAACAATTTCGCAGACATGTTCCTTGGGTGACCCTTTACCAAGTTTGTTCAAGCCATTGTGATTTGTTAAAAAACATGACCACCACAGTGAGGTGCTAGTTTACTATATTGGCAGTTATAGTAAACAATTCAAAAGCCTTCTCGTCAGAATCTAGTGATCTGATTTCAATGTTAATTCTCTGACATTTACCATGGGTGAACCACTTCCAAGTTTGTTCCAGCCATTGCGATTCGTCGAAAAACATAGTCACTAGGAGGGGAGGCTTGTTTTCTTTATATGGATATATAGTAAAAACTTTCTTTCAATATCTGACACAAGGATACTATTGTTATCGCACAACTCTTCTACTCATCTGTTACATCTTCAAAACAATTAAAAATTCTAACTACTCGCCCATCTCATTTTTCTGGAATTTTGAGTGTACATGTATTATATAATCTACTTAAGTTGGATGACTCAAGGTCACACAGGTGAGCAATATAGGGCCATCTTGTTTTTCATTTTATAGTTTGTATTTATAGGTTTGTCAGTCAATTCCTTTAAATCATCAGTATTAAAAATATTAGATAAATGAATATAAAATACAAACTGAAGAATGTCTCAAAAAACTTTGTATTTCCATTCTTAATACATTTAGCCTAACTGAACTTTATAGGCCAACTGTATTCCATTTTCAATGAAAATTATTAAACATTTGCTGTTTAGGTTGAGGTAGGGGTGGGGGGGAGACACATTTGAATATTAATAACTTCTTAAAGACTTATATCACTTGTTGATTGTGGTTGGTAATGCCAGGTCAAGTTATGGAGTGTTGCAGAGCTTGCGGTGTTGCTATTGTATGAACCAACTTCATTATATATTTACATTCACAAAGTCAAGGTATTGCACCTACAGTACTTCAGAGACCTTATTATACATCTATACATGAGTGCTGGTTGTAACTCGCTGTGCAAATGTTGACATAAATAAATTAAAAAAGAACGAAATTTATGTTTTATTAATTTTAGTGCTGTCAAATGGCGACTTATAATAATTATATCTCTGTAATAACATTTATTGCTTTTTTGTCTTTCTCTGACAAAAAGAGTCTGTATTTATCAAACTTTATCATTACAATCAGAGCAGGATGCCAAAGTATTGGTTTTGTTTAACAAATTTACATTTTTTTATTCCTTGAAAAATCCATTAACTATGAAGCTATTTTACAACTTGCAGTAGCAGGTACTTGTATTGAGCTGCCATCAGTTTTAAACCCTTGAATTTTTCATTCTGCACATGCCTGGTTTTAGCAGGGTTTTTCATGTTCCTCAAATTTTGCAGTTTTGCCACATATTTTGAGCAAATGTCTTTTTAAAATACGTCATTCTTCTTATTATTATTAGGGACATATGATCACCAATTTCAATTGTTAGGAAAAACACTAAAACACTGTTTTAGCATATATTTTCTGTTTTCCCATTGATAGTTTTTATTTCGACCTATATTGGGTGAATATTGACTTTGGTTACTCAGCCGCCTGCTGTATGATGTCTCTTATTTGCTAAAGAAAGATTTAATTGTATTTTAAAAAGAAAATGTCTGAAACTTCTAGCTCTCTTTCAAAGACTGTTATGGTTACAGGGCATACAAAAACCTATTTTTTTTGTTTTTTTTACTCCTAAGTATGATGAATTTTGGTCAAATATTTTTATTATCAAAATCACAATAAGCATGTTCTCTTTAGTTATTTATGTTCATTTGCTCCAAGAGCTATTTTGAAATTAAGATTTATTTACAATGCTTGTTGTATAGTTGTATATAATCTTAGAGTTGACAAGATACTGTGTGATATATATATATATAAAAATATTACATTTGTAGTGTATTAACATATTCTGATGTAACTACTTCCTTTCATCATTTTGTTTATCATGTCATTTTATTTTTGCTTAAAAACTATTTATTTACCATTCATATACATATACATTCATATATAGAATTGGTCTAGTCAAAATTATGCATTGTAATAATAATATCATTTTTTTTTTTTTAGTGAAAGCATGCAATAATTGTGATTGAAATGACAGTTCTGTCATCAGACAATCAGTTTGCCATTTTGAATTAACTTCATACCTAATCTTGATTGTTTTCAATGCTTGCTTTTCTAAGACAAACATCTTGACACTTTGTGCAGAAGAAAAGTTTGAATCTGGAAGTTATCTCTGATTGCTGAAACAAACATGCATCTGCAACAGTTTAAATAAAATAGAAAAATATTTATTCCGACAAAAGTCATTAGTTATCTTTTCCAAGATATTTCCCAAATAGAAAATACATGTATCTAAATAAGAATGATAACAGTAATAAATATATAAACAATAGTTACCGTGAATACTATGTAAAAGGTAGAGGTAGTTTGATGGTTGAAATCAACCAATCAAAAATATTATCAGGATACCATTACATTTTTGTTCATGATAGAACCTGTTAGGAAGTTTGTCTTTTAGAAAAGCAAGCGTCACAGATTATTAAGACTATGTACCTTGAATCGTCGGATTGCCCACTCTCAGTTAATTTTTGCAATGTCTTATATTGTACTTTGTACAAATTCATATACTTGTGCATTGGGTGAATCACAACCATTTGTTGTAGACATCAACACTCCTTCTGTAAGACATACACTTATATTGGCAAGTACACTGAAGAGATATGAAAATGCAACACATGAATAGATATTTAGCACAAGTGTATATATTCATATCCCACATTAATTACTGTTTGTTGATGTAATTGGTTGTTTACTCGAGTTGTTACTGAATAATTTGGTACCTCCTTTATTGATTTCCAATTTTTCATTTTCAAATATGTCCCCTCTAATCCCTGTATTGAGTATTCATATCTCTTCCTGTGTTGCATTTTCATATTTCTTCTTGTGTTGCATTGTTAATCTCTTCCTGTGTTGCATTGTAATATCTCTCAAGTTCGCAGTAACTGGCTCTGTGGTGTCCCATTTACAATTGTTACTGTTACCATGGCTGGTCCTCCATTACAATCACATGTTTCAAAAGATTAACTTGTTACTGTTATGTTGTATTTGTTGTTATTTCATTGTCATTCCAGAGTCGTACAGCAAACCAGCAAATTTAATTTATATGCTAGGTCACTAAATTGGATTAAGTATTTTTTGTGTCACAGTTGTCTGCTCTTGCATATTCCTATATCATGTTGAACTCTTGTCATTCCTGACATGCTAGCTACAGAATTAGACAGATATTCTAGCGAGGCTAGATTGAGTCGGGGTTGTTTATTAAGAGAGGTGGTGCTGGGAATTAAAAAAATATGTTGAAAGGATTTTATCATACCATCTGACAGTTTAACACTGTTTACAATTTTTGAACTCTTCTGATGTTTTCTAGATTGCTTATTAATGCTTTGTTTTAGGCATTAATTGTATGCTATATAATTTGTCAGATGTTATAACATTCTACGTTTCCATAACATTTCAATCTCTGTTACTTAATGTCAAGTGTTATTGTCGGTATCACTAATGTCCAGCACTGTGGTTATGAAGTACTTTTGGATATGGGATGTAATCTGTGATGTGTGTATAAGTAAGAGACATGAATATGTGACATGGAATGTACATTACAATACTCGTGAGACAAAGTAGGACTCTTTTGATTGCGAGTAGTATTGTGTATGTTAGTTACATTGCATTGTGCTCTACATTTTGTATATTTATCATCAACACGACATGATAACCAGGAGAATGTTTGTGTTTTATATGTCAATCGTAATTGTGTAAATATATTGGTGATGTCTGAAACGTGCTGCGCATATATTTGTGATATTTGAAAGTATAAGATGACATTTTGTGCACACATATATTAATGTGAGGTTTGGGATATACATGATGTTAGAGAGTGATGTGCATATATTTGTGATCTTTGATGATACAGAGTTACCATGCTGCCATTTATTGTAAAATTGGAGAGTATTTTTTCTGCCCAGAGCAGAGGTGATCATTATGTATTGGAACATGTCAACAAGAGTATGAGTATGTGGATTTACGGTCTCCCTCAACACAAGAGTATACATATATTTTATACATACATAATTTTATGTTGAACATGTTTTTAGTATGCTCTATCCCCCTTGAATATAAGAAGGAAAGTTCTTAAGAAGGAATCCTCAATGGCAGTGTTTGTCTAAGGTGCTGATCACTTACATTGCACCACTGCAGTTATAGGTCTGAGCCAAGCTTAGTCCAAATACTATATGGCAGAAAGTTTACTGGTTATTTGTAGGATGGTATTTTTATACAGAATCATATCTTGTAGCTATCGGTCACCCCTTGTATATGCTGCTCTACATGCATTCTGCACGTTTAGGTTATTACATCTTGTCTGATAATGGATCTGTAACAATGTGATTGCCACCTTCATTTATTTACATTGTACATGTGTATTCAGTTATTGCAATTTGATCATTGTGAAAATCTCTCGTTAGCTTGAAGCAAGTCTTTTTTCATTTCTTAGCACATGTGCATCTCAATCTCCTAGTGCATTTAAAATCATATACAGAAGAGTTTATAGGTTGTACGGCTGTTGATAAATCAATATATAGCAATCAATGCCTCCAACTGGAGAAATTGTAAATGGTGGCAATCTATCTTAAGGGAAGTAACTTTTCTGTTGAAAGTTTTTGTTACCTTGATGTGAGACATCAGTTTGATATTCCTGAAGATTATGCAAAAGTTCAATCTGTGTTTATAGACTTAATTCCATCTTATCAAGCTAAATAATTTACCAGTATAAGAGATTGAAGTATGTAACTATGGATGTTAAATAAGTATTTACATTGCATTGTACTAAACTCCTTTTATTTCTGTGAGATGACACACAAAGCCGTGGTAGGGTCTCAGGGTGTTGATTGAGTGACAGCAAGTGCAAGATGATATGGCCCTTGTATGACAGGTGACAAATAAAATAATATTTTATTTTTTTAATTTCCTGAAACTTGTGACCCAGTTTGTAGGTTAATTTTCATATTCATACTTTCATTGTGTTGAACATTTGCTAACTCTTATTTGTAAAGCAGAGAATGTAAAAGAAATGTTCTTTCGTTTCGGCATTTTATCTTTCACCACGTTACTAATAGCACCAAAAACAAACAATCATTCTCTGATACCATCACACAATTAACCTTACACCAAGTGTTGATGAAATACTCCATGCATATTACTACAGGCACCAATGAAATTGCAACTATTTTCATTGCAAGTGATATTGGTTGTTTGTCAAACTGGTGGTGGATACACTTTAATAAAGTCATTCTGGAGATACTGCTTTGTTTTCGCTTAGTAATTTCTTCTTCATACCTATTTTCTTGTGTATAGTCATCTAGAAAGGAATACACCATGTTTCATACCATTAGTTTTTTGTGTAAATGATACTATATATAAAAATCTTATGATGACTTCATTCTTTTGATCAACCCTGTAATAAATACAACATTACCAATGATGGATGGCTACTTACTTTTGATGCACCCTGTCATAATGAAAACAATTGCTGTATATTTAATAATATTGCAGGACTACATCTGTCCAATTCATGTCACATTTATGTTGTTCACAGAGATACCTGTTGTACAGTTGTGACAGGTACAATCATGAGATTTTTTCATGGTGAGGACTATAAAATGGTTATATAGACCGGACAAATGAAATTGTTATTTTTAATGTTTATGGGATTAGGGAGTAACAAATAAATATTTTATCTTTTTACAAAGCTTTGCTTGTGTTACATTCCAATTTTCCAATCCGTTGCCGAGTGGCCCAATGCACCATCTAAAGTGTACTTACATCTAAGTAGGTTCAAGTCCAAAAAATGTGTGAGAAAGTTTGCCAGTTACTTAAAGAAGAAAGATGGTTCTACTCAGATTCATTTGGAGGTTTTTCTCCACCAATAAAGCTGGATATGCCATATATAATCTTAAATGTGTTGAAAATGGTATTCAATCCCATTCAAAAATTAAAAATGAATTTTATCTTAATGCAGTTGAGAGTATAACTGCTTGTCGCCAATTCATAACAATCTCTACAAATGTGCTGCATTCTGTTTGGTTTTACATTTGCTTTTGTTATCCAATTTATTTTCCTGAGCACTGGCTCAACCTTTAATTAGCTTGCATTACACAGTACATTTTCAGGGAACCTGACAGAGAATGTATTTGTTGTTTAGTGGTACGCAGCACAGGCTTCATCAAGAAGTTGCAATCTTGAGACTGAAGCCCAAGGTCCAAATATAGAGCATCGGACCAGGGGTTGTGGGTTCAATCCTCTGCCACAGCTATGTGGAGTGTTCTTTAGCAAGACAATTTATCAATATATGCTTGATAAGGGTGAGCGGGATTTGATGATGGTGCAAGAACTAGTTTCACAATCAATTTGAATTAAATAAGTTTAAAAACATTGAACTGTTAGAATTTGTATATCATATGGTATGTCTTCATCTTATTTTGACATAAATAAAGAAATGTCTTGATTCAGTTAAATATGACATTGTCTAAATTATGTGTCCTTGAATTGTCAACTAAACTTAGTTAACTAGTTCTTTTATTTGTTAAATAGTGTATGTAGAGAAAAGCTAAAAGAATGCTTTCTGCATAAATTGTGTTTATAAAAATTTCTGGCATAAGTGAACAAATAAGTTTAAAGTTTCAATAATTAGAACAAATAATCAGTTCATAATGGCTGTCACATGGCTTAAGTGAAAAAATAAAAGCCTTGGTTCAGAATGGCTGTCGCATGACTTAGGTGAACAAATAAGTGCTTTAGTTAAGAATGGCTGTAACAATGGTATTCCCTGTTACAAACAACTTTTACTGTTATAGTTTTAACATGGTCATTTGGACAGTACAATTTCTTTCGTTGCAAAATTGATTTTCAATTAGTCAGGTGAGCTATCGTGTTTGTACCAACATAAAAAATCTATTAAACACTTCATTTTCCTTAGAAACTGTAGAGCTGGGTTTAATGTCATTTTCAACACATTTCAAGTTATATATGGCATATCAACTTTTATAATGGTGGAAGACCTCGGAATGAATCTAAGTAGAACCATCATTCTTCTGCAAGTAACTGGCACATTTTCTCACAAAGTTTTTTGATTGAGCGGGACTCGAACCTACGATCTTAGAAGTGAGAAGCAAGTGATCTTGAGACCTTAGACCACAGAGGTACACAAGAATGGACACAATCCAAACAAGGTTTCGTTGAATAAAATTATTATGTAGCAATATACTTAAAGGATAAAGACATGCCAGGTGAATTCTAGAGCCACATTACCAAACAATTGTAAGAATATTTACAGTTTAAGAATATGAATATAAAGGTATTAATGTTTTTTTTTTATCAATATGATCAATAAAGGCAATTGCTATAGTTTTTGTCATTTTTTCCTTTGGAAAGAAATTTATGAAACTTTCAATTATTTAAGTTTAATGTATGTTCAAGTAATATCAGAAATAAAAAACACACGTTACTGTACAGATTTTTTGGTATTGCCTCCTCATAATCATACCCATCTTTGAAATTTGGTGAACAAGCAATGTAAAACAATATTTAAAATTGTTTACATCTAGTATTTAATTAAAACTAATACACAGATGCATGAATATAATAATAATTGTCATGGAAATGGTAATTATAAGCTTGAATTTAACTGTTTAGGGTTTTTAAAAACAAATTCATTTCTTCAGGGTGTCAATTGTTTTTCAAATTTTCAACAAAATATATAGCGTTTTTATTATTTTGATATAGTGTATGGATACATTTTCCTTAAACCCTCACAAAATACTCACTGATACTTATTGTAATGACAATCAAAATACAAAATACATGTTACTGCGTAATTAGAGAAAAAAAAGCTCTTAAAGTATGCCATCATTAAATAAACTGCAGTTTGAAAATTAATGCTTTTATACTAAATGAGCATATTTGTATAAATATTAAAATTTCTATTATATTTTATATTCAGGTTTATTTGCTATAAACAATTATTTTATACCAGTATGCATATTTCATATATTGAACATAATATAAGAGACCAATTTCAGGCATATCCGTGATGAGCGTGCCATCCGAAATAGGGTCAGTTGTAGTTTTATAGTATGTAGGGACACTGGCTGATCTTGACAAAGTTGCTACCCTTTGTGCGCGGAACTATTGTGCATGAAAAAACTAGCAATCGTCCTTAATATTGACAAAATCATCAATGAAATATCCTTACATAATATTCTTAAACTGTAAATGTCACAATAGTTTGACAATGTGGCTCTGAAACTCAGCCAGCATTTCTTTATCCTTTCACTATATTATTAATATTAAATAGCTGCAAAGGAAGCAATATCCAACATGTAGATGCATCTTTAGAAATAAAGAAATCTTCTGTTAGTCTCACTAACCAATTTCCATATATGCTACATGCTGTCTTTGCATCCTAGTTTTGATGAAAACATGGGATAAAAAAAGAAACAACAAGCCAAGTGAGTGTTGTAGCGCAAGTTTTATCACATTGCAGAACTGATGCGACACTGCAGTACAGATGCAAGAATGACGAATATTTATAAATGTACAGACAGAAGGACAGACACATCACACAATTATCAAGAGAAGAATGTTACATATAGTACATACATGTAGGATGAAAACAGAGGAAAACCAAATCACTAATAATACAGATAGGATCTTACAAGACTGCTCACTTTATCATTTCTTTCTCGCTCATTCATCGTTGAATTTATAAAACAAGTTGTCAAAAATAAGGTATGCAAGGCTTACACTCGGTTAATATCAGAAATATGTTGTGGATTTAAATACACTCCTGTACCCATAAATTAGGGGATAACTGGATATATTTGTAAAACATAAATATATATGGCCCCCATTGTAGGGTGTCCCATAAATGCATCCGTGAGAAGTCGAGCTAAAGACCCCTTCAGACCAAGGCTAAACTGTCCTTGAAATGTCTGACAGAACCCAATTTTCGATAAACAGCCACTGTGACTTTAACCTTCCAACCCCATCCCCAAAAAATAATACGGGTCTTCTACTTTCCATGATGAATATCCCTGCAAAGTTTGATGTCCCTAGGCTGAGTTATCAGTCTTTAAACCAATTTTCTTTAAATAGCTCTGTGACTTTGACCTCCGACACACACACCCAAAATGAACAGTGATCACCTACCTACCAAGATGAGACACACTGCATAGATTGAGGTCCATAGGCCAGAGAGCTCCCAAATTATCAGAAAACTGTTGGAAAACAACTTTCAATAAAAAGTTTGTTAACCACCTGACCCCAAAAATAACAAATAAATAGTGATCGTTGCCAAAACACAGCTTTAGACCAGCAGAGCTATTTATAACATACAGATGTATAGTAAATAAAACACAAAATTTATATCACTATAAAAACATGTTTCACCATCAGATACAGATATGGATAATGTTGACTGTAGTACACAAGCTGACATTTGGCACGCTTTGCCCTAGAGTAGTGTTAGTGAAGCATGAAATTTTGACACGAAACAAGTCTGAAATTTATGTTGATTGCAAATGTAGTAACTTAAAATTTACACAAAATACACTTTAGATATTTCACATGCATTTAACAAAGGTTCAGGCTAAAAATCTTAATCAATAATAACACATGAACTTATATTTAAATTTGTAGATTATAGCAAAATATACATTTTATACAAGCATGTATATGTTATATTTGCGTGTACCAAAATATATTATATACTTTCAGGTATATACAGTAAAATCCTATTATGGTTATATCCAAAGGAACAGAAAAAAATCTTTTGTACAGCTTAATTTCAACTGAAGAAATAAATCCCATCTATGACGACATGGACTCGCTATGAGAGTGCCTTCTTAAAATGTGCTTTAAACTGTCAACTAATGTTTTAGATCATGGTACGTGGAGTTTTTCTGCTATAGTCATTGTTGCTTTTGTTTGTTGCTAAATAAGGCCAAATTTTACATGAATGTATATTTGTACTTGTCGGCGATACATCGAGAAACATATTGGCATAATGTTCTACTTTATACATGCAGTACATTTAAATCTGTCAAGTATGTTTGATCAAAACATTAGAACCATACTTATCATTTATTTTGGAAGTTACCCTTTGAAAAAATGAGATGATTGTGCTGTAGCGTGACGATTATCTGTGAGGTGCAGCAGTGGCTAGTCCCGAATGTTGACTTACAGATGGCAGATTGCGATAAACAGCTTGGTTTATGTATGAAAATTGCAGCAAAGATCCCAGTCATACATATATACACAGGAAAAAATCAACACATAAAATCTCGATTTAAATGGAGAAAAGATACATAAATACAGATGGGAAAAATTGGAACCTTGGGAAAACATAAACCAAACTGAACTTTTGGCTCTAGCGAAAATGAGATTCTACTGTATTATATATTTGCATATAATATACTCTCAGGATTATATATATGCATGTACATATAATATACTCTCAGGATTATATTATACATATATGTATGTACATATAATCTACTCTCAGGATTATATATATGCATGTACATATAATATACTCTCAGGATTATATATATGCATGTACATATAATATACTCTCAGGATTATATTATACATATATGTATGTACATATAATATACTCTCAGGATTATATATGCATGTACATATAATATACTCTCAGGATTATATTATACATATATGTATGTACATATAATATACTCTCAGGATTATATATATGCATGTACATATATTATACTCTCAGGATTATATATATGCATGTACATATAATATACTCTCAGGATTATATATATGCATGTACATATCGTATACTCAAATGCACACAAGCTGTAGTACACAAGATCTTCAAACTTTACCCTAGAGTAAAGTTAAGTGAAAAATGAATTTTTGATTGAAATAAGTCTGAACTATTGTATGCACAAACCAACTCATTTATATAACAGTAGGCTATAACTATGTATGTTTAATTGCTGAATGAAGAAATTTGTATTTTGTATTTGTATATAACATACTGGTATAAACTCTCATGTAAATATTAACTACTCTCATGTTTGTATTATATACTCACATGTGCATATTTTATTATATTCTAATTTACAAAACATATATTCATGAACTTCCATGTTAACATCATATTATCTGATGTACATTTCATATATACATGTACATGCATGTAAATATCATACGCTTTCAAGTATATATATACACAAAAATTCAATGTTGACAAATATATTTCAAAAGGTTGTTTTACTACCAGGTATGTACTTTTTCTATCTTCCAAGCATAATAAAGTAATGTAGAGTTTTGACAAAATCATTGGTCTGAGATGTGTTTTCATATTGAGCAACATATCTCTCTATAAAGATTGATTGATTGAATATTAAGCGTCATTTTTATGCCATCAAGGGCTAACAGATGATCAGTAATCCTAACCACTGTTTCCTGGGATCCTGAAAGGTTAACCAGTAAGCAAGCACACCCCATATCAGCAAGTAACTGACAACTTTCCCACTTGAATCAGTGGTAAGAGAAGAACAATAATGAGACACAATATTGTATATCAATCATCACGGAGACTTTTGCCGGGCGGGGATTTAAACTTGAGACCCCTGAATAGATAGTCACACATAGAACTGACTGAGCTAATCAGGCCCAGCTCTCTATAAAGACAATTGTTTGGTGCAGCATGTCAAAACATAAACATGACCTTCAACAAAGATCAGAGTACTTCCGGGTGACCTGATATGATCCTTGTGCAGTGAATTCTTTCAGTAACTCAGTATGAGCAGCTACCAGGTTTTACATAAACAATAAGGAAAAAGGGCAAGGTTACATTAAACCATCAAAACAGTATCCCTATTTTTTTTTTTTAATAAAAACACATACCTCCTGTAAAGTATGACAACAGGTGTTTAGCAAGAGTAGAAATACAATATAGCAGTAATACAAAAAGCTGAATTTTATGTTAGTTTTAATGAACAAAGGAATAAAAAAATACTAATAAAATAAGAATTTGTTCCTTATCTTTTTGTCATAAAAGAAGTTTTGGCAAGAATATCATCTGGTGGTATTGAAAGGAAAATATATAATTGCATCAAAACAAGAATTAAAAAAGGTGCAGTTTTAATTAAATAAATAACATGGAAAAAAAACTAAACAAACAACAAGTAATAAAAAGTTTAAAAGATATTCTAAATTTAAAATGTTAAATCTTGCAAATGTTTATAATGCAATAAAATATTTTTTTAAATTTTAACTAAAAGTTTCAGATTTTTTCAAATAAAGAATTGAAAGCAATAGCGTTTAATAAATCTACTATAATTTTCTTCAACTAAACGATTCAGAAAACTTGAAGGAAAAATCTATATCAATATCTACTTCAACTCAAAATATATTATAAATTTTTATTTAATATATGATCATTAACCTTGCATATGTACAAATCTTCAATATTGTAATAATCTATGGCATACAACCCGATTCCCATATTATAGAGTACAATCCTATGGTATATAATTTAATAAAAAATAAATATTAGAAAATATTCAAAGAAATTCTTTGGTTTTAAAACATTTCATATATCAAGTCCTCCAAGACAACTCGATCAATCAGTCCATTAAAAAGGTTCAAGTAAAAATTTCAAGCTCAAAATAATTTTTTTTTCAATTACTGTAAAACATTTTAAATTTCAATTTGCTTCAATTTGTCCAATTTTATTTATTTGTGAATATTTTACACTTATGACAATTCAGAGATATTCAGACTTTTCTCCATTGTCAATAAGTGCATAAAGAAGATTAAACAATAAGTTTGTATTGTAAGGTATGCAGCCTCAATTTCAAACCGCAGCGGTGGTCTAAGGGTAGAGCATCTGCTTGCATGCAGAAGGTTTTGGTTCATTCCACGACCAGGTCATACCAAAGACTTAAAAATAATGGTACTAAAAGTTTCGTTGCTTGGCACTCAGCATTTAAAAGATAGTTCTAGGTCTGGTCGACCTGTAGTCAGTATAATGTGACTGGGTGGGGTATCATACCATGTGTCTGTGGCATATACTCCAGTCAGGCAGTGCTTAGAATACTATCTGAATTGGACATCTTCATGATATAACTGAAAAATTGTTGAAAGCGACGCTTAACATCATACAACAACAACTCATGTTCAATAATTCTCCAGTAAATCACAATGAAGCTCCTAGATATAGTGGTACTTAGCTTCAAGCACTGAAGAGAAACTAATTTGTAAGCAACTAGTAACTTTTTACATGGAACCAAGTCAAGTAGTTTGACTTTTCACTGAGCACCAAGTGAGGAAACAATTAGTACCTTCTTGCTAACCAATGAGCGAGGTAGCTACCAATAACCATTTTGCTATGCACCAGCAAGGAAGCTACTAGTAACCTTTTTACTGAGCACCCAAGGAGTAAGCCATCAGTAACCTTTTGGCTATTTACATAGCATTGAAGCTAATTATAACCTTCTTACAGAGCAGTGAGCAGAACCTACAAGCAGCTTTTTTGCTGAGTATTCACTGGAGCTACTAGAGATGAAGGTGATTGTTATGTTAACAAACTGAGACCAGGGGACCATGTATATTTGTACAATCTATAACACTTGTGCTCCATAATCACCTAACAGTTTACCCAGACCGTATTTATATAGTGAAAAAAAATCTCCTCATTTGAATTCCATCTTACTCATTTAAAAAACTGAGCTCACTCATTGCATGGTGAACTCGTTCACATGTAGGGGCATGGTCATTTGTTTTACCTAATATCATGACATAGGCTTGATGGAGGTTTAAAGGCTTGCATTGAATGATAAATGAATGATGTATTAAGTATAATTAATGGTATCACATAACATCCTCTCCATATTTCAATAGAGAATGAATTTCCATGACCAATTAATCACAAATTAGCTAAATCCACGCTATGATGAACTATAAATATTTACATTATTAATGTGTCTCCTCCATGTTAGGTCAGTATCTTTAAAATATTTCTCAAATACACAACATAAAAATGAAATGTAAGAAAAAAAAGTATATTTAAAAAATGTAAACATGCAAAATTTCACTCCATCCTTCTCCAAAGTAACAAGTAAAACCCACATGCACATGTTTCAAGGTGTTTTTACGGTCCTACACTGTCACATAATAATACACAAAACACAAACTGTACCATACAGATAGCCATAAATATTATGATAAACAAATTTATAAACTATGAAGGAAGATAACATACACTGATGTTCTATTTATACTTTGTACATAAATGCCCAGTTTAAACACAGATCTATACTAACAGTAGGACAGAACTCCCCTCCCTCATTCCACAGTTTGTAGATAAGACACACAAAGTAAACATATTATACGCGGTCCACTTTTATATGAAATTTAAGTTGAAACATATTTATTTATTTCACTTCGATTGTGAAAAAAATTATTACAGCTTATACAAATCATGCTTAAAGTCTACCTGGGTAGAGCCAGTACTAAGCATAGACGCGGAAAAAGTGTCTCACTCAAAGACATCACACATAGCGGTGGTGGAAGATTGAAATTTAACACTGCTCTCTGCAAGAGAAAGCATCAATTTTTTTCCAACTTATTCATCTTAGATGGCTGCATCATAACATGTACTGGGTATATAACGCTGAAGACAAAGTGAAAGGAGCTTTAACTGTGTAAATCACAGTAGATGATATATAAAAGACAAGTCAATAACAACGGAGGCATTAGTTAGTTATCTTGTTTTATATTTTCAATCTTACATTAAAATTATGCCAAACTTCTCAAACATGCTCCGACACACATGTATAATACACTACTAGGTACATTAGCTGGATACCTTGAAGCATTTTAATAACACAAAAAAATAATATAATGAATGACACATGCCCAGAGATGGCATGACGTAACAATAGTACCATGAGTCATGAATATCAATGCCTCCATTGTCAAGACCTGCATCATTTTTATGACAAAGTTAAATTTAATTACAAGAGCAGATCCTGTAACAAAATTTTTGTTGAAAATTTGCATGCAAGATGGTTGTTTAATAAAAGCAATTAAAATAAACAAATATCGCTTTACCATTATTGATAATGGCAAACCTCTTTTTTTATAGCACTGTGACAAAATGTATTTACTGACTTAGTTGTTTTACTGATAACCATGTATATAAACATACAGCTGTTTACAATAGTTACAAAACTGTCTACCATGGTTATAAAAATGCAGTTAATTACCCTGGTTACATAGAGGTTTTCCATGGCTACAATCATGCAACTGTTTACTGTAGTTATATAACTGTTTACCATGGTTACAAAAATGCAGCTGTTCACAGTAGTTACAAACAGGCAGCTGTTTACCTTAGTTGTTTAGATGTTTACAATGGTTACAAAACATGCAGCTGTTTACTAGTTATATAACTGTTTACCATGGTTACAAAGGTTTACCATTGATACAAACATTCAGCTGTTTACCAAAGTTAAATAACTGTTTACCATGGTTACATTGAAGTTTACCATGGATACACACATGCAGCACTTTACCATAGTTACACAGAAGTTTACCATGGTTACAAAATGCAGCTCTTTACCATAGTAACATAGAAGTTAACCATGGATACAAACATGCAGCTGTTTACCACAGTTAAATAACTGTTTACTATGGTTACATAGAAGTTTACCATTGATACAAACATGCAGCTGTTTACCATAGTTTTATAGAAGTTTACCATGGTTACAAACATGCAGCTGTTTACCATAGTTACTTAAGTTTTCCATTTTGCAATATTCATAACCTAGGTAATATAATAATTGTTTTCCAAAAAAATATTTGACAAGTGGTGAAATTTCTATCTTAAATATAGTTTTTTTATGTAAATATCACAAAATGTACACATCACTTGTGTTGGCTGGTGCAATGAAGACATGATATTTCTGTTTACTCTGTGTACTCCAATGGTGTGGTCAATCATAAATGTCTATATAGGGTTTTGTTATTTTAAAACCACCAGAGTAAGTTGCGATACTGTCCACAAAATACTGTCTACACATCATCAGTAGAGGAGTATGCGTTTCTCCACAGGTTTTCTACAGATGGGGCACTCTGCCATTCTGTCACCACACATCTGGCATGTCCCATGGCCGCACAGGAATATCATGTTCTTCAGACGGTCCATACACACCGGACAGCAGGTCTGGAACAGAAATATCAATCATGATAATGCACATCTATTCATCTCTAGAAAACCTATACAAGATTTTGCAAATCAATTCAACTCTAGAAAACCCATACAAGATTTTGCTAGAAATCTCATACATTACAGATAGGTAAGATCAGAGGTGCATACTTTATAACCACAAATACCAAAGAAAAATCAGAGGTGCATACTTTATAACTACAAATACCCAGGTAAGATCAGAGGTGCATACTTTATGACTACAAATACCCAGGTATGATCAGAGGTGCATACTTTATAACCACTTATACCCAGAAAAAATCAGAGGTGCACACTTTATAACTACAAATACCCAGGTAAGATCAGAGGTGCATACTTTATAACTACAAATACCCGGTAAGATCAGAGGTGCATACTTTATAACTACAAATACCCGGTAAGATCAGAGGTGCATACTTTATAACTACAAATACCCAGGAAAAATCAGAAGTGCATACTTTATAACTACAAATACCCAGGTAAGATCAGAGGTGCATACTTTATAACTACTAATACCTGACATAACAGGTAAGATCCATGTATAATACCAGAAGTGTGAGACATACCTGATCCTTGATGTCCTGTAGTTGTTGCTGTAGCTTTTGTATGTCCTTACCCACATCCTTGGCTCCATTGTTCATGATTCCAGCAGGCTGGGGAGCAGGGGGAGCTGCAAACAAAACTGTACTTTACTCTTGGTCAAAAAACAACAATACTGTATTTATTGTAATTGGGTAACATAACAAGAATTTAATATGGTTTCAGTGATGGGAGAACGTACAAATATTGTAAAACATGATATAAATGTGTTTATGAAGTTGAGTTACTATAACATTTATGAGTAGTTTGTTCTGAAACAGAAAAAGCTGATCGACGACAACAATGCTGCTGATGCCAGGGTCATGACAAAAGCTCTTCTTCATTTTTTAAAAAGATGAAAGAGTATTAAATTTTACCCTAGATGAGAGGAGGTGACTTAAGAGATGTGTTAAAAAAATACATGGACTTTTGTAATATTTTCAACATTTAATATAGCCCAAAAATAAAAATTACATTGACATAAAAAGTAATATTTCCTCTATGCAATTGCCTGATTTCATACTTGTATTGTATACCATTACGTAGCAACAATAGAAAATAGACCACCCTAAAGACTCCCTGGAGCAGTCCGATGACATCAACGACGTTAAGTATTTGCACAATGTTTAACCAGTCAAATCTTCATGAACTTCAGTGTCAAACTGATTGCATCATTGAACAGTTCAAGAAAAAGTGATGCAGAGATATGTATGATAAATAGGTGAAACAATGTATGAAAAGCACCGGTAGATACTTTGACAAGCTGTAATTTGGCCGGTTAAACGTCATGCAAAAATTTTACATCATTGATGTCATCAGACCGCTCCGGGTAGCCATTACATGCATATTATCCAGTGCTGTTGCTACATAACCATATTCAATATAGTTACATTTTTTACAGGGTGACATAATAACAACAGGAAGACATAATAACAATAGGGAAATATAATAACAACAGGGAGACATAATAACAACACGGAGATATAATAACAAAAAGGAGACAAAATAACAACAGGAAGACGTAATAATAACAACAGGGAGACATAATAACAACAGGGAGACATACTGACAACAGAGATACATTATAACAAGGAGACATAATATCAACAGGGAGACATAATAACAACAGGGAGACATAATACCAACAGGGAGACATAATAACAACAGGGAGACATAATATCAACAGGGAGACATAATAACAACAGGGAGACATAATAACAACAGGGAGACATAATATCAACAGGGAGACATAATAACAACAGGGAGACATAATATCAACAGGGAGACATAATAACAACAGGGAGACATAATACCAACAGGGAGACATAATAACAACAGGGAGACATAATATCAACAGGGAGACATAAAAACAACAGGGATACATAATAACAACAGGGAGACATAATAACAACAGGGAGACATTATGACATGGATACAAAATAATAACAGGAAGACATAATAACAACAGGGAGACATGATAACAACAGGGATACATTATAACAACAGGAAGATATAACAACAGCAGGGAAACATAATAACAACAATGAGCCAAGAATGAGTCAAAGTCTCAAGAATGAGTCAAAGTGTAGGCAGACATTTTATGGCTACCACACTGCTTGTTAGACTAATGTTATGATAGTCGCTGGTATTTAATACATGGATTCCTAGGAAGCACACAGGAAAAGAAAATAGCAGACTCATTTTTATAGAGTCTGTTTGTGAAAATAAAGTTATCGAACAGAAACATAAGTGTGACAACCGACAATAATAGACAAAGCATCCCAAGAACAGAATGATCTTGTGTTGATTTTTTAGTTGGCTTATACATACTGTATTTATGAGATTTTACACTTTAGAAAGTTTAATGATCTTACGATTTCCTCCGCAGCACACTATAAATGGTACAAGTTTATCTATGTTGGCTCTGCACTGCACACATTTCTTCATCAGATTGGCACACCCTGTCAAATATAATCATTAAGTGTTTCATATCACATCACGTACGAGTTCAATAACAACTGTCTTAAATATTCATTCCTCTATCAATGATTTCTGTTACATGATCTGTTCATTTAAAATGTTCATCTGAGCTCATGGAAGAGTAAGCACTGCTGTTATAAGATGATTCCCTAATGAACATGTAAGAGAAAATATAAATACAAGATGGTGGGAAGATGGTGAATAAAACATATTTCCTTTGAGGAGACAAGAGTATGTTTCTTTTGAATCCCTCTATGAGCAGTTTTAAACAGAGCTTTACAAATGTTTATTAAAATGAGAAAAAGTCACCACCTGATTACCAATAAACATTTAGCACAAATTAGGTAAAGATTGGAATAAAGTTACTAAAGTTGGTGAGAGAACATCAAAATTTCAGCAAATTTCAAACCATTCTGGACCAACTAAGGCAATTGGGCTGGTTATCAAACTTGACCAGACAATTTACTAATATACAGTTTGTCTTTGTTTCGTCAAGACTTGAATTAAATTGCTCTAGCTAGAAAGGGGATATTGCCGACTTCACAGATGTTTACAACTGAAGGACCATAACTCCAGTGTTACTGAGGCTAAACAGATGAGTATTAAACATGACCATGACATTCTGCCAATAAAATGTTTGACCAAGTTTGGTAAAAATTGGATTGAAATTAGAGTGAAGGACATCAATATTACTGTAAATTCTTAACTCCAGAGTATCTGGGGCTATAAGGTTAGTTATCAAACTTGGTCGAGGTATTTCGTCAATATAATTATATATTGTGATCAAGTTCAGTAAACATTTTATAAAAATTACTCAAGTAAGAGAGTGGATAAGTTTCTTAACAATTAAAAGGCCACAAGTTCAGAGTTCCTGGAGTTATTAGGCCGGTAATCGAGTTTAACCAAGATATTCATTTTGACTGGAAAGCAATCGGATTAGGGACATAATAAACATCATATTAACTGTGACCAGCCATTCATATAATTAGAACAACGAAGTAGAATTACATACCATCACAAGCACACATATGTCCACATGGTTTAAATAATACAGATGCCTTCTTGTCTGAACATACAACACACTCCTCAATCTGTAATATAACAGGAGAACAAACACGCATGTATTAAACAATCCAGAAATACATCAGTGTATTAAACAATCCAGAAATACATCAGTGTATTAAACAATCCAGAAATACATCAGTGTATTAAACAATCCTTTGTAAAATATGAGAGAGATGCAGAGGGGTCAATCTAGCTTGTAATAAGTAATTCTACTCTGATACATGTATCAAGATCTTCCTCCGCAAATAAAACTAGAAGCCTTACATAACTTGTAATATGTTGAAAATGATGTTTAACCCTGCACATGTGGTCTTTCTTTCATACAAGTCATCAAATGTAATCTGTAATGCATTGATAATGTTGCTTAATCTAAATATTATACATGAAATAATTACAAAGAAACCCTAATTATTTGTTTAAGAAAGATTTTCTATATAAAGCCTCATGAATTATTAGGTTATCACATCACCTTAGTACCAGTCTACCACGATGACCCCCCCCCCCCCCCCCCCCACAATATATGGAAAACACAATAGAAATTATAGGGTAGTCATTTCCTGCAAGATTAGTAAAGTAAGATGATTAATTGATTGATTGATTATTTAGCATCATTTTTATGCCACATGGCGCTATAAGAAGATCAGTTAACCTTATCACTGTTTCCTGGAATTAACCATTACTCCAGCACATCCAATCTCCTCACACTTGAATCAGCGGTGAGAGACAAATGATAATGAGACACAATGTTGTATATCAATCATCACAGAGACTATTGCCAGGCAGGGATTCAAACTCACAACCCCGGATTGATAGTCGGACGCATAACCAACTGAGCTAATCAGGCTCGGCTTAAAATAAGACAAACCTTTGTTCTTGACTGTACATGCTCCTTACATAACAGACACTTCTTCACACGTGGAGAGCACAGGGAGCACGTGGCAATATGGCCACAAGGGCCAAACATCGTATCCCGCTTCAGGTCGGAACACACCATGCACTCCTCTAGAGCCTCCTGGTCATTGCGGATAATAGCAACATTAGATGCTCCACCAGGACTGCAAATAAAGTGTAAAACAGTTTCTTTTATTTTCATTTGATATGAAAATGTACAAAAACAGACTGTAGCAGAAGAATATTTCTCATGACATTTTTTAAAGGTACATAACAAGAGCACTGCAAGTGGAATTGACCTGATGTGAGAATGACTATAGCTCCACTCACTGGCCACATGGAATTGTTTGTCTAAGTAAATACAATGTAGTGTTTACTTGGACATTGTCAGCTTGTCTAAAGAAAATACTGAAGTAGCAACCAATTTTGACTGTTCATTGGATTATCGACTTGTTTGATTGACAGCCCGCACCAGGTCAATTGCGAAGTAATCCCTTGTGTTTTTTTTAATCGCTCTTTAGTCAGTTTCCGTAGTAAAACCATTATGTTTTGTGGGTTTTTTTGTGTGTTTTTTTAAGGCTGCCAGGTCAAGTCCTGATCAAACCTACAAGCTCTTGCGTGAACAGCTAACACCCTATCTAATCCACTGCCTCGCTTAACAATGGGAAATATCTCTGGCCAAACCCAGTAGTCAAACCAGTGCATGAATATAAATATAAAAATAATCTACAGTGTCTAAACATGTTCAATGCTACCTAGGGTAGTACCATATACATGTATATGCAAAGAGAAGTTAAGTCATGGCATAGACAGAACATGATCCTGTTGAGGCAGAACCGAAAATCATCTGAGTGTATTTGATGCATCTGCCATTGTGTAGATCTGGCAATGTATTCACCAACCATTCTTGAGAATATTCTTAGATTTGAGGTTGAAAATCCATATTTCAACCTTAAATATCTAGTTCACCATAACATATAGAATAATTATAAGAGTTTATTTGACTATATATTATGTGTCCCTGCAAGCTTGCAAATTTTGACCTAATAAATTGTCTCTAAATGTGTTTTTTTTAAATATGGTTGGTGAATACCCACTGGACTCAATTCACCATTTCTTCGATTCTGAAAATCTGACTCACTTAAAAAACTGCATAACTCAAATACTGCATTTCCTCGGATAAACATTCCCGGGGGCAATGCATTTTTGCAAAAGGGAATGGGCGTTTGTAAGGGCCTGAAAAATTAGTTTAAGTAAGTTATCATACATATTGCTTAACCCGTTTAGTTTGCATGAAATGTGTGTGAAATGCCATAGAATGTGGAAAATGTTATAACATAAAAATGCCAGTAATATATCATAATTGAAACGTTGATGTGATTTATTTGTATTTCAGACCAACTTCCAGAGTATCAAGTCATTTTATTTTTCCATTAACAATATGATAGTATTGTGTTGGCAATTACGGCGTGGCAGCAACATCAATCAAGCATTCAGATTACTACATACACTCGGGTCCCGTTATAACGCGGATCTTGGGGTCCACAAAACGAAACCGCGTTATAAGCGGACCGCGTTATAAGCGGACCGCGTTATAGCGATAATTACCTCGAAAAAAATCGATGTCGGTTTTTCACACCTATCGTGCTGTCCTACTGTGAATGGTATTGTTTGCATTGTAATATGATACAACGCGTATTTAGTTACAACAGATACACATAGATATGTATGAAATAAATACAAAAAAAAGAAAGAAAGAAAAACGTTTTCATGTTTTGATTATACTAAAATTGGCAGCCATTTCCGTTTAACCCGGAAGGAGAAAAAACGGTGTCTATATAAAAAATCGCGCTTCAATTTAAATTCAACGCTGTTAGTATAAAAATATTAAAAATATAAATCTTAAGTATTAACAACAATTAAATAATAAAAATAAGTTTGTGTTTACGATCCGATAAGATACCCGCGATATATTAATACCTGTCAACCGCTTCGTTGCTTGATCACGTGATCACTCGATAATAACAAAGTTTGCATATGGCTTCCGTGTTTGGCGCGTGTCAGCATTTATTGAAGCACTCGGGATTATTACAAACTGTTAATTGTCAATGCTGGCATGAATCAATCCCTTAAACAATCCTTTAAACCACCATGAGGTAATGGTTATAACAGTTTTTTATAATCAAGGCTAATTGGTGAGTAGAAGATGAGCGATTATCAAATCAAAACATGGCGACGATCTATTGTTTGGTTGTCATTTGGTCATTCGCGCATATTTTCAAGTTTTGTATCACGACCTTCCCCCCCCCCCCCCCCCCCCGCCGAAAAATTGGGAGCCAAGCAAAAACCGCGTTATAACGGAATTCGCGTTATATCGGACCGCGTTATAACGGGACCGCAGTGTACTTGCAGAAACATACAATTTTAACAATTATTTAAAGAAAAATTTTAAAATCATTTCTTTCCCATGATATAAAGTTTACTGGACAAGCTAAATTGTTAGGTTATGAATTTGAGTCCAATCCTTAAGCTCAAAGGTTAGTTTTTGAAAGTATCAGACCTACAAATCAACTGTCATATAGTCACGACTACCTTATTTTCAGCTTAAACATACCTGAGTCTCTCTTTATGACATTTAGCTAGGGCTTTACACAGATTCGGATCAGGACAAAGGTCAAGTGGGGTTTGACCCTTCTTGTTTTTGATGTTCAGATCAGCTCCATTGGCAGCCAGGAAACAAGCAATAGACGCGCTGGACTTCTTGTCTGCACCAGGTGTTCCAAGTCCCATCAGTAGCTGGAAAAAATACAGAAGAGAGAACTGAACTGTTGCTTTTCCTCCTGGTAAAACCTAAATACTGTCAAACCTGTGTACGTGGTTACTTCTATTGAGCAGCCATTTGTCTTAAGCAGCAAAATTTGCCATTTCCGGCAGAGCAAATTAACCTGTATTAAGAAACAACCTGTTTTAAAAAGGTCACCTCTTTTCCTTCCTTTGACCGGCTGCTTAAGACAGGTTTGACTGTATATGAGAAGAGCCTGTGAAAGAAATTGAGTTTTTGTATCATGATGAATCAAAACATGTTTTGTTCATATAGTGCTCTCACAGAGAACGCGGAATGAAGCCTGAGATACCAGCTGGTGTAGGTCAATTACAGGCTCTTTAAAAAGATTTAAGAGCATATTTTCATTTTCAACTGGCTTTCAATTAATGAGACCAGACACTAACTATTAGAAACTCTGCAGGCTCCAGACTTATTAAATATAATACATTGTATATATATTGTAGCTAGGACGCTCGCCGTAGTCTGGTCTGTACATTTATGTCTTGGTTATTCACAAATAATTATCTCCATATACAATGAAAGGAAAAAGAAAGTATACATTTTGGTTTTTAAAATTATTTCATTATTGGCTAAGTTTATTAATGTGATGGAAAATGAACTGATTTTTTCTTATTGTTTTGCTTTGAAATGAAGTAAATGTTTGTTTTTTGATTCAACAATATGATGAAATATAAATATACCAAATTTATATGCAATACATTTATTGTTCCTTGACCTGTTGACGTTAATAGGTATGTATACTTTCTTTTTCCTTTCACTATATACATCATGCATTGTGAATGAGCATCTGAAAAGATCCCAAAAATCGTAAATTCTGTTGTGAATTTAATTATCTCCCTTTATGAAATTAAATATATATTAATTCACTGTATCCATATGATCCAACGGGTTTATAAATCTGTCCTTTATATAGCATGTGAGTTGTCATGAATCCTTAACTGGATCCTACTCATACAAAGCTATCAGTTCATGTATGTAAATTTGTCCACCCTGTCCAGATGTGTTGCATGTAATTCCATAGTATATAAGTCATGGTCAACACCAAATTCATTGGTTTGGCAGAGGCCTTGATATTGTATCTATGGTTTGCATTGTAGCTAGGCGCACTCGCGGTAGTCTGTACATTTATGTCTTGGTTATTCACAAATAATTAGATTGATATATATATATAATTATATATATATATATATGATTTATAGATATACCATTTTCAACCATTTTCTTACTACATTTAGGAAAAAACCTCATATCTCACCTTTCCTACATCTTGCATGTCTTGTAGCTGGCGTAGCTGTGACAGGGTGTGATGCCGTAATGCCTCGTGTAGCGGGGTATCACCATCCTTGTCTGGTATATTTAAATTGCAACCTTCCCGTACTAACAACTGTCGATATAACAAAATATTATCTTAACGTTGGCCCAAACTAATTTATTATTACAGAATGAAATTGTTCTTAAAAAACAAATATGTGCAGTATAAACAAATAATCTTGATACCTGCAGGAGTTCGGCTTCTCTAAAGGCCATTTAAGCACAGGGGCACCCCAGCACTTGGGAGTGGGGGTGTTGCTCATGTTTAACCAGACTTTGATTAATGGCCAACTTTAGTGTGGTAAGTGTTGTGGGTGTTTATTAGATGTGGATTGTTTATTCAGGAACATAAGGTATCCCTTTAATTGTATTAATGTGTAATGTGAACTTACCCTAACAAGTTGTGTGTGCTGTCGCTCCACGGCCAAGTGTAAGGCAGTCTGTAGATTCACGTTTTGGATGTCCATGTTTGCCTTACGCTGAAATGTTAAACATACCATATCATTAATTGGATACTGTAATAATTCTGTCTTTAACTCATATGCACAGTACAACTGGTAAAAGCCTATACATGTAGTACAAAAGGGAAGATAATTTTGTCATTATTCCAGATAGAGTTATGGTTCTTTTACTTTGCACTTCCACACATAAACCTCTATCCCTGCTCCATGTGTCATTGGATAACATATGTACTTTTGGAGTTCCAGAAATGCATTTAGACACATGTATAGACGCACATGCAAGGAAGAAAATTACAGACAAACTAACAAAGTGACAGCTTTATGCTTGTCATATGGGTAGAAGTGTATATACATGATAAAAATTAATTTGATATATTACTGCACATGTGCCAGAGCTATTTTATATGATTAAACAGAGGCCAATATGCAGCTACTTCCCAATTGAAAGATCATGTGTGCTTTTTCCCCAATGGAGGCAAAAAAAATCCCAAAATAAAAAAAATAATAAAAATTGAGAATCTTTCTTACATTTAAGTTATAAAAAGTTTGTTGGATATGAAGAATTTCTATAATATCTGATAATTATTGGTAAGAACGTAATCTTTACAATGTTGTTCTTTATTGCTACAGCCTTAAAAAAAATCCTTATTACCCTTCGATTGAGCGTTTTTTCCCCAATCTTGAAGACTTGGGCCTCTGCCCAATATCCAGGCAAAAAGATCTGTGTGTTGTGCCAATCTAACAATATGCTTTAATGATTTGTAAAAGATTTGTATAGCATTCTTCATTATCAATGTAAATACAACAGGACGGATAACTTACATCACCAGAGCCGTGCACCAGCAGTTCTGCCACTTCCACATGATTATTGAGGGCAGCCAGATGCAGTGCAGTATACCCATCATCCTTTTTCTCGTCGATCACCCATTGTCGCGGTACCTTCGATAACAGGATACGCATGGCACTGAAAATATAGGTGAAATTATGGTTAAAAAAGGTACAAATTTCCCAGCACCCACTGACACAGCACCTTGACCAACAATATAAAATATACAAATAATGATTTGTGCATAGGGTTATATCAATCAGTGTTCCTTCAGTCTGAAAAAGATGATAATATATAATGGCACTGGAATTCTAAGTTATCTTTGCTTAAAATATATATACATTTCTGCAGCACAATAGATATGGCATTGAAAATTTAATTATGGCACTGAAAAATTAAAAATGGCACCGAAAAATAAACAATATCAGTTAAAATTAAATAATGACACTGAAAGAGGTGTCCAAAGGTGTCTATATTAGAGGCGTCCAAAGGCGTCTATATTAGAGGTGTCCAAAGGCGTCTATATTAGAGGGGTCCAAAGGAGTCTATATTAGAGGAGTCCAAAAGGCGACTATATTAGAGGTTTCCAAAGGCGTCTATATTAGAGGTGTCCTAAGGCGTCTATATTAGAGGGGTCCAAAGGAGTCTATATTAGAGGCGTCCAAAGGCGTCTATATTAGAGGTTTCCAAAGGCGTCTATATTAGAGGGGTCCAAAGGCGTCTATATTAGAGGGGTCCAAAGGAGTCTATATTAGAGGAGTCCAAAAGGCGTCTATATTAGAGGTTTCCAAAGGCGTCTATATTAGAGGTGTCCTAAGGCGTCTATATTAGAGGGGTCCAAAGGAGTCTATATTAGAGGCGTCCAAAGGCGTCTATATTAGAGGTGTCCAAAGGCGTCTATATTAGAGGGGTCCAAAGGAGTCTATATTAGAGGCGTCCAAAGGCGTCTATATTAGAGGTTTCCAAAGGCGTCTATATTAGAGGCGCCCAAAGGCGTCTATATTAGAGGCATCCAAAGGCGTCTATATTAGAGGCGTCCAAAGGAGTCTATATTAGAGGCATCCAAAGGCGTCTATATTAGAGGCGTCCAAAGGCAACTATATGAAGTAAAGGGTTAAAGGTAGTATATCAAGAAAAATCCCTATAAATGCAAAAAAGATAAAATTACTTTTAAATTTTATACAATACATCTCATTATCATTGATAAAGGAAATCTGAATTATTTGGTATCCCAGATCCTCCAAAATGTAATAAAAATGAGATATTTATATTGGAGTGAAGAAACTGAAACAAAATCCCAATTCTAAAAATAGTGTGTGACGATCTTCACCTTGTCAGATGGAACAGATTCCATTTGTAACCAACATCACGGATCAAATTGAAATCAAAATGAAATCACTTGATTCATTTGATACATCACAAAATACATTGGGATTATTGTAAATCAATGCTGCAATGGTATCATTTTATATCTTTAAAGACAAAAATAGCATTTCCAAACACAACCAAATACTATTTTCTTTATTGGTGTTTTGAAAATAGTAAATATTTACACAGTTATCTGTCTAGAGCAGCCATGTTTAACACGATTATACACTGTGTTACTGCATGTTGATGCAGATATGACGAACATGTTCAGCTAGGTAAGGAATCAGTATTTACACAATCATACACGTATCTGTCTGTTGCTGAGATTCAACAAGAGCTGTCAGAAGACAACAAAGCTCGCCCCTGGGTGTCTAAGTCCAAAAAGGGCCATAACTGTGCCAAAATGCAATCCAGAGTTATGTTCATTGTCTCTGTGTGTTCCATTGATGATGGTGAACACACATGCGAAGTTTCATTCACATCCAATGAGTGGTTGCATAGATATTTTAAACTTAAGCATAAAAGTTTAACCTGGGTGTCTACAGACGATGATGACACTGTTGCCACTGGGGTTATGGCAATAGCTCTCCTTGGACTTCGTACCGGCATGCTAAAAAGGAACCTCAAACAGAAATGAAATGAAAATTCCTATCAAATTTGTCAGAAACAGAGACCTTTAACAGAGGTGAAAATATTGCTGAAATTCAAATACAAAAGAGGTATCAAACTGATTTGGTGCAGAGATTCAAACAGCAACCTCAAATCAAGAATAACTGATAATTCTCAAGTTGTCAACTGCAGAGATTTATACAAAAAATAAGGACAAAAAACAAGGACAAAAAGTTTTTTAATCTGTAGAACAGCAGCATATATGAGTGATTACAATGTCATGCAGTTTTATCAAACTAACATTGTTGTTGTTACTGCATGGTGTTTAGCATTGCTTTCAACAATTTTTCAGTCATATCATGACGGTGCCTATTTCAGACAGTATTCTAAGCACTGGCACACTGGAGTATCATGCCGCATATATATGATATAATATCCCACCCAGTCACATTATACTGACACTGGGCCGACCAGACCTAAAACTATCCTCTAAATGCTGAGCACCAAGAGAGGAAGGCTCTAGTACCATTTTTCAAGTCTTTGGTATGACCCAACCGGGGATCAAACAAACAACATTGTGCATGTGAGATGGTCATCAAATTGAAACTTTATTTAACAAATCTATAACATGTCTCAACTGCCCAGAGAGGAAAGGTAGGGCTGTCAATAATTCTGGGGTTAGAGAAGTTAATCAACATGACTGCTGTGATGGTATCCTGGTCACAGACACTGATTTATCTAAATTGAATTACCTCCCTTGAGTTCTCGAAACAGCTCATTTGGGGAGGAAAAGAGAAAGAACAAATTATATAAAAAACTGCAAGATCAATACAGTATTAGGCTTAACAAGCTGTGTTGCAGACAATGTCACCGTTAAGCATTAGTAGACTAATTGTCTATTACACACTGACAATCAAAATCTTCAAAAGTGCATGTGGGCTATCTGACAAACTATCTCAAGACATTTCTGAAGCCATTAAGCTTAATTCCTTGAGGAGTGCACTGCATAGACAAACTTGGTACACTAAGTAAATGCATAAGCAAGCAATAATTCTGAGATTCCAAGGTGACACACATTCAGTATGTGTCTAAAATTCCATCAGCAGTGATGTTGAGAACAATTGCAGTCCATTAGAGGAGAAATTAGAAAATCACATTTAGTAACCAGGGATATTGCTTTGAAAAATACTGGTAAATTTACTCGATACATAAATAAACTGATCCTTGATGGAATTCTGGATTGATATCTACAAACTCTCTGAGAATTTATAATCATAAGTAATGCTGGAATGCATCAACCTGCAAAAAAAACCTCACATCAACAATAAAATAAAGCAGCACATCATGTATATATATATATATATACCAGCAGTACCTCACCATACATAAACCAACAACACCTCACCATACATAAACCAGTAACACCTCACCATACATAAACCAGCAACACCTCACCATACATAAACCAGCAACACCTCACCATACACAAACCAGCAGCACCTCAGCCATGCATAAACCAGTAGCAACACATCACCATACACAAACCAGCAATACCTCACTATGTGCAAACCAGTAGCACACCGACATGCCCAAACCAACAGAATCTCACCATGCACAAACTATCAGTACCTCAGCCTTGCATAAACCAGCAACACCTCACCATACACAAACCAGCACCACCTCAGCCATGCATCAACCAGCACACCTTACCATACACAAACCAGCAGCATCTTACCATATATAAACAAGCAGAATCTCACCATGCACAAACCAGCAACACAGCCATGCATCATCCATCATCACCTCAGCCATGCATCATCCACCATCAACTCAGTCATGCATCATCCAGCAGCACCTCAGCCATGCATAATCCAACAGCACCTCAGCCATGCATCATCCAGCAGCAGCTCAGCCATGCATCATCCAGCAGCACCTCAGTTATGCATTATCTGGCAGCATGTCAGCCATGCATCATCCAGCAGCACCTTAGCCATGTATCATCCAGCAACATGTCAGCCATGCATCATCCAGCAGCACCTCAGCAAAGATAATCCAGCAGCATGTCAGTCATGCATCATCACCTCAGTTATGCATTATCTGGCAGCATGTCAGCCATGCATAATCCAGCAGCACCTCAGTTATGCATTATCTGGCAGCACGTCAGCCATGCATAATCCAGCAACACCTCAGCCATGCATCATCCAGCAACACCTCAGCCATGCATCATCCAGCAGCACCTTAGCCATGCATCATCAAGCAGCAGCTCAGCCATGCATCCTCAAGCAACAGCTCAGCCATGCATCATCCAGCAGCATGTCAGCCATGCATCATCCAGCAGCATGTCAGCCATGCATTATCCAGCAGCAGCTCAGCCATGCATCATCTAGCAGCACCTCAGCCATGCATCATCCAGCAGCACCTCAGTCATGCATCATCCAGCAGCACCTCAGCGATGCATAATCCAGCAGCACCTCTGCCATGCATCATCCAGCAGCACCTCAGTCATGTATCATCTAGCAGCAGCTCAGCCATGCATCATCCAGCAGCAGCTCAGCCATGCATCATCCAGCAGCAGCTCAGCCATGCATCATCCAGCAGCACCTCAGCCATGCATCATCCAGCAGCACCTCAGCCATGCACCATCTAGTAGCACCTCAGCCATGCACCATCCAGCAGCACCTCAGCCATGCATCATCTAGTAGCACCTCAGCCATGCAATAACTAGCAGTATCTCAATGTGATCATAATTATGTTCCATTTCAACTTCTCTATTAGAAAAGATGAGTGATAAATATTTCAAAACTGTATAGCATATGCTAACAGCCAAAGCTTCTGTTGTAAGTACATGTGAATTTAATTGGTTGTACAAGCTGTATTCAATTAGCATATGTAATTTTCATGTTTGTTCCACCTGCTGGTAACTGCAGTCTGCTTCTTACTGAAACACACACTCAACATACAGACGTTTCATGCAGCCAAATAATATGATTTATATTGTTATTTCATTTTGTAATATTGTATTTTTTTATTTTTTAACTAACACTACTCTTTCTATCAATGATACTTCAAAAACATGTACAAAACTATCTGATATTGGAAAACTGCTGGAACTCGGAGGATAAAACAATTTTCATAATGTTGGTATTTTTGTTTATATTGGTGTTGTTCTTCTGAGCCATTAACCTCATTCAGAGGTCTCCCAACTAGGACACAGCTTAAGTTGGTGTCAGGGAGCACGTCACAGCTTAAGTTGGTGTCAGGGAGCACGTCACAGCTTAAGTTGATGTCAGGGAGCACGACACAGCTTAAGTTAGTGTCAGGGAGCACGACACAGCTTAACTTGGTGTCAGGGAGCACTACACAGCTCAAGTTGGTGTCAGGGAGCATGACACAGCAGCATGAAGTGAAAAAATAAACAATTTTATGTCAACAATTAGTGTCATATTCTGAAAATATCATTAAAGATGTGAAATGATCAATTGGGAACTAAATCTGGGATCGAAATATCCAAAATATCGACACAGCCAATATCAAGTAAAAAGGAATATATTTACATACACAAAGAAAAGAAAAAGTTGGAAATGGCAAAAAATATTGACACTACCAGAATATCGACTTGAGCAATATCGAGATAACAAGTTTCAACTGTATATTACGTTTTTATATGTATATGTAAATCTGTAATGCAATGCATTTCATGATATAATAACCTAAAGTAACATGGCAATGACAAAAAAAAACGCAAAATAAATAAAAATAAATGGTGAAAAATAGAAAATAGCTAGACCTGATATAAGTGCTTATTGTTTGTAAAGTGATACAGTCAAACTAAAACAATGTTTCTAAGTTTAAGATGTATTGACAGAAAAAAATCCAAAGCAAACTATACCTATCTCTGAAGGTGATTAATGAACTTGCAAATATTACATAAGCGTCAGAAAACTGAAAGAAATTAGCTCCACAAGAATTGCGATATGGTACATACAACAATTTTACTAAAATACAAGGGTGACAACTCTAGTAAGGTCACAAAATTTGAATCGTGCACATCTACACATGATGTGTTGATCATGAATGTAAAGTATGCAGTCAATCACCTAAAAACTGTGAAAGAAGTTTGCTCAACAAGAATTGCAACATTGTAAATAAATAAAGCAAATTTACTTAATACAAGTTCAATAACTCTGCATGGAATTAAGTCAGCGTTACAAAGTTTGTGTTATTTACATTTTGATGTTAACAAAGATTCAAGTTAATTACCTGAAAACTTGGGAATGAAATTAAATTAAATGTAATGCCAATAACTCTGCATGGAATTAATGAAAATAGAATTTGTATCATGCACATGTATCTGCTCTTGGTGTTGATTATGTATGCAAATTTTCAAATCATTTGCCTAAAAACTGTGTAAGTATTTTGCTCCATAACTGGCTGATAGACTGACAGGTTTACACATGGTGACTGACTGACTAATTTAAGGCAATAAAATAATCAAACAAACTTCCAGAAATAACCAAGAACCCCATATTGAAACATTTTATAAACCATGGGTTTCAAGTCCCCTGTGATGTATGATTTGCCAGGATATATATCGAGAAATAACCTAGAACCCCATATTGAAACATTTTATAAACCATGGGTTTCAAGTCCCCTGTGATGTACGATTTGTCAGATATATCCAGAAATAACCTAGAACCCCATATTGAAACATTTTGTAAACCATGGGTTTCAAGTCCCTTGTGATGTATGGTTTATCAGGATATATATCCAGAAATAACCTAGAACCCCATATTGAAACATTTTGTAAACCATGGGTTTCAAGTCCCTTGTGATGTATGGTTTATCAGGATATATATCCAGAAATAACCTAGAACCCCATATTGAAACATTTTGTAACCCATGGGTTTCAAGTCCCCTGTAATGTATGGTTTATCAGGATATATATCGAGAAATAACCTAGAACCCCATATTGAAACATTTTGTAAACCGTGGGTTTCAAGTCCCCTGTGATGTATGGTTTATCAGGATATATATCCTGAAATAACCTAGAACCCCATATTGAAACATTTTGTAAACCGTGGGTTTCTAGTTCCCTGTGATGTATGATTTGTCAGGACATATATCCAGAAAGTACATTCATTTTATTGATATGAGCTTCTAGTAAATTACGATGTAATGGAACTGTGACATATATCAGATTGCTTAATCAGAGCACGTTAAAGAATCATGAATGTCAGTACAACAAGAGGAGTCTTTCCAGATTCCTGTGTATTTTTTCTCTCTCTTCCGTCTCCATGGCAATTCTGTACAACAAATATTATATGCTCGTAAAACAATGATTCAATTCCAAAAGAATTAAACCTAAGTCAACATCCCTATTGTTGAATGTTTATTTTATACATACTTAATATTTTCTAATCTAACAGAAATCCTCCAGTACCTCTATGATATCGCAATGGATGGTATCCTGTGCAATATAATCAAAATCATTTTTCATTTATATGATCAGAAATGACAAGATTGCAAACATTAAAATAGCAGATTACAGTAAAAGAATCAATCACTGGTATCCGGTCCAGATAAAGCGAACTTCAGGAAATCCCATCTAAGCATAAACAATGTCTACAAACAATGTTGGCTATTTTAGGTTCTTTATAAAAGGAAGACTACCTTATAATTAACTCAAACAACTTCATTGCTTAACATTAATTAGTGTGTTTACTGTTTAAAGGGAATATATCAGGACAAAAAGCTATAAAAGTCTTAATAAGATAATTATCAAAATGGCTTAAAAGTATCTCATTCTCATTGATAAACAAAATCTGAATAGTCTGGTATGTCAAATCCATAAAAACGTGACAAAATCAATATTTAAATTGGAGTGGTAAATTGGAAACAAAACTCCGTATCTAAAAATAGACAGCACTTAAATACTGCTTGACGACATTTGCATTGACATTCAGACTCTTTCAAAGATGAAACAAGTTTTACTATACTATGTTTTTACTGTATAACAGATCAAATTGAAATCAGTTTGAAATCAAATTGAAATCATGTGACTTATTTAATACTTCACAAAATATGCTGAAATCTGTTTTAGTCTAACCTAGGCATGTACACTAAGTTAGGAAAGCCTTTTTCAATATATATTTTTGGCATGTTTAAATAAATATCCTTTTGGCAATACGGGGGTCAGTGAGTATATAATTATAGGCATGGTATATTGGAAAAAAATGTTTTTAGCCAATTTTAAAATTTTATAAAATGTTATAAAATGTTCTGCATTGCTTCTTGAGTCACTCTATCTAGATAACACTTCCCAGGTAAGCTGTTGTTCAGAAAATTTCTCCCAGGGAACCAAGAATACTTCCCAAGTAGTTGCCGAGACCCTTCTCCAATCAATAGACAACACTTCCTAGGTAGTTGTCGAGACCCTCATCAACAGAGAATACTTCCAAGAAGTTGTCAGGACCCTAATCAACAGAGAATACTTCCCAGATAGTTGTCGAGACCTTTACCAACAGAGAATACTTCCCAGATAGTTGTCGAGACCTTTACCAACAGAGAATACTGCCAGGTAGCATAATTTGTGTGACATACATGGCAGAACTTGGGAGCTGAATGTCCATGGCAAGGGTCCTCTGTAGCTGAATGGTGCTGTTGTTAAATGACCACTTACCTCTTACTGCTGAGGTCATGTGCTCGAGCCTCACAAAAACATTATGTGATAATAATTGCCAGTTACTTGTGGAAGGACAGTGGTTCTACTCAAGATTCATTCTGAGGTCTTCCTCCGCCAATCAAACAGGATATACCACATAATTATAACCAGAAACATGTTGATAATGGTATTAAACCCCATTCCAAAAAAAAGGAAAGAATGACCATGGCAACAGGCGTTTAAAGGCACACAAAGCAAATTTGGCACATCAATCAATCTTTACAACAATGAACCTTTTACCATAGGTAGATATTTGTCTCAAAGTATTTCTATATAAAACTTCATGTATATAATCAATCAATATTTTTTATATAAAACTTGTGGTGTCACGCTTTAGTTTTGAGTACGAGTATTTTTGAGAGTTATGACCCTTTCCTAAAAAACAACAAAATGGGGCGTCTGCACACATACTGCGGTATTTTAAATTTATTTGATACTGCATCATGCAGAAATAAAATTTACAGAAAAGAGTGTTTAGGTAAGTGATTTTTTTTTTAAAAACTGTTGTGAGTCCCTTTAATGTGTTGTACATATATATATGTTCAGATTTTATATAGACTGGAAACCAATTTGTCAAATACATCCTCCATGACAAAAGAGTGATGCATCAATTATCAGAGCCTTCAAGTGATTGTGTTGCCAATGTGATCAACTGTAATTGTGCATTCACATCTAGTGGTGTATGAGAGGATGTCCACCCCGGACTAATCAATAACCCCCCCACACACACTCTTTGCTGGTAATTCCAGACAACCAGTCTGACACAGAGATGGAAGAATGATGGATAGAGCCAGCCCAGTCAATATGAGTGATAGTGCTGCTGCCAAAATGGCATACATAGCCGATACCAGTCTACTTAGAAATATTATATATGACTGCCGATAGTAATATTCAGAGGGAAGGAAATGGACATCCTACTAACCAATTACGTGCTGGTAATAAATGTCATATTGAGTTACAAAGGACAAGTCGTAGAGAATCAATTTTATTAAATTGTTTGATATCGCATAAGGTTAACCTATTTGCTAATAAAATTATTGTGGTTATTTCTTCATTATTATTATTATTAAAAGAATGATCAAAGCAACAGAAATATGTCCTGAAAGTTTTGTAAGGTAGTTGCAATACAAACTCTACTGCTTTAACATCATTTCCAACAAGATACAATGTACAACATTTGATTTACAGTCTGTATGGTGTGACCCATATAAACATTGGTTATAAAGAGCTATTGACTAATACAATTAATACATGTTACAAAACGTTGTATGTTATGGTATGGTTGAAGACTACCTCAGGATGAATGTGAACCTCCAAGTGACAGGTTCATTTTCTCATATAATGCTTTTTGGGCGAGCCAATCTTGAACCCACGACCTCAGCCATGAGAGGGGGATTGATCTTTGGACTACTTGTCCATGGAGTACCCTTTTAAAAGTTGAGAAAATCGCTCACAATTTGAACACAAGTGCAAACAAGAAGGAGACTTGAACCAAGAAACCGTGTCAGTGTCCTAGTCTAACAAAGAGCTGCATGCTGTCCTACTGTGGACGGTTAAATGTGCATGCACTGATGTGACACTTCCTCCCTGACACAACAAGTGAATACCACAATAGCAGGGAGAATCCATTAGTCAGTTTCTCATTAACAACACAACTAAGAAAACCCATTATCTTCCAAATTGATGAATACAATTACTTCTCCTTGAAAATCAGGAGTCCTGGGGATTAATCTGACTTATATATCTAACCACACAGCTTTTTAACAGCCTGCACTAATCTGTGTGCAAAAGCTCTTATAAATTTTAAGTACTTATTTCAAGTACTGAACACTCCCCAGTTAAGTAAGCGCCAGAAGTAACACATTTGCTTAAATGCTCATTAGGATTACATTACATTTTATGCATTCAAGGATAATAGCTCACAACATTACTTCAATCCTCCCCATTTGCTTACAATGCATTCTATGGGAATAGCTCACAACATTACTTCAATCCTCCCCATTTGCTTAAATGCATTCAAGGGAAATAACTCACAACATTACTTCAATCTTCCCCATTTGCTTAAATGCATTCAAGGGAGATAACTCACAACATTACTTCAATCCTCCCCATTTGCTTAAAATGCATTCAAGGGAAATAACTCACATTACTTCTATCCTCCCCATTTGCTTAAATGCATTCAAGGGGAATAACTCACACCATAATGCTCTGTTTTATGGTATTTTACATACTTTCATATTATAACTTAAAGGAAGCATACCAAGAGTTGTAATTTTTTTTTTAAATTGGAAAACAATTTTTTTTTTCAGATAAAATATTTATAATTATTTACTCAATGATAAGTATATCTATTTAAACACACCAAAACAATATTATAGAAAAGTGTTGTTTTTTTTGCCCCATGTGCCCAGATTAGACTTGTATAGATTTAATGCTGTATCAAATGAGTCACATGGTTTCATTTTGAGTTCAGTTTGACCCGTCATATTGGTCACATATTATAGAACTGGCTTGAACTTAGAAAGAGAATTGGAAGGATGTGATCAAGGCTGGTAATCAGTATTTCTCTGTTATCAATTTTTAAAATGGGCCTTTCATTACAATTTCACCAATTCAATAAAAATATTGTATTTTGTCATGTTTTGGTAGATTAAAAATTCCAAATCATTCCTAGTGGATTTATTTACGATAGTGAAATGCTTTGTATCCCCCTTTAAAACATTAGACATTTATAGCAATTTTTTCTAATAAAGTGCCCTTATATTTTGTTTTCTCTGACCCAAAGAAAATCCCCCATTTGCAACAACTTCTGATTTATTTTTTGTATGTGCATTTGACATTTTATTTTTAATTTTAACATAACAGAATATGAACAAGAGCAGTCCATAAGACAGAGCACTTGGCCACTGGAATCATTTATCACAAACTGAGTAGGTCTTATAACTGCAATACCTTGTATGAAACCAATACATGCCATGGCTGCTTAGATATAAACTTTAACCAGAACTCTGTGTCAAACAAGGGCCATAATTTGCACAAAAAAGTCAGGCAAGTGTTATCCCACTTGGTTTCATAAGAGCAAATTAAGCCTTACATAAAGTTTTAATCAATTACATTGAGTGTTGGTGAGATATGGACTTGGTGGTACTTGCGCGCAAAACTTTAACCAGAATTTCTAAGTCATACAAAGGCCATAATATACATTTTATTCAAGCAAGAGTTATTTAACTTAAAAGTTTCAATGCAAAATATGCAATGGTTAAAAACTGAGATATAGCCTTGCTAGCAGAACTTTAACCAAGTTATGAAGCTGGCGCTCGGGTGGTTAGAATAGTTTAGCTAAAAATGAAGTATATTTATTAAGCAGTAAAAATACTGTTAACATCAGTTATGTTTTTTCTTTAAAATGTTTTTCACAAAACCAAAAATATGTATGACTGAAACAAACAATAACATTTTCTACAGTTAAGTGCCATTTTCTACAGTTAAGTGCCATTTTTCTACAGTTAAGTTAAGTGCCATTTTCTACAGTTAAGTGCCATTTTTCTACAGTTAAGTGCCATTTTCTACAGTTAAGTGCCATTTTCCACAGTTAAGTGCCATTTTCAACATATTACAGGTCATTTATGTATTCAGCCCTATTGGTGGAGGAAAACCTCACATCATGAATCTAAGTATATAAGTAGACTTACATCTGTTTTTTTGGCAACTTTGCATATTTAAGTATTTTGAACCCACACCTCCTCAGAAAGAGGTTGTTGTTGTAAGGTGGTTAGTGTCACTTTCAACATACTGTGACGGTCTTTACTTGTGATCAGGGCTTCTAAAATTCCATAATGCAAATCGGTCCAGTGTTTTTATTTTCTGTAAGAATTGCTGCCGTAAGAATCTCACTTTTTCCTTTTAAAACCACTCTACACTATACCCATGCATGTATTTATATCCCAATACCCCACCCACCTCTTAATTTTATCAGTTTGTTTATTTTTCATGCTATCTGTGTTTATTTGACTAAACTTGTCTAAATATGTACATTATTATTACAAACATCATGTGTTCTCATTTGAATGAAACAGTTTCAATCAATCTCAAAACATAGATTCAGGATGTAAACTGGAAGTATCGTGTATTGGGATATAGCCTTGGTATGTCTAGACCCCATGTCACATTCAATGCTTTGAACATTTTCAGAAGCACTTTTTATTGAATGTGTCATTTAAACAGACTAGCCAATAGCAGTATTATTCTTGCTAAACTATATAAGAATATATGTAAATTTTCATACAGCAACTTTCAACTCTGTCTCCTATCATAGTATTATCAATTCATTGAAAAAACGTTTGCATCTAATGGAAGATATTTAAAATGGAATATAAAACTTATCGACAAAATCCCATTTTAAGTGAACACAAACAAATTGCACAATTTCATTGCATGTATTGGATGAAACAACACGTTTGCTGTCGTCTCTTTGATGACTGTGACGTCACCATACAAAGAGATATTGTACAGGTGAAACGTACATGATTTCAAGTCGTTGAAAGTGACATGTTTATGTCGTTTCTTTTTGAAAATTGAAGCATGTTTTTGGATTGCAAAGTTAGTTGGAGGAAATATATCAAATAAATGGATAAGATATATAAATGGTATGTACTCTGTGGACAACTATTTTTCCAAACGTTATGGCTAACGCAAACAATTCCAGTCCGACATCAAAACAAAATCGGTCCAGGTTTAGTCACTTTTCTTATTAATGTCATTAATATTATAATCAAAGTCACTATTAAAACACTCAAACAAACATGTAATATTGCGCGTTTTTATTAGATATTTTAAAATCGCAAGCAATTTTCGGTCCGAATGTCCCAGCTTTGACCACTTGGAAAAAATAAATGTCACAAGCAAACAATTTTACGCATTACGGCAAACAAAAAGCATTTTGATGAGCCGATATGGGCCGCTGATCACACATCGAAGGCCTGTTACGTAGCAACAGACTCTTCCGAAAAACTCCCCTACATATCTGTAATGGCTTAGTCAAAATTGACCTCCTTTCGTAAAGCGGGTGACAAAACAATCGAATGTTATTGCTGTAAGGCATATTTCACAGCTTAGTAAAGCATGATAGGGGTAATTTATGCATCCGACAGAAAACATCTGGACCGATTTTTTATTTAATTTTGAAATGAAAACTGGTATTGGTCTATTTATATCTTACGACAACATTACATATGCTAATACTCGATTTGCTATAATCCACGAAAACAGAAAGACTTAACTATCCTCTTATACGTAACGAGTTACTATCCTTTGCCGAAAATACGCGCATGCGCGAAAGCAACATCCTCTTCTGTTTTCGTGACCTCGTGTGAGGTAGGTAATTCGAATTCGCTCGTAAAATTGCTAATTTTCCACGGTTTCTATCGTTAAACAGTTGCGTTTTATTGTTTTATTAAGTTGCACATTCATAGTTTGTAGTGTGTTACTTCTTTTAGCGAATAAATTCGCTTTACAGTTTTATTTCACGGTTAAATTATTAAAAGTAAATAGTCGACGGGTTCTTCGTCTTTTAACTGTTTGTTTTTTCAAATTATATTTGTATACTAATCGGCGAAATTGTTCGCCAATTTTGTTGTGTATTTCAGGATATTTGTACAAACTACACATATTTGTACAAATGGAACATAGCTCTATTAGTCTTGGGAATCCAGGGGTATCTCTTAACCCAGGTGTCTTCACCACGGGGAGATACCCCTCAGATCCCAAGGGCCTTCCCATAGAGCAATGTCTCTTGGAGGAAGGCACTGTGGGTGCTAGAGCTACACCCTCCGTTAGACCTTCGACCTCCGGGTCTGTATATAAAGAACCTCCTAGGGCTAGGACAAGTTCCGCAACCCAGAGAGAGGATGGACGGAGTCGTTCCAGGAGCTCCTCCAAAACTGCCAATTATCACCATCCTAGCAGCGCACAGCAGCACAAGGATAACAGGCACATCAGGCGGTCGAGAGAGACTTCCCGTGAGAAGGGGAGGACAAGTAGAAGTAGAAAAGGTATAATTTCTTGTTCTTCTAGTTCTGACTTTTCGGGGTTCTCTTCCCCTTCTAGTTCTAGGGATTCCAGGGGCAGATCTAGACATAGAGGGAGGGATCATGATTTTCTCGACAGGATTTTAGCGGCGGTCAATTCCCGATCCAGTTCACATCGTCGAGTTCATAAACGTTCAAGGAATGCGAGATCTAGATCTCCAGTACATTCTCCCTCTACTCGGTCAAACCGTTCGAGGGGTTTCACTCCTGTTGACGTAGCCCCTTCACTTTCTGCTAATCAACCGTCTGTCCCCCCTTCAGGGGCTAGGGTGGCTCCTTCTTCCAGGGACAATGAGGACATTTTGGTTGAGGGTTTGGAACCTCACTTGCCTCGATACTCAGAGATGATTTCTCTTCTTAGAGGGAGATTGGGCCCAGAACTTTGCCCCACGGTAGTTTCTACACCCACTACTGTTCAGGGTACCTCAGCCTTAGATTTTTTTAAGACTGACACTCCGCCTAACTCTAACATTTCACTACCTCAAAGTAGTCAGGTATCTCAGTTAGTAACAAAGGCTACAGGAGAACTGAGAGGAGAGGGGATGGTCCCTTTTGGCCCTCTTTCTCACTTTCCTAAGGCACTTACGAAAGACAAGTTGTGCGCAAATTTAAAGAATTTTATCAAGAAGCATAGGAAATTCTACATTCCGCAGAATCCCTCTTATCCATTGGATTCCCCTGTTACGGATCCTTCTGTGAATGAGATTTTGAAGCCAGGCTTTTATAAGTTCTCTTCTGTTGCTCGTGTTTCTCACTCCACAATTACTTCGTTAGATTCGTTGGCTCGCTTAGGTGTTCAAGTCAGTTCTCACTCAGATCTTTTTCTTTGTGGTATCTTGTCTATTCTGCAAGACCCTAATCCTTCTCCAGAAGCTCTTCTCGAGCTCCAGCAATACCTCCAGTCAACAGCTAAGGCCAACGCCAATATGATGGAGTTTTTTATCAAGCTTTCACAATTTCTCACTTTAGTGAATCGGGATTCTATTTTGGAACAGAGTTCGTTAAACCAACAGGTGGTTTCTAGTCTGAGGGTTGTTCCCTTTAGCTCTCCTACACTTCTTGGGCCTAATTTCCAAGAAGTGGTTAAGCTTCATAGAGAAGAGATTAAGAACTCCTCTTTTCAGCGGTTAGCCATGACCAAGTTTCAAACTAGACCTCCATTACGGTTTCCACCTAAAGTTCCTCAAGCTACAGTCAGTAAGGCTCCAGTAGTTAGGTCTAGAGCCCCCAGTTTACCTCAGACTTCTTCTTCCCGGGTTACTTTTAACCAGAAAGGTAGTAAATCTTACAGAGGCAGGGGCAGGGGCAGAGGAGGTAGAGCGCCTGCCCCATAGGGGTGCCAGCTCCGGAAATTTCCAGGTCTTTACAGAATTGCCGGGTTCTTCCAACCTAAATTGGCAGATACCAAGGCAAGACATTCCCACAGGAGGCAGACTTTCAGCCTTCTCAGAGGCCTGGGAAAAATTCGCAGACCCTTGGACACTGTCAGTGATCCGGGGCGGGTATCTCATTCCTTTCGGGGTCAATCCTCCAACGGTTTCTTTTCCCCCAAGATTTTTGAAAAATCTACAGGATCCTTCGAAGCAGGAGATTCTCGACACAGAAGTAAAGAATCTTCTGTCTCTTGCTGCTATCGAACCGGTGCTCCCCTCCTTTCACAAGAAGGGGTTCTACAGTCGTCTTTTTGTAGTTCCCAAGAGCACGGGGGGATGGAGAACCATTATCGACCTTTCTCTTCTGAACAGGTTTCTTTCCACCCCCCACTTCAAAATGGAGACCCTCGACTTCATTCGTATGGAACTTCAAAAGGACGAGTGGGTTACTTCTCTGGATCTAAAGGATGCTTATTTTCACATTCTGATCCATCCAGATTCAAGGCGATACCTTCGCTTCCTTTGGCAAGGTTCAACCTATCAGTTTCGAGTTCTTCCCTTCGGTCTAGCACTAGCACCGTACGTTTTCACTCGAGTAGTAAAATGCGTTTGTTCCCGTGTGCATTTTCTGGGTATTCGTCTCCATACTTATCTGGACGACTGGCTCCTACCCGCCAACTCCAGGGATTTGGCTCTTCAACACTCAAGACGTCTTATAGATCTCGTGTTAGAGCTGGGCTTCATTCCCAACTGGGACAAGTCAGAATTGGTACCCTGCCAAATATTTACTTTCCTAGGAGCACGTTTCCTACTACAGGAAGCTTTATTGGGTCCTTCTCTAGAGAGAGTCAGATTACTTCAGTTCAATCTGGAACATCTTCTTTCAGTTCCCTCTGCCTCAGCCAAGGAACTTCATTCTCTACTGGGTCAGATGGAATCTATGTCCAAACTCCTACCACAGGGCAGAGTACACAAACGTCCTCTGCAGTGGGCAATCAAGGACAGATGGAATCAAGTTTCCCAACTATGGGATTACCAGATACCTTTAGATTCTTGGTTCCCGGAAGTCACCCAACAATGGAGGGACACAGACTTTCTCATGTCCTTAGTTCCACTCCACCCCCCAAGCCCCGATCTCCTTTTTTTCACAGATGCCAGTCTCAAGGGATGGGGAGCTCATCTGGGAGATCTTCACGCGGCAGGGTCTTGGCCCAATCATTTATTGACAAGACATATCAACGTTTTGGAGATGAGGGCAGTTTTTCTGGCCCTACAGTCCTTTCTAGATACAGTTCGAGGACACTCCGTCATGCTAGCCACGGACAACACGACCGTAGCAGCTTATGTGAACAAAGAGGGGGGGGCTCATTCTCAAGAGCTCTCGCAGTTGACAACGGAGACTCTGACTTGGTGCTCCCAAGTAGGAATCTTTCTCAGAGCCAGGTATATTCCAGGCAAGCTGAATGTTCTGGCAGATTCTCTTTCCAGGAAAACCCAGATAGTGCACACAGAATGGATGTTACATCGACCAACACTAGCTCGGGTGTTCCAACATTGGGATACACCCCACCTAGACCTTTTTGCTACTCGGTTGAACAACCAACTACCAACCTTTGTGTCACCAGTTCCAGATCCCCTAGCATGGGCAGTAGATGCTCTGTCAATTCCGTGGCAGGGTCTGTTCGCATATGCATTCCCTCCACCTCCACTTCTGTCTCGGGTTCTTCTAAAAGCGCAGAGAGAGGACTGCTCGCTGATTTTGATAACCCCATTTTGGACAGGACACCCATGGTTTCCTACACTGCTATCACTATTAGTGGCTCCTCCAATAGTTCTTCCTCTCAGACGAGACCTTCTGTGTCAACCTCTATCTCGTCTAGTTCACGCCAAGCCAGAAGTGTTTCATCTTCACGCTTGTCTATTATCAAACAACATCTCGAAGCAGAAGGATTTTCTACTCGAGTTGCCAACAGAGTCTGTTCTTCTAGAAGATCTTCCACAAATGCCTCCTTCGGTTGCTAGTCAGCCACTGGTTATCCCAGCTCTACCTATACACAACTCAGATAACGAGTTTTCTTCCTCGGTGTTATGTCCAGTGAGAACTTTAAAGATCTACTTGGATCGCTCTAAGGCTTGGCGCAAGAACAGGAAAAGGCTTTTTGTTCCTTATCATCCAGAGGCCATACGAGAAATTTCTCTTTCTTCTATTTCAAGATGGATCGTAGAGACAATTAAGTCCTCCTATGAGGTGGAAGGAGTAGAGCTTCCAAGATCCAACCCAACAGCCCATGAAGTTAGAGCATTGTCTTCTTCTCTTGCTTGGCTGAATTCTATTCCTCTGGATCGTATTCTAAGAGCATGTTATTGGAGTTCCCATAACTCTTTTACTAGGTTCTATCTCAGAGATTGCTCTCTGTTTAACAATGATTTAATGACTTTAGGCCCTGTTGTGGCAGCTCAGTCCGTGATCAGTGTTGAACCTCAGGTTTGAGTTTGTTTACAAACTTTACAGGGTTAGACTATGTAATCTACCTCATATTAGTGGGTGGTTTTTATGTATCAGGATTCCTGATCACATAAATTAATTTTATATTGTTAAAAAACTTTTATTTTTAAATCTTACTGATATTGTTTAATCTCAGTATTTGCGATGATGTATCTCTAACATTAGATATCAATTTATAGATACATGGGTCTCCTAATCGACTTTTTTTTTTGGGGTGTGTGGATTTTGTCGATTATTTTTGTTGACCTTTTGACGGACGTGTCTCCGGGTATCTGACTAGAGTTGCCTCAGTCTATATATATGCAGAGTAGTTTTATTCTACTACTTTAAATATGGATTGGATTGCAAGCTGTACTTGTTGGAAGGATGGTTTTCTACAACTAGGCAGATCTTTCTTCCACTACTCCTTCTTTCCATTCCGGAGATGTTACAGCCATTCCAGACGGTTCTACAAAGTATGTAAGTTTTGTAGCACTGTTATATTTTATTCAGTTTAGTTCTATGTTACAGTTCATAACTGTTTTTGTTTTGGTTTTCACATGACATATCTTAGTTTCTTAAGATAATTTTCTTACAGGCTCCCCTGTTACCTTTTGACTTATCTATCCTCTCCTCCCCAGGCTTTTATGTTAAAGTCAGCATATGTAATGTTGTCGTAAGATATAAATAGACCAATATAGAAAATTTGAGTTAATTTTACTATTTGTCCATAGTATACTTACGACAACATTACAAGCCCGCCCCTCCTCAGTATTTTCGGCAAAGGATAGTAACTCGTTACGTATAAGAGGATAGTTAAGTCTTTCTGTTTTCGTGGATTATAGCAAATCGAGTATTAGCATATGTAATGTTGTCGTAAGTATACTATAGACAAATAGTAAAATTAACTCAAATTTTCTATTTTGAACAGTAGAAATCAGTTCAAAAACCGAAAAAACGGTGATTTTAGAAGCCCTGCTAGTTCCAAGTGAGGAAGCTTCTAGTACCATTTCTTTGGTACAACCCCACCAGGATTCGATCCCATGCTGCGGCTGCGGACAGAGGTATATGATCTTGAGCCAGAATCACTTAATCATAGTGGATTCTTTAATGATTTTTTTTAACCTTTATCCCCAAACATCATCCCCGTAGATATTGTTTCTCTCATGATCACTGTCCTATAATTTGTATAATACATATTTGAAAATTATACTTATTGATATTCTAAAATATTAATATAGCCTCTTTGAAGTTGCACCTGCACAAAGAACAAAATAAATTGTGAATATAATGGAACATATGTTTTTGGAAGCAACCACAATTAATGTAAATTACTTCCTTTGCAATGGTAAACACACTCTCTAACACATTTGACTCATTACATTCACCTCTGTCATTGGCACAGGACTACCTTCCCTTCACACCACCAGTCACATGATCACTGCAATTTCAAAATGGCTTCAACGCCATTGAAACCAATGCTCGTCAACTGTTTTGTCTGTAAACCAAACTCCTAACACTTCTCATATCCAGCAGGCAAACTGACAATTAAACAGCTCTTTCTGCTTGCCAAATATAACAGGGCATCATGCTGTTTATCACTTAAAACCTTGTTTTCATCATAACAATGAAGATTGTGTTGATATCTTCCATGTTTGTTTACATTTTTATATAAATGTGGAAATTGTTCTGCGTAAAAAAAAAAGAAGAAAATAGTTCATCATTTATTCGTGTAAAAAGTGCTTTGTTGTTTTTGTTCTAATGTAAAATAGTGATGATTTGTTTCTAGTTTTGTTCCCCATGGCCGAGTGGTCCTAAACAAGTGTTTCTAGATCATTCACCCAACCACAGAGGTTCCCCATGGTCGAGTGGTCCAAAACATGTGTTTCTAGATCATTCACCCCACCACTGAGGTTCCCCATGGTCGAGTGGTCCAAAACATATGTCTCTAGATCATTCACCAAACCACAGAGGTTCCCTATGGCAGAGTGGTCCTAAACATGTATTTCTAGATCATTCACCCCACCACTGAGGTTCCCCATGGTCGAGTGGTCCAAAACATGTGTTTCTAGATCATTCACCCCACCACTGATGTTCCCATGGTTGAGTGGTCCAAAACATGTGTTTCTAGATCATTCACCCAACCACTGAGGTTCCCCATGGTCGAGTGGTCCAAAACAAGTGTTTCTAGATCATTCACCCCACCACTGAGGTTCCCCATGGTCGAGTGGTCCAAAACAAGTGTTTCTAGATCATTAACTCCACCACTGAGGTTCCCCATGGTCGAGTGGTCCAAAACAAGTGTTTCTAGATCATTCACCAAACCACAGAGGTTCCCCATGGTCGAGTGGTCCAAAACATGGGTTTCTAGATCATTCACCCCAGCACTTAGGTTCCCCATGGTCGAGTGGTCCAAAACATGGGTTTCTAGATCATTCACTCACCACTGAGGTTCCCCATGGTCGAGTGGTCCAAAACATGTGTTTGTAGATCATTCACCCCACCACTGAGGTTCCCCATGGCCGAGTGGTCCAAAACATGTGTTTCTAGATCATTCACCCAACCACTGAGGTTCCCCATGGCCGAGTGGTCCAAAACAAGTGTTTCTAGATCATCCACCCCACCACTGAGGTTCCCCATGGTCGAGTGGTCCAAAACATGTGTTTCTAGATCATTCACCCCACCACTGAGGTTCCCCATGGTCGAGTGGTCCTAAACATGTGTTTCTAGATCATTCACTCTACCACTGAGGTTTCCCATGGTCGAGTGGTCCAAAACATGTGTTTCTAGATCATTCACTCAACCACTGAGGTTCCCCATGGTCGAGTGGTCCAAAACAAGTGTTTCTAGATCATTCACTCAACCACTGAGGTTCCCCATGGTCGAGTGGTCCTAAACATGTGTTTCTAGATCATTCACTCCCACTAAAGAGGGTCTCCATGGTCAAGTGGTCCAAAACAAGTGTTTCTAGATCATTCACCCCCCACCCCCCCTCCCACAGAGGGTCCCCATGGTCAAGTGATCCAAAACAAGTGTTTCTAGATCATTCACGCCCCCCTCCCCCCCCCACAGAGGTTCCCCATGGCCGAGTGGTCCAAAACAAGTGGTCCAAGATCATTCACTCCACCACTGAGGACAAACATTGAATTAAATGGGGGGGGGGGGGGGGGGGGGGGGGGGGTTTACAACAACATCTGTACACTGAAGAGATCATATTAAACTGAACATAGCAAGACTATAATGTCAAGACACTCCATTCATGTTCATAAAGCCCCACAAGTACAAATTTTACTCTAAATTCCTGGTTTCTATGGCAACCAAAACAGCAGAAGTTGTATGTTGTACAGGCAAGGGAAGTGTGATGTATTGATTTCTATTGCAGAAAGATATTCATACAGCAGTGGGACATAGTTTACTTCCACTCTCTGGAAACATTAAATTTGAGGAAGAAAAAAACTACAAGAAAAAACAAGAGGGCCAAGATGGCCCTATATTGCTCACCTGACTGACATTGAGTCACCAAACTTAAGTAGATTATATATTACATGTACACTCAAAATTCCAGAAAAAACAAGATGGGCAAGAAGTTGGAATTTTGATTTGTTTTGAAGGTGTAACAGATGCGTAGAAGAGTTCAAACATGGTAGAGGTTCACCAACGGTAAATGTCAGTGAAATTACATCGAAATCAAGTCAGTAGATTCTGACAAGAAGGCTTTTGAAATTTTTACTATAGCTGCCTATATAGTAAACTAGCACCTCACTGTGGCGGTCATGTTTTTTAACAAATCACAATGGCTTGAACAAACTTGGTTAAGGGTCACCCAAGGAACATTTCTGCAAAATTGTTTTAAAATTGATCCAGTGGTTTCTGACAAGAAGATTTTTTAAGTTTTTACTATAGCTTATATAATAAACTAACCCCACTCCCTGGCTGCCATATTTTTTACGAATCACTACAGTTTGAACAAACTTGGTGAAGGATCCTCCAAGCAACATTTCTGTGAAATTGTTTTTAAAATGAGGCAGTAGTTTCTGACAAGAAATTTTTTAAGTTTTTACTAATTAAACTTGCCCCGCCTCCTGGCGGCCATGTTTTTTGACAAATCAAGCTGGCTTGAACAAACTTGGTAGAGGGTCACAAAAGGATAATTTCTGTGAAACTATTTTAAAATCGAGCCAGTAGTTTCTGACAATAAGATTTTTTAAGTTTTTACTATAACTTATATAGTAAACTAACCCCACCCCCTGGTGGCCATGTTTATTGACGAATCAAGATGGCTTGAACAAACTTTGTAGAGGGTCACCCAAGGAACATTTCTGTGAAATTATTTTAAAATCAAGCCAGTAGTTTCTGACAAGAAGATTTTTTAAGTTTTTACTACAGCTTATATAGTAAACTAACTCCACCCTCTGGTCGCCATGTTTTTTGATGAATAAAGATGTCTTGAATAAGCTTGGTAGAGGGTCACCCAAGAAACATTTCTGTGAAATTATTTTAAAATCGAGCCAGAAGTTTCTGACAAGAAGATTTTTTAAGTTTTTACTAATTAAACTTGCCCTACCTCCTGGTGGCCATGTTTTTTGATGAATCAAGATGACTTGAACAAACTTAGTAGAGGGTCACCCAAGGAACATTTCTGTGAAGTTATATCAAAATTCGCTCAGTGGTTTCTGACAATAAGATTTTTTAAGTTTTTACTAAAGCTTATATAGTAAACTAACCCCACCCACTGACCTCCATGTTTTTTTATGAATCACTACGGTTTGAACAATCTTGGTGAAGGGTCCTCCAAGGAACATTTCTGTGAAATTATTTTAAAATCGAGCCAGTAGTTTCTGACAAGAAGATTTTTTAAGTTTTTACTAAGTAAACTTGCCTTGCCCCTCTGGCAGCCATGTTTTTTGATGAATCAAGATGGCTTGAACAAACTTGGTAGAGGGTCACCCAAGGACCATTTCTTTAAAGTTATATCAAAATTGGCTCAGTGGTTTCTGACAAGAAGATTTTTTAAGTTTTTACTAAGTAAATTTGCCCTGCCCCCTGGCAGCCATGTTTTTTGACGAATCAAGATGGCTTGAACAAACATGGTAGAGGGTCACTCAAGGAGCCTTTTGCTCAGGTTAGCTAAAACACACTTAAGTAGACGAGAATCTAAAATTATTTCACTGATCGTAAGATATTTTAATGATGTGATAGATTTAACTGTTTTAATTCAATGTATTTATTGTTGCTTTGTTAACCCCACAGTGGTAATTATGTTGCTGACATTTCAAATAGGTTAACCCTTAATATCTAAATTTGTGATGAACTCATGCACTGAATATCTCCGTTTATTTTCCCATGCAAACAGTGCATACCCATGAACACTCAGTTTCAGCTTCAAGTATGATTTTGTATACAATCAACCTTGTTTGAGATTTTTGATTAATTATGACGTAAAACACAAAATAACAATCCTGATGTCATGAAGCAAAGGTTCATGAACTCTAACTTGAGGATATATAGACAATTTACCTGTTGTGTGAACACCACCATTGACCTGACAGTCAGGCTGTCAATCAAACAAGTCAATAATCCAAACAGCAAACGATATTGGTTGCTATACTGACATTTTCCTTAGACAACTAAACTATGTTTATACTATACATTACGTTGTATTTACTTGGACAAACAATGCCACATGGCTAATGGGCAGAGATGGAGTCATTCTCCCATCAGTTCAGTTTGTATGCCTGTTAGTGCATACTTGGTTATATGACAATGATATTTTACAAAAATTGACGAATAATTCCTATTCAATTGACTTGTTACAGAATATCAATTTTTCAATATTTTTTCTTTGACAGTATTTTGATCAGATCACTTGTGTGTCAATGAGTCATCATTAATACTGTAACTAGTAGCATATTCATGCATTACTATTACCATGGATAAGTTTTCCCCAGAGTTCCCCTAGTGCCTGATAATGAGCCATATTTGTAAGTCTCCATTACCCCCTTTGCAGCCAGTAATCCATAACTGTTATGCATGGTAATTTACTGTTGATTTCACCAAGCTACATTTGGAACAATCTGATTTTATGAACCAATTTTGTTGTTCAGTTTATCGGTATAGCTTGTGTATAGAATTTGTTGAATTTTTGTTAGCTGTTACTTTTGCTTCTAATTATCTGATGTTTGTTCACTGCACGAAGATTGACATTTTTGTTAAATTTATGAGCTTTACCATCTTTTATCCCCAGAAATGCGGGCTAATACATGAGGCACTTTGTCATTTAGAAACAATTTTAAATCTTGGAAAACTAGTCTCACTTGTTTTTGACAAAAAACATTCTTAATACAAATTGATATATGTTTTTTCTTGTCCATCATATCAAATTAACTTATCCAATAGTTTATCGTGCAGGTCATATTTTATATATTAACCGTAATCACTTCCAAATCGTCCCTTAGCCTTCTCAGTACAACTCGGCTCTGTTCTTAACCTGCCAAGCTTTTCCCAACATACCTGAATAGATGAGTTACATGTATGTGATAAAAATAATCTCATATTCATGTTTATTAATTATCTAATTTATTAAACTCGGAAAAAATGATAATAATTTTATGATGCTCGTTAGGCCTTGCATACTTTATTTTTACCAACTTGTTTAATAAATCCAATAATATACAAGCACTCATGTCAGATCCTATATTTATGAATAATGCTTGCAATAAAAACAATCTATACTCAAACATTATGTATATAAATGAGTTATCATTCTGACAAATACTGAAACAAAAAAAATTGAGCTTTAGTGCATACTAAAGTTGAGATTTTTTTTTTAATACAGGTCCTAAACCTACACCATAACAATGTTTACAGAATGGTATTTGACGAGGATATCACTTCATTATTAATGAAAAGGCCAGTCTGACAATCCCACATGCATCAATTTTCTGTTACAATTCCCCATACTGCCATCTCACAGTTATAAGTGAATATGGAGAATTACAAAAAATCAATGTATATTGTATTAACAGAATGAATTCCTCCATCCTTCCATTATCTACTTGTACGCGGTTTCACTTTCTATAAAACCAAGGCAAACTTTCCTATCAATGTAATTAATTAACTTTGATGTTTTCTCACCCTAGATCATTGTCATATACCAGGTTCTGTTGTCTGTGTTTTTTGTGTACACATAATAATAATGAGCAGTACATGACTTGCAAATCTTTTCTTTTATTGCAGAGCCTATAAAGGACCAAGTTAACGATTCCAATATCAGCCCTATAAAATGCATTTCTTTTAAATTTTTCAGCAAAGCTTGGTGTGGTTGTAACAAATATACTTACTCTTTTAAAAAATGTATATTTTATTTTTTAAAAGAATAAAGCATAATTTGAATATAAACATCAAATTTTGCACAAAAAGGGGTTTAATTTCATTGAATTATACAGGGTCATTTTTGAGTGTTTGTGAACTTTGTCCTTTGAATATTACCACAGACCATAACCAAGGAACCACATGTTGAAAAAGCTGTCCTTTAACTCATAGCCAATTTTAATTGAAACTTTTTAATCTCAAATGATCAAATGTATATTTTAGTCATTTGGAATTCTGAACTAATTTAGCCCCATTTGCATAAATTGAAATTTAAAATTAGGACCATATGCATAGATTGAAACTTTAAAACTAGCCCCAATTACATAGAATTACATTGCTTTAACTGAACCGACTTTAATCTCATAGCTCATTTGAAGAAACTGTTTTGAACTAAAATTGCTTCCTTGTACCCATCACAATTTTGCAAAAGAAATTAACTAAAACTTTCATAAATTAGTTTAACATCAAATTTTAATTTGTATAGTATAAACTTCAGAATTAAAATGTTTGATATTATCTTCAACTATTTTCCACATAATTATATGGCTACTTTCTGTGTATCGCAGCTAAAAATCTTAATGCAGTAAAATGAAATACAAACATTTTGAAATCTAAAACAATAATTATAGAAATGCATTAATAAGCCAATAACATCTGACCTTTCCCCATCAATAACATGAATATGATTGGTAACTGGGAGAGACGACATGAAGACAGCGCCATGGCAGAACTATATGAGGGAATATCTGCCATCACGAGACGCGACCAGACGAGACATAGTGACGAGGGTCACTATCATACAAGTAGGAAAGCCAATATTGATTATTCTCTGACTTCATTACGTTGATCTCAATATTATGCTCGGTTTTATGGTTGAGATCCTTAGTCAAAACTTCTTCCAATGCCAACAACAAAATTGGCGTGGATTTACAGTTTTTATCAAGTTATTTAAAAAAATAAAAAAAAATTAGAAAGATAATGGAAGCAGCGCAGCGCAAAACGTAAGTCTGAATGTGTGAAAGTATGTGCACATTTTTATGGATCTTAAAATATGTGGTTAAATGGTATAACATTCATTGTAAAGAGTGACTTGGATTTGTTTGAAGGATTATTTTTAATATATGGAAGTAAAAGAAATTTGCATAAATTATTTTTTGAGAAGACTTGTATTTTATCAAAACTATCATATTTTATTATATACATGAAAATTTCAACTTACCATATTTTATATATATATGAAAATTTCAACTTGTTGTTTCTGTATTTTTTATTTTGATACAACTGGAAACATATATAGTACGAAAAATACTCAAAGGTACATAATGAAAAATAAAAATGCAAGTAAACCTATTCGCAGCATTAATGTCGTCATTTTTAAGTCGGATATTCAGCCAAACATCAAAGTGCGATCTCCACATGGCGTCGGACATCTCCATCTTCAATTTGTATACTGCCATGTTATACAACAAATATACAGACTGCATACAGCATTGATGAATGACAATACAAGTAATGGGTGGGGTAAGTACTAATGTTACATGTCAATGTAATTCCAGTGTGGGGGAGGCAGGATTTATCTCTATGATATAGTAGTATTGTGTAGAAATCTCCTCACTGGCTATTGATTAACAATAGCAACATGAACATCTATAAATAAGTAGAGTTTTCTGTAGGCTGTTTTTTCTCTCATAAATGACAGTCATCACTATGTCTGACCTATTTAGATCGTTGTGCATTTTTTCGCACAAGTTTTTTTTAATGGCAATTATGTATTCTCTCTGCAAATATGCATTTAGGCCTTGTTTATCACAATTGTGCAATGGTGTGCACAATGTCTTTTTTTTTTATAACTTCAATAAATGATAAAATATTGAATATGACACAATTAATATATTACAATGTGATAAAATTGAAGTGAATGTGTGATGACAACAACCATTAATAGAGGTCATCATGCACCATCTACGACCACTCTCACAAAATTTTATTTGAATTGACCTATCAAGTAGTTTCAGAAGTTTGCTCTTTGAAATACCTAACATGTAATGGGCAACAGTCAACAGGCATCTGATGAAATACTATTGCAATCACATCTTAACATGTAAGTTGTACAGTTATTTCAATATAAAACAGCTACTTATAATGCAGAAAACAGAACGGGAAACTGCCCATATCCATTTACTTGGGTGCATGTAATGATGAAATCGACTCAACACAATCATGTAAATGCATGAAGTGATTGATGACACGTAATATATAGATATGATACATTTTTGCCTGTGATTGGTAAAGATTTCCAGGGAAACTAGAAGTGATAATTTCCAGTGGGAATGATCTTAACACAGAATGAACACGTAATATATAGATATCATACATTTTTGCCTGTGATTGGTAAAGATTTCCAGGGAAACTAGAAGTGATAATTCCCAGTGGGAATGATCTTAACACAGAATGAACATGTAGTATATAGATATGATACATTTTTGCCTGTGATTGGTAAAGATTTCCAGAGAAACTAGAAGTGATAATTCCCAGTGGGAATGATTTTTACATAGAATGAACACATAGTATATTTATACCATATATATATCATTTGCAGGAATAGTGCTAAGGGAAATTGAAGAAAACTGTTATTTGTCTCTCTAAATACAATGTTGGTATGTAAAAAACATCTTAATATATCTATTTAAATTAATAGTACCTCACACACATCGAAGCGCTTCTTTTAGGGGAATAAATTATTCTATATATAAAATGAGTTGCTGATTTAAGGTGGTTACTTTCTGTGACAAAATTGCACAAAGAACTACAGATTGTTTACAAAATGCGGAAGGAAGTTCAACACCAGGACAGAATCTTTATTACCCATTTCTCACGTCCATGTCACAATGAACATCTAGTCATTTGTTGCAATAAACTTAAGAGTTTCCCATTCTATTAAGACAACAATTGACTAAAATATCGATGAAAACGTTGTTTTTTCTGTGTCTATCAATTGACAATTCTATCCTAGTAACAGTTTAATATATTTTGCGATTGTATTTTTGTTTAGAGTGGGTCAACGGATAGTGGCAGTTGGCAAACATGAAATAGCGAATAATTGTTTATTTAAATGAAATATCATGATTATTTTAATGAAATATCATGTTTATTTCATCAACTGGGTACTACAGTGGTACGGTAAGGAGTGGTAAGGAGTGGCCAGGCTAAAGTGAGCATGTTTATTCCAGTGTACAATTTAATTAAATAATGTTTTATTACATGATTGAAAACTGTGAAATAATCATTATGGCAGTAAAGTAATAAAAAATACTTACTGAGAAATACATCAAAAAGCATAAAATTATCGCAGTTTTAAGTATACATGTTCTTTCACAGTGTAGGGCATCATTCTGTAACGTTAGATTATGTATCCAGAAATATCTTGTTACCATGGATATGTATCTAGGAATCATCTGTAACTATGGATCCAGAAATATATTGTAACCATTGATATGTATCTAGAAATCATCTGTTACTATGGACTATGTAACCAGAAATAACATGTAACCATGGATTATGTATATCTAGGAATCATCAGTTACTATGGATTATGTATCCAGAAATAACTTGTTACCATGGATTTTGTATATCTAGGAATCATGTGTGACTTTGGATTATGTGTCCAGAAATAATTTGTAGCCATGAATTATGTATATCTGGGAATAATCTGTTACTATGGATTATGTATCCAGATATAACTTTTACCATAGATTATATATATCTAGGCATCATGTATTCAGAAATGATTTGTAACCATGAATTATCTAATTCTGTTTTTTTATATCCAGAATTGATTTTAATTATAGATTATGTATCTAGAACTCATATGTAACCATAGATTATGTATCTAGGAATCAACTGTAACCATGTCTAGGAATTATATGTAACTATAGCATATGCATCCAATGTAACCATGGTTTATGTATCAAGGAATCATCTGTAACTAGAGATTATGTATCCAGAATTAACTTGTAACTATGATTGTGCACACAGGAAACAAAACTGGTGTCAAATGTAACTTGTAATGTATAGGAAACTATATTAAACCCCAATTCCCCATCCCCTTCTGAGCAAGATCAACATTCCTACCTATGATATATTTTCACCATAAAAGGCAAAACTCTACAGACATCTGATTAAATTCTGAGAAAAAAAAATCAGCCTAAAATGAATATAAAAGAGACAAAATATGGCACTTAATCATGTCTTCCAAACCAATAGTTTGTCATTATCCTAATACAGAACATTGGAAAGCTGCTGACATTTATGGCCAAAACAGAGGAGATAAGCGCCAGGTTATTGTGCAGTGCCATAACTATAACAATTGATTGCACTGTGATCTTGGCGGATTGTTTATAGTCAATGGGGGATGGTCAGAAAGTGGTCCTGGAGCAGTACCTGTTTATCTCTGCTACAGTTTCTGTTTCTACCAAACAAGGGAGCATCAATGTAAACTGATTATCAGATGATGTATTTAGCATTGTTATGTCTGTTTTGAATTACCGCAGTTCTGTTTTGATCTGTTTTTTTGTGTGTGTTATTTTTTCTCAATTGACTTCAGGGGCCAAATTTTGACCGAGAAACTGTCTTAAGATCACTCACCTCTCACTGCCAAGGTCACGGGTTTGAGAAAATTTGGTTAAAAAACTTTATGAGAGTAAGTTGCTAGTTACATGTGGAATGAGGATGGTTCTACTCAGATTGGTGTTTATGAGTCTTTCCTCTAACTAATAAAACCTGTAATGTGTTGAAAAGAGAGTAGACAACTTGTAAGTATGAAATATCTGATCAAGAACATTAAAATAGGTGACCATTACTAACTTTGACAAATTGCCCTGACCCAAACCTGACCTGACTCAAACCTGATCTGATCTGACCCAAACCCAAACCTGACCAGACCCAAACCTGACCTGACCCAAACCTGATCTGACCTGACCGAAACCTGACCTGACCGAAACCTGACCTGACCATTTAAGAACTTGTACTAAGAAGTTATCATCAATAACAGGAGAAGTTGACAAAATGTGTATAACAGTTGCTTGTTAATACCCTGTAGTTTTTACAATGGTTTAGTACTTAATCTGGAAATCATGATTTTGTACTCAGGATTTAAATTTGATGTAATTTTGATCAGATCATTTACACAATGATTTAAATGGCAATACATTATTCATGTAAAAACCCATCAATGACAATACAAACAGGATTATTATAAACTATAAATAATGTTTACGTTTTTGTTTTAGCTAACTGAGGAACTTGACTGGCACAGCGTGTGTGTGAGTAGAGACAGGCTAACAGTTCCCAGAGTCAGCAAGGTTTATGAAGAAGGTAACATTCTTATAACATTCTATACCAACGTTGAGCTGTGACATCAAATTTCATATGCTTCCTAAATGGTTATACAAACAGTTGATTGTATTATTAACTCTTTATCTTCTTTTTTTACTGGATTACAAACAGTTATTATAAGAATAATTTAGAGTGTGTTTAACCTTCTCCAAAATCTTGTCAAAATGTTGTGTTATGCTGTGATACATATTGAAGTTTGTCACGTGTATAATTATTACACTGTCTGTCACATGTGGGTATTATGTAGCTTGTCCCCATAGATAAAAAACCTTTGGAATTTGTTGAATAAAACATACCATCATTATCAAGTTTTTTGTACAAAATATGACTTTTTTAATAAACTTATGTTTTATATATCCATGTTTTAAAATAAAATACGTCCCTGGATATACGTACTTAAACGGACATCTTCAATTAATGACACCTAATGCTATTTGTAGCACACAGTTTGTTACATATTGCATGTATAAAAGATGTAACACTGTAAATCTTTGGGCCCAACCCACATTGATGTTGACATGGTGTCTTAGACCATTCAGCCATTGAAGACCTCTTCAATACTGTCATCATTAATTCTTAGTATTAATTTTTTCTCCAATGAGAAAATCTAATGCATGATACGATTTTTTAACAATGAATGATATTTTCTAAAATTGGAAATTATTTTATGCTATGTAAATGTTACCAGGTTGTTGAACATGAACTCCCTATATTATATCCATTCACAAAGAAGAAGCAATCATTCTTAGTCCTGGGAACCGTTTCACTAATGCTTGTAAGTTACAAACTTCTTAGTGTATAATTTGAAGTTATGAAAAAAATAGTGGACATTTATTTAGGTTGTTACAATCTTTTGTATTGATTGAATATTTAGCATCATTTTTATGCCATCCAGGGCTAACAGACGATCAGTTAACCTAAACACTGTTACCTGGGATTAACCAGTACTTGAACACACCCCATCTCCGCAAGTAACTGATAACTTTCCTTCCACTTGAATCGGTGGTGAGAAATGAACGATAATAAGACACAATATTGTATATCAAACATCAAGGAGACTGTTGCCGGGGGGGGGGGGGGGGGAGGTTGTTGAAACAGGCCCCAGAACTTTAGATACAAAGACTCATTATCTCAGAGATTTAGCAGTTAGTTGGTTCCTAGAGAATGGTACCTTAGTTACAAATTTTCACTTGAATTTGATTGTTTTCAATATCTCCATCATTAGGTACTACACTAACATAGTTTAACTGTTCAGTTTTATCTTCAAGCATCTGAAAAGAGTAGAAACAAAATTCTTGTGTTGGACCGCAAGTCTGGTGCAGCATTCAACAATCAATGTTGTTCTTCCACTCAGGCTTTATCAATTAGCTTCCCATCATATTAATATTTTATCTACCAATTACGGGAGGAAAGTTAGTGATACAGCAAAAAACATGTAAGTTTGTTTTTGCCAAATCTCAGATATTAAGGAACAAGTGCAGAACAATCAAACCCTCTTGCCGAAGACCACAACAAAGCAATCACCAATTGGTTGAGCTATTTGTTCGGTATTTGTCCAAGTGCAGTAAAGTAAATAATTGCATATAAACTTTGAAAAAATATTGTTTGGATAAGATTCATGACCAGATCTGCAATATTTCACAATGTTTTCTCTGCTATAAAAGTGCAGTTGGTTTGTTTATTTTCACAATTAACTATTGTGATCTTGTGTTTCATTAGCAGTGATGGAGAGACCCATCAATATAAAGTAAATGTTGCATTTAATGCCGTACAGCACTGCATATGTATGTCATATGAGCAATATTGTATATTCAGCATTGCATATAAATTACATAATTATAGTACAGCAGTACCAGTACTGATCTCATATGTTGCAGCACTAAATATTTATTCAATATTGTACAGTACTGTAATACTTATAGATCACAAAGCATGCAGCATTAAATATGGATCTTATATGTTGCAGCACTGAATATTAATATGTATTCTATATTGTGCAGTAATAATTAATGATCTCATATCATGCAGCATGGAACATGGATCTCATATTGTGCAGTAATAATAAATGATCTCATATCATGCAGCACTGAATACAGATCTCATATTGTGCAGTAATAATTATAAATCTCATAGCATGCAACATTGAAGAAGCATTGGATGTTGATCTCATATTGTGTAGTACTAATTATATATCTCATATCATGCAGCACTGAAGAAGCATTGGATGTGGATCTCATATTGTGCAGTAATAATTATATATCTCATATCATGCAGCACTGAAGAAGCATTGGATGTGGATCTCATATTGTGCAGTAATAATTGTAGATCTCATATCATGCAGCACTGGATGTGGATCTAATATTATGCAGTAATAACTGTAGATCTCATATCATGCAGCACTGGATTTGGATATATTGTGCAGTAATAATAACATAATCTTGTATCATGCACTGACTATGGATCTCATATTGTACAGTAATAATTATAGACCTCATATCATGCTGCACTGGATGATGATCTTATGTTGTACAGTAATAATTACATATCTAATTTCATGCTGCACTGGATGTGGATATCATATTGTGCAAATATTTTGGTGCAACATTGAGTATGTCACATTGTGCAGCACTTAACATAGATCTCATATGCTGCAGCACCAAATGTTGCAGTCATGAGAACAACTATTTCATACAGTTTAGTATTGCATGCAAATCCCATGGTGTGGTACTAAATAGAGATCACAGAACTGTGTTTCGTTACCATAACTAAAAGTATGATATATCTTTACCAAATATATTTTAATACAAAAAACTTCAAACAAACAAGAAAGTTTATAATTGAACTGTAAAATTAGTGAGGAAAATTTGTTTTACTTTTTTAATTCAGGACCATTTGCTGATTTGCACTGTGGCTGGACAGTCATCTAGAGACGTGGAATCTTTATATCCGGTATAAAGTGAAGACATAGTTGGGGCTTCTTATAAAGTCTGATAGCACTAAAACTGACATAATCCAGAGATAGTCAACTGCCAATGACACAAGGAAATATACATAGAAAATGAAGTAAGCCTGTCATTACACTAACTGTGAAGTTAGCTGATCAAACTGCTCTCAGGTAACTTTTTTTATGAATTGTTATTATGTGAATGTCATCCACACTTTTAGTTCAATGAATCTGTCTTTTATTTTCACCCTATGTTTATTTTCAATTTTACCCCGCGTAAGTTTCTTAAATTCACTTTGAGATTGTTTTCAATTTTACTTTGTGTTTGTTTTTAATTTTACTCTGAGTTTGCTTTCAATTCACTCTGACTTCAGTTTCATTCTGATTTTTTTGTCCTAAATTTCAAACTCAGTCATAAATTTCGGCTTCTCTGTTGCCAAGTGGTTTAAGGCTCTGTTCTCTAATGACCCCTGAGGTCGCAGGTTCAAATCCAGCTGATTCAAATACTTTATGTTAGAAAGTTTGCCAGTTACTTGCCGATGGGCTGTCAGTCTACTCAAAATACAAGTGTCCAAAATGGCTTTAAAAACCCCATTTAAAACAAATAAAGATTAATATATGCCCACAAATCCACATAACTCTAGTAGCATTATATCAGAAATTGCATGCAACAGAGTAAGAGTTATTTCCCTTCAATCAGAGTACACAAAAAAACAACCTTAGTGCAACAATTTCATAAAGAGTGTAATAACATATTATAAAAGCACAGGCATTTTAAACATTAATTACTGCATAATCATATAATGGGTGAGTAAACCAGAGTAGCTAAAGCTATAAACAGCTGATATCTGAAGTTAATGATAACATAAATTTATAATTGAGAAAAAATGTATGGTAAATATTTTGTGTGTTAAATGACAATATACTAATTGCAGACAAAATGTCTCTCTCACTATGGTGATTAATTAATTGATTTCCAGTCTTTTGATTTCCAGTCTTTGTTTGATGTTCTTGTGACGAGTTAGTTTAAACAAATTTAGTGATACATGTACAATCAAGCCTTTTTGTTTGTTTGAATATTCATTTTTATGCCACCGAGGGCTAACATATGATCAGTGAATCTTTCCTAAGATCCTGGAAGGTTAACAAGTACTTGAGTACACCCATCTATGCAATTAATTGATAATTTTCTCACTTGAATCAGCAGTGAGAGATGAATGACAATGTTGTAAATCAACCATCACGGAGACTACAGCCAGACAAGGGTTCAGTCTCGTAACCCCGGGATTGATAGTCAGATACACTACTGACTAAATTGAACAGGCCCGGCTGAGCCTTTCTGTACTACCATGGTGTTGTATTCCAGTTAGGATTGTGGAATATCAAATTCTATTAATGATAATGTATCCATTTTAGAAGTAATTTTAATTTTTTAGGGAAATATTATAGAACTTTTCATGATAATAAATTTTACTTATTAACATATTTCACAGTTGTAAGATCTTTGAGTCAGCAAGAACATCATTGAGTCTATAACTTGTTTTTTTCTGTATTCACTGGAAGCTACTGTAAGGATCATCACTCAGGATATAGCACCATGAATGCCTTGGCCTACAATAATTACTTAACCCTTTACTCTATAGATACGCATTTTCCCGCACCAATTACAGGAGGCCTTTGAAAACAGTGCAGGAAGAGTTCAGATTGCTCGTGACGAGCAATCTGAACACTTCCTGCACTGTTTTCCACTCTGTCAGTTAATATAAACATAATTCACCCAATAATTATAAAGCCTTCTATAAAAGGTGTCCAAAGGTGTCTATATTAGAGGTGTCCAAAGGCGTCTATATGAAGTAAAGGGTTAAAGGACCACTTCACAAGAGAGAATATAAGTCCAATACTAAGGTTGATTTAAAACTTATTTAACATCGATTCTGAAACATGATTTTACAACTTAAGCAAATTACGCTTGAAGTCTTTCTGGACAAAATCAGTATTAAGCATGTGTGGATAAAGTGTTTTAGTCATGATCATTACACATAGCCTTGATTGAGGATCGAACCCATGACCCTCCAATCCTTGATCCAATGCTCTACCACTGGACCATACACTACAAAGTTTATAAAACATAGTGCCATTTTTTTAAGGGTCAGCAAAGGAAAACTATAAAGCCCCTTGCTTACATTCCTCTACCTACCCTTTCTTACATTCCTCTACCTTCCCTTGCTTACATTCCTCTACTTGCCCTTGCTTACATTTCTCTACCTGCCCTTTCTTACATTCCTCTACCATCTCTTGCTTACATTCCTCTACTTGCCCTTGCTTACATTCCTCTACCTGCCATATTCCTCTACCTGCCCTTGTTTACATTCCTCTACCTGCCACATTCCTCTACCTGCCTTTGCTTACATTCTTCTAATTACCCATGCTTAAATTTCTCTACCTGCCCTTTCTTACATTCCTCTTCCTTCCCTTGCTTACATTCCTCTACTTGCTCTTGTTACATTCCTCTACCTGTCGTATTCCACTATCTGCCCTTGTTCACATTCCTCTACCTGCTATTGCTTACATTCTTCTATTTGCCATTGCTTCCATTCCTCTACTTGCTCTTGCTTCCATTCCTCTACCTGCCACATTCCTCTACCTGCCTTTGCTTACATTCCTTTAACTGCCCTACACAGGTTGCTATTCAACAAATATTACACTAGAAATGGGTCTGTTAACACAAATGCCCCCACTATTGTCCAGAAACCTATTCTTTACCGAAAATTAAGTCGAAAAAGGACCATAACTCCTTTAAAACTTAACTGACATAAACAAATGTAAATCTTGGCCTATATTTTATAATTATGCAGGTAAACACAAAATATTAATTGATAGATCCCTTCAGAAAATATTGATGTGAAACCATTTTTTTTTTTACCTCTGATGAACGATCGAATGGGGCTCGAACAGACTGACAAACAGGGCCCCTTCACAATTTTTCAAAAAAGCTGGGGGCATTGAAATAGCACTGAGTTCTCATTTTTTGTACTACACTGGCTGCTACTTTAGGGTGGAACCAATAAGTGAGGATATCAGGCCATTAAAGTAATCATTGCCAGGAGCATCTTCCAGGAGCATCTTTCTGTGATCTGTTATCTATCTGTCTACTAACTATTACCAAATGGCATACATCTTTTGATCATGTCAAAGTTTTACAGGCAACCAGGGCAATACTGTTACCCCTGTTTCTGTTTCTTAAAGGGTTTGTTTTAAAGAGAGAAAAAAAATTATTTGTGAAACAGATTTCCCTTCCAAGGGCCTCCTATACATTGCCACAGAGATCAGGAGAATGATTGTCTCCTTCCAGAATCAAAACTTCTGATACTTATAAGTATTTTTAAGTATTTTTTTATCAATCTTTTTCAGTGGTGGTTGAGTGGTAGGTCGCTTGCAGATGGTTGTGGGTTCGATCCCTGACCGGGTCACTCCAAATACTAGAAGATTCCTTGCTTGGTGCTCAGCATTTAGATAGTTCTAGGTTTGGTCGATCAGTATAATGTGACAAGGGTGGGCTATCATACCATGTGTCTGAGGCATGATACTCCAGTGTGGCAGTGCGTAGAATACTTTCTCAAGTAGAAAATGTCACGATATAGCTGGAATAATTGTTAAAAGCAACATTAAACACTAAACAGCAACAACATTGTTCTTTTTTGTTACTAGTGTCTGTCTGTATTGTAGTATATATGATTTGAATTATTAGCAGTTCTTTAGGATCCTTAACTTTATTATTTTATCTATTTTTAGTGACAGTGACAATCTTGTTCAGGCAAAGAAGATAAGTGAGCCAAGAAAAAATAAAGTTGTTCAATTTAGCTGATATACATCATGTAACTAGCATCTTCATTGTGGTTTTCCTCATCAGGAAACTTTAGGATATGGGAAGGACATTCATAATGGTATCCGGACAAAAGCCCCTTAGTCAAAAAATGTACATATGGACAAAAACCCCTTTGTAGATTTTAGGAGGTGGACTAAAGCCCCTTGGTCGGTTATAGAAGGTGGACAAAAGCCCCTTGGTCGGTTATAGAACGTGGATAAAGCCCCATGGTGGATTTGAAAAAGTGGACAAAAGCCCCTTGATTATTTAAATAGATATTGCATATTATTAATTTTACTTTATTGATGTTACATTCAAAATATAGACTATTTTATTATGAATCATATTATGAATTTTGTCCAAGGGGCTTTTGTCCTACATTCATATAATATATAATATAATAACAATAGCAAAAAAATATAACAGCAACAGCAAAAAAATATAACAGAAATAGCAAAAAAAAAATGAATATAATATATACATTGAAAATAATTTTTTTACAGTTGAATTTATATGAAAATAACAATAAGAATGTTGTATTTTATATACAAGTTATGTACAACTTTTTTATATGCTAGGCGCTGACGCTGCAGGGGCTGTGGGTTCGAATCTCTAAAGTGGCAAAAAATATTTCCGAAATTATCCATGGTCAGGTGAATAAGCCATGTGCATTTACTACTTACTACTGAATATATGAGTATGACAGGGTCTGCTTTTGCCAACTAGTTTAAGGTGCCATCTCAAGATCATTTACCTCTCACCACTGAGGTTGTAGGTTCAAGTCCTACTTGGTCCAAAAGCGTTATATGAAAATATTGCCAGTTATTTGCAGAAGGACGGTGGTTCTACTAAGATTCATTCTGACATCTTAAACCACCAATAAAACTGGATTAGTCATTGAATATAACTTGAAATAAACTTGAAATGACATTAAACCCATGACACATGAATAATTACATACTTACTTTCAAATTTATGTATCATATGACATGGAGAGTAATGTTCTCTCTTTCAGATATATGTGAGTATGATATGACATTGAGATTCATGTATTCACTACCAGCTATATGTGAGTATAATATGACATGGAAAGTAATGTATTTACATTCAGATATATGTGAATATGATATATCATGGAAGGTATTGTATTCTGTATATAACATTGAAAGTAATATATTCCCTTTTAGATATATGTGAATATGATATGACATGGAGAGTATTATATTCTGTATGTAACATTGAAATATAATATAAAGAGTAATGTGTTTACCCTCAGAAATATACATGCTATGGCACTGAGAGTAATGTATTCCCTGTCAGATATATTTGAGCATAATATGATATGGAGAATAATGTATTCTCTTTTAGAAATATATGAGTATATGGTATGGAGTGTAATGTATTCCCTTTCAGATATATGTGAATTTGTGGCATGTAGAGTAATGTATTCCCTTTCAGATATATGTGAATTTATGACATGGAGAGTAATGTTTTCTCTTTCAGATATATGCGAGTTAATGGTATAACAGTAATATATTCCCTTTCAGATACATGTGAGTGAATGGCATGCAGAGTAATGTATTCCCTTTCAGATATATGTGAATTTATGGCATGTAGAATAATGTATTCCCTTTCAGATATATGTGAATTTATGACATGGAGAGTAATGTTTTCTCTTTCAGATATATGCGAGTTAACGGTATTAGAGTAATGTTTTCCCTTTCAGATATATGAGTTTATGACATGGAGAGTAATTAATTCCCTTTCAGATTTATGTGAGTATAAGATATGGAGAGTAATGTTATTACTCTCAGATATATGTGAGTTTATGGCATGTAGAGTAATGTTTTCCCTTTCAGATATATGTGAATATGATATGACATGGAGAGTAATGAACTCCCTTTCAGATATATGTGAGCATGATACAACATGGAGAGTAATGTATTCCCTTTCAGATATATGTGAATATGATATGACATGTATAGTAATGTATTCCCTTTCAAATATATGTGAGAATGATACGTTATGGAGAGTAATGTATTCCCTTTCAGATATATGTGAATAAGATATGACATGGAGAGTAATGTATTCCTTTTCAGATATATCTGAATTTATGGTATGTAGAGTAATGTATTCCCTTTCAGATATATGTGAGTATATGACATGGGGAGATATGTAATCACTCTCAGATATATATGAGTTTATGGCATGTAGAGCAATGTATTCCATTTCAAATATATGCGAGTTTATGACATGGAGAGTAATGTATTCTCTTTCAGATATATGTGAGTATATAACATGGAGATTAATGTACTCCCTTTCAGATATACGTGAGTATATAACATGGAGATTAATGTACTCCCTTTCAGATATATGTGAGTATATAACATGGAGATTAATGTACTCCCTTTCAGATATATGTGAGTATATAACATGGAGATTAATGTACTCCCTTTCAGATATACGTGAGTATATGACATGGAGAGTAATGTATTCACTCTCAAATGTATATGTTATGACACATAGCGAGTGATTCATTCTTTCCACATATATGTATGATATGATATAAAAAGTAATATATTTACTATCAGATATATGTGAGTATGATATGATATGGAAAGTAATGTATTCAATATATATATATATATATACAAGTTAGAAATGACACAGGAAAAGTAATGTATATATATATATACAAGTTAGAAATGACACAGGAAAAATAATGTATATATATATGCAGGTTAGAAATGACACAGGAAAAGCAATGTAAATATATATGCAAGTTATACATGACACATGAAAAGTGATGTGTATATATATGCAAGTTAAAAATGACACATGAAAAGTAACACAGTTCTGTTTTTTAAAATCTTGTGATGCAAGGTGCACAACATACTTTGAGATGGTTTACAGTAAATTCCCATGTGGCCACAGTAGGAAGCTGTAAAGAAGTTTAGTTCTTCGCTTATCACTGGTTTATCAGAGCTGATTGAGGCACCAGCCATATTTAGAGAACAAGGCCGTTCTTTCTCACAGCCTTCCCATTGATAAAATTATGCGTGTGCCTGCCGAGGGGCTAAACTAAGGGTCAATAGATCTGCTGGGAAAGGGTAAGGGGCAACAAACCATGCATGTATTGACATTTGCTTGTTTCAATTATCAGAATAAGGAAAGAAAATGAAACGATTTAAAAAAAAAAAAAAATTGCACTGACATATCTGTCAGTGCATAACAGTCTGCTACTAACATACCACAGCAAAGTTTCTCTTTATAACTGCTACATTATATCATTCAAAGGTAGCAATATTGTGATATTACAAGTTCTGATGGGGGTTTTTTTATGGGTAAACCTCTCATTATTGAAATATCAAAATGTGCAAATAGGTTAGTAATTACCGTAAAATTGAGGTGAATTTCTTCTTGGCTTCAATTTAAAAATTGGATTCCTTAAACACAATGAATTCGCTTATCCGTAACAGACACCAATAACAATGGTCCATATCATCTTCCATTACTTCAATGCCACAGCAGAGGTCATCAAAACAGTCAAAATGCAATTTTTTTTTTAATTTTTTAGCTACTACAAATAAACTATTAATATATGTTTTCTTTTTTATATTCATGTCATGTTCTTTTCAACAACAAATCTCACGACTGACATACTAAAATAGTTAGATCCTTATATTCAGATCTTGTGTAAAGAAAGTATATAAAACAATATTATATATATTAAGTTAGTGCTTTTGTTGCAAAATTGCTCCATTCCTCCATTCAAAAGGTGTTGAATACAAAAAGCAAAATTTCACAGAAAAACAAATAATAAAACAATTAAACAAATGATAAACTTTAAGAAAAAAACACTTATGTCAACTGGTACTATCAAGTCTGACAGTTACTTCTGCTTGGCAACTCTCAGTTTTATACTAGTCAAACCTGTGTAAGTGGCCACCTCTAATAAGCAGCCACTTGTCTTGAGCACCCACATTTGCTATTTCCCGCTTATATGCTTTAAATGCAAATTAACCTGTATTAAGCAGCAACCTGTCTTAAAATACCACCTTTGCTCCTTCTCTTGGCTGGCTGCTTAAGACAGGTTTGACTAGTATAATTGAGAAGTTTGATTGAGAAGTAAGCTTTGAGATTAAGCAGATCACTTGAGTCTATTTTCTGGGTGTTGCTAATGAAAAACCAACTGGGTGTAGCAGGATTCATCACCATAATCAACAAACCAGCAATTCTTAAACCAAAATGTTGACATAATAAGGTCAAATTGTTCACACACCAAATCAGCACCAATGTTCAACTATTTCAAGACAATAATCTTATCTATAAATATGTAGCAAGAGATAATAATCTTATCTATAAATATGTAGCAAGAGATAATTATCTTATCTATAAATATGTTGCCATTAAAAAACAATAATATCTAAGTACTATTCTAACACTTTAAACATAAGAAACTGTGGCATCACACTGGTTTGGTTTTGTAAATATGAAAAAGAAATATTTAAAAATTATAATTGATATTTCCTCCGAACTGTTTATATCATTGCAAAAAACACTGATGATAAACTTATAGTATGTTTTACCTTTTAATATTTAAGTGCGAAAGTGGAGGTCTTTCAACCAATACTGGAGTTATTCTTACTTCAACGATAGTAAGGAAATAAAGGGCCTTCATAGTTACTTCCTTCCATGTTTTAATTTCATATCTGCTTCATACATAATATACATATTTCAGAAATGGTGTTGTGTGAAACTTTACCAATATTGTCAAATATCTGATTAAATAAGGTATGGCTGGACATTTGAACAACTGGTATGCTGCTGTCCATAATACTTATGAGATGCAAAATAAAAAAAAGATTTCATAAAGGGACGTGCAACATACCGCACTTATGATACACAGACAAAATTCCAAGTATATAAATTTTATTAAAATCACTTTCGAAACATTATTTCATATCTTTCTCTCAAAATCATCAATTTAAGCATCCTTGGCATATCTAAAATTTGTGAGAATTTAATATTGTTTAACATATCATACTCCTCAATCCAATTTTTTCCCCCTAGTTGAAATATATAGGATGGAACAACCAACGATATCTGATCGAGGAGAGAACAGTTAACATGTTGATTTATGGTCGGGACGTGCTCCCCTATCTGACCACCATGAACTAATGTTGGCAACAATTTCAACAAAACTTTATAATACCTATCAAGTTTCCTTCTGCTTACTTCATACAGACTTCAATCAAAACTTTGCAAACAAAAACACAAGCAGCTTGAGTACCAACTGCTACTACTTGCAATTATATTTGTATACAAATATCTTGTATATTTTTAGCAACTGTATTCACACATACAAGAGCATGTAATATGTTTTTTGTTTGAGCAGCAACAATAGCAGCTTATCATCATAAACAATACAATTCATCCAGCATCATCATTAAGGCTGTTAGTTTTTATGTCACCAGTTACAGCAGACAATTAGTGAGCAATAACAATCAAATACTGGCATTGAGATAATCAGCACAAACATTAATATTCACACCTCTTCCCAAGATCATTACAGAACTAGCTACACATAGTTCAGTTACTGTTTCTACCCCTCTCCACCAGGTATGGGGGTACCCGTGTTCAACCCCATCCAGTTTGGCCAGAATCAAGGTTACTAAGTTGAAGTTTCTCGTAATTACCCACTCATGAGCAGCAGTATAAGAACTTCCCTCTTCTCTGACTAATTTCAAAATACTGGCGCCTGATTGGTCATTTTAAGAGACTCTAACACATGGAGTGTTCTGATTGGCTGATGTGTGCAACTGACCCCACCCAGGTGCTCTGAAATTGGTAAAACTATCTGATGTAGTGTGGGTTATGCAGGGAGCTATAGAAGTAGTGTCAGGGAGCATTAGTCGAGATCCGTACATTCTCCTAAAATTTTCTGGTACTCATGGCTGCCATCATGTTACATACACATAATTCTTGGCATGAAATAGTACGGCAGCCATCATGGATTCCTGAATATACATGAAACCCACATGGAGACAGGCAAAATACTGCGCACTCGTAAATACCATTATTTTATGGATAATTCCTCCAGGACAAAAGAGATTTGCGACAGCGACAAATGGACGACATGGAGCGAGGACATTTGTGGGTTCAAGGCCCATACTTCCTTGCTATCCCATAGTTGTGTTTAAGCTTTTATGGAATGTAAAGAAGTATGAGTTTTGTTCCTGCTATATCGACTGATGATGACTTCACTTCTACAATTAATCACGGATATCATTTTTTTTTTTTGTTGAAAAAAATCAACAGGTTTCCTTCTTTGAAAATGGACTTAAATTTTAACAATAAACTTTCAACAGTAAGTATTCTCTATCTTTCTGACTTTCAAATTAATATTAAGCATTTTAAACAAGTTTTGTCAGTTTTCTTTTTTATTAGTTTTTTCTTATGAACTAATTTAGCATTTAAAAAATTCTTGTATTTTTTTCTCATTCTTTAAGTATAACCAATATATCGTAAATGTTAACTTCTTAACACTAAGTGTATGGTTATTTTTTTTTCATAATGGTCGGACTCCTATGAAAGCTGTATGTGGTATTTTTCATTGCACATATACATGTGGCGTCAGAGATGTAGTTTTTCATTTATTTCCTATTATCTCTGACTATCTCCAGATGCTATGTCTTCTGTCTCACCTAATTACTCTTACACCATGTAATTGTAAACCAAATCTCCAATTATAACACTAACATCACTTTACCCATGAACTCTTGCCTTCAAGCTCCAGATATTACCATCTGCAAAAACACCCTCATCTTCAGCTACATGAATCATAATATATAACAAGATGGTACTTTGTCAATCTTTATTATTTTTTCTTCTTATTTCAGATTCCATTCCTCAGAGCAGAATACCTTCATGCAGAGGTTATAAGGAGAACATGGAAGCCGATTGTATCAGGTCCTGCTTTAGGTCATGGGAGTTGGCACTTTTATTTATATTTTCAGAGATCTTTTTATTACACAGGGATCTTAAAATTTGTTTCTTATTTACAGGAGTTATGCTTGCCGATAGGAAAATATAGACTTATATAACCAAACATTACAATTGCCACTTGCATTTTGTTTCATGGCAGCATCCAATTTAATATAGTTTTGAAAAGCAACACATCACATTCAACAGCATGTTCTAATATTTATTGTAAATACAAACTTGTTAGATATATTTAGAACACGATCTAGTCTTTATGAAAACAGATCAATGTGCGTGCCATCCATTTATAAAACAGTAGCAGTGCATGTTATAGACAGGGTGTATGTAAGTAAGTAGGTATAGATATACAGACATGCCGGATGAATCATCATCCCACAAGATTGGCAAGTCATCAGCGCACCAAATAACCAATTTATCTCTGTTTATGTTCCCCCAGACTGCTGGTCTGCTGATAACGCTCAAATCTGGGAGTACTTCAATTTGCTGCAACTAAATATACCACATGTGATCTACTTCTCTGCTGCTGCTGCTGAAGCTGCTGCTACTGCTGATACTTCTGGCCTACATTTAAAGCATTAAATATTCTTTTCTTGTAAATAAGGGGTTTCCAAAGTTAATAACTTTCCAAATTCCCCAATTATAGACAGGTGCTTTTATTGGACTTCCCATAAATATTTCATTATGCTATAAATACAACTGGTTCATCCGACACCTCATTAATCAGTCAATTAAAATTACCTGCACAATCAATGTACATGCAATTTCAAATATAGTATATATAAAATAATTTCTTTTTAATAATGAACTAAATGTGATTTCAACACCTTTTGAATGGAGGAAGGGAGCAATTTTGCAACAAAAGCACTAACTTTAAATATATAATATTGTTTTATATACTTTCTTTACACAATTCTGCATTTTTATCATAAAGGACTAAGGTTCCATGAAAGAAAAACTTTTGCATAGTATTATTTCATTGTTTGTCTATTTCTTTTTCAGAATGAATAATACAAGTTGTGGCTTTCCAGAGACTTTTACAATAAATGCTATTTTACTGCATATTGGCAGATGCTTTTCATCCATTTTATGGCAGATTATAACATTTTCACCATACTAACTGTAGGTGGTGAACTTAAAAGTGAGCTTAACGGAGGCATATACAGTACGCTTTCAAGATGACGTTTTCTTCCTCCTTCTCTGAATTACTTGCTGGTTAAATGAATGAATGTTGGGCCGCCTCCAAGTGGAGATAATAATGTGTTTCTTGATGAGATAAAAAGTGCAATAAAATACAGTTTGATGAATTTTAACCACTGTTTGAAATCAATCATGACCAAAACCTTGTCTATTTAAGGTTTTATGGATTTTTTGTTTGTTTTATTTTACATGATTTTATTGTATTCTGGTGAAACAGTGCCATAAAATTATAGCAAAATTTATTTCACTATCACTTTTAGATAACTTCATAGTAAATTCAAATGGAAATTTTTAACTGTGCAAAAATAAGCATATTTCCAACATGTGCAAATTTAAGCATATTTACAGCATGTAATGTAGAACAGAAGCTGCAGTGGGCCAGGTTTTTATGGTACATTTACACAGAAGCCACATGTGCGCTAAGTTGCCATGAAATCCTAATCTTCTGCTTCCTCAGGATCAGGTTACACGCCAGCCTCTCAAATATTCCACACTCTCCTGATAGGGCACTACACAGAGCTCCCTCTTTGACATGCATCAATGGTGATGACAGTACATTTTTTGATGAGGGTGGCTCTTTTTTCTTTTTTAAAAACCTTTAACCAATCTCTAAAATATTTCAAAACTTATATTAAGTGTTCAGATAATTAAAAATCTGTAATCTTATTGGCCGTGGAGAAACTGCTATAGTTACATGCTGGCTTGATAATTTTTCAGATAATTTTTTTTTTTTTTATAATGTTAATATCCAAAACTTATTTTCATTTTCAATGTTGTTCAAATGTACATGTCTGGCACTTGTTGATTGCAAATACTCTTCTAAAGTTATTCTGATCAAATTAGCACTTACACTGAAGAAGACAAAAAATCGTTTAAACTAAAGCATATTTTAGATAGATACAAATGGATAGCAGTTACCTGTGGAGCTCTGCTGAACTTATCTCAGCTTATTATCTCATTTTCTTACCAATATTTCTCATTTGTAGATATGTAACCCTTGGAGGCCCATCTTAGAGGAGCTAAGAGATAATATGAAAGATAAATACTGGTAAATTATCTTTTCTGGATGGAACATTTGTAATCAGTATGCTGCTACCTGACTGGCAGAGAGATATCCAGTATAATTCTGGTACATAACATTTATAGTTCAAACTTCCAAAATCATAGCCCCCCAATACGCAGCCCCTTACACTCAAAATCTAATACAATCTGATCCCACTAAACAGAAGTAATGAACAACAGTACGCTGTGCAATCCCCGGATGCAAGAAATCTAAACAATTTATGAGCCACTATAATACTTAGGATATGAACCTATATTAAGACCTCACATTGTATGAGCCCTTACTAAAAAGGGACAACTCATTGTATGAGCCCTTAATGCATAGGGACAACAACATTTGTATATGAGCCCTTACTGCAAAGGGACAACATCACATTGTATGAACCCTTACTGCAAAAAGACAACATTACATATTGTACGAGCACTTACTGCAAAGGGACAAGTTGTATGAGCCCTTACTGCAAAGGTAAAACAACTCTTCATATGAGACCTTACTTCAAAGTGTCAACAACATTTTATATGAGACCTTACTTCAAAGTATCAACAACACATTATATGAGACCTTACTTCAAAGTGTCAACAACATTTTATATGAGACCTTACTTCAAAGTGTCAACAACACATTATATGAGACCTTACTACAAAGTGTCAACAACACATTATATGAGACCTTACTACAAAGTGTCAACAACACATTATATGAGACCTTATTACAAAGTGTCAACAACACATTATATGAGACCTTATTACAAAGTGTCAACAACACATTATATGAGACCTTATTACAAAGGATCAACAACATGTTATATGAGACTTTACTACAAAGTGTAAACAACATGTTATATGAGACATTACTACATAATGTCATCAAAACAAAATATGATACATTTCTTACAAAGTGTCAACAACACGTTATATGAGACATTACTACAAAGGATCAACAACACATTATATGAGACCTTATTACAAAGTGTCAACAACACGTTATATGAGACATTACTACAAAGGATCAACAACATGTTATATGAGACCTTATTACAAAGTGTCAACAACATGTTATATGAGACATTACTACAAAGGATCAACAACATGTTATATGAGACTACATTACAAAGTGTCAACAACACATTATATGAGACCTTATCACAAAGGATCAACAACACATTATATGAGACTACCACAAAGGGTCAACAACACATTATATGAGACCTTAATACAAAGTGTCATCAACACATTATATGAGACACTACTACAAAGTGTCAACAAAACATAATATGAGACATTTCTTACAAAGTGTCAACAACATGTTATATGAGACATAACTACACAGTGTCAACAACATGTTATATGAGACATTACTAAAAAGTGTCAACAACACGTTATATGAGACCTTATTACAAAGTGTCAACAACATGTTATATGAGACCTTACTACAAAGGGTCAACAACATGTTATATGAGACCTTACTACAAAAGTGTCAACAACACAATATATGAGACATTACTACAAAGGATCAACAGCATGTTACATGAGACATTATAACAAAGGATTAACAACACGTTATATGAGACCTTACTATGAAGTGTTAACAACACGTTATATGAGACATTACTACAAAGGATTTACAACACATTATATGAGACATTATTACAAAGGATCAACAACAAGCTATATGAGACATTACTACAAACGATCAACAACACAATATATGAGACATTACTACAAAGTGTCAACAACAGGTTATATGAGACATTACAACAAAGTGTCAACAACACATTATATGCGAAATTACTACAAAGGGTCAACAACATGTTATATGAGACATAACAACAAAATGTCAACGACACGTTATATGAGACCTTATTACAAAGGATCAACAACACATGATATGAGACATTACTACAAAGGATCAACAACAAGTTATATGAAACATTACTACAACGGACCAACAACATGTTATATGAGACCTTATTACAAAGGATCAACAACATGTTATATGAGACATAACAACAAAGTGTCAACAACACGTTATATGAGACCTTATTACAAAGGATCAACAACACATGATATGAGACATTACTACAAAGGATCAACAACATGTTATATGAGACCTTATTACAAAGGATCAATAACACATGATATGAGACATTATTACAAAGGGTAGACAACACATTTTATGAAACCTTACTACAAAGTGTCAACAAGTTATATAAGACATAACTATAAAGTGTCAACAACACATTATATGAGACACTACTACAAAGTGTCAACAGCACGTTATATGAGACCTTATTACAAAGTGTCAACAACATGTATATGAGACCTTACTACAAAGGGTCAACAACACCTCATATGAGACCTTACTTCAAAGTGTCAACAACTCATTATATGAGACCTTATTACAAAGAGTCAACAACACATTTTATGAAACCTTACAGACCTTTCTACAAAGTGTCAACAACACGTTATATGAGACATTACTACAAAGTGTCAACAACACATTATATGAAACATTACTACAAAGTGACAACAACACGTTATATGAGATATAACTATAATGTGACAACACATTGTTGTATGAGCCCTTACTATAAAGGGACAAGTTGTATGAGCCCTTACTACAAAGAGTCAACAACACATTATACAAGACCTTACTACAGTGTGACAACACACTGGTGATTGAGCACCTTACTACAAAAGTGACAGACGCTTACTGTATGAGCCCTTACTATAAACGAACAAAAGTTTACGGTGTGCGATATAGTCACTTAGGGACAACAGCCCTGATTATTAGTAAAATAACTCATTGCATGGTACAGCAAGATCTACCCAGATACAACGATACAAACAACAACATATAGTATGGGCATTGATTGCAATGGGACAAACAACACAATGTATGAGTCCTGTATGTAAAGGGGTAACAACACATTGTATGAACTTTCCAAAAAGTAAATAACACAATGAATGGGCAAAAATTAATATCATGTTTATAGAAGTATTAATATTTTTATCTAAATTTGCAAAATAACATTATTGGAAATAATTTGAACTCCTGGAGTGTTACCACTAGAAAATAGCATTATTAGCAGCCCAAAGCATTGAAAATTGCAACACTACCATTGCAAAGTTATACCTATAACTTACATTTCAATGAAATGTTCCTTCTGTAATAAAATCTGTCTCAATTTCATAAATTCCATCAGCCATGCAATGTTTGCATTTATTATTTTTTGTCTACCAAGTTTAATAACATTTATAATTCTCCATGATAGCTCCAACCAAAGACAAACACTATCATAGGGAGCGTTTGTTGGTGATTATGTGTCGTACCAAGGGCCGAGGATTCAATCTTATACCTAGGGAACAATATATAACAAATAATAATTATATATATAATAAGAGAAATACTCATTGATTGGGTATGTACCATTTAATTTAATAAACTATACTATTTTGAAAGACTGACTCCATCTTAACTGTATCTAAATGACTTGATAATTGACATACCGTATGCAAATTGACACTATAACATAATTAACGTTTGACACTTGACAAATTTTTACTGAACACTGGACTTTTGCAACCTCACCCTTAACTCATCCTTATTTTACTCATCTTTTCTCAAACATGAAATGTGTTGTTTTTCCCATCCTCTACAGCTCTCTCCATCCTAAATAATATACTCATTCATCATTGCAAAGTACACTTCCACACAAATATAATATATACAAAACACACAGCATTCTATTCTGGTATGTATACATAAATTTATATATCAGGGAACCTCCACAAAGTTTTAGAACTGGTTTGAGAGATTGGTGTGTTGTTGCCATGGTAACCTTTTATTTATTTGTAACAGCTGTATAAGCGGGTCATGCAGCGACACACAGAAGCTGCTTCAGATGGTCCGCTGCCAAAAACTGCACCACTTCCCAGTGCTACTGTACTGTAAAACTTGTAAATGTACACACACCCATACAGGGAGCCACAAAATTTCATTGACAACTTATAAATGAATAAGGAGAATGTGTAGGCAAGTTCTCAATAATAGAAGTGTGCTTGTCAGACACAAGTGCACTCCCCCCCCCCCCCCACCACCTGCCAACCCAATGTGCCAGTAACTTTATTGTGGCAGTGCCTTTTGACTAATGAGTTTTGACTGTATAATTACTAAAATATAATGAAACTATGCACAACTACATACTAATACTCATGAAGAAGCTTGACTATAATCAATCAAGAAGGAGGAGAAGTGCGGAAAAGATTTACAAACAAAATTTAAAAGGGCCATAAATCTATGGACCAAAACACCACAAGGAAATGCACAAATGAGTTTCATGCTGATACTCCTTAGCAAGTTTGGCCCAAATTGGTTAAAAAGTTTAGGAGTAGTGCTATGATTTAACATAAAATACAATGAAATGGCTTCACTCCTCCAAAAGTCAATAAACCAGAACGTGACGACAATATGCACAATTAGACTTCATACATCTAGAAACAACTCTCTGGTTAAAATTTGCAATCAAAGTTTCAGGTGATATGGCACTGACATTACATTTTCCACTAACTGAGTTCAATGATGCCTTGAAATAAATCTTAAAAAAAGAAGTCTTTTTATATAAAGACTCTTATTGAATAGTTCATAATATATACCAAAGCGTCAAATGAATCTGATAAGAGACCAATTTACTGAAATGTGACATTAAGTGCAAAATGAAACCAACAAAATGTGTGTAACTGTTTTATGTTCATATTTAGGCCAGTTTAAGGTTTTTCTGATATCTTATAACATACCTTGCCCATTATTCAGGCGACTCCAATATCAAATTTCTTATGATCGAATAATCCTGCAAATACTATTCTCTATGGTAGGATAATGAACCCCTTTCTTGACTCCTCTATGGATATAACCTATATGCCAGATGTTTCCTGTTAACCAGCTCCCTCTCCTGCACCAGTAACAGCTGCCCCTCTCATTACTCATCTCCCTGACCCCCTGACCCAGAGACTGGGTCTTATCTGACATAGACAATATGAGATTATCATCCATACCAGCTTACATGCACACAGTGTGAAACCTGCTGTTCTGTGTTCAATTAGTAAATTGCTCATGTCTGAAGCACAAAACAAGAGGCAATATGACAATCTAGAGAGATAGTGAAATTGACAAATCTTAATGGTAGGGGAGGGTCTGAATCTTGTCCAACATTGTTTGGCATTTTGTTGTAAAAATTCTCTCCTTTAAAATACTTCTTATAACGTGTGCATAATTTTTGGGATGTTACTGCTATGTAAACTTAGAAGCAATTGTTCAATAATTTCCCCCTCTGAAGTCTGAGTATGTAGAGGAGCTGTGAAACATATGTTTTCTTTTGTCCTAAAGATCAGACTTAGTATTCTTCATTTCTCAAAAAAAAAAAAAGCTTCCATTTGGAGGGTACCAACAATAGTGTAAATAAGAACTGTTGGAGGGACAGCGCGCTTGACTATTTCGATGCTCTTCTAAAGCAACAGCTTTTTCAGGAAATAAGTACCAAATGGAAGACAATTAAAGCTCAGAGGTGGTAATATTAAACTATAATTATTGCTTGTCTGTTAAAAATCAATTAGCAAATAATTCACCATTATTATTGCCTTAATATTATTTAATTTAGCATGACATAATTATAGGCCTATGCACTAACTTCAGCTCAGAGGGCAATATATCAGTACAAGTTCATGAAAATGGATCTATAGTTGAAATAATCTTGTACAAGCATGCACAGTTTATCACAGCTGGATACGCTTTTGTGAAAATAAAGAATCATATCTTAAAAAAAAAGATTAAACTTTACAAAAAAGAAATAAAGATTTAACTTTAATGAAAAAAAAAATAGAAAAAAAATGTTTAAAAAAATAATAATTAATTTTTACCCCTAATTGCCTATTTTGCAATTGGCCCACAGGGTCTTGGTTTTGAAATTTGAGAGAGGACCACAAACTGACCCTACTTGTCAAACATCTAAGATCAAGGCCTTGTGCTACAAACTTTAACCTGCTAAAAAGGGAAATAATTCTGCCAAAAAATAAAGAGTTATGATTCTTGTCTCTGTGAGTTCCTAGAGGATGTTGAACACAATGTGAAGTTTCGTTCACATCCAATGATAGGATGATGAAATAAGTACCAAATCCAAAACTTTAACCTCTAAAAATCTCTAACCAAATCTCTAAATCCAAAAGGTCCATAAATCTATAAAAAATGCAACCCAGAGTAATGGTTCTTTTCTCTGTGCATTCCACTGGTGATGCTGAACACACATGTGAAGTTTCATTCATATTGTATGAGTGGTTGCATAAAAATCTAACCTGAAAAATAGTAAATATCAAACTGTTCAAAGAAATGGTGCTTAACACAAAACCTTAACATTGTTTAGGCAAGTCAATTATTTGTAAAAGGCTGAGGTCATCAAAAGATTGCTGCATGTATTTGGGTAGTTCTACCCATAACGCAGCTATGGACCAAGTTAAGTGACTCTAGGCCAAATAGTTTAAAAGAAAGATACTTAACTGGAAAAAAATTGTAACATTTTGTAGGTTAATTATTCATAGAGGTGAGCCAGGCCTGATTAGCTCAGTAACGCGTCTGTCTATCAATCCAGGGGTTGTGAATTTGAATCCTCACCCAGCAACAGTCTCTGTGATCTCATTATCATTCCTCTCTCACCGCTGATTCAAGTGGGAAAGTTTCAAGATCCTAGGAAACAGTGGTTAGATTAACTGATCATCTGCTAGCTCTCAATGGCATAAAAATGACTCTTAATATTCAATCAATCAATCATATAGGTGAGTCACCTGAAAAAATTCTGCATCATTTTGAGTAGTACAACTCATAACACAATTATATACCAAATTTGGTGTCTCTTGGCCAAACAAATTTTGAGAAACGAAGCTCAATGCAAAATTTAAATATAGTTTTGACCAAGTTATTCAGCAGTAGATTTCAAGGTCACACAAAAACATGCTGCATGGTTTTGTGTTGAACTACCCATAAAAAAAAATATAGATCAAATTTTGGGACTCCAAGACAAACAGTTTCTTAGAAACAGAGCTCAGCATAAAACTGCTACACATCACTGCCAATGGAATAGTAACACTTCCAACAGACAATAAAATGGAATATTTAGACGGTCAGAAATAAAGCAGATGTAGATGGAAATGTTGATGGGGCATAAACATGCAGGTATGCTTAGTTAAAGACAAACATATCAGCAATCCTTCTGATGTATGATATATCACTTACAACCCACTGGTATCTATCATTCTGGCTGACCTGTACATTATACAGCCACTATACCTCTCAAGGCTATTGGTATCATAAAAAAAAAACTCTTTTGAAGAGGAGTAGGAATCCTCCGAATGTGTGTCATGTTCATTTTATCATTTTTTCTCCTGTTCATTATTGTGATTAAATTACCAACCCCTGTGTGGTGCCATGGAGCCATATGAGTGATGGCAAGAATAGGATCACTGTGGCTTATTCATGTCGTAAGACAATTTGAGAAACTCTGCAGTTCTGCAGGTATCGATCAAAGTTTTAGGTTCATTCTGCATATTCATTTGTTAATGTTTTTTTATCTGTATGTTAATTTGTTTTGTTTTTTTACATGTAATGTGAACCTGAAATCTTCCTTCTTTCCACAATATTTTGTAATATATATAGATTGATTGATTGATTGATTGATTGATTGATTGAATATTTATTGGGATCCTGGAAGGTTAACCAGTACTCAAGCACACCCCAACTCCGCAAGCTGAAAACTTTCCCACTTGAATCAGTGATGAGAGACGAGTGATGGGACAAAATGTCATATATTAATCATCAGGAGACTGTGGCAGGGGGCGATAAGCTAATCAGGCCCGACATATTTATCTAGAAGGACTTAATAAAGCATCTGATCTTAACTCTATGGAGCTTCTACCAAATCATGGCACAAACTGCCAATTAAATACCAAACAATCATAATTATGAAATACAGTTATTTTGCTTATTAAAATTAACTCTTTTTCTTTATACTTTCTCAATAAACATTTGATTTGGTGTGTAAATCACTCACTTTGAAATAATGACAGAAATGAAATAAAAGGAAAAGAAAGAACCAGGAACTATTGCAGAATACCCTGTACAACATGTGGGCTGAGTCAGGTGATATCTCACATATGTACAAGGAAGGAGTAAACCTAGTACCTGAATTAGAGCCAATAAACAGCACAGCACCTGACATATACAAACCTGCTGTTTACCATCTTCTACTATGTCATGTGATCCAGAGCGAACTCTGATCTCATATCTGGTGAATTTCACCCTGCAGACATCTTTGTAAACATTTACAATTAAATGTTAATAAATATATAATGATGCGATAAAACAAATATAAATATATCATCAAATATATCACCCCTATTGCCAAGTTAACTTAAAAAAAGTAATGTTATTGAAAGTAATTCCTTAAAACTACAATTATCATGTAATATAAACAATGACATTATGTTTGTTTTGGTGTGTAGATTGAATTACAATACATCAAGTGATCACCAAGTCATATTCTCACGAGTGACTTGGGTGAGAATATCATTTTTAGTGACCACAAGATGAAATATCATTTTGATCTTACACCAAAAAAAAAAATTTCTTTTTATTTTATGCATTTACATAATTTTTCGTTTATTTTGACCTCAATTCACCATTAGATATAATTGGATTACTAAAAAAAAGTTACAGTATTTCTATTTTTTTTCTATTAATATTCTTTATTTTTTAATTAATATGGAAGGACAAAAAAAAATTTTTTTCTCCATAATTTCACTGTTTGAAACAGTGGATTACCTTAAGTAATTCACTGAGAAATATATATAATTCATCAAAAAGCATAAAATAAAATGGTTTATCTTATAATATACAGCACAGGAGTGTCAAACTCGTAGCATATTTTTGATATTAACCTAGTGTGATATCATTACCAATTCATCGCTCAGCATTTTCATATAACTCGGCTCTCATACATAAATGCAAAGCTGCTCATTGATTTGCCAGAACATATAAATAATATTGATTTGTCACAGTAAAGTTACGTTTTTTTCATACGTTACATCATACGAGGATTGACAAAAACTAATATGCGTGATTTTTTTCTCTTTCTTTAAAGAGTATATGATCTGAAAATTATATGGTTAATGTACTATTTTCCTGAGTTATATGATAAAAATAACCTTACATTCTCACTCATATATTATTGAATCTATTAAACTTGTTAGCAAAAATGAAATGCTGTTCGACAGAGCCTCCCAAAATATGTGTTTGTTAACTCGTATAATAAATTAAATAATCAACAAACACTCATGTAAAATTGTCTATATGTTTACCAACTAACAAAACAGTACCTAGTACTATCACCATTATTTAGATTGTAAAAGAAGAAGGTTAAGGTAATTTACTAATTTTACCCATGAGAATATCAAGTCAGACATGTTAAAACTGTTTCACATTCAATGTAAATAAATAGGTCTATACTACTAAACCAAAAAAACTTAACAGAATGAAACTTTCTAGACAATGAGATAGGAATCTCAAACAGAAGTTAACAAAAATGTGTGCCAGAAACATCAGAACATCAAAAAGAAATAGGTTCTCTGCTATTGCTTAAGCTAACAAATCCTGGTATAATGTTTTTTACTAGCTGTGTAGTACCTGCCAAGTGTCCTGGGCTGCATTCAGTTCAGTTAAACATATTTTCTTAGAAACTGACTTAACCTAAACTTAGCATGCTTCCCACTAACACCTCAATGTGCTGAACAGCTTGATAGAAAACTTTAGCAAACACTGCCCTTAATACTACAACCCAGTGAGTTTCATGAATATAGAAGTAATAGTTGAGAAGGACATTATTTTTTTTTGCTCATACTTCCTCACCATAGCACCAATGGCAATTGCCCTCAAATTGTTAACAAGGAAAGTATTTTAACATGTTTGGCATGTGATGAAGGGATGAAGGGATGGTAAATATATTCTATCAAAGTAAAAACAACAACACATTTTCCATAAGTAAAGGATCACATTCCCAAGAACATTCTTGGGCTGGTTGTCATTTCAAGCCACACTGTTTTAAATAGATTTTAATGCTATTTTCAGCACATTTTATAATAAATCACACGGCATATCCTGGTTTATTAGTGGTGGAAGACATCAGAATGAATTCTCACATAAAGTTTTTGAATCAAGCAAGACTGTAGCGGTCATGTTTTTTAACAAATCACAATGGCTTCAACAAACTTTATAATGGGTCACATAAGGAATATTTCTGCGAAAATGTTTTAAAATCGATCCGCGTTTCTGACAAGAAGAGTTTTTATGATTTTACTATAGCTTATATAGTAAACTAACCCCAGACCCTGGCCCCCATGTTTTTTGACAAATCACTACAGTTTGAACAAACTTGGTGAAGGGTCCTCCAAGAAATATTTCTGTGAAATTAATTTAAAATTGAGCCAGTAGTTTCTGACAAGAAGATTTTTTAAGTTTTTACGATAGCTTATATAGTAAACTAACCCCAACCCCTGGCCCACATGTTTTTTGACGAATCAAGATGGCTTGAACAAACTTGGTAGAGGGTCACCCAAGGAACATTTCTGTGAAATTATTTTAAAATCGAGTCAGAAGTTTCTGACAAGAAGATTTTTTGAGTTTTTACTAATTAAACTTGCCCCGCCCCCTGGCGGCCATGTTTTTTGATGAATCAAGATGGCTTGAACAAACTTGGGTAGAGGGTCATCCAAGGAACATTTCTGTGAAGTTATATCAAAATTGGCCTGTGGTTTCAGAGGAGAAGTTGTTAGAAGCTAAAAGTTAACGACGGACGACAGACAACGGACACCAGGTGATCACAAAAGCTCACCTGTGAGCCTTTGGCTCAGGTGAGCTCAAAAGCCACCACAAATAAAAAATGTTTGAAAAAATAAAGGGCCATAACTCATTGAAAAATTAATCGTAAGCAACATGCTGGGTACACAACTAGGTACCAATCACTCTTGTGAATCCTGATTGATTGATTGATTGAATATTTAGCTTCATTTTCATGCCGTCGAGGGCTAACAGACAATCAGTTAACCTAACCATTGTTTCCTGGGATTCTGGAAGGTTAACCAGTACTCGAGCACATTCCATCTCCGCAAGTAGCTGATAATTTTCCAACTTGAATCAGCAGTGAGAGATGAATGATAATGAGATGCAATGCCGTATATCAAACATCACGCAGATTGTAGCCAAGTGGCGTTTTGAACTCACGACCCCTAGATTGACAGTCAGACTTAACTAATCGGGCCCAGCAAGTTTCATTGAATTCCGACCAATGGTTGCCGAGAAATATCAACCACAAAAAATAAGTATGAACAATTCAAAGGGCCATAACTCATTGAAAAATTCTCGCACAACATGCGGACAGTATGCACAATTAGGCTTGGTACCAGTTACCCATGTGAAGTTTCACTGAATTCTAGCCAATGGTTACTGGGAAATAATGATCACAAAAATTGTCCACAGATGGAAAAATTATGTATGAAAAATGCAAAGGGCCTTAACTCATTGAAAAATTATTCTTGTGCAACATGCCGACAATATACACAACTAAGCTTGGTACCAGTCTCCCTTGTGAAGTTACATTGAATTCCAGCCACTGGTTGCTGACAAATAGCAATCACAAAAATTGTCCACAGACGAACGGACGAGCGTGACTCCTATATTGCCCCCATATCCTTTATAAATGGGGGAATATACATGCTAGTATTATTCTATGGGTAAAAATTAGCACAATAAATATGTATCCCTTATATTTAAAATTTAAAGGATATGAACTTGTTCAAAATAGTTTAATGATTGTTTTTATATCAAGTATAAAGAAATTATAGCAAATGTCTGCATATTATATTCTAATCTCTTGTATATCTGAGCGAGAACACGTTTATATATACAGATTATACAGCTTTAACTGGTGTCCTAGTTTACAGTAGAACACATAGAAGATGGAAGCAACGAATATGAGTACATACAAGTTATTTTGTAGAACTTGCCAAAAGTAGTGCATATCATTATGAGTAAAATTGTAAAAAAAAATGTGTTTGTAACAGTTTAAAGTGTCCATGATAAATATAAATAACTCTTTTATTTTTTAAAAAGACATATAAAAAAGACAGAAAAAGCTAATTTTCCAAGATATCATTAATATTTTATTAGCAATACCAGTGTTTTTTCGGCCATTTTTGTAGCAGTCATTAGGTCTTATTCCCAATGGAAAATAGTATTTTTTTTTTCCAAATGAGAGGTAAAAATTCCCAAATGAAAGCTTCGATAATTGTAAATTGAAACTTCCATAATTCCCCGATAAAATAAACAAAGTTTTCCCGATTCTGAATTAAGTAAGACATTGATTCTTTAATGGCTAGAGAAGCAAGTATACACATTTTTATGAAGTTGAAAAAAATATAATATTTCATGCAAAGAATTTCCCAATACTTATGAAAATGCCACTAAAATTCCCAATTCCAAGGGTAAGGGTCACAAAATAGTGAAAAAAATACACTGAATACATGAATATTTTGACACCAAACAAGCTGTTTTAATTAATATTTTACAGAGCAAGAGTATACAAGTTCATAGGACAACACAGAAAGAAAAACAATTAAGAAAAAAAAAGAAAAAGAAAGAAAAAAAGAATGTGGACAAAGAACTGCAGTTTAAGAAATCAATTTTCAATATTTTATTTTTCAATATTTTTCCACTTGAATCAGCAGTGGGATAAATACAATGAGACATAACAATATCATATATCAATAATCACAGAGACTGTGACTGGGCAGAGATTCAAACCCTTTGATTGGTAGTCAGACGAGCTACTGACAGAGCATATAGGGCCCAGCACGATATTCTGTCTGAAGGAACAAACTGTTTATAAGATAAGTTAAGTAACTTTATTTTAAATAGGGTAAAAAAAACATTGAGTTAAAAAAAATAACACTGCATGTATCAAATGAAATTTAAACCCATGTTCAAAACTTAGCCACAGTTCTTTTCCTTTAGACACCAAATAAATATACCACATACAATGTTTTTACACATCAAAACTGCCCCAATATATTAATCACACTTTCTACTCATGCGTGAAATGTTACCATCCCTGACAAGTATTCTTACTGTAACATTACACTATTTGGTAGAAGCACGTATTGATAAATGATACAAAATCTGTCTGGTTCACCAAGATTAGAAAAACCACACCATAAAACAATATTGGTAAATGGAAATATGGCAAAATGTCAACTTCTATCTATCCCACCTATCTTTATAGCTGCCTTGATATTTACAGTTTTAAAAAAAGTTCAATCAATCCTGATTTTCCTGAAGTCACATGACTCAGGTCACATGATCTAATTTACCCAGCATGCATTGTTATGTTATGTCTGCTGTACTGCCATATTTGAAGGTGTGGGTGGGGTTATGTGAGTAGGTACCTACCATATTTGCAAAAGCCAATACTCTGCTTCAATAACTGGATCAATAATGTAATGATGCAATAAGGATACCCCACCACCCACATCCACCAACACCACTTTACACCATCGATATTATATTTTAGTGTGCGTAGTGATATTTTTAGAGTTGGCTCATATCGCACTTCTAAAACAAAAAATCTCACTTTTTTTCTTCTTCAAAACAATTAAAATACCAAAGCAGAAAACACTAAAAACCCATTAAAAAATAAAAGTACTTGTATCAAAAAATGATGAGAGCATTTTCCCCTTTTCAAATAGTATCAGACAACAAGCCTAATCTAAATGCATAATCTCCCCACAGATACATACTCATCTCAGCGGTGCCTGTTTCTATATGAAAACCTTCTATGCAAGTCTTATTACACCTCATCAAAAGATACAAGGTAAGGCAGATTCTCAGCATCTGCGTCACCATGGCAACCAGAAGGGGGAATCCCAAAACTCATGTACATGTACTGAAATGGTTAGCATTCCTGCAGGAAAAGCACCTGGCCCAAAACAGAGATTAACAAGCAGCAAACCCGCAGTTCTGGTGCATGGGAACCGATAGTATATCTACAGTTATAATTAGACTGAAATATCTATGTTCATGTTTTGCTAGAGTTCACACTCATATCGCTCTATAAAATGGTACAATCTTCTCAAAATGACTGCGACAATGCCTTGTTACAATGGTTTACCTGCATTTTCAGTTCTACCTGGTTTATTCAATTTTTTTTTTAAAATACTGTTTAGAAAGGCTTGCGATGCAGTCATGAGATATATGCTGCCATAGATTCTGGTCATATTCTTATAATAGAGGGTAGGACAGTGGAATACTACTTGTACAAATTTTCACCTGGCATAACATGACATGGAAATAATTATCCGTAACATCGCAAAATTTATTTGGCTTTTAGTTTGTCTCTATCTACGTTGCAATCAAAATCTAGCAAATCTTTAATGCAGAAATGCATTGGCATTAAAATGGATTATCCGCTAGAAGGATTATAACATTTACAAAAAAAGTAAGTTGTGTGTGGTTTGCATTTTTTTTCTTTTGGAATGGTGTGCAATGTGTTTTTACTCAGTTTTATAGCAGTTTTGAAAGGGTTTTCTCATAAAAGTCCTGCATGACTGAAAACCACTAAAGTTAACATCTATGCACTGGTTTCTTTATTTTGCTTTGATTTGTCTTCGACAATATTGATAAGCCAAGTTTGATGAACTAACAGCATAAAAGATAATTTCCGGGCCCTGCAGGAAGCTGCGCTATCAAATCTTAATACATAATTATTGCTTCTGCTGTGTATACTTAAAGCATACATATTTCTGATTTGAAGTGTTGTACCAAGATGGGTTGAGTCCAGATAATAGAGTCTTTAAAGTCAAACGCTTGAAATTTATCATAAAATATAAGATATTAAAAATATTAGATCAGTGCATTCATAAGATTATCTTGCGATTAGATCAGGATCAAAAATTTTTTTTTAAATAAATGATCTAATAAGAAACTGCCTTCGAATTGTACTAATCATGTACACACATGGTTATGCTAATATATAAATATCCACTACTGCTTCTTCCTGATATCTTTCAGGATTCCAAAAGAATATATTATGTCACTCTCTGAATTACTTATTGACTCAGTACAGATGCTGTATCTGGTTACTATTCAACTGGGCTCAGTAAGCTCAATAGCACATCTGACTGTTGATCCAGGGGGTCCAGAGTTCAAATCCCCGAATCTGGCTATTCACCATGATGATTGATATTCAACACTGCATCTCAATGTCATTTGTCTCTCACCACTGTTTCAAGTGGTAGCATTATCAGTTACCTGCAGAGATGGGGTGTGCTTGAGTATTGGTTAACATTCCAGGATCACAGGAAAGATTGGTTAAGTTAACTGATCATCTGTTAACCCTTGATGGCATAAAAATGATGCAACCTATTCATACAAACAATCAGTTCCAACATAAATATAACCTCAGGTAGGTTTGGCAAATAATTCCTTGACTGATAAAGCAATATTTATCAAGTCACTGACAGAACACTACTTAGCTATCTACACATGAATGAGACATTTTGTGAGTATTATTTACACCATGTGCAAATTTGTACTTTAGACACAAAACTAGGGTTAAGTAAATTATTCTTTAATACAACCTACAAAAATGTATTTGAATACCAGCTGAATAACAATTTGATTGAAAGATTGATGTTTGAAGAGAAAATTTAATTCATAGGCAATGCTACATACAGACGCAATAGGTCATTTTATCACACAGTATTTTCAAATTTGGTAAGAATCTTGAATTCCATCAAATGAATAACTGTTACACCATTTAACTAGCACGAGAGCATTATGGTTTATGGTCAAATACAGTTAAGGAGTAGTCGCACTGCAATAAAGTACTCTTTTTGACCGATAATGTTTCAACCCAGCAGCAGTATCCATTGAAAATGATACAATATCAGAAAAGCATAAAAAAAATTGCAGCATTAACACAACATTACCCTTAACATTTGTTCTACATCCATGAATCTCCCAGCTCTAAATATTCTATAGGACAATGATTAGGTGTGCTGACCGCTGTTATACTACTGAAAAACTGTTGAAAAAAAAAGGTGCAATAGTCCTATACAAACAAAAATACATCATATCAACCCATGGTATATCATATAATATATATTAAGAATCCATTAAACAGATTTCCATAAATGACCTGATGCTTGTAGAAATGATCATCAAACAGATATTAACCAAAAGCAGTCGCACATATGCAAATTGATACATTCAAACAGCAATATTTCCCATCAAGAAAGTTAAACATATGTGCATCAAAGACAGTGTATCAAACAGACAATGCTGAATATACAGGTACAGATAACGGTCATTAATAACAACATCAGTGGAACTTCCCAATTAACAGCACACTTCAAACTGGTAATCAATTAATGCCCAGTAACTATCTCATACATGCAAGCCAACACCAGGAACGAGGGCTCCCCTATTATCAGATGAAAGGCATGCAAATATGAACGTGGGAAATCCCATATTACATGGCTATTACAAATATAGAAGTGCTACTACACAATCTCTGATAGGAAGCAGCACTGAATGTATAGGATTACACATATATATAATATACATCTATTTATGTCTAGTAAAGGGAGGTCACTCCAAGTACATCATAGTAACCTAGAGCAGAAACACATCAGGGGGGGGGGATGCCATCCAGTGATGACTGTATTGCTCATCTAATCAATCATGACGGGTATATGCTCACACCAATATAAAGAAGGAAATGGGCTCTCTCTGCAGTCTTCCATTGTTACCGTTCAGCATGGCGACATGGAATCTCTTACTATTGTAACATATAAGAGGCACCTGAGGTGACATAATAATATCACGTCTTCTGAAGCACTTGCATGTCATGATGGGCAAATAGATAAACCAACATGAGTTTAAACATTTTAGCATGTAACAATAAGTCTTAATTATCATTCTTTTTTTTTTCTCTCTCTTTTTTTAAACATTATTTTTGTTCCAAAATATTTGCTTGTTTCCCTTCATAGAAAATTAACGACATTTTAAACGAGTTACGGATTGCATGAGCTTCTTCGCATGCTTGGTGCATAATTTCATACCATGGAAAATCAAATATGGTGGACAGCATTCTTGTAGTTGCCATGGCAACATTCAAAATGGCGGAGAAATAGTGAGATGAGGATTTTCTATTTTCACTTTGATATTATTGTCGAGTGAAGAACATCATGGAAGGAATAAGGAATAAATTTCATGGGATGTCAAACAGAGAAAATAATTATCTTAGAGACATGGGAACAGTCAGTTGACTTGAACTTGGACTACAGTATTCTGCAATGGTGATTCAAACAGTATAGCTAATATACTTTGGATTCTAATTCATATCGGAAAATGTGTTTATTTTGATGAAACTTAATATATATTTTGGAGTATATTTAATGTGAAATGAAACATGATGGATACAGTAAGGTACAGCTAGTTATTAAATATATTTCACTAAAAAAAATATTGGAATATTATTATAATACAATTACTCTCTAGAGGAAAATACTTTACTAAGTACAAAGAGTCTGGGACATTTATTCAGGAGTTTCTTTTTCATGACAAACGGAGAAAAGAGGCAGGTTCTGGGATGGATTCTACAAGAACACTGAGTGTTGAGGCACCGCTGGTTGAAACTGGGTCAAATAATTTGTTATACAGGATTTGGTCCCCTTCAACCAGCTGTAGTTCACATTCTTACCGCACGAGGGCGCTACCATCACACATTAGTTATTACGAGGAAATTCTACACCAGTCTGCCACAGCATGTCTTCTCTACCATCTACCAGTCTTCAAGAAGGCCGGCTGCCAATCTGGCTTTTTATGTAAATGTATTCACCGAATGCTACTGGCTATAAATAGTCTCTAATCATGAACTACACACAGCTACCAGGTTTGTGTATAAATGTACATGTGGGATAATACGCAGTTGTCTTATTGGAATGTCCATGATATTCTTAAATGAATCATTTAATGCAAGAAGTAGTAACAGAATAGACTATCATATGATTTATATCAAATACTAACTAATGGTTTTGTTGGAAAGAGTTCTAATAATAAAAAAATAAGCAACTCAGGTCCTTTTTTAATTACAAATAATCATTCGGTATTTCATCATGATTGCTACAGTAGAATTTTCATCTCTTGTTATTGATATTCTGCCAAAATACAATACATGGAGAAAAGGTGCAAGTAAATGGCATGATGAAATATTTTGAAAGATAACAAAGATAGGAAAAAAATATAGCAAATTTCTTTATTCAAACAACATGCTACTACATTATTTTGTTATTATAATCACAACTAGTGCCAGAATGACTCAACTATACATGGTGTAAAATGGCATTTTGGTACCAGGCTGCAATAAAGCCAAATTGTAATAAATGGAATAACACATGCTGTGTACAACAAACCATTGCCCAAGGTAGAACATGGTATAAAACAGGCTCAAGGTATAACTTGTTATCTTTCTCTTTTCAGGCTGGCATGGACTGGAATTTTTCCAAGCATACCTATCTTGCAATATTGGAAATCAGATGTAAACATGTTCGCATCTCCTCCCAAATAAAACAAGTAAAAATCTGGATTACTCTGAGGCATGTACCTTTAGCAACTGTGCCAAAATGTCAGAAATGTTCAGATATTCCACGCTAAAATTGTGAAATACTGTAAAAAAATCTGTAAAAAATTCTTAACAATTTTTTTCTCTTTTTCTGAGTTGATCTGTAGATGTATTTGCCTTGTGTAACATTTTTAAATCAACTTTTCAAAATTAATTCTCTTGTATAACGATCAAACATTGAAATAAGTTTATTGTTTACAACACTCTTGCTGTTGAAACTTTGATTAGGTTTCAAATTTTTGGTGATATTTTAAAATTGTGTGTCCTAAAAAAGGTACATGAACTTGGATATACAGTATAAACATTGAGTAATTCCAGAGTACTAACAGACAGTGCATCCTACAGTGAACTGCTGCACCGGTTAACCGTATTATGTTTGTGCAGAGCGCGTGTGTGACACTGTCAGTGGCAAGCAGCTTCCGTAATAAAACCTGTTATGCCGTAAACGGTATACAAGACATGCACTGCACGTGTCATGGCAAACTAAAAAAAATGGAGGACCTTGCATGCCCACACTTTGCACACACACACACACACACACACACACATATGATTGTTTCATATGCACACTCTTGCTTCAAATATGTTCCTAACAGTTCCTTCTTATTTGATTACTTAAAAATATCTTTTTTTAATGTGAAAAACATGCAGGACAGTGAAATGCAATCAAATTTCAAACCATTTGGGACAACAAATGATTAGACTACAGCAGAGAAAGCAATCGTTACAAAAATCGTCACCGTCAGGGACATAAACAAACCGTAATAGTTTCCATTATGGATATAAATGAAATAAGAGCAAACCATAGAGTAAAAAGCAGAGCATTGAAATACCAGGAACATGTCTGAAGCCTATAAAAGAGATACATAACACAATATAAAGTTCAGAACCTCTTCAGAAGTACAGTTATTGTGACAAGCTTACTGGTAACAGATAATTAATAAATCTCTTGCAGACAATGGGGGGTGTCAGTAAGGTGCAACAGATTGACCCCCACCCCCCACCCCCAACGCCCGACACCGTACATATGTCAGTTCTATATTTAAGGTCTAGGGCTATTTATTTTGTACTATTCTACCATCCTTTAAAAGGGGGTGTTTATAAGAGTGTGTTGACTGGAAACCAAAGCATGTACACCCAGGATAGAATGCAAGTTACTTGCAGACTTTTCTGGGTGTACATTGTTTGCAGATGTAATCATTCTCATGAACTACAAAATAAGATTTTGTAAATAATGATATGTCATAGAAATTACTCCATGCTTCACAACAACTAATATATCTGAAGAGGGTTTGAACTCGGCCTGAATATATAAAATATAAATAAAGATTCTAAACACAATATCACTAACTGGTGAGATCAAATTGATCAAATGAAATTTTGACAGTGTTTAATGTATAATTATCGATAATATTTAATTTTGAGTTCAATAAGACGTTTAGAATCTTTATACTACTTTATGTCCCTTACAATATTTGCTCATCACATGTAATGCAACTACCTGACATTTACCGCCAATAATCTGACAACTAATACATGAACAATTAATGCATAACAACCAAAACACAAGTAGAACTGTGGTAGTAGTCTTACAACCAATATATGTACAGCCAACACTTGTACAACCACAACCAAAACATGTACAGCCAACACTTGTACAACCACAACCAATACATGTACAGTCTGTCCCTACACATACAGCCAATGTATATGTAGCCAGTACACATACAACCAATGTATGTTCAACCAGTACACAGACAGCCAATGTATCTTAAACCAGTACACATACAACCAATTTAATTTTTATGTTCAACCAGTACACATACAACCAAAGTATGTTAAACCAGTACAAATACAACCAATGTATGTTCAACCAGTACACACACAACCAATGTATGTTAAACCAGTACACATACAACCAATGTATGTTCAATCAGTACACACACAGCCAATGTATGTTCAACCAGTACACATACAACCAATATATGTTCAACCAGTTCACATACAACCAAAGTATGTTAAACCAGTGCACATATAAGCAATATATGTTAAACCAGTACACACACAACCAATGTATGTTCAACCAGTACACATACAACCAATGTATACAATCACTACACATACAACCAATGTATGTTCAACCAGTACATATACAACCAATGTATGCTCAATCAGTACACACACAACCAATGTATGTTAAACTAGTACTCATACAATCAATGTATGCTCAACCAGTACACATACAACCAATGTTTGTTCAACTGGTACACACACACAACCAATGTATGTTCAACCAGTACACATACAAGCAATGTATGTTAAACCAGTATACATACAAGCAATGTATGTTAAACCAGTACACATACAAGCAATGTATGTTAAACCAGTACACACACATACAACCAATGTATGTTCAACCAGTACACATACATACAACCAAGGTATGTTAAACCAGTACACACACAACCAATGTATGTTTAATCAGTACACATACAACCAATGTATGTTAAACCAGTACACACACAACCAATGTATGTTAAACCAGTACACATACATACAACCAATGTATGTTCAAACAGTACACATACATACAACCAAGGTTTGTTAAACCAGTACACACACACAACCAATGTATGTTAAACCAGTACACATACAACCAATGTATGTTAAACCAGTACACATACAAGCAATGTAAGTTAAACCAGTACTCACACAAGCAATGCATGTTAAACTAATTCATATATAATCAATGTAAGTTCCACCAGTACACATACAACCAATGTATGTTCAACCAGTACACATACAACCAATGTATACAATCACTACACATACAACCAATGTATGTTCAACCAGTACATATACAACCAATGTATGCTCAATCAGTACAAACACAACCAATGTATGTTTAACTAGTACTCATACAATCAATGTATGCTCAACCAGTACACATACAACCAATGTTTGTTCAACTGGTACACACACACAACCAATGTATGTTCAACCAGTACACATACAAGCAATGTATGTTAAACAAGTACACATACAACCAATGTATGTTCAACCAGTACACATACAACCAAAGTATGTTAAACCAGTACACACACAACCAATGTATGTTAAACAAGTACACATACAACCAATCTATGTTCAACCAGTACACATACAACCAATGTATATTAAACCATAACACACAACCCAAGTATGTGAAACTAGTGTACATACAAACAATGTATGTTCAACCAGTACAAATACAACCAATGTATGTTTAACCAGTACACATACAACCAATGTATGTTCAACCAGTACACATACAACCAATGTACAACTGATGTATGTACAACCAATACACAAATGACCAATGTATGTACAATCAATATACAAACAACCAATGTGTGTACAACTAGTACATATACAACCACTAAATGTATAACCAGAACATATATAACTAATGTATGTTCAACAACCAGTACACATACAACAAATGTATGTACAGTCAATACACACACAACCAATACACATAAAACCAGTATTAACAACTAGTACACATACAACAAAGGTATGTACATTGGTTGTATGTGTTTTGAATACACATAAAATCTGTACATTGATGATGTGTATTTTGAGACTGTCTGCTATTCCAGAATCTCAATTATACATACACACTTGGTAAACACTGTCTTATTAGACCATCTGCATTAAAAGACCATGTTTCTGCTTCCATTTGATAACAAACTATTTCCATTCCAGACCACAATTTTATATTGAAATTATTAAAAAATAACCAGCCGTGCAAAACCAACTAAACAATTCGTGTGCATAACAATGGATGGAAAAGAACAATTTTAAAAAAAACAAAAAAACACACTATTTGCTCTTATTTCAACATGTGTACAGGTAATCTATCTTATAATACTACTATTTTTGTATATGAACACCCATCTGAACAGATGATCAGATTTCAGTTACATGAACCATATGTGCACTTGATTGATTATCATCCTTGCAAATTTGATTTCTGGTATATATTTGTATATGTAAAAAAAAAAATCCACATCAAAACTACATGTATTTATTTTGCATTCCCATGTGTACACCCTATGTAAGAGAGTCAGACCCACGCTGACCTGTTAAAGACAGGGTTTTATTTACTGTATATTGTAACATGATGCAGTTTGTAATCATTGGCAGAAGATCACTTCCAAACACATTTTCCTACAAGTTTCTACACGCAGTATCTAGTGGAGAAATGCCAAATCTACAGTATCAGACATTCCAAAACTTTGTATAAGCTTTTTGTAAAATAATCATTCTCATCTCTTGAAAAGTCTAATCTTCAAAATGTTTATTTGAAAACTTATGACATTGAAAAATGAACGCCAAAAAAATGCTATTCACTGTTAAGGCCATAATAAATTAATTGCTAGATTAGATACATGTATCCCTGCCAGCCCCTAATTTTCATGCCACACTGACTCTTTTTAATTTTCATAAAAATATATATATATCAAAAACAAAAATAAAATCTTCCCTCTTCTCCTTTTTACAGAAAAATCTATCAATTGATTTATAATGGCATTATATAATATATATAATATATATCGTCTAATGGTATCAGTTTGAATTACATTTTCTGCTCGTCTGAATGTGACAAAATATCATGTGATCCATTAATTATGATTCTTTTTGTTGAAAAATGTAGAAGGCAACAATATTAATTATATTTTTTATTTTTTGTTTTTGCCATGAAACAACAATGAGAAACACACCTAGAAATATGTCCATAAGACATGGACACCTGCTAGATGTCATTCAATTTTTAAAAAAATAAAGAAGTTGAAAAAGGGCCACAACTCGCGTAAAATTTGACTGACATTGATAAAAATCAAAAACTTAATCCATACATTCAGTATACATTTACAAAGTTCATAGGAATCCATTTGAAGGACAGATGCATAGACGGAACCACGGATGTATGGACAGGGGCAACTTTTAATGTCCATTCATCATTTCTGTAGAATAAAGGAGTGAGGTGCACATTGTTGAGTGGCAGAATTTCCTAACACAACCATGTGCTGCGGCAGAGCTTCAGTCCTTGATAGGAAGGTCGTGGGTTCAATCTCCCAACACAACCATGTGCTGCGGTATAGCTTCAGGCCTTAAATAGGAAGGTCGTGGGTTCAATCTCCCGACACAACCATGTGCTGCGGCAGAGCTTCAGACATTAAATAGGAAGGTCGTGGGTTCAATCTCCCGACACAACCATGTGCTGCGGCAGAGCTTCAGACCTTAGATAGGAAGGTCGAGGGTTCAATCTCCCAACACAACCATGTGCTGCGGCAGAGCTTCAGACATTAAATAGGAAGGTCGTGGGTTCAATCTCCCGACACAACCATGTGCTGCGGTATAGCTTAAGACCTTAGATAGGAAGGTCGTGGGTTCAATCTCCCAACACAACCATGTGCTGCGGTATAGCTTCAGGCCTTAAATAGGAAGGTCGTGGGTTCAATCTCCCGACACAACCATGTGCTGCGGCAGAGCTTCAGACCTTAGATAGGAAGGTCGTGGGTTCAATCTCCCAACACAACCATGTGCTGCGGCAGAGCTTCAGACATTAAATAGGAAGGTTGAGGGTTCAATCTCCCAACACAACCATGTGCTGCAGCAGAGCTTCAGTCCTTGATAGGAAGGTCGTGGGTTCAATCTCCCAACACAACCATGTGCTGCGGTATAGCTTCAGGCCTTAAATAGGAAGGTCGTGGGTTCAATCTCCCGACACAACCATGTGCTGCGGCAGAGCTTCAGACCTTAGATAGGAAGGTCGAGGGTTCAATCTCCCAACACAACCATGTGCTGCGGCAGAGCTTCAGACATTAAATAGGAAGGTCGTGGGTTCAATCTCCCGACACAACCATGTGCTGCGGTATAGCTTAAGACCTTAGATAGGAAGGTCGTGGGTTCAATCTCCCAACACAACCATGTGCTGCGGTATAGCTTCAGGCCTTAAATAGGAAGGTCGTGGGTTCAATCTCCCGACACAACCATGTGCTGCGGCAGAGCTTCAGACCTTAGATAGGAAGGTCGAGGGTTCAATCTCCCAACACAACCATGTGCTGCGGCAGAGCTTCAGACATTAAATAGGAAGGTCGTGGGTCCAATCTCCCGACACAACCATGTGCTGCGGTATAGCTTAAGACCTTAAATAGGAATGTCGTGGGTTCAATCTCCCAACACAACCATGTGCTGCGGCAGAGCTTCAGACATTTAATAGGAAGGTCGTGGGTCCAATCTCCCAACACAACCATGTGCTGCAGCAGAGCTTCAGACCTTAAATAGGAAGGTCGTGGGTTCAATCTCCTAACACAACCATGTGCTGCGGTAGAGCTTCGGACCTTAAATAAGAAGGTCGTGGGTTCAATCTCACAATACAACCATGTGTGTATTGACCTAGCATTCTTTATTTATTTATATAATTTTATACATATATATATATATATATATATATATATATATATATATATATATACAAATAACCATTCTAATTTTGGATACACTGTATAGCAAACTACATGTGCCCTGAAAAGTTGCTTATGAAGCAACCCATATAAAAGACAATTTCCCAAACTTGTACGTGAAAAACAACGGAAAACTTTATTATATATAAGTTTAAGTCAAGGTTTGTACATAAGATAGCTATGCTTGTTGTGTAAAATACACAGGAATACATTCCACTACATTCCATAGCATACATTCTCACGTGGACACGTGCATTCATACGAATTCAGACTCATCATGAACATGTCACATGGCATACCTGAATGTATGTCAATATCACTCCTGACAGAATGCACGCCTTTTACACGTCACATCATCATGTCCCCTCTCCCTCAACTGATACCTCTATATCTTCAAGCAATAACTAATCCAAGGTCAGATATAAAATGAATGATTGCCTGACAGACATTTCTGAGACTAATGAAATTGTACTGTTTTGATTCAACTTAAAACTTTTAAGACTATGCTAAAAGTTTTTATATTAAATCTAACAATCAATGAACAAAAGTTTGGAGGTTCAGTCAAACCTGTCTTAAGCAACCAGTCATAGGAAGGAGTAAAAGTGGCCCTTTAAGACAGGTTGTTGTTAATGCAGATTAATTTGCTCTGAAGACATATAGAGGGGAAATAACTAATGTGACTGCTTACTATGTATACATCTGAGCAGGACCAACGTTCTTTCGCAAGTAACTGGTAAAATTTCCCACAACAGATTTCTAACCAAGCTTGGCAAACCCAAAACCTCAATGGTGAGAGGTAAGATATCTTGAAAAATTTCTTTCTTTGACCACTGGGTCACAAGGCACCATAGAAACACTGCAGTTGAAGTACTATACAGATATTTAATGTCTTGTAGAGAAGCTATGTAAAAAATCCATTTTTAACCTTATTTCTGTTATCAATTCAAGAGGTCAGAGGTTGACAAAAATTTATTGCGCATCAATGTTCACTGAAGTCTTCATCTCATGGAAGAAGCTTATGACCAGGGCACAACCCATGACCATTGAAGATATTTAACTATTTATTAAAAGGCACAAAGGAAGGGTTTACATGTTAAGCTTATGCCCTTAATTAACCCTTTACTTCATAAAGACGCCTTTGGACACCTCTAAAAGAGCTTTTTGACACCTCTAATATAGAAGGCTTTTGAATTATTGGGTGAATTATGTTTATATTAACTGACAGAGTGGAAAACAATGCAGGAAGTGTTCAGATTGCTCGTCACGAGCAATCTGAACTCTTCCTGCACTGTTTTCAAAGGCCTTCAGTGATTGGTGCGGTAAAACGCGTATCTATGGAGTAAAGGGTTAACCCATGCCATTGCATCCAAAGATTCATAACATCTGATTATTTAACCATATGATCCGAGTCTTTGTTTTCATCTCCTGTTTCTGATAGAGGGAGGTAACTTGTGTAAAAATCACAGATCTGGACATTTCTCTGACAAAAGTTGGGGAAGATAATGACCATCCTGAGCTTAACTGTTGCACTGCTATTAGAAATAAGAGTTATTTGATGTATCAAGGTAGAATAAAATTCCATCCTTCCAGAGATGTGCTCTCTTTTAATAATTTATGTGTATTCAAAAATGACTTGATATTTAATATATTTAAGACATGGGTCACAATGTCATGAAGATTAAGGAAATGAAGAAAGGTAATTACCCCATCTCCCTCTTAAAAATGCAGAAATTGTCAAATATACTATAAGAAAATTAATATCAGTTATAAATTAAAAAACATACTTTCTCCTCAACTTTTGTTACACATTTAATTTGTAATGTCGAACAGCAGGCTAATTGCTCAGTCTTAAACTTTCTTTATATACATAATAGAATATTTTCACAATGAGAATATTAGTTTTACCATAAGCAACACATTGTTTATGAAATTATTCATGTCAGCAAATCCAGTATACTGAATAAGCATAATGATATGTTCTATTTCCTTCTCAGTTCTGGCCATTATTTGCAACATGTCATATTGTCAGTAGCACTTTAAAATGGTAAACTGCATTTTGTAACCAGCCTGTTAATGTGTTACTAGACAACATGTCAGTATGAGAGTTTTATTTCAGCAACAATTTTTCAACTATACGTTTTCCTTTTTTTTTCTTAGTCTTGAACATAAATTTCAAACCAGAATTCTGATAAAGTTTCTGGTTGGTTTTATCTAAACAATCAAACTTCCACGGTACTTTCCATCACACCAGTATTTTATCAAACTATCTGCTAAATGTTTATTATGTTTTGCTTATTTGATGTTTTTTTATTTAACAAATAAATTAGACCAGATATCTATAATGACATTAAATTTTATCCGAATAAATTTGTTTGAATATTTAGTGTCATTTTTTTTGCCATCGAGGGCTAACAGATGATCAGCTAACCTAACAACTATTTCCTGCAATCCTGAAAAGTTAACCAGTACTCTCACACCTGTCTTTGCAAGTCAAATACTGATAACTATCCCACTTGATTCAGGGGTTAAAGACAAATGACAATGAGACACAACACTCATCATCTGGACTGTGGATAGGCAGATATTTAAAGGCTCACAACCCACGGATTGAGTCAGACATGCTACTGAATGTGTTAACTTGGCCCAACTGTCAGCATAATCAGTTAACATATATAAACATTTTTAGAGATGTGTTTTTCTCAACCAATCATATCTTACTTCAATTTTTTTTTTGCAAAGTGTCAAGTTGCTTGTCTTTTAGAAAAGCAAACATTAAAGAAGATCAAGACTAACTTTATATAGCAATCTGTCAACAGTACTTTATAACCAGTCTGTCAGCTTTATTCTAACCAAGCCATCTGCCATAGATAGTGTCCTTTTTAATCTTTCTATTATTGTGAAACCATTACAGCGTGTAACCATTTTGTCAGGATCTCTTTATTGTGCTTTATAACCAGTCTGGAAACTGTGTGTTAAACCAGTCAGTAAATCATAGTTTATATATACATTAAATATACTTTGTATTGAATTAAATTGAAACTGGTCTGTCAGTATTATTTTCTGACTAGACTATAAGTGGTGCTTTATGTTTTCTAACCAGTCTATCAGTGGTGCATTGTGTTTTCTAACCAGTCTATCAGTCTAACCCATCTGGAAGCTGTACCTCGCACCCAGCATGTTAAGCTAGAATATAGTAAGCATCAATGTGGAATAAATTAAACAATGGAATTATTGTAACAAAGACAATACATGTATACAGCTTTTAATCATTACCATGGCAATCCATCACTTAGATAACACAAATTAACAGTCAGCTAGAATATGCATGTTTAAAATTGAAATTTGCTGTTGACATTTAACTAAGGCAATAAACTAATACCCCCAGGATGTAAATGACAATAAAAAATGAAGTGTAGCTGATACACCAGACAGACATGAAATCTCATACCTCAAACAATACAGCACAAAAGAAACAATATACATATAATAGGGTATGAGTGGGAAATTGTTTTTTATTTAATTACAAAAAACAGCAATTTTTCAAGAATGCATCTCTGGAATATTGAGAGAGCATCACAAGCCCTCCCAGAGTTTTGTATATATATATACCACATTCTGGGTTGACTTCTATGGCCAATTGTTACAGATCATATTATGAGAAGCACTGCTCTATATTGAGGTTATACACTGGAATATTACAGTAACCGTTGTTTTATATTTAGGTTATTCACTGGAATATTACAGTTGCTCTATATTGAGGTTATGCACTGGAATATTACAGCTGCTCTATATTGATGTTATGCACTGGAATATTACAGTTGCTCTATATTGAGGTTATGCACTGGAATATTACAGTTGCTCTATATTGAGGTTATGCACTGGAATATGACAGTTGCTCTATATTGGAGTTATGCACTAGAATATGACAGTTGCTCTATATTAGAGTTATGCACTGGAATATTACAGTTGCTCTATATTGAGGTTATACACTGGAATATTACAGTCACTGTTGTTCTATATTGAGGTCATGCACTGGAATATTACAGCTGATCTATATTGAGGTTATACACTGGAATATTACAGTCACTGTTGTTCTTTATTTAGGTTATTCACTGGAATATTACAGTTGCTCTATATTGAGGTTATACACTGGAATATTACAGCTGCTCTATATTGATGTTATGCACTGGAATATTACAGTTGCTCTATATTGAGGTTATGCACTTGAATATTACAGTTGCTCTATATTGAGGTTATGCACTGGTATATGACAGTTGCTCTATATTGGAGTTATGCACTGGAATATGACAGTTGCTCTATATTGGAGTTATGCACTGGAATATTACAGTTGCTCTATATTGAGGTTATACACTGGAATATTACAGTAACTGTTGTTCTATATTGAGGTCATGCACTGGAATATTACAGTTGCTCTATATTGAGGTTATACACTGGACTATTACAGTAACTGTTGTTCTATATTGATGTTATGCACTGGAATATTACAGTTGCTCTATATTGAGGTTATGCACTGGAATATTACAGCTGCTCTATATTGATGTTATGCACTGAAATATTACAGTTGCTCTATATTGAGGTTGTGCACTGGAATATTACAGTTACTGTTGTTCTATATTGAGGTTATGCACTGGAATATTACAGTTGCTCTATATTGAGGTTATGCACTTGAATATGACAGTTGCTCTATATTGGAGTTATGCACTGGAATATTACAGTTGCTCTACATTGAGGTTATACACTGGAATATTACAGTAACTGTTGTTCTATATTGAGGTCATGCACTGGAATATTACAGTTGCTCTATATCGAGGTTATGCACTGGAATATTACAGCTGATCTATATTGAGGTTATGCACTGGAATATTACAGTAACTGTTGTTCTATATTGAGGTTATGCACTGGAATATTACAGTTGCTCTATATTGATGTTATGCACAGGAATATTACAGCTGCTCTATATTGAGGTTATACACTGGAATATTACAGTAACTGTTGTTCTATATTGAGGTCATGCACTGGAATATTACAGTTACTCTATATCGAGGTTATGCACTGGAATATTACAGCTGATCTATATTGAGGTTATGCACTGGAATATTACAGTAACTGTTGCTCTATATTGAGGTTATGCACTGGAATATTACAGTTGCTCTATATTGATGTTATGCACTGGAATATTACAGATGATCTATATTGAGGTTATGCACTGGAATATTACAGTAACTGTTGTTCTATATTGAGGTTATACACTGGAATATTACAGTAACTGTTGTTCTATATTGAGGTTATGCACTGGAATATTACAGTAACTGTTGTTCTATATTGAGGTTATGCACTGGAATATTACAGTTGCTCTATATTGATGTTATGCACAGGAATATTACAGCTGCTCTATATGGAAGTTATGCACTGGAATATAGCAGCTGCTCTATATTGAGGTTATGCACTGGAATATTACTGTTGCTCTATATTGAGGTTATGTACTGGAATATTACAGCTGCTCTACATTGAGGTTTTACACTGGAATATTACAGTTGCTCTATATTGATGTTATGCATGGGAATATTACAGCTGCTCTATATTGAGGTTATGTACTGGAATATTACTGTTGCTCTATATTGAGGTTATGCACTGGAATATTACTGTTGCTCTATATTGAGGTTATGTACTGGAATATTACAGCTGCTCTATACTAGGGTAACATACTGCATTACGACAATTATTGCTCTATACTGGGGTAACATACTGCATTACGACAAGTATTGCTCTATACTGGGGTAACATACTGCATTCCGACAAGTTTTGCTCTATACTGGGGTAACATACTGCATAACGACAAGTATTGCTCTATACTGAGGTAACATACTGCATTATGACAAGTTTTGCTCTATACTGGGGTAACATACTGCATTACGACAAGTTTTGCTCTATACTGGGGTAACATACTGCATTACGACAAGTTTTGCTCTATACTGGGGTAACATACTGCATTACGACAAGTATTGCTCTATACTGGGGTAACATACTGCATTACGACAAGTTTTGCTCTATACTGGGGTAACATACTGCATTACAACAAGTTTTACTCTATACTGGGGTAACATACTGCATTACGACAAGTATTGCTCTATACTGGGGTAACATACTGCATTACGACAAGTTTTGCTCTATACTGGGGTAACATACTGCATTACGACAAGTATTGCTCTATACTGGGGTAGCATACTGCATTACGACAAGTTTTGCTCTATACTGGGGTAACATACTTCATTACGGAAAGTATTGCTCTATACTGGGGTAACATACTGCATTACAACAAGTTTTGCTCTATACTGGGGTAATGGGGTAACATACTGCATTACGACAAGTATTGCTCTATACTGGGGTAACATACTGCATTACGACAAGTTTTGCTCTATACTTGGGTAACATACTGCATTACGACAAGTATTGCTCTATACTTGGGTAACATAATGCATTACAACAATTTTTGCTCTGTACTGGGGTAACATACTGCATTATGACAGATAGTGTACTGTGTATAATATAATAATAATAAAAAGAAATAATGTAATGTATTTAAACATGTCAATCATCCATGATGCCCTCAAAGTGAGTGTTCAGTACTTCCACATCCATGTGGGTTGTCACTGATGGGATTAGGAACCTATACAAAATATTTAATGCAGCATCATTGATTTCTTTTCAGAATTCACAAACAGCAAAAACAATGTGGTCAACAACTGGGTTCAGATATTAGTCATTCAGTATGCGATCCTTCTTTTCATGAATCTCCAGCGCTAATGAATTATCTAGAAACACCCCAATTCCTCATTCCCCAAGAAGACAAGGATTTTGTCACACAATGAAATGTAATCATTTCCAAAAGAACCAATACTACAAGTCAAAAGATGAGATTCTGTACACAAGTTGATGTTTCAGCGCAACACAACTCTATTTCTTTAATTGTTTACATGTAGATAAATCAGTATTGTACCAAAATCAATCAAAATTTTCTAAGAAGAACCAATACCAAGAGACCACAGTGAGTCAGTACACATTTACTGACTATACAAGCCTACCACAAATGGGATCCATCAAATCAGCCGACCCAACCATTCCTATATATACAATCCAAGATATATATCTGTATCAGAAACAGTAGCCAGATATTTCTGTTTCCACTCCTACTGAGCCGCAGATAAAACAACACATAAATATTAATTACGAACAAATGTGAGAAGGCCCCTCCACTTGACAAAGGGAGCTGGGATTTGGCGGGTTTTGGCGGGGATTGTAACATTCAGTCACTCAGAACCAGCAGGAGTCTTTACAAGTTACACCATTAAAACACATGCACTACATAATCTTGAATGAAATTGAGGAGAAATGCCAATTAAGTTGAAAGGTTACGATTTAAGGGCAAGCTGTAAAACATCTAAAACATCACTCACAAGAGATAAGTTGGTGTGTTATTTGAGTTACATTTTTCTGTCTCTCTCACCGATTTTTTTTTTAACATTTCATTTTTTATTTTATTTTACCTATCATGTTTCTTTATATTTCATACTATTGCTTCACTTTTAAATGTGACTTTAAACCACAAAAACATTGATTCTGATAATACGATACAAAACCAATGCATAATTTTCAAATTCAAACGTGATTTTTTCTTTGTATTTAATCAAAATTATAAATTCTGGGCAGTCCATGATTTGAAACTGTCAAGAACATTCCATTGCAAAAACCGTATAAATTATTAACTGAACATGGTTTTATGATATGCCTTTATTTTCAAGTGAACCATGCTAAGAAAACAGGCCCTGCTTAAGATCTTCTCAGAGACTAAAAAGAAAAGTCCCTGATACGGATCACCAGACGTTTTATTTATTTTTTTGTTAACATTTACAACTACATGCACATCATACGCTAAATATATCTTCCAAGCTGCTGTGGACTTTGAGGTACTGATTCGAGTTGAACAATAGATTAACTTTAGGAATTTTTTGAGATTTCAAGTTCATTTTGGGTTACTAAACTTGGTGTACTTAAAATAGATGAAGCAAATACTGAAAGAGGTCAAGACAATAAAGAATTACAGAAAAAAAACGTTTTGATATTGAATATACTTTTTTATGATTAAATAGCATACTCCAACATAAGAAAAATGTAAAGGGAGGTAAGTAATAGTATGGTTAGAGGGTAATGCAGGTTACCTCCCTTCTTAAAAAAAATTCTAACATGGGGATCCATGACACTGATGTGCTCTCCTGACAAAACATGTGCCTTACGTTGATGAGGCAGCAGTCCGATGCAATTAAGAATTAGAGCAGAACATTTTGATACAGATCATACTAATTTTTTTGAGATTAAACACTCCACAAAATAGCATACAATTGGCCAGAATAGTCAGAACAGTGAAAAATAATATGGGAGATATGCAATCACATGTGTATTGAAGTCATCTTCCATTTAAAAACAAAACAGGATTAAAACAAACATTAAAGGATCCAACACCTGCTGTTGAAAATGAGATAAAAGGCAAGTTTCAAATATGAAAACATCCATTTTGTAAAACATCTGAAAACATTTATATATGAAAGCATATCACAATTAACATAAAACAAGATTAAGGTCATGACCTTGTAGTTTTGTTTACCTGATACCATTGTCAGCAAGTACCTGTGCAAAAGAATGCCTTTCCATTCGGCAGCCATCACACAGCTGATGGAGGTTAACTAAGGCAGAATCGTAATTATTTGATACTGAAATCCTAGGAGTACACCTGTAATGCCTATTTAATCTAATGCATATCTGACTTATTTTACATCTCATTTGATATTTTAACAAATCAGCAAATAGTAAATAGACATTATTTATCAAACAAAATATCATATTCTACATTATCATGATGAAGGACCATCACAATTTTGACAAGGCTTCGAAAATAAGTTCCTCATGGGTAATATCAATAAATTGCATTGGTTTAATCAAAACATTGCCTTGGTAACATCAAAACATTGCCTTAGTAACATCAAACATTGCCTTGGTAACATCACAATGGTGCCTTGTTGACATAAAAAGAGTTTTCAACAGATAAATTCAAAATACTGATTGTTTTGCAAAATGAAAACATTTGCCATATGATAAAATCAAATCATTAATTTGGCAATATGAAAATGTTTACCATGTGATAAAATCAAATCACTGATTTGCCAATATGAAAACATTTGGCCATGTGATAAAATCAAAACACTGATTTCGCAATATGAAAACATTTGCCATGTGAAAAAATCAAAACATTGATTTCGCAATATGAAAACATTTGGCCATGTGATAAAATCAAACATTGATTTGGCAATATCAAAATATTTACCATGATACCATCAAGACTTTTGACATAGCATTAAGACATTGTGTTTACGTCAAAACAATGTTTTTGAAAACTTCTAAATGACATAATAAATCACAACAACAACAACATCCAGAGTGAAATACCTTGGATTTCCACGGAGGGCTGCATGATGTAGTGCATTAAATCCGTTATTATTTGTGATGGTCATGTCCGCGTGGTACTCGAGCAACAAAGATATCATGTCATCACGCTTCTTACTGATGGCGTCGTGGAGCGGAGAGTCTCCTTCTGAGTCCTGGAGTTAAGTGTTTGTATCTTTGTACATTAAGGTGTGTCATTATATATATCACGTATACAGTCTAAATAGATGAGCACTTAAATGAATTCATTTGTGATGTTTAAGGGGTCCGTCGCGGCCGAATGGTCGAAAACGCGATCTCACAAGATCACTTAACTCTCATCACTAAGGTCAAAGGTTCTGAGTCCCACTCGCTTAAAAAATTTTATATGATAAAATTTGCCAGTGAAGAGTGTTCAAAATGGTGTTAAACCCCATTAAAAAAACAACAACAAATAAGTGGTGTTAAAAATGGTTTAACACCATTTACCAGACATTCACAGCCTGTTATAATTATATGTCATCCAGTTTTATTGGTGCCGGAAGACTAGAGAATAAGTCTGTGTTGGCAAATATTCTCACACAAAGTGTTTCGTCCAAATCAGACTTTAACTCATGACATCAGCAGTAAGAGGTACTGGTAAGTGATCTTGAAACAGTGCCTTAGACCATTTAGCCATGGACTCTAAAATGTTCATATAACATAATCAATGATATCTTCACGGACTCCAGTATATGTTATCTGAGACAATAATGAATACATGATCAAAATCATGATTGAGATGAAAATGAATACATAAATCCTTGTCAAAAAGGTACTGTGGTTGATAAATCTCATATATAAGCCTCATTGACGGCTGTAACTACAGAACAGTGAGCAGTATCAGTTCTCTCCCTTGTTTAATTATGTCATCCAACATCATAGTGTTAAAAACCAACCCTATGAATTATGACATAATTGCATTTATATTCAAATATAAGGGTTCTCAATTCTGTAATTCTGAAACAGGCAAAATATACAGACCTTTTACTTCAGTCTGACCCCGTACCATGTTTCATGTCTGGTCCAACAAAAGGGCTAAAAGACTGACAGAGTACATACTGTTTTCAATAACCAGTTACACTGAATTGACCTTCATATTAATTTAAATTTTAATATCTATTTTACATCAATAATGAAACTATTTTACATCAATAATGAAACAAGTTCTTAAAGCTTATCATGCTTGATATTTTCCTGGGTAACACCAGTACTACGCATGTTGTGTCGTACTAAAGGCTGTGGCAGAGACTCAAACCCAACAGTTCAATCATGAATGAGGTCAATTGACCCAATGCGGGTTGTCAATCAAACAAGTTAATAATCCAATCAGAGATTAATATTGGTCGCGAACCGTCACTAAGTAAACACATTGTATTACATTGTATTTCCTTGGCAAACAACGCCACCTGGCCAGTGGGTTGAGCGATAGTCTCTCTCATGACAGGTCAATTCTTCAAACAGAAGAAATATTTACCTGTAAATTTATCAATAGCACTGTTTTTGATCTATCAACCCCAAGTTTCAAAATGTCTTTTCACTTAATTCTGGCAATATATTTATTTTAATTACATTCATGTCCTTTGAAACTAAATGACTTGCCTTTTCTGAACCCCGTTTATATATTATACTTGTAATTGGTGAGATGTATTCTTTTATGTAGTTGACAAATTATTGCACATGCTAATCTATGTTGCATACCGAGTTCACTGTGTTGTACCGTTAACACAGGATTTGTAGCATTTCAATTCTATATTTATAAAGTGGACTGAACTGTCATTATTCCATTGAAAACATGAGAAACTGTTTTATCTGATCTATAAAAAAAAGCATTTTCAATGGATAACGCCCTTTTTTAAAGACCTTTTAAAGACTTAACCAGACTACTTTTTAGTTCCTAGCTGTTACATATTCATACACACTTACTATGCAGGAGAGAGTTTAAATTTTCATTCTTATACGTCAGTTGATGGGTGTCTCAGACTAAAAACATATCTTCTATCGTCAAGATTGGAATTATAAAAAGTAATTCAGACTTTGTTTGAATTGTGCATGATTTGGCATTCATTACACATGCATTAAAAACAGAAAAACTGACAAATCTTCAGTTACAATAACAACAAACAGATGGCTGACTTTAACTAACCTGTAAACTGGGATGACAACCAATCTCCAACAGTGCCTTCACGACCCCAATGTGACCCTTATTCACACCTATATGTAGTGGTGTCTGTCTACGTTTGTTACGTGCGTTCAGATCAGCCCCGCCCCGGTGTAGGAGCTCTATTACTGCAGGCTCATCACCAAATGCAGCATGATGCACAGCTCTGTCACCATCTTTGTCCTGAGAAGATAACTTTTTAAATTAGAATGTGAACAGAAATGTCCACAAGCACATCATGTTAAAGCATTCATAATGAAAAAACAGCAAAAAAACTGGAAATGAGTCTATCAACATTAAGTCAGGGGCCATAACTCCTTTGAAATTCTAAGGATATTGACAAATATATGTATTTTATAATAATACAGGTACACACCAAATATCAATTAAATGCATGGACTCTTTCTTAAGTTATTGATTGGAAACCAATTTTTACAGAACACATAGACAAACAGATGGACAAACAGGGAAAACACTTAATGGCTCATCACCAACCATTCTTTAAAACGGTGAGGTCATAAAAAATGAAAACTATTTTCTAGGACTGAAACTTTGGCCTTTCTCTTTATAGTTGACCCTTCAACATTACTGTTTTCGGTTTATTGCTGATTTCAACTTCTCAATAATATGAGATTATATTCCAGTCACATTATCCAAACTACAAACTGGAGTCGCGAAAACTACTCATGACAGAGAGCCAAATTCTTTCATACTACTCAATTCCAACCTTATGCCAAGAACATCAACACAGAAAAGGCGATCCTAATGTAATAAATTATGATCAACTTCTTTATAAAATCATTAACAACTATAAATTGTTTTTCATGAAAATTTTTTGTCTCCCCCTCATGCAATTGCTAGAAATATCCTGAACGTCATTGTAAATATTCAAAACTGTCGTGTTTTAAGAATGGTGATGAAAAACTGTAATGGCATCGAAAAATAAAGTGTATATGCGAATCGAGGCTTCACATCAATCATTTGTAGCAAGTTTTGTCAAAACATGGTCATTAATTGTGGAGAAAAAGCACAAGATTTAACAAGATATATAGACAAACAGAAGCACAAAAGAAGGGGAGACATAATAAACATGGTTACGGTGACCACGGTGTCATGTATGCTTCATTTCTCTATCAACAATTATAAATTAACATTATTAAGGAGGTCATGGTGACCATGTGTGCAATGTCTTAAGATAGTCATCAAGGACAATTGCTATAGTTTTTCATGCACACCAACTCCACGCACAAAGGGAAGCAATTTTGTGAAGACCTGCCAGTCACTACCTACCACTCTACTACAACTGACCATATTTAGGATGGCACAAAGGGAAGCAATTTTGTGAAGACCTGCCAGTCACTACCTACTTCTCTACTACAACTGACCATATTAAGGATGGCACAAAGGGAAGCAATTTTGTCAAGACCTGCCAGTCACTACCTACTACTCTACTACAACTGACCATATTTAGGATGGCACAAAGGGAAGCAATTTTGTCAAGTCCTGCCAGTCACTACCTACTACTCTACTACAACTGATCATATTTAGGATGGCACAAAGGGAAGCAATTTTGTGAAGACCTGCCAGTCACTACCTACCACTCTACTACAACTGACCATATTTAGGATGGCACAAAGGGAAGCAATTTTGTGAAGACCTGCCAGTCACTACCTACCACTCTACTACAACTGACCATATTTAGGATGGCAAAAAGGGAAGCAATTTTGTGAAGACCTGCCAGTCACTACCTACCACTCTACTACAACTGACCATATTAAGGATGGCACAAAGGGAAGCAATTTTGTCAAGACCTGCCAGTCACTACCTACCACTCTACTACAAATGACCATATTTAGGATGGCACAAAGGGAAGCAATTTTGTCAAGACCTGCCAGTCACTACCTACCACTCTACTACAACTGACCATATTAAAGATGGCACAAAGGGAAGCAATTTTGTCAAGACCTGCCAGTCACTACCTACCACTCTACTACAACTGACCATATTTAGGATGGCAAAAAGGGAAGCAATTTTGTCAAGACCTGCCAGTCACTACCTACCACTCTACTACAACTGACCATATTTAGGATGGCAAAAAGGGAAGCAATTTTGTGAAGACCTGCCAGTCACTACCTACCACTCTACTACAACTGACCATATTTAGGATGGCAAAAAGGGAAGCAATTTTGTGAAGACCTGCCAGTCACTACCTACCACTCTACTACAACTGACCATATTTAGGATGGCACAAAGGGAAGCAATTTTGTGAAGACCTGCCAGTCACTACCTACTACTATACTACAACTGACCATATTAAGGATGGCACAAAGGGAAGCAATTTTGTGAAGACCTGCCAGTCACTACCTACTACTCTACTACAACTGACCATATTTAGGATGGCACCAAGGGAAGCAATTTTGTGAAGACCTGCCAGTCACTACCTACCACTCTACTACAACTGACCATATTTAGGATGGCAAAAAGGGAAGCAATTTTGTCAAGACCTGCCAGTCACTACCTACCACTCTACTACAACTGACCATATTTAGGATGGCACAAAGGGAAGCAATTTTGTGAAGACCTGCCAGTCACTACCTACCACTCTACTACAACTGACCATATTTAGGATGGCACAAAGGGAAGCAATTTTGTGAAGACCTGCCAGTCACTACCTACCACTCTACTACAACTGACCATATTTAGGATGGCACAAAGGGAAGCAATTTTGTGAAGACCTGCCAGTCACTACCTACCACTCTACTACAACTGACCATATTTAGGATGGCACAAAGGGAAGCAATTTTGTCAAGACCTGCCAGTCACTACCTACCACTCTACTACAACTGACCATATTTAGGATGGCACAAAGGGAAGCAATTTTGTCAAGACCTGCCAGTCACTACCTACCACTCTACTACAACTGACCATATTAAGGATGGCACAAAGGGAAGCAATTTTGTCAAGACCTGCCAGTCACTACCTACCACTCTACTACAACTGACCATATTAAGGATGGCACAAAGGGAAGCAATTTTGTCAAGACCTGCCAGTCACTACCTACCACTCTACTACAACTGACCATATTTAGGATGGCACAAAGGGAAGCAATTTTGTCAAGACCTGCCAGTCACTACCTACCACTCTACTACAACTGACCATATTTAGGATGGCAAAAAGGGAAGCAATTTTGTCAAGACCTGCCAGTCACTACCTACCACTCTACTACAACTGACCATATTTAGGATGGCACAAAGGGAAGCAATTTTGTGAAGACCTGCCAGTCACTACCTACTACTCTACTACAACTGACCATATTAAGGATGGCACAAAGGGAAGCAATTTTGTCAAGACCTGCCAGTCACTACCTACCACTCTACTACAACTGACCATATTAAGGATGGCACAAAGGGAAGCAATTTTGTCAAGACCTGCCAGTCACTACCTACTACTCTACTACAACTGACCATATTTAGGATGGCACAATTATTTATGGATACAGTCATATGCCTAAATTGGTCTCTTATATTGTTTTCAATTTACTAGTATAAAATAATTGTTTACAGCGATTTTACCTGATTATGAAATAAAGCAGAAATCTTAATATTTATACAAATATGCTCATTTAGTATAAAAACATTCATTTTTTATTTTGATTGTCATTATAACAGGTATAAGAGAGTATTTTTTGAGTTTTTGAGGTTTTAAGCAAAATTTATCCATAAACTATCAAAATATAAAAAAAAACGCTATATTTTTATTACAAAATTGAAAAACAATTGGCACTCCTCCGAAATTATTTTGTTTTTAAAAACACTAAACAGTTAAATTCAAGCTTATAATTATCATTATCATGACAATTAATATTATACGCATGCATATATGTAATAGTTTTAATTAAATACTAGATGCAAACAATTTTAAATATTTTTTTCGCATTGCTTTTTAATCTACATTATTTCGCTAACTTTCAAGGATGGGCATATTTATGAGGAGGTTATACCAAAACATCTGTATAGTATCATGTGTTTTTTTTATTTCTGATATTGCATGAACATACATTAAACTTAAATACTGCAAAGTTTCATAAGATTCTATCCATAGGAAAAAAGTGACAAAAACTATAGAAGTTTAACTTGTTTGAAGTAACAATAGTATTAAATACTAAATTTCTGTGTCAAATGATCATTACTTAACACCAGTTACTGTCCTTACCTCCACCTCCATATCTAGGTCATACTTCATGAGAACTTTAATTACATCTACATGGCCATTCTGTGATGCAGCCTGTAGTGCAGTATGGCCTGCAAACACACCATTCACCTGCAGACATACATATTTTAATGTTAAATTCAACCATGTCTATGCTTTAAAAAATAGCTTTTACTTCAGTCAAATCATATATTAATTGGAAGTTTTTCTTCAAACACTTTAAGTAAATGTTGTGAATATGAATAATATATAAATTGTTTTAATTAATATAATTAACAAATTACACATCTATATAAAAGTCACTCTCACTGACACTGATGAAGTATTATTTTGATCTTGCCATGGAAGTAACATAAAAACCAGAGAAATATATCTACCTGTCAGGTCACTGACTCATCTCAATGCAGAGACGGGGATTCAAACCAGAGTTTCATTGGTGAGAACTCAAGTGTGCTACATATTGCACTAATAACTTTGTTTGTTCGAATATCTAGCACCATTTGTAATTTAATACCATTGTGGGCTAAAAGACATTCAATTAACCTAATTGTGGACAGACATTAGAAATCATGACATCTTGACTGATAATCAAAAGTGATACTGTCTTAAAAAATTATCTGTACAATATTCTAAAAGAAAATTTAATCACTATTCTTATCATTGGTAAGTACTGATGTAATTATTAAGTGCATAACTGTACATGGTATTATTTACAACAGTTACATCAGTTTGATGATGTCAAATAAATTAAATGTATTGAGAATAGACATGCTTCAATTAGCTCATAAACCTTATACGACAAATATTATTTAAAAAATCAACTTTTCTGATTATGTAAGTATATTCAGGTTATAGTTAGTGATATGTATTAGCTGGAATTTCATAAATGACCATCAGTTCAAGTGAATTAACTAATTATCAAATATAACCGGAATAAATGTTACAGGCCAGGTTTTCTATTTTCAATATTAATATTTCATTGGCAGTAGCAAATTTTAAACAGTCCTGATGCTACAGTATATTACAACAGTGTTTTAGATAGTTAACAGGAATTGTTTAAAGTGTGGCATTTGTTTAAGATTAATTGAAATATTCATTTTGAGCTTGATTGATTGATTGATTGATTGATTGAATACTTAGTGTCATTTTTATGCCATTGAGGGCTAACATACAATCAGATAACCTAACCACTGTTTCCAGGGATTAACCAGTACTCAAGCACACCCCATATCTGCAAGTAACTGATAACTTTCCCACTTGAATCAGTGGTGAGAGACGAATGATAATGAGACACAATGTCATATATCAATCATCACAGAGACTGTTGCCAGGCAGGATATTCGAACTCACGACCCCTAGATTGAAAGTCAGACGTGTAACTGACTGAGCTAATCGGGCCCAGCCTTTTGAGCTTGAGAGCTTTTTTTTAACCATATTCGACAGGCTTAATTATTTTCAATCATCAGTACACAGTTAGTTATAATGTTAAGTTGTACATTAAATAAATAAAAAATTTAGTAATTAAACATTATAACTGAAGACGGTTTAACAGTCATAAATAATACAATATACCTTAACTTCAGCTTCAGGTCTCTGGAGTATTTCATCAACCTTGGCAGCATCACCGTTAGCTGCCGCCTTCACCAGCTCTTCATTTACATCACCAGACACGTGCGTCTCAAACAATTTTTTTAGCAGTGCACTGAGTCGCTCTATATGAGAAATGTTCATAATTGCAATTAATACTACAAGTTTCTCTATACTATATATTATCTAAGCAGCTGTGACATAAATACTTTTTAAACAAAAGCCAATTATTTGATTGTAAAATAAAGGTTGTAAAATGAAGTCCACACATACACATAAATCAATATATACTAGAAATGTGTCTGTCAACATGAATGCCCCCGCTATTGATTGGAAACAAAGGTTTTTACAAAACAGCAAGTAAAACAGAGGCCATAACTTGTCATACCAACATTTGTCATACCAACATTGACAAATATCGATCTTGACCAGTATTTTATAATTATAAAGTTACACACAAAATATTAATTAAATACTCTCTTCAGAAGTTATTGATCGGAAACCAATTTTTCACCAGACAAATGAACAGATAGACAACACTTAATAACAAGCTGTGTCATAACTATGTTGTGAGTAAAACACTTCCAGACTGAGTCAAAACACTACCCAACTGAGTCAAAACACTTCCAGACTGACTGAGTCAAAAACACTATCAGACTGTCAAAACACTACCAGACTGAGTCAAAACACTACCCAACTGAGTCAAAACACTACCAGACTGAGTCAAAACACTATCAGATTGAGTCAAAACACTACCAGACTGAGTCTAAACACTACCCAACTGAGTCAAAATACTATCAGACTGAGCCAAAACACTACCAGATTGAGTCAAAACACTACCTGACAGAGTCAAAACACTACCTGACTGAGTCAAAACACTACCCGACTGAGCCAAAACATACCTGACTGAGTCAAAACACTACCGACTAAGTAAAAACACTACCTGAATGAGTCAAAACACTACCGACTGAGTCAAAACATTACCAATTTTTACCAGACTGAGTCAAATTGTCAACAATAAACATACACAAAGTGTGTGAATTTTATTGGAAAATATAATCATTTCCCTGAGAATTAATGCTTAAAAAGGTATACCCTAGATCACCAACTCTGCAATTAGTAGAGGATGTAACCGCCTCATTGAAAGTACAATATTTGCAATATGGCCAACAAGCATTTATGTGTCTAACTCATCCTAAACATGCCCAATCAGAGTTTTTCATTTTTAAATTCCCTGAGTGTATAATAAACAAACCTACTATATCTAAAGATAGCATGAACTCGTCTTCATGAATTTTATATTTCCAGACCAAATCTGAAACTAAGTCTTTTAATTAACCACTCACCACCAGACGAATTTCCTATGGCGGCGCCATCAGATGAGGCTACTTTCGTGACCGCTGCTGGATTATATGTCCATGATGTACCACAAACTTCTACCTTAAGGTCATTGTCATGGTAAACTTGCTGTATGCGGCCTATTTTACCCAGGGTCTGAAAAACACACACAATATTTTCTTAAGCACTAGGATAGTTCCAAATTGCTCACCTATTGCAAAAAGAGATGGTGATCAACTTAAAAATAAATAAACAATTTCACTACATTATACATTTCTTAACAATTAATTAGCCTGTTTTTTCATTTAAGAATTACCATATTCAGTTAAATTACACTTTTGTCAATCAAACATCACATGTGTGATCACATGACCAAATTATGCTAATTTTGAAAAATCAAGGGCCAGTACTTGGATGGTAAAATTCTATCAAGGTTGTTCAAATATTTCTTTTTGAGGTCTTATGGTAATATTACTACCATGTAGTCTGTAGCCTGGCCAGGCTTGCTCAGTTAATGATGTGTCACTCAATCCAGAGATCATGATTTCAAACCCTGTATGGCCAGCTTCTCAGCCATGATGAGCCGTGAGCTTTATTCTACATCTATGAAACTCCCACCTTTAAATATATAGGGAAGAAGTCAGCGCTAGCAGAGATAATGTGTGTCTAGTACTAGTTAACTACCTACTCAGTAGTGCATTTGACTATCAATCTAGGAGCTCCTGCCTGGCCACTATCTCCATGACATTGATATACAACATTGAATTTATTGTCATTTGTCTCTCATTGCTGATTCAAGTGGGAAATTTATCAGATACTTGTGGAGATGGGTGTGTTTGAGTATAGATTAACCTTCCAGGTAAGAGTGCTTAGGTTAACTGATGGACTGCTAGACGTCAATGGCATTGAAATGATGCTAAAAATTCAAACACCCCAGGAAATATAATAAGGTGCAATTACCACCATTATATAACTGAAATACTGAAGTAAAAACGCAAGAAAAAAGCATACAACCAAAACTTCTATGTTGGTCGAATCCCTAGTTACTTGTGTCAGACCTTTTTCCAATCTCAATTTAATGGGGACATTATTTAACCGCTAATGGTTATAATGTAGAAAATCAAGAACCTGACCTTCACTATTTGACAATTCATTATTACACAAAGAATGGTAAATATCAGATAAATGATGATGGCACTGAAGGCAAGCCCAACTGTTTGATAATGCAAGGGCCATAATTCAGACCATAATTATCAGAGTGTGTCAGTCCGACAATCTATCCTAGGGTTTTGCCATACACCATCTGTGTAAAGTTTGGTCAGAACTTTTGTGGTAGATTGTACAAAGAAAAAACTTTTAACTAAATATGATTTATTTATTGATTTGAGGGCAGATATTTCTTCCACTGAATCAAGAAACTGATGAAGAAGTCATTTTATCATGTAGCAAAGGGTGATAACATTCAATGTTGAAGATGCTGCTGCGATGACTTTAAAAAATTGTATGCTTTTTGCCTATCAAAGGGACTGAATTCCTCAGTAAAATAATATAAGAAAAATGTCAGACAAAGTAGTAAAATATCTAATGCGTCTCAATCAAAAGCACAACAGAGTCTTTTGAGCCATCGGTTCTAATATCTACAAATCAACATACAATACCTTCAATTACAGAGTTAGTTATATTATTCAGACAGTGGTAATAATGACTCATTCCCGTGTAAATTTAGATTAACAGAAACAAAGCTTGACAAAGCCTCTCTTATTAAATTATTGATTTCACAGACAATACTTTTGAAATTATGATACCTGCAAAATGGCAATATATTTAAAATGTTAAAGTATATTTTTCTTCAATAAGCCTTGGATGTAATATTTAAATGCATGTGATAAAAGAAATGTAATATAATGGGTTGAACACCATTTTCAAAACATTGCAGGTTATATATGGCAAACAGTTTTACTGGTGGAGGAATACCTAGAAATGAATCTGAGAAAATAGCCGGCAAACTTTCTCATGTTGTTTGAACCAAGCTGGGCTCAAATGGTGAAATCCAGAACCTCAGCAGTGAAACATTAGTGATCTTGAGATGGTACCTTAACCCTTTACTCCATAGATACGTGTTTTCCCACACCAATCACAGAAGGCTTTTGAAAACAGTACAGGAAGAGTTCAGATTGCTCGTAACGAGCAATCTGAACACTTCCTGCACTGTTTTCCACTCTGTCAGTTAATATAAACATAATTTACCCAGTAATTCAAAAGCCTTCTACATAAGGTGTCCAAAGGCTTCTATATTAGAGGTGTCCAAAGGCATCTGTATGAAGTAAAGGGTTAAACTACTTGGCCAGGGAGGACCTAAAAAAATATTTACAACCAAGATGCTACAAAAGAATGCCAACTTACAGGCATCATGGCTTCAGCCCACTCCCCATGGCCCCTCTGTAAGGTCTTTATTCGCTCCACATCACTACAGACTTGGACCAGATCCCCTACAGCAAACTGTGGGGCTGCAGATGTGCCAGCTGTAGCCAAATTTGTGGCATTCTCACTTGTGCTTGAGTTGGCACTGCTGGGAGTACTGACCTTGGTTAGAACAGCTGGGTTAAATGTCCACCTGCATGACAAAGCATGAGAAAACATATACATACAAAGGATTTAAAAGTCATATACATACAAAGGATTAAAGAGACATATACATACAAAAGATTAAAGAGACATATACATACAAAGGATTTAAAAGACATATACATACAAAGGATTTAAATAGACATATACATACAAAGGATTTAAAAGACATATACATACAAAAGATTTAAATACATTAATGCGACTTCATCGAGTTACATATAAATATGCGAATTTGGAGAATTCTAATAATTTATGTATAATCGGAGTATATAATAAAATAGTACAAATATATGCTAGTGTAAGTAATGGACTAAATCAGATGGTTTAAGTTCTATTCACAAATACATTTCATTAAAACTGCTTACAGTCATACAGCATTTTAAGTTAAACACTAAAGTTCATATGTAGTTAAGAAAAGTAGTTAAACTAAAAAGCCTACAAATTAAACTAAATTGTATACTGTTAAATAAAGTATTTTAAGTTGAACTGAATCACCTACAGTTAAGTGAAGTATTTTAAGTTGAACTGAATCACCTACAGTTAAGTGAAGTATTTTAAGATGAACTGAATCACCTACAGTTAAGTGAAGTATTTTAAGTTGAACTGAATCACCTACAGTTAAATGAAGTATTTTAAGTTGAACTGAATCACCTACAGTTAAGTGGAGTATTTTAAGATGAACGGAATCACCTAAGTTAAGTGAAGTATTCTAAGTTGAACTGAATCACCTACAGTTAAGTGAAGTATTTTAAGTTGAACTGAATCACCTACAGTTAAGTGAAGTATTTTAAGATGAACTGAATCACCTACAGTTAAGTGAAGTATTTTAAGATGAACTGAATCACCTACAGTTAAGTGAAGTATTTTAAGTTAAGCACTTAGTTCCCTGCATTTACGTAAAATAAGTTAAACTAAACTTCCTACAAATTGAATTATATTGCCTACATTTAAATAAAATATTTTACGTTAAACTAAACTTTCAACAAATTAAATAAATTGTCTACATTCAAATAAACTAGAATATACAGATAAGTAAATTAACTTTAAGTTAACCTAAAGAACCTACAGTTAAGTACAGAAGTTTGAATTAAACTAAACTGCTTACAAATTAAAGTAAACTGCAAACAATTAAGTAAAGTATTTAGTAAATAACTCATGATGTTAAAGCAGCATAACAGGAAACTAAAGATGATATTTTATAAAGAAATAAACAACTTGTTTATGAATGATAAATATTTTCCTGAATTTTCTTCACTTTTTATGGATTTATAATAACAAATACCTCTCCTAATTAAATGTGAATGATTTTTTTAAAAATAAATATTTACTTATCAGTCATTCTAATACGGAAATAAGCTGTTTTGCTGATGGATATCATAATAAAATTTCTCATTAAATCATATATACTCGGCAAACTCCATTATCTTTCAGAATAAGAACAGTTGCTAGATATGTGAAAAGATAGAAATGCATATATGGATGGAAAAAAAATGTTTATTTTGTTCAAACTTCTTTTTTTTTTATTTTAGAAGCTGTTTATGGAGCAACATAAGAAAAAAAAAGTGATGCTAGGGAAATGAACAAAAAAACAAAAACATGCTCCTTTTCAAGGGATTGGAACTTGGATTGCCTGAGTAACAATCGGCATATGTAACCAATACGCTATGTAGGAATATAACGAGATCTGCTGTATATATCTTAGTTTTATCTTAACTGCTTACTCGCTTACTCAGGTTTAATAAATGATGCTTGGATATTAACTTATGTTTATGGTTATAACTGTGATGAGGTTATACTAAATCATTAACGTTATTCCACGGGGTAGGTCTAATTCAAATATTGGTGACAATAGCGTGTTTAAAGTCATGTTTTTTATATTAAACAACAGTATTTTGCACCAGATAAACACAGTTTATGTTAAATATGACAATTTTACCAGTTATTTATTGAATTAAGATGTAGAAGTTATGCTGCTTTAACCATTTTTTGGGTGTGTGGGGTAAAAACAACACATAATATTATATTGTTGTAACTAGACACTTCAAAATATATAGCTAAAATAAGTGTTCAAAACATTATTGCTTTACTCATCATCCTTGAAAACCATTTCACTTTTTCTCATTTATTAATTTACTGAAATGGAATGACAAAACTCCTTTCTTTGCATTCAATATTCCAACTCTGATATAAAAGTGAGCAGACTTATTTATACTTTACTGACCTGTTACCGCTTGGGTATGAGACAACAATATCATGATCTTCATCAATACCGACCACCGTTCCCGTCTGACCTAAACACTGAAATTAAGAAACAATACGGATGTCATGAATTCAATTAAAACAGGTTTATCTGAATAATATTTACATTCCCACTGCAATCTGCCTAAATGAACTATATATATTTACTTCATTTCATTTCCCAATGAAGAACACTTGCAGCTTGTTGGAGCTCAATGGACCAGCTTGCATTTCATTGGTTGCATGATTTTTTTTTGATGGTGAGATGTCATGTTGCCGTTAGTTTCACGTGACGTTTGCAGTAAGTTGTCCTACAAATGCTTGCACTTATTCAGTATGTTGACAACCAGCCAGTTCATTCATAACCTTAGCTTTGCGGTTTAATGCATATAATTTGATTTTTATATAACAAATTTACAAAAATAACATCATACTTTTATCTAAAACAGCTGGAGAATATAATGTTAATATAAGGATTAAAAGCCGAATTTTGAGTTTTCATCGGGTGATGAAAAACATTACGCTAGTTTAATGTTGCCTAAATTGGCCTAATGTTTTTCATCACCCGATGAAAAGTCAAAATTTGACTTTTAATCCTTTATTAAATTGTCATACATTTTACTCTTCAAACATAAAGTGGTTTTTTATGACAATAAATTTTCTAGTACGTTATTATACACAATATGTATAATACAGAATGATACAAATTATATATTATTCAGAATCATCTAAAATTTATATAACCACAAAAATAAAATGGAACCTAGAACTATCATACTTCATTTTGGCGTTATTATTGGTCCAGTATGTGGACCGATAACTTGGCCAGTATGAAATGACTTACTGACAATTTCATTAACTTACTCTGACTGATAACAGAAGTAGTCCTATATGCTCAATTAGGTTCAGTTTGGCCTTGTTTTTTTTTCATATTGACCCAGTGTGGTTCATTTTGGGCAAATTAACATTATTACAGGAGAATATTTGCCTGATGACAGCTAATACAATAATATTAATATTAGTACATGCCTTTTATTCCTTTAAATTTACCTTTGCCTGGTTTCACTAAACAACTTAACTTGAGTTTATACTTTATCTTTTTTTTTCACAAATATTCTAAACTAAGATTTAGGTCAGAAAAAGCCTCAACTATCGGAATATTTTACTCAGATCTGAGTTGAGAAATACATATATCTTAAATTGTTTCATACAGGGTGGTAGTGCAGTAGATAGAGTGTTTGCCACACACCCTGGAGGTTGTGGGTTCGATCTTGAGTTAAACAACAACACTTAGAGCTGATTCTATCAATGAAGTCAATTTAAGAGAGATTCATAAAAGCTTTGAGCTTTCTTCACGCAGTCGATCTAAAATAAATTAGTATAAACTAAATATATTTTGTTAAACATATCTAAATGACATCTTGTCCATTTTTGGGAAATCTTAGAATTTGTGATTGAGAAGAGGTTAGAAGGTAAGGTGAAAATGGGACCATGAACCAACCAGCACATATCTAGTTGGCTATTCTACTGGTATAAATGTTAAACCTACCTCAAACATTCCATCTGCCCAACCGCCATGGCCATGCTGTAATGACTGAACAATTTCAAAGTCTAGATCCACATTTACCTGGTCCCCTATTGCCAGACCTCCAGGACCTGCCCGTGAACCTGGCCCTTGTTCACCTGTTAAACAAAACAAGAAAAATGAGCAATGAATACCAGTGGTCACCAAAAAGGTATTTTCAAAAACATTTTTTCTGTAGCATTATCTTTCCATGTTTGGCATGCCTTATGGATTTAAAGAAAAATAAATAAATGGAGTTGTATTTGCAACCAGTTTTATTGTTGAAGAAAGACCTTATATAACATATAGATTGAAATATGAAATAAAATAAGAATACAAAAGAATATACAGAATAAACCCACAACATGGTTTTGGGTGTATTCTGTATATTCTTTTGTATTCTTTTTTTATTTCATATTTCAATCTATATGTTATAATTTATTGTCTTTTGTGTATGGAGAAAGAACCTGAAATATTCCTTCCTGTTGTCATTATATACAATTCCGCATTGTTACGCCATACATTCAATATACCGTAATACTGATCTTTTTTTTTTTAAAGAATGGTCTTAAATTTAAAATAGAATTAATCTATATTCAATGGTTGGGTTTTAAAGTAAAATGTGTGATGTGTAACAATACTATACCCAGTAGAGGGAGATGGTCTCTGTAGACTGTTCCTCCCTTGGCATCATTCACTACCTTCAGGTCAGCCTGAAAACACAGATGTGACCAGCAATGAAAGGTGAAATCCATACTGCATACTACCACTTGGTCTGTGTTATATTAGTTCACATAATACAAATCTTACATGGGTGCTTTCAAGTAAATGTGCTAACACTTTGTCAACAACTTAAACAAGAAGATCATATAACTCAGGACTACATATCAAGTGAATATGCTAACACTTTGTCAACAACTTTAACAGGAAGATCAGATATCCAAGGACTACATATCAAGTAAATATGCTAACACTGTCAAATACTTTAACAAGAACATCATATAACTCAGGACTACATATCAAATAAATGTGCTAACACTTTGTCAACTACTTTAACAAGAACATCATATAACTCAGGACTACATATCAAATAAATGTGCTAACACTTTGTCAACTACTTTAACAAGAACATCATATAATCCAGGACTACATATCAAGTAAATATGCTTACACTTTATCAACTACTTTAACAGGAAGATAAGATATCCCAGGACTACAGATCAAGTAAATATGCTAACACTTTGTCAACAACTTTAACAAGAAGATCATATAACCCAGGACTACATATTAAGTAAATGTGCTAACACTTTGTCAACTACTTTAACAGGAAGATAAGATATCCCAGGACTACAGATCAAGTAAATATGCTAACACTTTGTCAACAACTTTAACAGGAAGATCAGATAGCCCAGGACTACATATCAAGTAAATGTGCTAACACTTTGTCAACTACTTTAACAAGAACATTATATAACCCAGGACTACATATCAAGTAAATATGCTAACACTTTGTCAACAACTTTAACAAGAAGATCATATAACCCAGGACTACATATCAAGTAAATATGATAACACTTTGTCAACAACTTTAACAAGAAGATCATATAACCCAGGACTACAGATCAAGTAAATATGCTAACACTTTGTCAACAACTTTAACAGGAAGATCAGATATCCCAGGACTACATATCAAGTAAATGTGCTAACACTTTGTCAACAACTTTAACAAGAAGATCATATAACCCAGGACTACAGATCAAGTAAATATGCTAACACTTTGTCAACAACTTTAACAGGAAGATCAGATATCCCAGGACTACATATCAAGTAAATGTGCAAACACTTTGTCAACAACTTTAACAAGATCAAATATCCCAGGACTACATATCAAGTAAATGTGCTAACACTTTGTCAACAACTTTAACAAGATCAAATATCCCAGGACTACATATCAAGTAAATGTGCTAACACTTTGTCAACAACTTTAATAAGAAGATCATATAACTCAGGACTACATATCAAGTAAATGTGCCAACACTTTGTCAAGATCATTGTTATTTACTAAGTTGAACTGTATTAAATTTGTCTTAAAGAACATTTTAAATGTCAATACCATATTTTGACTATTCATCTAAACTAATGCCATAATCCCTTTTTGTGCCTAAGATCATCAGCATAGAAGGTAAGGTGGCCAAACAGAACAGTAACATTTGAAGTTCTAATTTTCTTTTTCCCAAAACAATGTCAAAGCAAATTCAAACAGTCTGTCACCTCTAATTACACATAAATCTAGTGACAATGTGTTTGACTTAACCCAATTGATACCAGGAAATAAGGAACATCACTCATGATAAGTATAGAAAAATTTCAAATCATGTCCAACTACCGACAGATATGTGACTGTGCCAAATACTTACCTCAATATCTCCTATAAACTTATGATAATTTTTAATTAGGAACTGCTGATGAAATTTTACATTTATTCAACAGGAATTGGGAAATAATGTATTGGCATTTTGGTCCCTTACTAGCATGATCCCAACCCCACCTACCCCTACCACAACTCTTTGCAAATTGCATTGTGTCCTGGAATGGGGTGTGGCGTTAATTAAAGTAAATACGGTATTATTCATATTCTACACTTAAATAAAAATTTCTGGTCTCTTTAAAGAGGGCTGTTCCAAACAATCTGTTTTTCTAATGAAGCATTTCCAAAATACATAATTCACCCAATAATTCAAAAGCCTTCTATATTAGGTGTCAAAAGGTGTCTATATTAGAGGTGTCCAAAGGCGTATATATGAAGTAAAGGGTTTACTGAGAAATTATCATGTAAGTTACATGTGCATACCATTCCTTCAAAGCCGACTCTGTAGAGGTTCTTGGCAACATTGTCCCACAACACGTAGGCAGCACTCCTTGGACTCGCAGCACTCCAGTCCTGCAGAATATTTACATATTCATTCCTGTATCACTTTTAAATCCAACAAGTACTGTCAGAGAACTAGTTTACTTAAACGGGTCATCTCTCAACCACAAGTCAATGAGGCAGAACATGATTATATATTATGATAAGAGAAATTAGACTTCATGCTTATATTCCCTGACAGATTTGGTCAAAATCAGCAAGAGAGTTTTGGAGAAGTAATGTTGGACAAGATATTCAGTTGAAATGATCTGAGATTCGTGATGGAAATAATGTTATGCATAACTAGACTTCACACAGATACACATTAGTAAATTTGGTACAAATCAATTAAGAAGTTTAGAAGGTATAGATCTAACTAAAAAGTGTGACAAATTAACAATAAAAATATAAACAAGTTTATTGGTAGTAATGATGAATACTTCCCTAACAAAAGCTTGATTAAGTAGTTAACTTCCCTTTGATACCATTGAAGATATACTTCAGACAAGATAAAATAACAAAAAATAAGGTCCAAAAGGGGATATAATTGTGTCATTATTTAAGATGAGTTCTGGCAAATTGCCGTCTCTCTATCCATGTTCAATGTGTCGGATTCCATACTTTTGACGATGCACTCAGGACAGTCAAATATAACTGAAAATAGTTCCGACATTATTCGATATAGAGTTATGAATTTTCCTCTTGTCCCAGACAAGGATTCAGATACACAAATGGATGGATAAAGCCATAACTATGTGTTTGCCCCTTGGGGAGCATAATAAAGAGCTGTAACTCCTTCAGAAGTCAATGGACCAAAAGATAATGATGATATGAGCATGCAGACAGCTCCTAGCAAGTTTGGTGAAAATTGATTTAGGAGGAGTAGAACAGACAAGAAAGTGTGATGCACATAGGTACCTACCAACAAATGGACAAAGGCAGCTTTATATGCTCTATCTTCCTACCAAGGGCATATAAAAACATTCATAAAGTCAAGTATACCTATTTACTTTTAATACATAATTGACATGCACACAGGAACTTCCACAATCACAAGTGCATAGCCGAAAAAAAAAAAAATGCTGCACATATCAATCAATAATTCTTTATCAATATGTTTGACTAAATTTCACCTGTATTTCTGTGACTTTTCCTCGACGACCATTACCACCATCCTGGTCCTCCCATTGCCAGTCTACCCCACGTATTACACGTGCACCAGGAAATATACCACGTACTGTTATCTTCTTACTCTTGCGTCGGGGTTCCACGGCAACTCTACAGATTATACTAAACATAGAAATGGGTATATTTTGGATTGCTGCATGAAAGATTACAAGACAAACATTAATCATTAGAGCTTATCAATAATAAACTGATGTTGATTATGTTAAATAATATTTTCAACAAAGTACAAATTTATTTGCAGTTCTACAACCTACATTTCTCTAGTATAGAAGTATACATTGTCGTAATAATATAACATATCTACCGGTATTTAGTGTTTAATGTGTACTGGTTTACTGTCAAAATGTGGAGACCATTTCGAAACAAAACAAATTTTTACAATCATCCAATAGACTGAAACCAGATATCAATGATGTTTGAATGAATATTTAGCATCATTTTATGCCATCTAGGGCTAACAGACTATCAGTTTACCTAACTGCTCTTTCCTGGGAGCCTTGATGGTTAACCAGTACTCGAGTATACCTATCTATGCAAGTTACAGATAATTTTCCCACTTGAATCAGCAAATAGAGAGGAATGATAATGAGATGCAATGTTGCATATTAATAATCAGGGAAACTGTGGCTGGGCGGGAATTCCAACTCACAACCCCTGGATTGGTAGTCAGGTGCACTTCCGGCTGAGCTAACAGGGCCCGGCTATGTTATGAATGAAAACCATAAATATGCTACACTGCAAATTTGGTCCAAATTGTCTCAGCAGTTTTTGAGTAGAAATATTTGAAGTAGATGCTTGATGAACATAAATGTCACCTGAAGGACACTTTGCCATGATTCAAGACATGATTTCTAACCTTGGCCAGAAGAGCTAAAAATCATATATGCTTATTTTCACTCATTTGCAACTTAAAAGTATCCTATTTTTCTGGAGTAAAATACCCAGGTCACTAAAATCAAATCTGAAACATTGTATAATATATAAACTACTATAACTACCCAGTGTTTTTTTACTCCAAATAATCAGGGAAATTCAGCCACATTCCTCCCACAAAATAGTGTGGTTTTTTTCATCCTAATGTCAGAAAAATACTTCCAAAAAATATATCTTTTTTTAAATGGGGTTTAATGCCAGTTAAACAGTTAAAATGAAGGACAGGGATCTTGACCTGTTAAATGTTTTAAACACACATACCAATGATTTTTTTTTTTACTTTTTTTTATATCATCACTTATTAAAATTCCCCAAACTCCGATTTTCGGTCATTTTTCCCCCTTGAAAAGACACCTACCCATTTCCCCTAAAAGTAAAAAAAAACACTGCTACCTTCATGATACTAAACAGTAAAAAAGCTACCTGTATTGTAGCTAATGTATATAATTATAAGCTTTTAACAAATACTGCACTTGGATACTGTTTGAATAGAAGATACGGTAATAGTATTGTACAGGATGATAGTACAGTAGCTTTTCAGCCATTTACCTCTCACTTCCTGGTGTGGTGATTCTGTAGAAGCGGTGGCGAAGGTTGTGTTTGTCGGCATGGTAACACACAGAACACAAGTCATAGTTGGTACATTCGGCACATTTCCAACGTATTCCAAATATGGGCTGTTGACGACATGTGTCGCACATTGTCCCGTCATGCTTTATACCTGAAGAAAAGAACAACATTAATTTAATTAATAAATAAGAAATACCTTTTTGATTTAAACAATATCACAAAAATCTCGGAATATGTTTACTATATATATAAATATTGTTTGCAATGTGAGAGTGTTCCAGTAAAGCATAACCTCGAGAGTGGAAGAATCATTTGGCCCATTTCTGACGTATGGCAATAATAACATTCTAGTTAACCCTTTACTTCATATAGACGCCTTTGGACACCTTTAATATAGGTGCCTTTGGACACCTCTAATATAGACGCCTTTGGACACCTTTAATATAGACGCCTTTGGACGCCTCTAATATAGACGACTTTTGACGCCTCTAATATAGACGACTTTTGACGCCTCTAATATAGACGCCTTTGGGCACCTCTAATATAGACGCCTTTGGACACCTCTAATATAGACGCCTTTGGACACCTAATATAGAAGGCTTTTGAATTATTGGGTGAATTATGTTTATATTAACTGACAGAGTGGAAAACAGTGCAGGAAGTGTTCAGATTGCTCGTTATGAGCAATCTGAACTCTTCCTGCACTGTTTTCAAAGGCCTTCTGTGATTGGTGCGGTAAAAATGCGTATCTATGGAGTAAAGGGTTAAGCACAACAATAAGGTATCAATTATCTGTTCAAAATGACCATAGTTCTCCTCCCCAAGTCAAATCTATTAATCAATATTATGAAGTTGAACTGATGGGGTATATATCATACATGTATAGTATACCATACAATGCTTTTCAAGGATGCTTTTTTATTATGACACAGTTGCATTCTGCTGATTTTTGGTGTGATTTTGTGGCTAAGTATCACTTTTATTTACCGGTACATGTATTTGATAGCCCATGTGCCCAGATTAAAATAATTAAAGCTATATGATCAAACTATCTTAAAATCTGCAATTTCAAAAAAATTACAATATAACCAGCTTTTGCTGTAGTAGTAACGCAAAAATACATGGAGCTCTTAATAATTATATTGCAATAGTTCAATAGCTATGTTTGATACAATCAAATATTATGACAAAGACCTATGTTAATATAACTCAACAAAATGAAAATAGTAAACCATTTCATCTGCAATTTAATGAGATTGACAAGTTTACATTTAAAGCTAACAGTTTCATAATCTGATAAATGACAGTGCTCTGAACATAGGTGTGCAGAGTAAAAATAACACATGGTTGCATTATTTCTTGAATTCATTTGGTACCATCAGTTTGTTTAAAAGTTTGTCTTATCTTGAACAGTATTATTATGCTCTTCAATATTATAAAATGACTATCCCTCTACAGAGACTAGCAGTTAAACTGTCTTCAGTGGCCTAGTGGTTAAGGCGTCAGTGTCACAAGCAGGAGGTCAAAGGTTTGTATCCAGGTGGAAGCACTTACCCAGCAGTTAGTTAATTTGTGAGATACCTAATGTCTAACATTCTGGTGCCTAGATATCTTTCGGGGAAGTAACTGTGTATACAACATAAAGGTGTCTCCTCATTGGCCCATTATTTTTTGCCACTTATTGAACTACAGAGCTATTTGCTGCACAGTAATTTATCTATCAAATATTATTGATTGTAGACTGACAAGATATACCTCTAAGACATTTAGATATCATAAATAGAATGTATGTGTATAAAACAAATATTTTTGTATATTTTCGAAGAAATCCATTACAATTCTACTTCCTCTTGCTAAAATTTGAGTTTAGTTGAGTTGAATTAAAACAATAATATATGATGGTGTTACCAGTTTTTGATCACTTGAAAATCGCCGTTCAATATTTCAATGCAAAATGGATGCGGACACCAAATGCTTATTAATAACCTTTAAATAACTATAAAATGAAAAATGTCTACCAAAAACAAAACAAATACATGCTCACTGGCTTCACCACTCACGTTACATCATGGTGACCCAATATATATCCAACAAAATGGCGGAACCTGATTTCGATCACATGACTGGATGATGCAATGTGTCAAACTAAAATAACATGAGGCTGCAGAAATACAAATAAATGCAAGCAGATAAAATACACAAGTTTACCTTTCACATGAATGAAAATTTCTCAATGGAAATAATCTCTTCTTATAATAATGTTTTGGACCATTTACTTATTTTCATTGTAGATTTAACATATTATGGTCCTGTAATAATTTCAAACTCATTTTTTAACAAATTTCTATAAGAAGGCTTCTCCTCCAGAACCTCTAACATTAATTTTCTAACATATGCAATCAAAAAAAAAAAAGGTTTATAACTTTTGACCTTGACCTATATTGCATCAGTTTTCAGCAGTGGATACTATTTGTATATAATGTCAACTGTGCAGGAAGTTGAAATATGCGTGCGCGATATTCATAATTCTCAATAGTAATCAAATTCAGGTTATGATCGAAAAAAGGTTACAGGCACCATATCTATGGGGTCCCTATCTATACTGAACAAAACTTCTAATAAACTGTTTTTGATTTGCAGTAACTTTTTAATTACAAGCCATTTACAACATACACCATAAATTGTGTAATTATTAGAAGAAAATGGCTTTACCACGTTCACATTACTGGCTATGAAATACACATGCATTTTATAATAAATCATCCTGCACGCTTTTAAGAACAGGTTTTGTTTACAAATTAATGTTCGTCTCTTAATGATAAACACCTTCGGCAGAAAACGGGAAGTTATGAAGCTTGTTCGGAAACATGTTGGTCGGTAATATATGATCAATTCACTTCAGAGAAAAACATAGAATGGGGAACTGTAAGGGATGCGGTTAAAAATTAAATAACCACTTGCCAGTGTAATTTATTGCCACTTGGAGATTGATCTGACTAAAGTATTCATGTGTCTTTTTGTAGCTCTAGAAAAAATAATCGGACTGGAATGCAGTGACAGTATGCGCATGTCTTTATTATGAGTAACCAATGTTTATGAATGATTATGATTATGCAGATATGATTATATGAATTTTATGTTGTAAAGCTGCTTGTGTGATTTGTAAAATAAAATGATAGTATATAGTATTTTGGCCTGTTCCATTTAAACATACAATCCAACCATGGAAGGGACTTTGAAATTGGACCCTCACTTTTTATATTAGAATATTATTATTTTGCCTTCCATGGGTGTGATGTATGTTTAGATGGAACAGCCCATAATAAGTATCTTGTTATTCATTATAAATATTAAAACAGAAAAAAATTGAAAATGAAACTAATAAAAGATTATCTATTGTTTTATTCAATTTCTTGCCATATATTATATATTTTACATGCCAACACATAGAAATTGACTTCCAACCACAAAATCGGGAGATGTTTTGCAATTTAACATGTAAAACCATCTGTTCATATTGACTCTCAAGATTTCATTTTTGACTCTCCAGATTTTGGTGTCAGGGGTCAAATGACTCTCCACTTTTGAGTCCTATTGAAAACTCTGCTTACATGTTGATATGTTATGTTTAAACTTCAAATAATTTTGTTTCATTCCAAAGAGTTTTAATTTTATTAGAAGTCTAGTTAGAAGTTTTGTTAAGTATTCATTGTATACCACAATCCTATTACCGCGAATGCCCATATATTAAATAAGAATCTGGGAAGACATGCGCGAAGCTCCAACTACCGTTAGCGCCGGCATTTGTTTGCATTTCGTATTGGCAACTGTTTATAACTCAGCATACTTAAGTAACTTTATTATTGACGCCATTCTTTACATGGTTGAAAAAAATTTAGACTAGCGTTATTAGGTATGACCAGTATCCGTTGTATACCTAATACCGCGAATGCCCATATAATAACAATCTGGGAATACATGTGCAAAGCTCCAACTTCCGTTTGCGTCAGCATTTGTTTGTATTTCGTTTTTTAGACTCCCTGTATTAGGTATGACCAGTATGTATATGAGCTGTCAAAAAATGGGAAAACCCACTTTCATTTGTTACCTGTGGGGGCACTGTCGAGAATACGGAGATCATAGGCTCCAGCACATCTGTAGTTAGCTGCTGTTCCATTGTCCCACACCACTACAACTTCTTCTGGGCTCTCAAAGTTTCTGACAGTGCCTATGTGACCTTCTCCTCCATCCTGTTTACCCCATTTCCAGTCGGGTCCACGCACAACTCTAGCTCCTACTCCTTCCATCATATTTACACGCACCACTCGGTTGGAGCCTGCCGTAGCAGGCTCCATTACGTTTATAGCCCTGTGATCAATTTTGGTCAAACGTTGAAAATAGTGTCAAAAATTGTCAATTTCTTCAAGAAATATAAATCCCGTTTGTTTTCTCGAAAGGTGTGTGATTTGGCAATGCTTGATTAGATTATGCAGTCGATGAGGGCAACCCGTCGATGAGTATGTTCTATTGAAAAATCGAGTAAAATATTGATATCGTACATATATGCAGTCGAGGAACTATATAAAAATAAATTCCTTGATGCAGCAACCTAATTACTAATGTAATATATGTCACAAATTAAATTAAATTATTTACGATAGCTATAGTGTACATGACGTCAAATAAGCGGCATTGTTTTGTATTCAAGGATGATAACTCCAACATTTATAACCCGATTTAACCAGTTCAAATCATTGTTTGAGAAATTATGGTTATATGACGAAGTACTAAGTACTATGTACTATGTAAATTTGGCGATGATCTTATGAAAAGTACAGTTATGAGAATACACAAAGTATCAAATACCTAAACTTTGGATAAATCAGGGACCGTATCTCCGATATTTGCAATTTGATTTGAGCATTTCAATAACGTTTTCGAGATAAAAATTGTTATCATCTGTTAAAAACCAGAACCTGGTATCTACGTTTTTTTGGAAATTGTTCAGGAACATGAAAAAACGTTGTCAAATGTTAAAAAATTCATATTTTCATAAAATTCTTAGCAATTTGACTTATCGATACATGCTTTAGTAATATACATATGATTCAAATACTTATTCTTCATATTATGACATACAAGGCTATTTTGGTTTAGGCAGAATACATTTAGTTAAAAAGTAGTATTTATATATAGGTTTAACATCTTATCTTCCGATAAGAGGTTCTGGTTTTGATCAAAATAAAAGTGTTCTTTATTTCAGCCAACCATACCATGGTATCTATAGATGCGTGTATTTAGCACATGTGAATAACAGATATTTCTGAAAGTATTTTATGCCAGAACCTAATATATAACTATACAAGTGTTTAGCTTAAAGGACATGATAACAAATTGTATATGAATCGAGAGACAAAATGTTATATAAACAAAACAATATTATAACAAAAGCAAGAGTTAAGTACTATTTTTGTTATGCTATATAAGAGTATACATGGATACAATGGTATGGCAATACAATTTGATAACAAAAATCTATTAAGATAAACACGTAACACTGTAAATTGCCGTATGTTGTTCTGGTTGTAACATAAGTCGCAGAAATACTGAGGATTTTTAAACCAAAACATGTTATCTGGTGGTATAAAAACATTTATAATCATGACAAAGTTATTTAGATGCATTAGCAATTAAGATTTTTTATCACACAAAATATGATTATATTTCTCGTAATATACAAATATGCAATTCAGGTATATAAGGCTTTAAACACGTTTTCTTTAATGACGAAAGAAAATATTACACATTTATTATACACACATTTTCTTACTATTACATAGTATTACTATCAGACCTCAAATCGTGCCTTTTGCAATTTGCAATTCCTTGTCTTTTTGTTCGGGGGAAATGTTACAGCATCACTATCATTATGTGGAATGTACCGGTTGGTACACTTAATAAGAATTTGAAATGTAAATTTTTCTTGCAGGTATTCGCTTTGGATTTTACTGTTTCTTACTATCACTTCTACCTACAAGTTCACTTTACATTGTCTTTGCAGCAGTTTCGTTTACTTCTGTGATATGTTTCTCTATTATGGTTGTTGAATTGTTAAATTTATTTTCCTCTGTGACAGTACTTATATTATCCGTTTCATCTTTTACGGTTGTTGTATCATCACGTTCGTTTTCCTCTGTGATAGCAACTACATTATCTGACTTCTTTTTAATGGCTGCAATATCGTCACACTCATTTTCCTCTGTGACAAAACTTACAATATTCAACTTTTCTTTTATGTTCCTCTGTGACAAAACTTACAATATTCAACTTTTCTTTTATAGTTGTGATATCGTTACGCTCATTTTCCTCTGTGACAAAACTTACAATATTCAACTTTTCTTTTATGGTTGTTATATCATTACGCTCATTTTCCTCTGTGACAAAACTTACAATATCCAACTTCTCTTTTATGGTTGTTATATCGTTACGCTCATTTTCCTCTGTGACAAAACTTACAATATCCAACTTCTCTTTTATGGTTGTTATATCGTTACACTCATTTTCCTCTGTGACAACACTGACAATGTCCAATTTCTTTTTTATGGTTGTTATATCGTTACATTAATTTTCCTTTGTTACATCAATTACAATATCCAACTTCTCTTTTATGGTTGTTACTTCGTTGCATTCATTTTATTTTTGTTACAGCCATTATTTCATTTTCAGATATATTTTCATTTTTAACCAAAATAGGTTGTTATCATTATTATCTAGCTACATGTAAAAAAATATTTATTGATAATAATTCTGCATTTTAAACTAACCGTTTATCATGCTACTATAATATGAACAAATGCACGATAACCACAAAAAGTGTTACGGCGACCATAGTAATAATTTATGTAATTATTTAGTATTAGTACAGTTTTTATTTATGCATTAACTAAATTGGTTGACATATACAGGAATAGTTATTTTAATTTTGGTATTTATTTATAATATTTATTTCTAGTACAATAAATACATATCTTATTGCATTTACCTATAATATTGAGTGATGCATACAATTACATACCTTTAAATTTCATAATTTTGTGTCACTTTTTAAAAGTTTCTAGATTGTGTTTATACCGTTGCTTATCATCATCTTAATAACTCAGTCAGAGGAAATCGGATGTACCAGGTTATCAACACCAATTTGCACTTCATTGGTCAAATATCTGCTTTTAAAATGTTTCATTTACAAATGTTATGGACTGGTTTTTACTACACCAGACATTGTCACTATTTCTCACACAGCCATACAATTCTATTGTTTAATACCAGAGTATGGCTGAATAGTGTTTGTATTCATTTACCAGTAGACATGTGTATCCCCAGATGCTAGGTTTGGGCAAAATGGTACAGATGATTATAGTTGTCACATGTTAAAGCTGTAACCTGTCATAGTTATATATAGTGTTCTAGCTCTGTTTTTTTTACCGAATTATTCCTGGTAGTTAAAAACCAAAATATTGTATGTACAGGTGATATACTCTGGCATGCAAATGTGTTGTATACATGACAAATGTAAATAGTATCTACATCTACAAGATTTTGGCAGGTGGAAATCGGATTGATTTCAGATACAAGGTTTGATATATAACCAATACCTTCAAAACTAATTAAGATATGAAGCTGAAATTTTGAGACAATATGTGTTTACAAGATATCGTACTAATAATTTAAAAAACCTAGTTTCGGAAATTTTGGTAGATACCAGGTTCTGATTTTTCGAATCAAAACTGAGAGTGCTAGTGTGCTTACAACATCAACTAACATTTACATGTTTTATATCGATTGGAAGGTCATAACTCCTATTTGACAAGTTAGAAACCTACCGTTGATATATAAGTTACAAAAAACTGCTGTACATATTGGGTGATGATAAGAAAACTGCGAGCGCTTTAGTACAAACAACGTCAAATTACAAAATGTTGATGATTCGAGGGTAATAACAGCGACATGAATCAGAGACGTAGCTGCCTTTAGGCCGTGTAGGCCCGGGCATACAACTTTCTCCGAAAAATGAAAAAAGAAAAAAACGTTAAAAGTGCAATAAAAAGTGATTGAGGGATAGGCCTAAGGGGTAAGATGAGGCAGGAATGTTTATTGTGTATTCTTATGCTGTGAAAGTTTCTGTGTAATTTTGCATGTGAACGTACTTTTTGCTCAATCATTATATGACCCATGAGTTATTGCTGTAAAAATGTCTTGAAATGCAACAGAAGCCGCCATTTCAAGTTCATATTTAAAAAATGTATGGGGGAGTATGCCCCCAGACTCCCTACTCTGCCCGTGCCAACACAACAAACTTAAGCCAGCTACGCCCCTGTAGATTATTCGATTTGGCAGGTTTCAAAATAATTTTTTTCGAGCTTTCATTGTTTTGTAACTACCGTGTTGGTTTAATGAGGATAAAATAAAAACTGAGATTGCCAGGATGTATCCAACATCAAATAACACCCAAGGACCATAACTCTCATATCCATTATCGGGTTTGGCCAGTTTAGGAACATGCCCGATATATTTTTATTATAATTATAACTTTTGTGCAAATTTGGTGAAAGTAAAATGGAAAATGCGATAGCTTGATAGCACACCACATCAAATAACCCATCTTCTCAAATCAAAGACAATAACACCGACAATAATTATCCGTTTAAGCAGTTTAAGAACTTGCCGTGATATTATTATCTCCTTTGTAAGTTCAAGAGCAGTAATTACCCCATTTTGTCAGTTCCAGAACTTGCTACATGTTACGGTTAAATATTACTACATTTTGTTACGATTCAAGGACCATAACACATGTATTTATTATGGGCTAAAGCAAATGAATACATATATACATGTAATGTTCAGTCAAGGGTATAAAGCACGAGCTAACTTGTGCAATACAGTCGGTATATAAGTGATACATGTGTAGGCCTTCTCCATTCGAGGTCATTGCATTTGCCGAATAGTTACGTTGTTTACCGTGACATATTTTCGTAAGATCCCCACCCCCCACCAAAAAGAGGTCAAAATAAAGTACAAAAAAGAAAACATGATGTTTATGTGGTATTTTAAACTGTATACATAGTTTAAAGGACCCCAATGGAAATAAGAGTTGACTCTTTTTTGTGTTATCCTTGGTGATGGTGTGCATGTCATGGCTCATTATGGCTCATGTATGTAATAATTTTATTTAATGTGCATGTTGTTTTAATTGTCCATGAATGCATTAATTACCGAAATAAATCTGTCTCTCTATAGTTAAATGAGGTCGATATTGTGGTTATGAAGTAATTCTATTTGAAAGTTGACATACACGTTTTGTCAGATGTTGGACATTTTTAACAAGGTTGTAATTTATTTGAGGTTGTATATTGACACCTAGCCATTGAAGGACAAAGGTGTTTCATGCGAATAAAACCTCCATGATATCATTTGTTGCTGGTCCTCTTATAACGACAGGATTGTACATTTTACTGTTAAAAATTTTTTATAACGGCAATGCAAATGACACTCCTATACCATGCCTTGTTCTCTTTAATTCCCTGAGTTTGCTTTGAAAAGAAAATGAATGATTTATTTTCGTTTGAAGAAAGCGAATTATAAAATAAATATAATTTCTGTGTACGTTTGAGTACTACCAGAGTATTTACAACATCAAATCGTGATTTTTTACCATTCGCGGGCCATTGCTCTGACATTCATTACCTAGTTTGGTCATTGCTAGACCTTGATAATTGACAGTATATTCAAATTTATGTTACCCATACCCTCATTTTAAACAACAACAAAAACATAATTTTCATGTATATAATCATAAAAAACATATCATTTGTTTTCTTTAAATATAAAGAAGATGGGTTGAATGGGGGTGGTATTTGGGTCTGAGGTGTAAGTTTACTTTTTTTGTTGTTTTTTTTTTTTGCTTGTGGATGTCAGGTAATTTGTGTGATCTATGTCACCGGCCGTGAAAAGATGTGGTGAAAGGGGAATGGGACACATTATTTAAATAGAATGATTTTCAGACAGATATGTGAACATAAGTTTTGACCACGCGCTTTGAAACTCTTGGGATCACTTTATATGTGTATAAAAATTACGATGAAATGCACACAGAATGTGGTGCACAACTATTTAGAACTTAATTCTAAGGAATCAAAATATGCAATCAAGTAGGTATAGAATGGTTATAATGTACGAATTTCAGACGCTTTATTATCTTTTGATTTTTATAAAAGCGTTTGTTGTACATAGATGGAAAACAAAATATTACAGTATTACAGTCTGAATATCTGTCAAAGTAAAAAAACAAACATGGCAGCCGCCAGTATGAGACATCAGAAACGGTCATCTTTGAGACGAATTGCTGCTAAGAACTTTCTATCTAATATATCTTTGGATGGTTCACATACAGACACAAACTATTCCATTCATATTTGGAAGCGCCACAAGCATAAAAATGACGAACCACCTCATGGTGTTCAAACTTCGTTCGACGCGAATGTCTCGGAATCGGATTACCCCCCAGAACTGAATCGGTCAGTTTCTTCCTACGAGAGTCAGAATGTTAGTAAAGATATTTCAAGTTTGTCAGTTGGAAGTCCACCAAGACCAAGGGCAAAGACTATGTATCAAATAACTAAGCCGCACAGCAGTGACGACGGCAATTTAGACAAAGATCGTGCTCAGGAAAAGGCACTTACGCCGTCCAAGAGGTGGAGGTAAGTTTCATAAACATAACCAGTCACCGATCCCTAGAGATTTACAGGAGTAGGTGCTTCTTATGATGTTATGTAAACACATTGTTCTGATCCATGAACCGTGATCTCAAAACTTTTCACAAGGTACATACTTTGTAACCTTGGTACAGTCTACATTCAATTTTCAACAACATTAAAAAAAACAATTATAATCAATTTCCGCCCCTATTTATTTGGGTACGTGGTTACACAGGGCTACACCAGGCAACAACAGGGTACAAGTTGTGTTTTTGTGCCATATATATTCTTGAATCTTGATCATATGCGACACTTGCTTTTCTTGTATTTTAGAAGAGCAAGTGTCACATATTATCAAGACTACGGCTTGGCAGAATATATTGATGAACTTTTATGTTGTTATATTATGTATGATTAACCATAAGACACAGTATATATGCTTTAAAATGCTACTTAAATAATGTGTACTTTATAAAAATCAAATATTCTCTTAATAACTGAATACAATTTATATCAGTAAGTTGGTCAATGTGTTAGTGTGACCACCCTAATGAGATTTGACCAATTGATCTCCTTGTACATAACAGGGAGCATCTCAGAGTTCTATTAGTTAATGTTATACAATAGAACAGGCTTTGATATAAACATATTGTATTTCATCATTATTTCGTATCATATTAAAATTTTCAGCACATATGCAATGCGTATTATTGACTATAAAGCCGATTTTTATTTTGAACATTAATAAAACGAAAAAAAGTTTTTGTTAGTTCAGTGAAGCCACATCTGGACCCAAATCAAGAAAAAACACTGCAAGATTTGTTTTTCAAAATCATTTAACATAAAGTTTTTATTTCCAAATTTGTGATTATTCTTGAGAATCAGCATTTAAAAACGATTATGTATTAAATATACCCCCAGTTACTTTATTTTTCAAAAACATATTGTAATAATGTTTCAAAATGTCCGATAATAATGCCTTAATTTGATCATGTGATTCTCAGAGTGCGTGTCTGCATTTATAAATAGCTACTATAGCGAAATAATGACCTGTCTGTGTCTGTTAATAAGTCACTGACATACTTATAACTGCAATATACATATTACTGCGAATGCCCATATAATAACATTATCTCACACATGCACACTTAGAATTTCTTACCATTGAAATGGATAGATGCTCTTAACCCTATGCCTCATAGAGACGACTTTTCACGCCTGTATCGAGAGCCTCTCAGAGACGACTTTTCACGCCTGTATCGATAGCCTCTCAGAGACGACTTTCCACGCCTCTATCGATAGCCTCATGATCACGACAATTCACGCCCGTGTATTTCAATCGCAAAAATAACACACTTAAACTTCATTTTCCGCGACAGGAAGTTTACATTTGTGTAAAATAACATTTCCCCAAGTAAAAATACCCATGACATCATAGTGTTACTATTTAAAGTTTTTATAAAAATAGCGTCCAATCGAACATACGGGTCAAGCGTGATCAAGCAAGGTCATCGCCCAGTCGCATTATGTAAAGTGCTAGAATTTTCCATGATTTGCGCGGGAATCTAAAAATAAATCTGGGTCAAATACAATTTTCTGAAAACAGAAGCAGTCTATTTTCGTGTTTTTGGAAATGTGCATCCCGCGTGACCTTTGGCAGAAAATAAAACTATGTTTACACGCAGCTGACTTTCGGCACACTTTTGAAGTTGTTGTGTTTTCACAGCTGACACAAATTCATGGGTATATCGCGGTGTCATACTGACCAAACAGGGGGCAATAAATCACTGATAACGGTAAGATTTTGCCAATTAAGAAAGATCAAATAAGAATCCCGCTGTGTTTGAAAGATCAAACAATTTTTTTTCAATCGGGTATTTAATTAGAAACATACCCGCATACTCGCAAATAGATTTATAAATTATCGCTTCACAAGCAGATTGATTGTATTTTCAAAATAAATAAAATTCTTACCGTATTAAAATGAAAATATTTTTTCTCGCTAGTATGGTAATTGATGGGATAATTTTTAATAAAGATTCATATTATTTCCGTAGCATACGCATAAACAACAACCATAATGCATGTATTTATTAAATCCTGCACATGTTTTATACACGACGTCTACACGATTGCTATAAAATTACCCTAAATTTGGAACCGTGTGTTAAGTTTTAAATGTCACATTTCAGTGACGTCACGTCAGCGTGTACAAATAAAATATCAAAACTATGAAAGGAAATAGGTCATACATGTCAAATGATGAAACGGACATTGAAAATTGCATCAGACTTTTTTTATAGGCAACTTTGTTTCCATTGTTTATGGAATTTTACTGTCACATGAGGTCACCAATAAACACTAGATTTGTGTTGTGTTTTTATTATGTAGATCTAGTTTGCATATACATTTAAATTTTATGTTTATTTCATTTAAACAAAATATAAAACAAACATGTAGATATAGATCTAGTTTTGATTGCTGTACATGTTTCTTTTTTTATTTCTGGAAATGAAATAAACAAAAAAAGTAAATTTTATGCATAAATTTTTACTTCCTCTTATTTTCTGTTCCTATATTTCATTTAATATTTGCCTTACAATTTTAATCTTTACACTGTGACAAAGAGAATTAATTTCTCTACAAAGTTTCCATATACCAAAAAAGCATCAAATGAAGTCTTAATGTTGGAAATATGTGTTAAACTAGCAAGGTGTCAAATTATCAACATGTTCCTAATACCTTCATGGGGACAGTGTAATCTGGCTATCATTACCTGAGCGTGACAGATACTGAGATAAGGAGTACACAGTATTGGTTAGCATGGTTGATATGATAATACCTATATGAGGCAAAGGGTTAAAATACTGTATACCAGTAAGATTTCTTGGGATTGGGGGTGGGAGTCAACATTTTTGTGCCCTCTTTTTAGCATACAGTCAAACCTGTACTAACGGTCACCTGTTATAAGCAGCCACCTGCTTTAAGCGGCCAGTTTCAGACCCTCCCGCCGAAATTTACTATATAATTTAACTGCAATAGGCGGTCACCTGGTCGACGCGGCCAGCGGCCAACATTTTTGGTCCCAAATGCATTAAAAACCTCCTAAAACGGCCACCAAATGAACAAATTTAACCGTAAAATATCGATTTGGGCATATAAAAATTTCATTACGGCCACAGAATTAATATTTAATTAAAGTACTAAAAACCAAATAAATCAAATAATTATAATAAATCTTTAATTTAAAATAAGTTTCTTTTAGTTTAAACTTTCTTAATTGGCAGTAAACAAACCAAACAAAGCTGTTATTGTGGTCTACATAATCGCCATTTTTCTGACTCAAACCAAACAAAGCTGTTATTGTGTTCTACATAATCGCAATTTTTCCGACTCAAACACGAGTGTAGTGCGTGATAATTTTCACATCTCTATTTTTAGCTCGCGTCAGATCAAAGTGTTTTGTGTAAACACGTTAACTGTGAAAAAGTCGGCATATAAAAAGACTAAAGGAGCTTACGTTTTTGAGACAATAATTAGAATGGCAGTTTTTTCGTGCTTTTAACGAACGATAAGGAATTAACTCATTAAGTTCACACTTGTAAAAAGCGCTAATTGTGGAAAATATAAAATTTGGAAATGATTTATTGTGACTTAAATCATAAACGTTTTGATTTTCAGCGTGTTAGCAATGCCACCAAAACGGAAGTGTTTGACTTTGGATGAATGTGTTGAGGTTGTGAAATTGTGCCAATATACAAAAATACTTCGCTAATCTGGGTGAAAATTGATGACCCTGTAGAAGGCAGCCACCTGTCTTAAGCGGCCAATTTGGCCCTTTCCCTTGGCTGGCTGCTTAAGACAGGTTTTACTGTAATTAGAATCGGTACAAACAATCTTCAGCTGTCTTAAACTGTGTAAATGGGTCAGTCGAATAAACTAGGCAGAATTAATCAAGTCGAGGTCCACAAAATGGCCAACTGATTAGGTAATTGGATCACCGATTATTATGGGAAATGATTAATAGACAACTTGATCGAATAAATATTTGATTAATACTGTCAAACTGGCGAGTCTCCAGACTGTCAAATTTTAGCAGCAACTAGCGATTAATAGATTTTAAAGTACATTTTGGAAGAGGTTCAAGCCATAGAGATTGGGAAACAAAGTGATTGATGTGAAATTAGGATTTTTTCAAGGTTAAGCAAACTGGGAAAAAAATTACTTCACTTTTGAGTTCTATTGAGAACCCTGAACAAAATTAATGCTAATATTTATTTTTTTATATAGAGCATCATCATATTCAGAGAAGGACAGGTCATGTAGAAGGCGCCTTGTACAGCTGCAGATGGAAAACGTCCCACCAAGCATAAGAGAAAATGTTGAAAAAATAGGTAAAAATTAATGTTTTCACTTTTACTTTTACCAAAATAAATGTTTACCTCCCCCAGGCAATGAAAATTCGTTTTAATATTAATTATATATTAATATTTTTTGTATTTATATTAATCTAGTATGATATCATTTATGATTCATTGATTGGTATTGTCCGTATTGCTTGGCTCTCCTGTGTTAACTGCTGAGCTGTTTTCTGACTGTTGGAAACTAACACATGCATAAAATGATTTATTAATATCATTATGAAAAACGATTTATATGTCCCTTGCCCCTGCCATTTAGTGGGGATTTGGGATACAATAGCACACTTGTATGCCACTATTTCTGGTCAGCTGAACTCCCAATCTTCTCAACCAATTTTCACCAAACTTGTTAGGAAGTATCAGTATGAAGTCTAGTTGTGCATATTGTCATTGCATTCAGGTCCATTGACTTTTAGTAGAGTTATGGACCTTGAATTATTTCTAATGGTGATCTATGTATGTGCATCACATTTTTTGTAAGTACTCCTCCCAAACGGTGTCACTTGTTTGTGAGTATCAGTATGATGTCTAGTTGTTGCATTTTATTATCTTGTTCTAGTCTGTCAACTTTTTACATACAAATGGCCCTTTTATCATTTAGTGGTAAATCTATGTACATATCTCACATTTTTTGTCAGCTTTTTCCCCCCTAAACTTCTGAACCAATGGCCAAACTTGCTAGAAAGTACCAGTATTAAGTGTAGTTACGCATATAATCATTGTGTTTCATCTGGTCTTTTAGAATAGTTTTAGCTATTTCATTACTTTAAATGTTAAATATTGTCAGCACTGCGATTAAATTTTGCAACAGATTTTGGTCAAACATGCTAGGGTGTTTCAGTATGAGGTCAAGTCATCTATGTGTTTCGTACTTTCAATTTTTATCTTCTTTAATTGTAATTCTTGTCAGCACTACTCCTCCAAAACTTCTCAATTGATTTTGACCAAATAGTTGAAACTTGTTAGCAGGTACCAGTATGAAGTTCAGTTGTATATATTGTCATCTCTAGTGTTATATATGTTTTCAGACTACATGTATTTTAATCAATTAAGTAAGAAATGAGCACTCATAAGATTCTCCATATACCTTATGTTTTAGATCAGTATTGCACATGTTTCAAAATACAGAAGATTTCAATTTGAATGACATCTCCTGTGCCATGTATATGCCTGACAAGTAGACTAAGAGCAAACACATTGCTAATTTACAGAACTGTAAAACATTCTTAGCATGACAGTAAACATGACATAACCAGATACCTCTTTTGTAGATCAGAACTGTAAAACTTTCTTAGCATGACAGTAAACATGACATATTCAGATACCTCTTTTGTAGATCAGAACTTTTAAAAAAAAATTTAGCATGACAGTAAACATGACATAACCAGATACCTCTTTTGTAGATCAGAACTGTAAAATATCAGAACTGTAAAATATTCTTAGCATGACTGTAAACATGACATAACCAGATACCTCTTTTGTAGATCGTTCCAGTCGAAGGTCAAGCTCTTTATCAGGTGACTCGAATGAATCACATGACCATGAGGTCAGATTTTTGTCTCCAGAAAGCAGAAGGAAAATTAAAAATGAAAGGTAACTTGCATATATACTGTCCACAATTACCAAATTGATGTTGTTTCCAATTTTCTCTCTGCATTTCTTACTCAGCTGACACAAAGATAATCTGAACGCATGTAAAAAATCCACAGGTTATATGCAGAGGATTATGGTGAACTGTTTTTAATCTACTCCATGACATCAGTGTACTTTAATTGCCAACAAGTTTATAAATTCCGACGTAACCTGTGTTGTTGATAACATAGAAACATATAACTGTATAAAACATTGTGTACAGACACATACATACATTTAAGAATCATATAATATAATTTTTTATTCAAAGATTTTAAAAAATTTGAAACCTGGATCATACTCCTGACATATATTTGATATTTGAACTAATATAATCAATTAAAGGTGCAGATGTTACCAAATTTGTAATCTAGATAGCTCTACTAACTAAAGGCCAGCAGTGCTGATTATGTGATGGTACATTGTTCCTTGTCTTTTATTGATCACTCACAGCACTATCTCTGAAACCATTTTGCCAGCTATGCTTAAACTTCTCATGGATGTTTCTCACATATGTGACACCTAAGACTTTTTTACAGCTGTTACAAAAAATTATTAAAAACTTACAAAAATCCCTATTTAAACATGTCAATATAATAGATTGAAAAGGGATTCCCTACTTGGGCTTACGCATCTAGGTGAGACTAAAAGGGATTCCCGCTTAAAATTGCAACATGTTGTGACATATTAAATGAGTCGCATGATTTTATTTTTATTTCAATTTGGTCCGTTATACAGGTTTACATGTATAAAAAATGATTTCATCTTAGAAAGAGTCCAATGACGATGTGAAGGTCATCAAGCAGTGTTTAATTGCTGTCTAATTTTAAGATGGGAATTGAGTTTTAAGTTGACCACTTCAATTTAAAGACAATTGCAATAGGTTTTGTCATATTTTTCCTATAGATAGAGACCGCAGCGTGGTCTAGTGGTAGAGCGTCCGCCTCTCATGCAGACAGTCGTGGGTTCAGTCCCTGGCCGGGTCATACCAAAGACTTTAAAAATGCTACTAGAAGCTTCCTCGCTTGATGCTCAGCATTTAGAGGAGAGACTAGGTCTGGTCTGCCCGGTGTCAGTATATTGTGACTGGGTGGGGTATCATACCATGTGTCTGCGGCATGATACTTTAGTGTGACAGCGCTTAGAATACTGTCTCAAGTAGACACCGTCGCGATATGACTGAAAAATTGTTGAAAGCGACACTAGACACCATACAACAACCTATGGATAGAATTTAATGAAACTTGCCAGTATTTAAGTTTTAACGTCTGTTCATAGAATATCTTAAATAAAAAACATACGTTACCATACAGATTTTTTGGTATTACCTCCTCATAAACATACCCGACTAGAAAGTTGGCAAAATAATGTACCAGTATGATAGATTTAACAAGCAATGCAAAAAATATATAAAATTGTTTACATCTAGTATTTAATTAATACTGTACATATGTGCATGCATTTAATATTAATGTTCATGGGAATGGTAATTATGAGCTTGAATTTAACTGTTTAGGGGTTTTAAAAACAAAGTCATTTCGGCAGTGTCAATTGTTTTTCAATTTTATAATAAAAATATAGCAAATTTTTTAATATTTTGATATAGCGAATGAATTAATTAGGCTTAAAACCGCACAAAATACTCTCTTATACCTATTTTTATAATAAAAATATAGCATTTTTTATCCCTACCCCACTTTGAGTCTGTGTGAGATTTCGAATCCAGCCTGTAACATTGTCATGCATAGATGGATTTTACAAATGATCAACATAGCATGATGATGTGTCGGGTGTAACACCCAGATTCCCACTTCAAGGGTCAAGGTCACAATTTAACTTTAACAACACTTCCAATCAGTTTGAGATTTTTTGTCCAGTCTGTAACTTTGTTACCTATGAAAAATTTGAAAAACACTTGACTCAGTTGATCAACATGACATGATGAAGTGTCGCATGTAAGACACAGAACCTTTCCTCAAAGGTCAGGGTCACACTTTCAATTTGTTTGATATTTCTTGCTTGATCTGGAACTGTCTTTAACTTGGCTTAATTGATCAAGATGACATGAAGTGTCACACATAATACCCAGACCCGTACCTCAAAGGTCAAGGTCACACTTTGAGTTTGTTTGACAACACTTTGAGTCTGCTTGAGATTTCAAATCCAGTCTGTATCTTTATCATACATGGATGGATTTTAAAGTCACTTGGCTTAATTTATCAAGGTCAATGTCACACTTTCAGTTTGTTTGATATTTCATGTAGGGTCTTTGTTTTACATAGAGAGATTTTAAAATAGCTTGACACAAATGATCAACATGTCATGATGATGTGTCATCTGCATTTACCTGTGGAAATACCCAGACCTTTACATCAGATGTCAATGTCAAGGCTACTTAAAGATCAAGGTCACACTTTAATGTAAAATACAATGAAATTGCATGTCTGGTCTGAAATGTCAGTCCATTAGTCTTGATATTCATGGATACATTGCTACCTATCATGAAAAATATTGTTATTTTCACAGACCATTTTTAGGCATGTGACACTTATCAATGACATTTCTTGTTTTTTAGCTCACCTGAGCAGAAAGCTCACAGGTGAGCTTTTGTGATCGCCTGGTGTCCGTCGTCTGTCGTCCGCTGTCTGCTGTTAACTTTTAGCTCTTAACTTCTCCTCTGAAACCACTGGGCCAATTTTGATATAATTTCACAGAAATATTTCTTGGGTGACCCTCTACCAAGTTTGTTCAAGCCATCTTTATTCATCAAAAAACATGGCAGCAAGGGGGTGGGGTTAGTTTACTATATAAGCTATAGTAAAAACTTAAAAAATCTTCTTGTCAGAAACTACTGGCTCAATTTTAAAATAATTTCACAGAAATGTTCCTTGGGTGACTCTCTACCAAGTTTGTTCAAGCCATCTTGATTCATCAAAAAACATAGCAGCCAGGGGGTGGGGTTAGTTTTATGTCAAATTACTCCCCCTGTTTTATAGCATAAATGTCTGTATATAGCAATTATTATAAGAAGAGGTAATAAACTCTTTAAATAAACTTTTTGTTTTTGCTATTATTATACAATATTATACCAGATATAAGTTTTAAAAGATAATTCATCATAAAAAGATGAATGATACAATTATAATCCATGATTGAAATATTATTCATATTATTCAAATATCATGAACCGTTTTTAGCTCTACCGACCAAAGGCCAGAAGTGCTTATGTGATGGCGCGTTGCCTGTCGTCTGTCGTTTGTCGTCTGTCGTCTGTTAGCAGCACTTTCTCTGAAACCACTAGGCCAATTAAACTGAAACTTCACATGCATGTTTCTGTTGCATAGGAGACTATACAGAAGATTTTTTTTTTCGATCTGAAATTCAAGATGGCCGCCATTACTAAAAATAGTCCAAAACTTAAAAGATCTTCTTCTCATGAACGGCCCAACAGATTTTCAAAATGTTTATGAAGTAATGATGACCAACTATAGTTTTGTTAGATTTGTTCAAATGGTGTCCCTAGGGTTAATATGACCCTGCCCCGAGGGTTCAATTAGGGGACACATGTCATTATAATATTTATTTATTATTTTATTTTTATAATGGAAATGATTTTGCCTATATCTTAACAGAAGCATTGTATGGTGAAGGAGGATCAGATATAGTTTTGTTAGATTTGTTCAAATCTTGTCCCTAGGGTTAAAAATGACCCCGCCCTGATATTTCTATTGCATAGGAGAATTTCAAAAAGTGCTATGGCCACTATGAGTCAGTAGAGCGTCTTCAGACCCTCTTGGGCCTCTTGTTATTATAGGTGTTAATCTGAATATAAAAGTCAGAGTTTTTCTGGTTCAGACAGGGATGGTTTATTGCTTAATAATAAAGCAAATACCATATTTCTAGCTAGTTTCATAACAGCAAGAAGTCTGCTTGAGATTTTCAGTGTCAAAGTGCACTGCGACAAAGATTCTTTCAAGTGATATACTTTGGGAATGCTTGTGTTTGAAACTCATAGGAATAATTATTGTGCTGGAACTGCAGATTGTTTTATGCACAATAGTTTAGTCTAATGCTTTAGTTTGAAACCGTTCTCAAACATAACAGGTTAGTTTTGTGCTGGAACTGGATTTTTATCTTAGTTCGAAGACTTAGCATCTAAAGTAAAAACTTCAAAAGCCTTCTTGTCAGAATCTACTGACCTGATTTTGATGTAATTTCACTGACATTTACCATAGGTGAACCTCTACCAAGTTTGAACTCTTCTACACATCTGTTATATCTTCAAAACAAATCAAAATTCTTTCTGGAATTTTGAGCGTACATGTATTATATAATCTACTTATGTTGGGTGACTAAGGGTCAGTCAGGTGAGTGATAAAAGGCCATCTTGGCCCTCTTGTTAAATGATATAGTGCATGGAATTTTTTTTCTTAAAACCTCACAAAATAGTCCCAGATACCTTTTCTAATGACTATCAAAATAAAAAATACACTTTACCGCATAATTTGAGAAAAAAATAGCTCTTAAAGTATGCCATTATTAAATAAACTGCAGTTACAAAATTATCGTTTTTATACTAATTGAACATATTTGTATAAATATTACGTTTTCTATTACAGCATATTTCATATTCAGGTCAAATTGCTATAAACAATTATTTTATACCAGTATGCATATTTAATATAATGACCACAATATAAGAGACCAATTTTAGGTGTGTCTGTAAATGATTTTGTCATTTGAACTAGGGTGAGTTGTAGTATATTGGTATGTAGTGATAAAATTGGTGCACATGAAAAACTATAGCAATCATCCTTAAACATTGATTTTGTCATGTTTTGGTGGTTTTGACATGCCAAACCATTTGTATTTTATTTATTAATGATAATGAGATGCTTTTTATCCACTTTACTATTTTCTTATTTTTTAAAGACATCTATATGTATAGCATATTTTTCATGATATACTCCCTTAAAAAAAATAATTAGAATTTATTTGCTTATGAGAATTCCCCCCTCCCAGTTCATTAAAGGCTTGGTACAATATGTATCTATAAATACCAGTTTAATGATGACAAACATGACTGTTAGAAAGAATATAAGATATTGACCAGTGCAGAAAAATAAGAAATGATCACACTGTGAGGATTGTCCATAAACATCAGACAGTGTCACTCAAGAATAAATATTTTATATCTGCTTTGTGTGAGTTTCTGGTTACAGTTTGTCTCCCTGGAGAAGTTAACATGTTGTGTAATTATTTTACAGGTTATTGATTGTCTCCAGCAGAAAGGTTCCGTTTGTTATCTCCTCAACGCTGCCGTACATCAAGCACACTATCGGTCTCAGGTTAGCAGATGTCTTAATTTTAATATCTGACAGGGCTATCATATTTATTTTTGTGTAACATGTATATTTATTATCGTGTATGGTGTGAGATTCAGTTGAACATGTTATAAACGCTTATAGCTTGCATTAAATTTCAAAGCTTGGCAAAATTAATTCTATCGAAAATTAACATTAACGATGTTAAATTGCAAGAATCAATAATTAATTCCTTATTGTAGTTAATTAAACCTTACAGCAAATTTTAATGTTGTAACTTGTGACTCTTCATATTATTAATTCAAATGTGAACTTTGTGTTTGAACGAGAATTAGAGATCTGAACTGGCATCAGATTTCATGTCTACATGAAGAATGGACACAGACTTCTGTATCAGACAAATCGATAAAGATTAGTGTCATATTTCATTTCTTTACAAAGACACATTTCAGATTTTTATCCCCCGCTTTACGAAAAGCAGGAAACACTAATTTTGGTCTGTCTGTCGGTCACACTTTTGGTTTCCATGCTTTAACTTAAGAATGCCTGAATCGAATCTTTTGAAATTTTTATAATGATAAAACACAGGCTAAGTTCGATTTTCGGGGTTGTGACTTTTTGTGTTGTAGAGTTATGTCCCTTTAATTTGTGAAAAGTCGTAACATTTTGGTTTCCGTGCAATAAGTAAAGAATGCCGTGATCAAATCTTTCGAAAGTTTTATACAATGTTTAAAATGACAAAACACAGGCTAAGTTCAATTTTTGGGATTGTGACTTCTGGCATTGTAGAGTTATGCTCCTTTAATTTGTGAAAATTGTTAATTTCTGTTCATCTGTCACACTTTTTGGTGTTTCTGTGAGAATACTTGGATCAAATTTTTTGAAATTTAAATACAATGTTTATAATGGTAAAACACAGACTAAGTTCGATTTATGGGAGTGTGGCATTTGTCGTTCTACAGTTATGCCCCTTTGATTTAAGAAAAATCATATTTTTTGGGTTTGCAATAACTTCAAAATTCCTGAATCAAATCTTTTGAAAAAAGTGGGCAGCATAAATTCACATGCTTGTCAATTTTACCAAATTACCCTCTGGCAGCATGATGGTCAATGACATGTATTAAATATTTAATATGTGTAGACTGCGTCCAATTGTTTTTGATATCGAGTTCATTCTGCAAAAAGGAAGTAAAGTTAAAACCCGTCAACAACATAATGAGTAGACTGCGTCTAGTTGGATCGATCGCCACTCACTCTATAAAATAAAAGCTAAGTTGAAACCAGTCAACTTTATTGTTTACATATTTTGTCAGCTGTTAAACTTGACAATGACAAAAATGGTGTGTCAATTGTAGAAACCACGCGATCAACAATTAAACTATATTACTATGATATCAGAACATTTACACATGTTAAACAGTCGTCCTTGGCTAGATCAAGATCTTATTTTAAAACAAAAGGCCATTGGCTATATTAATTCTATAAATAGAAATGTGTGTATGTCCAATCTTGGTCTCTGTGCACTTGTTATTGTTGAATCCATGATTCATATTTTGGTTTTGTTAAAAGTGTTTATTTATGATATATCATTGTATGCATTTATTTATGGTAGTATAATAAATAACATAGACAATTATATTTTTTAAAATATTTTGTTTTGTAAAGTACTGCTTTGAATTTTACCTTTACATATATAACAACCTTGATACCATTGTCTATAAATAAAAAAAAAGCTAATAATGCATATTAAATAACACGCAGTTTTTGAAACAATTAATTTTGTGTTTATTTAGACATTTAGGACTACAAGTTTCTGCAAAAATTGGTTTGGCTAGTTGTTTTCAAATTTGGCCAGTTGAAACATTAGGCACTGGCCAAAATTGCCAGTGCACAAAAAAGTTAAATTCTAGCCTTGTACCCCGTCTGTTCATTCATTCATGCATACATACACGGTTAAAAAGTTGATATATTTATTGTATTTATTCCTTACGTATACTTGTATAATTAGAAAAAACATATCAAGTTCATAGTTTGTTAATGTCAGTCAAATTTTACAAGAGTTGTAGAGGAGTAACGATTCATGGATGCATCGTTGAATCGTGATTCACCTTTCCGCCGATGTGTGTATCGGGTGTTAAATGAAACTTCCAATAGATCGCATTCTTTAGACCTATTATGCATCGATATGATGATCAGATATCGTGCATAGCAATTCCATTCTTGATGAAGTATAAAAAAATAGCTAATTAAAATTAACAAACAAAAAAGAACAGGTATTTAAAAAGCATGACACATTAACAAATATAAAATGGCTAAACACGTGACGTAAATTACAGACAGCATCTCTTTCCTATCAGGTACTATCCCACTATGATTATTTGGTCACTCGCAGTTATGCAGTGTAATAAGTTCTGTTGTTCTCTGTTAAAGAAATATACTTTTAAGTTGCATATGAGCATAGTTATTACATACACCGTATTAAACAGTCATGGTGATTGCAGAAGATAGAGCTTAAAAATCAGTATCATGATGCGCATCGCATCGTGACTTAAATATTGCAATACGCATCACCTTTTATTTTCACAGGAAATATGTATTGTGAAACGTATCGTTCTGAAAAGGAAGTATCGCGATAAGCATCACAGATGAAAAAAAATGCCAATGCACAGTCCTACTTTCTGACTTAAATTGTAAAAATTGGTTTCCAATTGATTATTTCTGAAAGAGTTTAGGTATTTAATTAATATTTGGTGTGTACCAGTATCATAGATAATAATAGAAGTTGGATATTTGTCAACGTTGATCAAATTTTACAGATGTTATGGCCCCTTCAGACTTTATTCAATTTGTTCATGATTCTTAACACATGTTTAAAAAATCCGGAAAAAATTAATTTAATCCTATAATAAATATTGGTGTCACATTTTGTCTTAAAAATCTGCCATTTTGTTTAGACATAGACTGGAATAAGACATCCCTTGTAGAGAATGCTATTTAGTGCTTTGTTTCTAGATCTAGACTAGTATTACACTATTTTGAATGGAAAAGATTTTGTTAAGATCTAAATTTGAATTTATAGATGGAAACTGTTTTTTGAGAAGCAACATTTTCTCATTAGTATCGTTAGGATGTTGTTAGTTGAAAAATTTAGTTAAGTCCATACGCACCCTCTAATTGCTCAAGAGAAAATAGTTATTGATTTTTTGTGTATCTGTCGGATGAAAGTAGCTTTTCAATCTACGAAATATAAACTACTGGTAATGATGTTAAACTTGTTTGAGTATTTACTTGGTATTTGATGTCTGCACATAATTGTTATTTACTACGAAGGCTGAACTGTAGGAGTGTCCATACTATTTAGCATATCGCATAGCAACAATGAAAATAGTCCCTGAAGCAAATGTAATATATATTACCAGCTTTCTGCCTGTTGTCAATCATGGTTGGTTTCGAATTGGTGTTAGATTCAGAAATGTTACACATTTTTACAAAAAAGTTCTGTAATATGAGTTCTGTTATATGGGCTATGGTGTATAGATTCAGATCAGTTCATTTAAAAGTATTTAATAAAATCATGGAGTAGGAATATCTGGAAGACCACCTCTTTCATCGAACTTATTTTAACCATAGTGTATTATTGAGGGCATTTTAAAAGAAAACAAAACAATGCAATCGCAAAGGGGTTTCTCACCATCTTATTCAACGAATACAGGATAAAGTCACCACTTGAAACGGTTTATTTTTTAAAAAAATTGTTGAATTTGTTTGAAGCAAAAATACAAAAATACCAGGAGGTTGCTCATTATAGAGAAACCCAGTCTAAAAGGCGTCGCCTTCAAGTTGGATCCTAAAAGTCGGCGCATAGGTAACTGCAGTCCTGTTTATTATGGATGTTGTAAGATTTAACTATTAATGTCTACTTTTATGAAATTACATTTGTTTCGAAATACACAGATACCTAATGAAAATATTCTTCATAACAGAATCAAACATTAAAAATACATTTAAATATAAGCTTTCTATTAAAAAGAACTCCTTTATTATATTTTTATGGCAATAATGTTTTAATAAAGAGTTGAAACATATACTTGAAATGCATCATGACGGATGGAGAGTATTGCAATTGATACCCAGGAATATCTGAACATGCATTAATGCAAACAAAACATAAACTTTTTACAACACAGGATAGCATACCCATCCAGTACCCACCCAATCTCATTTCTTGTTACATGTGTTTCTGAGAGAAACACTGAAATGTATCTATGTTTTTTATTTGAATTAGCTATGGTTATCTTACAAGAATTGCATCATAAATAGTCAAAACCAGCATTTCTCCCTGTGGAGAGCGAATTACTACCAATTCTTGGTTCGTGAGTTTGAATCCCATCCAGCCACAGCCTTGGTGATGACTAATATATGACATTACGTTTCATTTGTCATGTCTCTCACCGCTGATTCAAGTGAGAAAGTTATCTGTTACTAGCTGAGATGGGTGTACTCGAGTACTGGTTAACCTTCCAGGATCCCAGGAAAGAGCAGTTTGGTTAACTGATCATTTTTTTAGCCCTAGATGGCATAGCAATGACTAGATATTTAAACAAACAAACAAATGGCACCTCTCAGGACCTTGAGTCCTTTGATTGGTGAATTGTTTTTAGATTTTAGACTAGTATCAAATAGTGTCTCTATGTTTATACCGATATCACTACTTGTTCTCTAGATCTATACTGATACCAGGTTTTTTCAGTCATTGACTGGTATTGAACTGTGTCCTTAATTAGACTAGATCTGGTATCTCTCTTGATGTATTTCGTGAATTTTACTAGTATTATGCTTCATTCTGTATCTAAACTGGAATTAGAATTTTATCTTTAGATATAACAATATTTTCCACAAGTTTATTTTTGATGCTCTTATCTAATTTTTTCTCCAGTCATGACATCCACGAGTTACCTCCTGTGAGAAGTCGCCACCATTCTGGCACCAGATCTATCAGTTCACAGGAAGACATGTTCCTTCTCGGACAGAAGATAACTAGGGGCGATGATGGACAGGTAGGTCAAAGGTTTAATTTCTTTAGTTGCAACTGTTGACATATTCCCATTGAGTCAACGTCCACTTGACGTTGAGGCAATGCCCACTTGACGTTGAGGCAATGCCCACTTGACGTTGAGGCAATGCCCTCTAGACGTTGGGTCAATGCCCACTTGACGTTGAGGCAATACCCACTAGATGTTGAGTCTTTATCAACTTGATGTTGAGGCAATGCCCACTAGACGTTGAGTTAATGCCCACTTGACGTTGAGGCAATGCCAACTGGATGTTGAGTCAATGTCCACTTGACGTTGAGGCAATGTCCACTAGATGTTGAGTCAATGTCCACTTGACGTTGAGGCAGTGCCCACTAGATGTTGAGTCAATGTCCACTTCACATTGAGGCAATGCCCACTAGATTTTGAATCAATGTCCACTTGATGTTGAGGCAATGCCCACAAGATGTTGAATCGATGTCCGCTTGATGTTGAGTCAATGTCTACTTGATGTTTTTAATCTTGGTCCATTAGTGATGAATCTATGTCCATTTTGTGTGATTTATTTTGCTACATGTACTCTAATGTAAGCCAATCTTACCTACATCTTTTACCAGGACATATCGTACTGTGAACTGCTGGAGCCGTCCAAGAAGAAAGAGCTGAAGAGAACGGTCTCAGAGACTAAACTCACTGCCGCGGAGAATCATTCAAGTATGACATACATGTATTACACTTCTCTGCCTCTTATATCTCGTTTGCTACTTTATCAAGGTGTCCTGTTCTCATCAGACTTGTTGTGTAGTACCCCTTTCACTGTTTTTTTATGGAAAAAAGCCAGTTTGACATTAGAATGTAAATAAACAAAGAATCATACAATAACCATTTATTTGGAAATCTTAAATTCTGAATAATTTCTTGAAAATTATGAAAAATCTCATTCAAAATGAAAAGAAGGAAAGTTGGTTTTAGAAGTGAACAAGTTAACAGTGAAGTAAGAACAAGCATGAATTTCATTTTTGTCTTGAAATATGGTAGTTACAGCCAGTTTAATTTTATACGTAACATTTGATAACATTTGTTTTTTTATTGATTGATTATTCTCTATATATTTAAAACATACTGATGAGAGCAGTGGTCTCCCTTACATAAGTTGTATTGGTATGAGAATTATTTCCCTGGTTATGTTTAATAGTTGCTTGCCTTATTTGTATTTGCATATTAAATTTACATTTATATAAAAGTCATAAAATTCCAGGTATTTTATAGAATTATTTTTTACATATCCATGTGCAAACGACTTTTTCTATATATGACCTTTCTTGCTACAGAATTATTTAAATCGGAGGCATGTTAACAGAGATAAGTCACTGCGTTTGGCATTTTCTAAATTTTGCAAACACAACTCCTCCTGAACCAACCAACCAACAGATTTTTGTATTAAAAGAAAGGCTTTTAAAACATGTTGGAAGTTTACTGTTATAGTTTTTTATTTTGTGATAATTTTTCTTACTTTTTTTTTAAATCAATAGATAAAGATGATTTTTAAATACTTCTATGTGAAATGTTTGCCACCCATGGATAATTTACTTATTTTCTTTCTTGTTGAAAGCGATATACTATCTTTTTTGTTAAAATGCTTTATTTTTAAAAAATTTCAACTTATGTTTTCAATTCTTAATATGTGTAATGGGGAACAAAACTTTTTTTTGAGGTTGATATTTAAAAGTTGTTAACAGTTTTAGCAGCTGAACTTTGGTAGAGAAATTATTAAATTCAGTCAGTGGTTCAAATAATTATCAAAGTAATGCTAAAAGTGTCACTTGAAATTTCGGCTGTGATTTCATGACCTTGTAATGTATGTTGTTGTACGTCATAGCTGTACATTTTGCAAATGTTGTACATCATCAAAGTACTTACAGTACTGACAGCCAAGCTTAATAAATATTTATCCACTTTCCTGATTCGATCGATAAAATTGTAGCTTTTTATATATTTTTTGCAACAATATATTTTTATCATTTACGTTGTTGTATATTTAAACTATGTTTAAGAAAAATGAAAAAAATTACACAAATAAAAAGTACCAAGACTGCAAAATCTGATCACGCTGACATTACCAGGGCTCTGCCTTTGGCCAAAAGCCCTGCTAAAATGAATATTGTAGTTGTTTACCAAAACAAAAACCATACCTTCATTCTTCATTATACCATATCAGTTCTGAGCTTGACTCTGTACACTAAAGCATGCCTAGTTGGAAATGTATACCCACTCAAACTCTTAATTCCAGTTTTTAACATGTTGTGGTTTTACTAGTGTTCTTATCCATATGGTTTATCTTTGTGCAGATGTAAAACAATCTGTTGTTTTGAAGAAACACTTTATTTTTGTACTTATTTAGCAATATCATATTTCATGTATACCTAAGTGCCATTTTAATTGCCATGGTTACTGCTAAATATAAAATAAAACCTCATTGTGCAGCATCTTATATCATTATTCACAATTTATACTAAAATGTCACTATTGCTGATATTTTTCATATGTGCTGAAATATAATTTTGCATTAAATAATAATTTTCACTAAAGTGCCACTTGGTAGAAAATGTTAATTTCCATTTAAATGCCACTTGTAAAGAAATGTTAATTTCCATTTAAGTGTCACTTGGTAGGAAATATTATTAGCTCCCTGGGACGAAGTCCAAGGAGAGCTATTGTCATGACCCCGGCATTGTCGGCGGTGGTGGCGGCGTCGGCATTGTCGTCGTCTGTAGATACCAAGGTTTAACTTTCGCGTACCATGCAACCACTCATTGGATTTGAATTTAACTTTGCATGTGTGTTTACCATCATCAATGGAACACACAGAGATAAGAACCATAACTCTGGATTGCATTTTGGCACAGTTATGGCCCTTTTTGGACTTAGACAACCAGAGGCGAGCTTTGTTGGTCTTCTGACAATTCTTGTTTTTAATTTAAGTGTCACTTGGTAGGAAATGTTAAATTAATTCAAGTGTCACTTGGTAAGAAATATTCATTTCAATTTAAGTGCCACTTGGTAGGAAGTGTTATTTTCAATTTAAGTGTCACTTGGTAGGAAATGTTAAATTAATTCAAGTGCCACTTTGTTAGAAATATTAATTTCAATTTAAGTGTCACTTGGCAGGAAATGTTAAATTAATTCAAGTGCCACTTGGTAAGAAATATTAATTTCAATTTAAGTGCCACTTGGTAGGAAGTGTTAATTTCAATTTAAGTGCCACTTGGTAGGAAATATTAATTTCCACTCAAGCAGCATGTTAACATTTAGCTTAATGCCTCATGATATAAAATTGACATAGTTATTTTGACTAAAGTGTTATGTTCTTTTGGCATGCTAATTTCACTATACAACTTTGTATGACTATTGATCTCGTACTTGAGTACCCTTTTGTACCAATTTCTTGTGCTAGTTTGTTGAGTTTGTGATTCTGCAGGTCGTCTGTATGCTAGGAGTAATTCTGAGGGGTTTAGCACTTCCACATCTCGTGTATATACTCGAAGTATCTCTGACGATCCCAAATTGCTCTCTGCACGGGCGTCTATTGCCAATTTTTCCCTGGAGAGAGGTATAAATGCTTGCATGTTTCCAGTTGTTTATTCACACGTCCTGCCATAACAATATAGCACTTATTTTAATCAGACCTTGTACTTATGGTGGCATGGTTATACATGTACTTGTTTATTAAACCTTTTTTTTTGCTGCAGCTAAAATGGATATGGATTTACTTTATAAGGCTAGATTAGACTGATAACTTTTTTTACCTTTATATACAGCATCTTAATTTACGTAGTAATCTATTGCTCTTATTTCCTTCTGAAAAGGCGGTGGTTCTATTCAGATTCATTCTGAAGTCTTCTCCACTAACAAAACTTGATACCGTATATTACCCGTCGTTTGTTGGAAATTGAGTTGAACTCAGTTTCAAATAAATGGTTTTTCTTGATAATAATACTACAACCTTTGTAATGTCTATATTAAAAAATCACCATTGTTATGTCTCATGTCAAGGTCATGTTTTTATTAACCATGACAACAGTTAAATCACCATTGTTATGTCTCATGTCAAGGTCATGTTTTTATTATCCTTGACAACAGTGATATCACCATTGTTATGTCTCAATTCAAGGTCATGTTTTTATTATCCTGGACATAAGTTATATCACCATTGTTATGTCTCTTGTCAAGGTCATGTTTTTATTATCCTTGACAACAGTGATATCACCATTGTTATGTCTCAATTCAAGGTCACATTTCTTTTATCCTTGACAACAATTATATCACCATTGTTATGTCTCGTGTTAAGGTCATGTTTTTATAATTCTTGACAACAATTATATCACCATTGTTATGTCTCAATTCAAGGTCATATTTTTATTATCCTTGACAACAGTTTTATCACCATTGTTATGTTTCATGTCAAGGTCATATTTTAATTATCCTTGACAACAGTGATATCACCATTGTTATATCTTATGTCAAGGTCATGTTTTTACTATCTTCGACAACAGTTATATCACCATTCTTTTGTCTCATGTCAAGATCTTGTTTTAATATCCTTGACAACAGTTATGTCACCATCGTTATGTCTCATGTCAAGGTCATGTATATATTATCCTTGACAACAGGTACATACTGTTTTTATGGTTATGTCACAGTCATGTTGACAACAGTTATATGACCTTTGTTATGTCTCATGTCAAGGTCATGTTTTGTTATCCTTGACAACAGTTAAATGACCTATGTTATGTCTCATGCCAAGGTCATGTTTTTATTATCATTGACAACATGGCCTTTGTCATGTCTCATGTCAAGGCAGTTTTTCTATTACCCTTGGCCACAGTTATATGACTTTTGTTATGTCTCATGTCAAGGTCATGTTTTGTTATCCTTGACAACAGTTATATGACCTATGTTTTGTCTCATGCCAAGGTCATGTTTTTATTATCATTGACAACATGGCCTTTGTCATGTCTCATGTCAAGGCAGTTTTTCTATTACCCTTGGCCACCGTTATATGACCTTTATTATGTCTCATGTCAAGGACAGGTTTTTATTATCCTTGACTACGGATATATATGACCTTTGCTATATCAAGATTGTTGTCATGGATACAATGTCATGCAGACAGACTGTGCTTATGCTTGAGTGTGTGATATGTGTTCCTATTAAACAAGCGTGGTCTGATTTTGTGTTGATGCTTTTCCTACCAGAAGTGGCTAAACATATTACAGTTTGTATTTTTGTGCAGTATAGCTAACTAGACGATGTCTACATCACATGTTACTGTAATAAAGGGCTTAGTACTCGTCCATAGTTAACTTTGTTTTCATGCATGAATAATATCGGTAATGAATGTATGGTGTTGCCTTCAATTTGTGTGTCTGATATAAAAATACTTCTTTTTTTTTTATATTGGTGACAAGAGTAGAAATGAGCAAACAGTATAAAGCAATGTTGTGTCTATTGTGTGTCATTATATTGTATTATAAATGTTAAGCAAGCATGTATTTAACATGTGTAAAAAGAGACATACAACAATTTTCATAAATTTTCACTGATCATTTTTTTCTTAAAAGATACCAATATGATAACAAAACATTGCAGCATGTGTGCAGACCCACAAATTATGTTTCTATCTTGGAAAGGGCGGATAATTCTTGTAAATGGATATAGCATGTTGCATATTCATCATGTGTTATGAACAGTGCCATGTTGTTTTTTTCTGTTTTATTGGTATGATGGCAAAAAAATCTTGAGTAAATTAATATTTTCAAAACTAGTGCGACGTATTTTATATTGGAATTTTAACAGAAAATAACAATTTAAAAACATTTACTCAGTTTAAAGTATGTCTTAATTATCATTTTACAAAATAAATAAACAATAACATGTTGATACAGGACATATACTCTGTATAGATGGTAACAGTGACTATAATATGAACAGAAAAAGAATACATCATGGTCCATAATACGGCAAATTTCTATTTATAATAATCATTTATTGTAAGTGTGTAAGCTAGGCAAGCCATTATGTAAATATCTGTACAAGATCTGTTTGGAGAAAAACACATGTCAGCGCTCGAGCTTGCCCATTCTGTAGAGCATTCATTCGGTCCTGGTTTGTGTTTCAGACTGTCTGCATATTTTGTTCCTGCTGTTACATATATTGTATATCTCTAGTTGAAGCCTATTAATGTTGTAACCCATTCTGGCAACAAAATGATCTGATTATGTTGAATTTATAATTCAGTATGTCACATTTGTTCATATATGCATCCATTGCCAACCCATTTATTTCTTATTATATTTTCCTTCATTATTTGTTATTTTTACCGTGTTGCATTCCTCCCTCTCCACATTGCATTAAATAACCTAGGAATTCCACAGTAGAGCTTCGATGGCTCAAACCCGACAGGACTGGACAGATTTGTTAGAGTTAAACGTTATTTGAGCCAAGTAATGTTCAGTATCCTACTATACATGTACGCCTACATACACCAGAAAAAGGAATAAGTGATTCGAGCTATATATAGTGTTTTAGCCATCTGTGTTGGAGCCAACGAAGTTCTACTGTATGGAATCAACAAAAAGTATTTCAGTTTGGCATCAATTTGTACAGAAAACTCAATTTGAGATCAAATGCATTGTCTTAGGGAATTGAAGTTTGGACTAATCGAGAGGCTGCCAGGCTGTGTAGGGACTCTCTTTTACATTGAAGTAGCATGTGAAACTAAACATTGCAATTTAAAGCCTTTCCTTTTCAGAGCAAGTAACATTTTATTCCAGTAAAATTTGGGCAGTTTTTTCAGAAAGGGATAAAGACACCCTAAAAAGGGTTTATTTGTATTGTGAAATAATACACTAGCCACTATAAGCCAGAAGAGCATCCTCGGACAATATTGCCCCTCTTATTTTCTGCCTTTTGTTTCTTTGCTAAAATGTGCACCACATACACTGTTATATACAGGTACCCTCTAAAAGCAGGTAATTTCACTATGTATAGGTATTGACAGATTCAAATATAAGTTGTTGCTGTATGGTGTTTAGTGTCACTTTCAACAGTTTTTCAGTCAAATGGCGACGGTGTCCACTTGATACAGTATTCTAGGTGCTGCCACACTGGAGTATTATGCCGCAGACACATGGTATGATACCCTACCCAGTCACGTTATACTGACACTAGGCAGACCAGACTTTTTCAAGTCTTTGGTATGACACGGTAAGGGAATGAGCTCAACACCTTCCACATACGAGGTGGACGCTCTACCCTATGACCACCGCTGCAGTCAAGTATAGGTAAATTGACTGGTAATAAAGTTAACTGAAATATACACACCCATAACAGTTAGAGATTGATATAACATGTATATTAATAAATAAGAAAATGTAAAAGGGTACTCTGCGGCCAAGTGGTCAAAGGCATCATCTCAAGATCACTTGCCTCTCACTGCTGTGGTCGTAGGTTTGAGTCTTGCTCCATCCAAAAACTTTATGTGAGTAAGTTTACCAGTTACTTGTGGAAAGAATGTGATTATACTCTGATTTATTCTGATAAAACTGGATATGCCATATATAATCTGAAAATGGTGTTAAAAAAAGGGGAAAAAATGTATAGAAATTCGCAGCAACAATTATTTAATCGCCAATGATAATCTATACCACTTTATGACTTGGAAAAAAAGAGCAAATATATATGCAGAAAAATGTTGAATTAACATTCTGTTATTAATTTATCCTTCTGCCTTCTGTTCCTGTGCACTAATTATAATCAACACTCTGCTGAACATTTTGTAATAAAATTTCGTATTTTGGAGAAATATTTCAGACAGAAGTCGGAAATCATGGAACACTTTCTAGAATTAATAAAACAGACATCCAAATTAAGTTCTTTAATCAGTCATTATTTAATATTGTTTCAAATTCATTTCTTAGAGGAACAGATCAATTCTGTCTGTTGGTCTCAAATTAATTAAACAGAGGTGACTATTCAGGATTGTTTTGTGCAAATTTAGAAAAAAATGATTAGAAATTCGTATTAGATCATCAATTACAAGATTCAATTCTATTTTTTCCCCAAAATAATGTTTTTATGTTGTAATTATAATCTTGTCTAATATTCAATAGATTTCATTATACATGTACAGTGAAAAACTGGATCTTGTCCCATAATGCACTGCTCTGTGTTACAGTTCCAGAAGAGGATGAAGAAGACCCGTATGACCCAAATCTTCTTGATGACCCCGAACTGCAGTCTGGTGGCTATAGAACTGTTCTCAACTTCTCATCTTACATGGTATGTACCGATTATTCATTTGAGTGGCTACTGGACATCAACTCAATATTTGTGGATTGGAGTGCATGGTCCAGTTGTAGATCATCAGACCTGGATCGGAGGGTCGTGGGTTTGATCTTTTGCCATGTTTATGTATGGTGTCCTTGAGCAAGACACTTTGTCCGCATAGTTATGCTTAGTACTAGTTCTATGCAGGAAGACATTAAGCATGATTTTTCTAAGTTGTAATACTGTAGAATCTGGTAGATAAGTGCATCCTTGAATGTAAGCGTATACCAAAGTGCATGCGGCCTTAAGTGTTATTCTCTTTGTGACAATAAGCGTATACTAAAATCTTACCATAATTTTGTGATAAAAATAGAGACATATCCCAGTACAGGTATACAAACAAATTAGCGGCTTACAACATGCTTATTGTCTTTATCAATACACTAACGCAGTCCGATATTATGGAAAACTTGTTATAACGTAGTTTTTCTATGGCTCCCAAATTTAAAGTTGATATTTTCAACCAGATTCATTAAAAACTTGTGCTATAATAATTGATGAATTGATCTAAAATCTCAACTAAATTGCTAAGTGTTTGTGAGCTTGTTATGTTTTTCCAAACTGTGACCACGTATTTGTGCCTCAATTACACCTTGATAATTCAGACTGAAATGAATACGCATCGCATTGCACCTTTGGATATTTAATCGCACGTTGGGATATTTATAACACGGTTCCGCATATATCGCAGTTTTATTCCATTGATCCAGACTACCGCGTTATAACGTGACCCGAGTGTACTGTGATTATTGGTTGTTAGTATTATGTATAAAGGTGACACATGTTTTACTTGTTGAGTAGCCTATCGTCGTCAAATATATTTCGTTATACTTGTATTTCACATTTATTGAAGTGTAAGAGGTATCCAATAATTTTGTTGTTTGAGTAGTTTTTAGCAACTTTACACATAAGTTAGATGTTAGTATATTGCTATCAATTTGTTTGTGATAATTTTGTGTGCATCAAACATGGATAAAGCTCCTTTAAAAAGGAAATCTTATTTGTGATCAAAATAGAGACAATACGGAATAGCATAGTATACATTAAGCCATGGTCACATTTACGGTCATGCACATAGTTGACCGTAGTTCACTTCAAACGTAGTTGACCATAGTTACACTATGACTATGTTTGAAGTGAACTATGGTCAATAATGTGCATGACCGTAAATGTGACCATGGCTTAAGCGACAGATTTCTTATTAGTTGACCCTTACGGTTTTTGCTATGGTCAACTATGGTAAACACTACAGTAGGGTCAATTACGGTTAACTAAGGTCAACTATGTTCAAGCTACGGTTACAGTAGGGTCTTGGCATCGTAGTTGAACGTAAACAAGTTTTGAACATGTTGAAAAATTATGTGCTAACTACAGACAAATCATAAGATTGAACTACGTTTATTAATATGTTGAACTATGGTTAACTACATTCAACTACATTTAATTTGTTCAACTATGGTCCACTACGGTCATTCCCTACTACGGTCAACTACATAAGATGTGATCACGGCTTTAAATAAAACTGTGTCATGTGCGTTAAATGTTGAATTGTAATTGAACTTATTCATGTTTCTATTGCTTACATTTGGTAAATTTTATATTTGTGAAATCATTTATAAACTAAACAGAGGTAGGTCACCACACATGTCGGTACTAGCGCTTGTATTTTACTTCCATTTTCTTGACTGAGGTAGACATTGATCAAGGTGTCAAAATTAAGCGCATTGGGCTTGTGTATAAACGCATATCAAATATATGTGGCTCAATAATAAGTGCACAAAAATGTCACTAAAATCAATATAAGCGCATACACTTATTTACCAAATACTACAGTAACTTGATTCGCAGTCAATGTAGAATAAATTAGTTGAATATTTATCTCGTGCTACGTTCAGTTTCATGATTACAGGATAGTTTCACCTCGTCATTTTATATTAAGTCACAAGGTGTTAAACAACATTCAAAATAAAATAAATAGGCTTTTAGTGAACATAAAATGTGCTAAATGCCAACTTAAATTTGCAGACGTCGGTATAAAGCAAAGTAATTATTACTGTACAATGTGCCGTACATCTGCAGACGTCGGTATAAAGCAAAGTAATTTGCAGACGTCGGTATAAAGCAAAGTAATTATTACCGTACAATGTGCCGTACATCTGCAGACGTTGATATAAAGCAAACTAATTATTACCATACATTGTGCCGTACATTTGCAGACATCAGTATAAAGCAAAATAATCATTACTACACAATGTGCTGTACATTTGCAGACGTCAGTAATTGACTATGTCAAGCCATCAACATTGAAGAAGGAACTGAATGAGAAGTTCAAAGAAAGATTCCCAAGTATACAGTTGTCATTGACAAAGTTTAGAAGGTAAGTTACATGTAACGGATAATGGATCCTAAATATTCTATCTTTATATCACATTTTTATTTTCATTGACCTACCGAAAAAATTTTAAACACCAACAACACATATTATGTAGGATAGAGTATTCGGGATTCCAGGGGAGAGGGGTTGGTTATGATTATGATTGTGGAGGGGACACATACAATTTTAGAAGCATCACCTATAACGTCCAGTTCAATGAATGATGAAACGTTAATTGATCACAATGAGGAAGGTCCCATTCGAAGATAATGGTTGATTCTATCCATGTAGTTTATCTTATTTATGAGAAATTTGTTTAAACACAGGTCGTCATTTTCCGTTTTATTTGTCAGTGTTTTAGCATAACCCGATACTGATCTATGAGTGACTTTCTTGCTGGCCACAATTTAGTATTTGGTCAGCAAAATGAAAGAATTTTGCCCTACAAAGACAAAATACAAAATAAGTTATTGAACAGTATATCCTTATAATAAGGTGTTTGATATAAATGTGCAGTTTTACTGCTAAGATTGAATATTAGCGATGTAAGGGAGGCCACTTTAAATCAGTTGTCTGGTTAATATTAAAACATCACCCATTTCATTGATTCAAATATTAATACATTTCAGTTTGAAAAAAGAGATGCGATCTATAGGACATGTAAAGGTATTTATTTAATTTTGTTAATACTATTTTTTTAACTTGATTGGAAAGTAACCCCAGAACTAAGATGAATGTGTCTGTTTCCTAGGTGAACCAGTTCTGAATGTTAGCCATAGTATCAAGCTGAGCATCGTCTGATACCCATGGGTGTCAGTTTCGATACTCTCCATCCATCACTCGTAGGAAAATACGCTAACTCTGCGTCGTTTTATTTGAACAGAACAAAACAAAATACAGCTAATATTAATGTCTTATCAAAATGGTGTTTACATGAAATGAGCGTTGCAATTTGATAATGTTCCCTTCATGAAATCGCGGTGGAACCAATGATATGTTTGCCTCATGGCTTGGTGGAAACGATGCAATACTAGTGTAATATCGCACAGGTGATAAATGTAGAGTATCGGAATGGATCACACCTGGGTATCCGACAATGCAAACTGAGCTGTCATCACTCTGTCCGCTGCACTATGGCGTGATTGTACAGTTTTGGTGACCATTTATCTGCTACATATCATGTTTTCAGTAGTTTTATTATCCATTTGTCTGAATAATGATCCTCATGATCATTTTATTACATGTACAGAATAATTTATAGATTTTCTTTTTTATATAAAAGTGTTTTAAATAGATAATCAGGCACCAATTAACTTCCAAGTCAGTGTCACATGACATATTCTGTATTGGAATGTTGCACTACTTGTTCTAGTCACTCTTGATGGCATGGATGAGTGGTAGATATTAGTACACTGATGAGTGTAAGGATGAGAACAAATCAGTAAGTTTTAAAAGATTTATGGCAATGGTAAAATAAATATTAAAATTAATTTTTGATTTGTTATAATTTATTTTTTATATCATTCTTGAATCTGTTTCTTCGTTAGAATCAGTGCTGGGTGTTTTTAGCTCACCTGAGCTGAAGGCTAACAGGTGAGCTTTTGTGATCACCTGGTGTCTGTTGTCCGTCGTTAACTTTAAGCCTCTAACAACTTCTCCTCTGAAACCACTGGTCCAATTTTAAAATAATTTCAAAGAAATGTTCCTTTGGTGGCCATCTATCAAGTTTGTTCAAGCTATCTTGATTCGTCAAAAAACATGGCGGCCAGAGCTTGGGGTTAGTTTACTATATAAGCTATAGTAAAAGCTTAAAAAAGTATTTAGGTGACTCAAAGTCAGTCTGGTGAGTCTTGGCCCTCTTGTTTTACCTGGGATTGAACCTGCATCCTGTACCATGAGCAGCCAACCCATACTCACACAGGCTTCTCCATGGCCTATTTTAGCAATGGGGCACCCCAGCTCTTACGTATCAAAAATAGTATGTCCCCAGAGCTTGAAATTCAGAAACAATGTCTTGCAATGATCTAGTTTCTCTTTTTCTTTAACTATTTTTGTATACCTTTTGTTGTATGTATGAAATGAAATATTTTAAATCTTATTTTCTTTCACTTTTACTTATATATTGAATATGCTTTTGATTTCATGAGTGCTTTACATCAGAGCTTCTAAATGTTCAGGGAAGACCTCTGATTATGCGTGCTTCCAACCTGGTTAGCTCAGTTGGTAGCAGGTCTGACTATCAATCCAGTGGCTGTGAGTTTGAATCCTGGTCACAGTCTCCATGATGATTGATATATGACATTGTGTTTCATTGTCATTTGTTTCTCACCACTGGTTCAAGTGGGACAGTTACCAATTATGGGTGTGCCCTAGAACTGGTTAACCTTCCAGGATTCCAGGAAAGAGTGGTTAGCTTAACACAATGTCTGTTAGCCCTTGATGGCATAGCTATAACACTAATAATTCAAACAAACATTGACTTCCATCCTGTGTAGAAGCCTGATACTCTAACATCCACACCATCATGATGCTTGACGTAAACATTTAGCACATTATCTTCCTTAAGGATGGCTGAAAATGTTAACAAGAAAATATTTTCCAGTATATTCTGTTTTATTTGTTTTGCTCTATACATTTTCAGTGCAGTGTTGACTTGTGGATTGTGGCACAGGCATATGTCTTCTTTGAGAAACTGATATTAAAGGTCAGTATAGGCAAATTAAGTTTTTTTAATTTATTAATTTTTTTAACTTTTTTACATGTGTATATATATCTTAGAATATATGACTTAACTTTGATGTATATATGTGTTTATATGTGCAGCATCATACTCAATGTGGTCAGGACTTTTTATTAGCTTTGTGGGACGAATGTTGTCTGTCCAGGAGAGCTATTGCCATGACCCCGGTGTCGTCAGTAGACACCCTGGTTAAACTTTTGCATTTAAGTTTGAGATATCTATGCAACCACTCATTTGATATGAATGAAACTTTACAAGTGGGTTCACCATTATCTATAGAACACACGGAGACACGAATCACAACTCTGGATTTCATTTTGGCAGAGTTATGGCCCTTTTTGGACTTACACACCCAGGTTAAATGTTTGTATTTTGTTGGGTTTAATTTTAGGATAGCTATGAAACCACTCATTGGATATGAATGAAACTTTGCATTTGTGTTCACCATCATCAATGGAACACACAGAGACAAGAACCATAACTCTGGATTGCATTTTGGCAGAGTTATGACCCTTTTTTGGACTGAACACCCAGGTTAAACTTTTGCATTTAGTTGTGTTTAAGTTTAGGATATCTATGAAATCACTCATCGGGGTTGCATTTTGGCAAGGTTATGGCCCTTTTGGACTTAATTTTTTTGTCTGTAGACACCCTGGTTAAACTTTTGCGATTAGTTGCATGGGTGGTGAGTTTTATCCAATCAGCGAACTTTGTTGTCATCTGACAACTCTTGTTGATTACAATCATGTTTTTTTACCTCAGTTGAGCAAAACTGTTGCCATGTCATTTTTGAACAGGTTAAATTGAGCCTGTCTTTGTGATCTATGAATATGAAAAAATGCTATTTGACACATTTTGTTATGACACAGATGATAACTTTTGAACCATTGTGGCCTCTTATTATATAACAATAAAATACTTTTATAAAAGGAAACTTTTTGATGCTCCGTCTTAAGATGATCAAGAATTTCTCTGTCTGATGAGAACTGGTAGTTTTGTTAGCATACAGTATTACCAAGTGTCTGTAGGATGTATGATTCTTCAGTTGGCCTGTAATGATAAAATATGTTTAGATGTCATTATTCATTATGATCTAAACACCATACAAAACATCAAAAACAATACAGCACAGCACAGCACAGCACAGCAAAGCATGCACAGTACAGCAAAGCAAAGCATGCACAGCACAGCACAGCACAGCACAGCACAGCATGCACAGTACAGCAAAGCACAGCATGCACAGTACAGCACAGTACAGCAAAGCAAAGCACAGCATGCACAGTACAGCACAGCACAGCATACACAATACAGCACAGCACAGCATGCACAGTACAGCACAGCACAGCATGCACATTACAGCACAGCACAGCACAGCATGCACAGTACAGCATGCACTGCAAGTGCAGTACAGCACAGTACAGCAAAGCACAGCATGCACTGCACAGCAATGCAGAGCACAACATGCACAGCACAGTGCAGTGCAACACAGCTATTGACTCGGTAACTGAGTGAAACCGGTTTTGGCAGAATAAGTGGTCAATAGCTCATTTTTGAAGGAATAAGTAGCCAGTAGTTCATTTTATTTGACCAGTTTAGTTCTGGTTTCAACCAATCAGATTGAAGCATTCATGATATATAATAATAATCTTTTTTTGTCTGTAGTTGCTGATCACAAAACAAAACAGGAAGTTGTGTGCTGGAGCCTGTCTTATGCTGTCTGCAAAACTGAATGATATGAAAGGTGCTGAGCTTAAAGATCTTATTGATGTAAGTGTAGTTTCATATTGCAAATAATGCTTTTAACAATTCATTTAAGTTTTGTTACAAGCTGTTCAAAAGTGTGCATTGCTTGCAGCTATATGGATGGACTTTGCATAAGTTTGCATGTTTATACTCTGAGGCAGTACCTATCATACCAGGGTTCCAACAAAGGTCAAGGTAATATTGCAGGTAGAAGGTCACATTCATCTTAAAACTCTGTGTTAAAGTTTTTCACAAATGTACATTGTTTGCAGTTGTGTGGCTGAAACTTGGCATAAAGGTGCATGCTTATACTCCATGGCATTCTGTATAGCAATTCAAGGTCACAAGGTGAAAATGTCACATTTTGTCGTTAAACTCTGTGTTAAAATTATTTAGTTATTATTTACTGTGCATGCTTACAGTTATGTGAATGTAATTTGGCACAAGGGCGTATACTTTTACTTTGAGGCATTTTGTACAATTATGTTCAAGATGAAGTATTAAGAAGGAGAAATTGAGCTTATATTTCTTAAAAGTTCAGGTGTAAGTTCTCTACAATCCTTTTATTTTCATATTAAGCTACATATTCTTCTATTTATTTTTGGTTCTATATTTTGAATTTGTATCATTTAAGATATAACAACTTTTGGGTTCAGTATGTTCTTTACTCTAAATTCATAACTGTTATTGAAATATATAAACTGTAGAGCAATATTTATAGAAAATACCTTGTATCACTTGAACATGCCTGGTCCCATTTGTCCCATATCCACTTTGGTACCTACCCAATACTCCACCCCGCATTTTTTTATTATTTTGTATTTAATTCTCTGCCCCCTTACAACTTTGGTTCTAGCCCAAAGACATCCTCACATTCTACACATAAGCTACTAGACATAGAGACAGCTCTTATTTATTTGATCCTGACTAAACTTATATAACCGTAATCATAACCATAATCAGTATCATGAACTTATCAAATCAGCAATTAATCTCCGAGTTCTGCCCCTCGAATGGTCAAATATTTTATTATTTGCTCTAGTACTCTCTGTTTTTATTTATCTTCACTAAACTAACTTATTTGTTATACAGTCGAAACTCATTATTTCGATATAGCTTGAGTCAATATTCCAGTAGTGTCGATATATTTGCCATTTCTAACTTGTCCCCATTTTAGTGTATGTAAATATATTCCTTTTTTCTCCATATTGTCTGTTGATATTTTGGATATCTCGATCCCAGTTTTGGTTCCCGATTGGTCGTTTCACACCTTAAATGAATGTTTATCTTGATATACCAGTTTTTGATAAAGATGTCAGTTTTAATGACTGATAAGATGTTGCTAACATTGTGCCATCAAATTGAGTGATTGTATGTAAATTGTATAAATATCAATCGATTCAATCAGTCAGCATCAACTTTTATGTCGCACTGCTGACCAATTCAAAGAAGGACCCGAATATGAACATTTTATGACGATACTGTAATTCTATTGCATGGACTGTAATATGAAAGTGAAAGTACACTTGACATATGACAGTCGCCAATTATCAGGTGATCTTGAGACAAAATCTATGCTGATATTCTTATATCTCGATGTTTTTTGGCATTCCCACAAATAGTGAGATAAAGAGTTTTGGCTGGATAACTAACAAATTTGGTAGAAGTTCTTGAACTGGCAAACATGAGCCAATGCAATAAAACATCTTGGTACGGGCTCACATCTTTTACAACATGAGCCAATGCAATAAAACATCTTGGTATGGGCTAACAACTTTTACAACATGAGCCAATGCAATAACACATCTTGGTACGGGCTCACATCTTATACAACATGAGCCAATGCAATAACACATCTTGGTACGAGCTCACATCTTATACAACATAAGCCAATGCAATAAAACATCTTGGTACGGACTCACATCTTATACAACATAAGCCAATGCAATAAAACATCTTGATACAGACTCACATCTTATACAACATAAGCCAGTGCAATAAAACATCTTGATACGGGCTCACATCTTTTACAACATGAGTCAATGCAATAAAACATCTTGGTACAGACTCACATCTTATACAACATGAGCCAATGCAATAACACATCTTGGTACGGGCTCACATCTTATACAACATGAGCCAATGCAATAACACATCTTGGTACGGGCTCACATCTTTTACAACATAAGCCAATGCAATAAAACATCTTGGTACGGACTCACATCTTATACAACATAAGCCAATGCAATAAAACATCTTGGTACGGACTCACATCTTATACAATATAAGCCAGTGCAATAAAACATCTTGATACGGGCTCACATCTTTTACAACATGAGTCAATGCAATAAAACATCTTGGTACGGACTCACATCTTATACAACATGAGCCAATGCAGTAAAACATCTTGGTACGGACTCACATCTTATACAACATGAGCCAATGCAATAAAACATCTTGGTATGGGCTGACATCTTTTACAACATGAGCCAATGCAATAAAACATCTTGATACGGGCTCACATCTTTTACAACATAAGCCAATGCAATAAAACATCTTGGTACGGACTCACATCTTATACAACATAAGCCAATGCAATAAAACATCTTGGTATGGGCTCACATCTTTTACAACATGAGCCAATGCAATATAACATCTTGATACGGGCTCACAGCTTTTACAACATGAGCCAATGTAATAACACATCTTGGTACAGGCTCACATCTTTTACAACATGAGCCAATGCAATAAAACAACATCTTGATATGGGCTCACATCTTTTACAACATGAGCCAATGCAATAACACATCTTGATACGGGCTCACATCTTTTACAACATAAGCCAATGCAATCAAACATCTTGATACGGGCTCACATCTTTTACAACATAAGCCAATGCAATAAAACATCTTGATACGGACTCACATCTTTTACAACATAAGCCAATGCAATAAAACATCTTGATACGGGCTCACATCTTTTACAACATAAGCCAATGCAATAAAACATCTTGATACGGGCTCACATCTTTTACAACATAAGCCAGTGCAATAAAACATCTTGATACAGGCTCACATCTTTTACAACATGAACCAATGCAATAACACAACTTGGTAAGGACTCACATCTTTTACAACATGAGCCAATGATATAACACATCTTGGTACGGGCTCGCATAGCTTTAAATAAAAACATAAAGATTATCAAACGTTTCAACAAAATGCTGTATTTGGGTAAAGTTTTATAGTTAGCTCAGCTAAACGTTCATGCTAAAACCTTAGGTTTAAGTGTTTTGTTTAACTTATGTTTAAATTTTTTTTTTTAAATCTATTTTGTTTTTAAGTAACAAGTATTGATTCTGTAAACTGATCACTGCCATGTTGAAATGTTTTTACTTCACTAGCCATGACCTTCTTAATGGATTTAGTTAATACTAGTTTATACTTCCATTGTCTGGTTAAAGTTCTATGTTTAGCTCAGCTTTGTCTCTATTTCTCAACAAACCACTTAAATGTTACAGTGACTGAACTGTATAAACACATTTATATTATGTTATACAATCAATGTATATAGATAAGTTACCCAAGTTTCCATACTTTAGACTCTATAACCTTAGGTTAAAGTTTTTTGTTTAACTTTGGTTTGACTATTATTTTTGCTAGAGCTATTTTGTTTTTCAGTAATAGATATTGATTCTGCAAACTTCTCACCATTAAGTTAAACAATTTTTAAAATACTGACTTTGACCTACTAGGTGGAATTTAAAAAAAACAAGTATCTGCACCCACTTGGAGTGCTCTTTTTATTTGAAAGATTTACTTAAGAAAACTTGAAAAATCTTCTCTTAGACCAGTTAAATGCTAGGAGTTTGATAATAATCACATAGCGTCTTGTTACAATTATGTATTACAATAGTACACCTAGATAGTTGCCTAGTCTCTGCCCAAGTACACCTGGATGACTGCCTGGTCTCTGCCCAAGTCCACCTAGATGGCTGCCTGGTCTCTGCCCAAGTACACCTAGATGGCTGCCTGGTCTCTGCCCAAGTCCACCTAGATGGCTGCCTGGTCTCTGCCCAAGTCCACCTAGATGGCTGCCTAGTCTCTGCCCAAGTTCACCTAGATGGCTCTGCCCAAGTCCACTTGGATGGTTGCCTGGTCTCTGCCCAAGTACACCTAGATGGTTGCCTGGTCCCTGCCCAAGTCCACCTAGATGGCTGCCTGGTCTCTGCCCAAGTCCACCTAGATGGCTGCCTAGTCTCTGCCCAAGTTCACCTAGATGGCTCTGCCCAAGTCCACTTGGATGGTTGCCTGGTCTCTGCCAAAGTCCACCTAGATGGCTGCCTGGTCTCTGCCCAAGTACACCTAGATGGCTCTGCCCTAGTCCACTTTGATGGTTGCCTGGTCTCTGCCCAAGTACACCTAGATGGCTGCCTGGTCTCTGCCCAAGTCCACCTAGATGGCTGCCTGGTCTCTGCCCAAGTCCACGTAGATGGCTGCCTAGTCTCTGCCCAAGTTCACTTAGATGGCTCTGCCCAAGTCCACTTGGATGGTTGCCTGGTCTCTGCGAAAGTCCACCTAGATGGCTGCCTGGTCTCTGCCCAAGTACACCTAGATAGCTCTGCCCAAGTCCACTTGGATGGTTGCCTGGTCTCTGCCCAAGTACAGCTAGATGGTTACCTGATATTTGCCCCAGTACACCTAGATGGCTGTCTGGTCTCTGCCCAAGTCCACCTAGATGGCTGCCTGGTCTCTGCCTAAGTACACCTAGATGGCTGCCTGGTCTCTGCCAAAGTACACCTGGATGGCTGCCTGGTCACTGCCCAAGTCCATTTAGATGGCTGCCTGGTCTCTGCCCAAGTCCACTTAGATGGTTGCCTGGTCTCTGCCCAAGTACATTTAAGTGGCTGCCTGGTCACTGCCCAAGTCCACCTAGATGGCTGCCTGGTCTCTGCCCAAGTCCACTTAGATGGCTGCCTGGTCTCTGCCCAAGTACACCTAGATAGCTCTGCCCAAGTCCACTTGGATGGTTGCCTGGTCTCTGCCCAAGTACAGCTAGATGGTTACCTGATATTTGCCCCAGTACACCTAGATGGCTGTCTGGTCTCTGCCCAAGTCCACCTAGATGGCTGCCTGGTCTCTGCCTAAGTACACCTAGATGGCTGCCTGGTCTCTGCCAAAGTACACCTGGATGGCTGCCTGGTCACTGCCCAAGTCCATTTAGATGGCTGCCTGGTCTCTGCCCAAGTCCACTTAGATGGTTGCCTGGTCTCTGCCCAAGTACATTTAAGTGGCTGCCTGGTCACTGCCCAAGTCCACCTAGATGGCTGCCTGGTCTCTGCCCAAGTCCACTTAGATGGCTGCCTGGTCTCTGCCCAAGTCCACCTAGATGGCTGCCTGGTCTCTGCCCAATTCCACCTAGATGGCTGCCTGGTCTCTGCCCAAGTCCACCCAGATGGATGCCTGGTCTCTGCCCAAGTCCACCCAGATGGCTGCCTGGTCTCTGCCCAAGTCCACCCAGATGGCTGTCTGGTGTCTGCCAAAGTCCACCCAGATGGCTGCCTGGTTTCTGCCAAAGTCCACCCAGATGGCTGCCTGGTCTCTGCCCAAGTCCACCCATATGGCTGCCTGGTCTCTGCCCAGATCCACTTAGATGGCTGCCTGGTCTCTGCCCAAGTCCACCTAGATGTCTGCCTGGTTTTTGCTCTGCCCAAGTCCACACAGATGACTGCCAGGGCTCTACCCAAGTCCACCTAGATGTCTGCCTGGTCTCTGCCCAAGTCCACCCAGACGGCTGCCTGGTATGTGCCCAAGTCCACCCAGATGGCTGCCTGGTCTCTGCCCAGGTCCACCCAGATTGCTGCCTGGTCTCTGCCCAAGTCCAACCAGATGGCTGCCTGGTCTCTGCCCAAGTCCACCCAGATGGCTGCCTGGTCTCTGCCCAAGTCCACCCAGATGGCTGCCTGGTCTTTGCCCAAATCCACCCAGATGGCTGCCTGGTCTCTGCCCAAGTCCACCCAGATGGCTGCCTGGTCTCTGCCCAAGTCCACCTAGATAGTTGCCTGGTATCTGCCCAGGTCCACCTAGATGGCTGCCTGGTCTCTGCCCAAGTCCACCCTGATGGCTGCCTGGTCTTTGCCCAAGTCCACCCAGATGGCTGCCTGGTCTCTGTCCAAGTCCACCCCCAAGTCCACCCAGATGGCTGCCTGGTCTCTGCCCAAGTCCACCTTGATGGCTGTCTGGGTTCTGCCGAAGTCCACCTAGATGGTTGCCTGGTATCTGCCCAAGTCCACCTAGATAGTTGCCTGGTATCTGCCCAAGTCCACCTAGATGGCTGCCTGGTCTCTGCCCAAGTCCACCCAGATGGCTGCTAGGCTCTGTCCAAGTCCACTTAGATTGTTGCCTGGTCTCTGCCCAAGTCCACCTAGATGGCTGCCTAGGCTCTGCCGAAGTCCACCCAGATGGCTGTCTGGTCTCTGCCCAAGTCCACCAAGATGGCTCCCTGGGCTCTGCCCAAGTCCACCTAGATGGCTGCCTGGGCTCTGCCCAAGTCCACCTAAATATATCTGTCTGGGCTCTGCACAAGTCCACATAGATGGCTGCCTGGGCTGTGCCCACATCCACCTAGATTACTGCCTGGGCTCTGTCCAAGTCTACCTAGATATATCTGCCTGGGCTCTGCCCAAGTCCACCTAGATGGCTGCCTGGGCTCTGCCCAAGTCCACCTAAATATATCTGTCTGGGCTCTGCACAAGTCCACATAGATGGCTGCCTGGGCTGTGCCCACATCCACCTAGATAACTGCCTGGGCTCTTTCCAAGTCCACCTAGATGGCTGCCTGGGTTCTGCTCATATTAGTAATGTCATACATTAAGCAACATCTGTAAAACTATTGAACACTTTCTTTGAAAAATTGAGAGAATGCAAAAAGGTTGTTTGGTGTTTGACATGTGTTTAATTCCAGTTTGGTTAAAAAGCTGTATGTAAAGTAGTTTGCCAGTTACTTGTGGAAGGAACGTAGTTTACTCAAATTCATACTGAGGTCTTCCTCCACCAATACAATTAGTTACGCCGTATATAGCCTGCTATGTGTTGAAAATGGAGTTAAAAATACCATCTATTGTGAAATTGTTACAAAGTTACCATATATAACCAAATTGTGTTTTGTGTTAAACAACATGGCTGCCCTGGCACAACTAAATTTAGGTGATTGCTTCAGGCCCAAATGGACCTCTTGTTTGGATGATAAAAGCAGTAATTTTAGTTTTGTAGTCAATTTAAAGAAACATATATGCCCTTGATAAGGCCAAAGATGCACTCCCCCACCCAATACACAAACACCAATTTATTAAGAATTAATAGAAAATTTCTGCCATCCTTATTCATGACTCCGACCCTATTTGCTATGTTGAAATCTGCTCTGAAGCTAAGTTTGAATATCTAGTACTGTATTTATGCATTTATCATCAATGTAATTATATTGCTGTTTAATTGTAATGTGATCTATGGAGCAGCATTCATCTTGATAAAAAAATTTCCAAAAAAAAAAATGAAGCCTAGATCAATTATAGATCAATTATATTATTGATTGAACTCATTTTGCAGAAGAAGAAAATTACAAAGAATTGTGTAACATAAACAAAATAAGTTAAGAATAAAAACATTCTGCTGAGATTTTGCCATCTCATTTACTGATAACATCTAAGTAAATGGGTGAAAAAATAACTGCATTTGAATTTTGATTCCTGTGGATGGGATATGCATTTGTGGAGGATGGTGGGCGGGAGGTAACACAACAAGATTTCTGTTTCAGAGATCAAATAATTGTAACTACAAAATGATCTAGACATTATATGATGGAATGTAATATGTACTGATTGTATCGTTATAACACATGCATTGTGCTATTCCCTAATGGTTCTATGGATTTTAGGAGATTAATAGAGGTTGTAATTCGATAACTGAAAATTGCAATTTACTTGATAGCATGTAATATTGTTAGAGCACTGTTGTGTGCTGCCTTTATCACAGAAGAGATGAGCTTGGTGTTTTGCCATGTGCTTATATTGCCATTGCATTAGGATGTTTTAGATGTTTTAGAGCACTTGAAAGTTTGTTTTTTTTCAAATAGAAACATTGTAATTGCCTTATTGTGTGTGCACTCTGTATGTCTTGTCTTGTCTTGTCTCATATTTTTCCTGCAGTTTATTTGACAATCAATTTATTTCAGGAGATTGAAGATGACTTCCGTCTACATAGGAAGGAGATGCTGTCATATGAGTTTGCCACACTGGTGGCACTTGAGTTTTCCCTCCACATTACAGATAGTGACATATATCCACATTATCAAAGACTTTTATATCAGTCCTGACCTTTGTTACCATGGCAACAAATGATCAAGTCATATGTTGCTGTTCTTGATACAGTTGTCTTTCACCTGTTCAGTATTTATTCTCAAAAGTAAATATTTTGATTTTCCATACCAAAACTAAATCAGCAACGATTGGTTAAATTCAATTTAGGAATGAATTGATTTTGTTATAAGTCAGTTTGAAAATGAGTTGAATTGGTATTTAAATGTTATTTCATTTAAATACAGTTTGGAAATGAATGGAGAACATTTGATGAATACTGAGATTGGCAATGAGTTGACATTATTTGTTAAAAATACAGTTTGGGAATGAATTGCATTGGATAACAGTATTTGTTAAACATTCAGTTGGAACTAAGTTGAAGGGATAATATTATTTGTGAATTACACTTAAGTTAAATCTTCAAAGGTATGCTGTAGTTTATATTTTCACTTTTCTGTAATGAGTCGTTACAGAAAAGTGAAAATATAAACTTTATATGTTTTCCAATCGAACAAAAAAACAACACACCTAATCATATTTAATCATGCATTTATTTTATTGTCACAGAATAAAAAAGATATTTCTGTGAAAGACAATTTATTCATTAAGTCTTTAAGTATGCAAGTGTACAAAATGCATTTTAATTTTTAGTTTGATAGTGTATAAATGAATGTTTTAATGAAATGAATTCAGTTTATTTGCCCAACAGGGATATATTGTCTCCATAAGACAGGCCGCTTATTGTTTTTGTGACATTTGTTGTTTGTTTTTGATAATTTATTGCTAATATCTTAACACTGAACCCTTATAGGGTACATTCCATCTAAAAATAGGATGGCATATTGTTTCACTAGTGCTGCTTTATACCTGGCTTGTGCGTGGACATACACAAGCATCAGGGGCTTAATTATGTTTATGTCTCTGCTTGTATTTAAGCTACCAACACTATGCATTTATTAGACATATGTGCAAATATACTTTTGTTTTTACAATTATTGTTTTTAAAATGTTCTGGGTGCTATAGTTAAATGATTAAAGATGCCATCAAAGATCTCTTACTTCTCACAGCTGAGGTGATGACCAAACTTGGGCCAGACATTTTATGAGGCAGAATGTGTCACTTACTTGTGGAAGGATTGTCATTCTACTCTGATATTTATGTGTTTGAGGTCACCCTCCACCAAGTTAATTGATTGCTTTATACAACCATGATGAGGTTAAAATGGCATTTCCAGTAACCCACATGTCAACAAAAAAGAGCTCCTAATTGGTGTTATGTGCCAGTCTGAGATTAAGTTTATAAAGTTGACATCTTTATTTTATTCCCTTCAGTAAATGCATACATGTGCTTTTGTGGATGGTTTTAATTTTATGTAGCATTATGGCCCCTGTACTTAGAAAATCTGGTTAAACTTTTGTAACAATCTCAGGGTCCTCCATGATCATTGTCTCAAAATCACTACCTCTCACTGCTAAGGTCATAGGTTCGAATCTCTCTTGCTCCAAAAACTTTGTGAGAAAGTTTACCAGTAACTTGCCAAAGGATGATTGTTCTACTCAGTGGTCTTTCTCCACCTATAGAACTGGAAATGTCATACATAACCTGAAAGGTCAAACATAACCTGAAATGTGTTGAAAATGGCATTAAATCCCATTAAAAATATCAATAAAAAGTTCACACCTCGGTACTAGTAGAACATCACAACTGTTGGCACTCCCTTTAGGGATACAAGTAGAAAACTGTTTTAGACAAAATTATTGTCCCTGTGGCACTTTGATTAAAATGTTTTAGAAAGGTCATATCTCAGAATAGAATACTTTTTTAATTAAAAATGAGTAGGTGTGTTGAGTATTAAATTGAAAACTATAGGAACACGTGCCATAACCTTTATTTGTCTTTTGTTTAGGATAATGTGCCTTTTTGTAATTAGAAATTTGGTTAAATTAGAATAGCATGTTCTCATATCAATAAGCACTTGTCATGTCATACTGTGCAGTGAAAGATTTCTGACAGTCTTCCTATTATTGTCCTGACATGTCATACTGTGCAGTGAAAGATTTCCGACAGTCTTCATATTATTGTCTTGTCATGTCATACTGTGCAGTGAAAGATTTACAACAGTCTTCGTATTATTGTCCTGTCATGTCATACTGTGCAGTGAAAGATTTCCAACAGTCTTCATATTATTGTCCTGTCATGTCATACTATACAGTGAAAGATTTCTGACAGTCTTCATCTTATTGTCCTGTCATGTCATACTGTACAGTGAAAGATTTATGACAGTCTTCATCTTATTGTCCTGTCATGTCATACTGTGCAGTGAAAGATTTCCGACAGTCTTAGTATTATTGTCCTGTCATGCCATACTGTTCAGTGAAAGATTTATGGCAGTCTTCATATTATTGTCCTGTCATGTCATACTGTACAGTGAAAGATTTCTGACAGTCTTCGTATTATTGTCCTGTCATGTCATACTGTGCAGTGAAAGATTTATGACAGTCTTCATATTATTGTCCTGTCATGTCATACTGTGAAGTGAAAGATTTCCGACAGTCTTCGTATTATTGTCCTGTCATGTCATACTGTACAGTGAAAGATTTCCGACAGTCTTCGTATTATTGTCCAGTCATGTCATACTGTACAGTGAAAGATTTCTGACAGTCTTCATATTATTGTCCTGTCATGTCATACTGTACAGTGAAAGATTTCCAACAGTCTTCGTATTATTGTCCTGTCATGTCATACTGTACAGTGAAATATTTACGACATTCTTCATATTATTGTCCTGTCATGTCATACTGTGCAGTGAAAGATTTCCGACAGTCTTCGTATTATTGTCCTTGCCCAAGTTTCACTAAACATCTCAAGTTGAGATTTTCTTCAACACAACTTTTTAAATGCTATAACTTTATTTACAGTGATCATCTTGTATGTGTTAGTAAAGATATGTCATCACTTAAATTCTGTGTTGTTAATTTATGTGTTATAGGTTCAAGTTATCATTTAGAGAAATCAGAATATTTGAGTTAAAGCCATAATAAATTAATTGCTAGATTATCATGCCTGCCCGCCCCCAAATTTTCATGCTGCCCGACACTTTTTTTTCATAAAAAAAAACAATTAAAAATTCTCTCCCAACCTTTCCCCCTTTTTAAAAATGTTTAAAATAAATTTGGATGAGAATCTAGCAATTAATTTACAATGGCTGTAGGAAGATCTCAGTTTGAAATGTTTAGTTAAACCAGCTCTAGTGCTCTATTATCACAGGTAATGTTTTGAGACACATTTTAAAGTCGAGCACATTTGTCCTATGAAAGCTCTTGTTTATTGTTTGTAACTGTATTTGAAACAAGTTTATCTTAAGAAATATCCTTAAGTTTTTGTTTGTTTTAATAAAAAATGGCAGATTTTTAATTTATGTATTTAAATGTTTTTTTGCCTCGCCAAAACACCTAATATCTATATGTCATTGGCATATCTACTCTTTAAAAAAAAGCGACACTCACATATTTGTTTAAAATTCACTGTATTTCTACTGAAAAACCTTTGCCTGTTCAGATTTTGTGTTGCGCGCTCAAAGTACGCCCCCATCCCCTCTAAGCTAAAATCCAGGATCCTGGCCTGTATATATCTGTATATGTATATGCTGGTAACAATAATGGTGATTCAACTATGAGAATCATATGTATATACTGGTAACAATAATTGTGATTCAACTATGAGAATCATATGTATATACTGGTAACAATAATTGTGATTCAACTATGAGAATCATATGTATATACTGGTAACAATAATTGTGATTCTTCTATGAAAATCATATGTATATGCTGGTAACAATAATTGTGATTCTACTATGAGAATCATATGTATATGCTGGTAACAATAAGTGTGATTCTACTAAGAGAATCATATGTATATACTGGTAACAATAAGTGTGATTCTACTATGAGAGTCATATGTATATACTGGTAACAATAAGTGTGATTCTACTATGAGAGTCATATGTATATACTGGTAACAATAAGTGTGATTCTACTATGAGAGTCATATGTATATACTGGTAACAATAAGTGTGATTCTACTATGAGAGTCATATGTATATGCTGGTAACAATAAGTGTGATTCTACTATGAGAGTCATATGTATATGCTGGTAACAATAAGTGTGATTCTACTATGAGAGTCATATGTATATACTGGTAACAATAAGTGTGATTCTACTATGAGAATCATATGTATATACCGGTAACAATAATTGTGATTCTACTATGAGAATCATATGTATATGCTGGTAACAATAAGTGTGATTCTACTATGAGAATCATATGTATATGCTGGTAACAATAAGTGTGATTCTACTATGAGAGTCATATGTATATACTGGTAACAATAAGTGTGATTCTACTATGAGAATCATATGTTTATACTGGTAACAATAATTGTGATTCTACTATGAGAATCTTGTGTATATGCTGGTAACAATAATTGTGGTTCTACTATGAGAATCATATGTATATACTGGTAACAATAATTGTGATTCAACTATGAGAATCATATATATATGTTTATACTGGTAACAATAATTGTGATTCTACTATGAGAATCATATGTATATACTTGTAACAATAATTGTGATTATACTATGAGAATCATATGTATATACTGGTAACAGTAGTTGTGATTCTACTATGAGAATCATATGTATATACTGGTAACAATAATTGTGATTCTACTATGAGAATCATATGCATATACTGGTAACAATAATTGTGATTTTATTATGAGAATCATATGTATATACTGGTAACAATAATTGTGATTCAACTATGAGAATCATATGTGTATGTTTATACTGGTAACAACAATTGTTATTGTACTATGAGAATCATATGTACATGCTGGTAACAATAATTGTGATTCTACTATGAGAATCATATATATATGCTGGTAACAATAATTGTGATTCTGCTATGAGAATCATATGTATATGCTGGTAACAATGATTGTGATTCTACTATGAGAATCATATGTATATGCTGGAAACATTTATTGTGATTCAGTAATCGGAATCAAATGTATATGCTGGTAACAATAATTGCATTTTTACTATGAGAACCATATGTATATGCTGGTAACAATAATTGTATTTCTACTATGAGAATCAAATGTATATGCTGGAAACAATAATTGTGATTCTACTATGAGAACCATATGTATAAACTGGTAACAATAATTGTGGTTCAGTTAAGAGAATCTTATGTAGATGTATATGCTGGTAACAATAATTGTGATTCTACTATGAGAACTATATGTATATACTGGTAACAATAATTGTATTTCTACTATGAGAATCAAATGTATATGCTGGTAACAATAATTAAGATTCTACTATGAGAACCATATGTATATACTGGTAACAATAATTAAGATTCTACTATGAGAACCATATGTATATACTGGTAACAATAATTGTGGTTCAGTTATGAGAACCATATGTATATACTGGTAACAATAATTGTGGTTCAGTTATGAGAACCATATGTATATACTGGTAACAATAATTGTGGTTCAGTTAAGAGAAGCATACGTAGATGTATATGCTGGTAACAATAATTGTGATTCTACTATGAGAACTATATGTATATACTGGTAACAATAATTGTACTTCTACTATGAGAATCAAATGTATATGCTGGTAACAATAATTAAGATTCTACTATGAGAACCATATGTATATACTGGTAACAATAATTGTGGTTCAGTTATGAGAATCATATGTATATGTATATACTGGTAACAATAATTGTGGTTCAGTTAAGAGAATCATACGTAGATGTATATGCTGGTAACAATAATTAAGTACTGGTGTCTTGATTTCTTCGTTTGAAGGTCAGCTGCTAACCTCAGGTTGGTGATAGTCTGATAGTAAACGTTTCTTGGAAGAATATGTTTCTCACACTGTGAATACTTCGCAAACAAAGCTTCTCTGAATTTAAGTTCAACTGTTGTCTGATCCATGTTGTATGACTTAAGATTTCAAAATGTAATGAACATACAGAAGCAAGTGATTTTATAACAACAATGAGTAATTATATTGCTAAAAACAAACAGTACGATTACAGCAATAATGGTCTATTTTATACTTATCTCTTTGAGTACACAATTAGTGAAAGTTTGCATCACTTAAACTATGATCAAAGCAATCATTGTAGGTAATTATATTGAGCCCCTATTCTACAATCCAGTTAGCTTGCATTTATTAAGATTAATTACATATGACAAAGCCATTTCACGACAAAGCTAAAGATTTTATCCATTTCATGAAATGGCTGATTCCTCAGATTGACTGTAATATATGTCGTCATATGTGATACAAAATTTACAAGGTGCAAAAAAAAAAAATTATTTATAACATTTATTATTGAGAATGAATATAATAAAGATATACATGCTTTTATATTAATTTTATCAAACAAACTATACTTTTCATGATATAAAACATCTTATACACAGATTGGCTGAAATTGCACCAGCCAATCTGTGTAACATTGGCATTGAAATTTCAGCCATTTCATGAAAAGCCTGAAATATTTAGCCATTTCATGAAATGACTTAGTGAATTGGTCATTTCACAAAAAGGCTAAATTTTTTAGCCATTTCATGAAATGGCTGATTTCACAGATTGACTGTAACATATATACTGGTAACAATAATTGTGGTTCAGTTAAGAGAATCATCTGTATATGTATATGCTTGTAACAATAATTAAGATTCTACTATCAGAACCATATGTATATACTGGTAACAATTATTGTGGTTCAGTTAAGAGAATCATCTGTATTTGTATATACTGGTAACAATAATTGTATTTCTACTATGAGAATGATATGTGTATGTATTTACTGTTGTATAAGATTCACATTTGACTCATTTGCCTACTGGTGTGTAACATGGATGGTTATTTAAAGTAATGGCACTAATTTGATTTGGCAGATATATTTCTTGATGAGGATCAAGTTCCCTTAGAAGTGATATTTTTAAAAAGAGATAATATGTGAACTTTTGAACAGATTTATTATATTTCATTAAAACATTTTTGTACACTAGCAAACTGAAACATATACATGAGCATCTTTGCCATTATCATATTTTACCTAATTCAAATGACCTTGGTTTTTGTATATTGACGGGTAGAATAGTAGCAACACAATTATTCACATTTACTGGTGAAAGCTTGCCAGTTACTTGAGGAAGACTGTGGTTCTTATCGGATTCATTCACATGTCTTCCTCCGTCAATAAAATGTTTTTTGAAATTATATGCCAAAGAACAAATTTTTTTTTTCATTGATTTTTTTATCTATTGTAAAATAGGTTCCCAAGTTGATAACCTTTTTCTAAATTAGGCAAAGAAATTGATGCAACATTTCTTGGGTCGTACACCTTGTCATTGTTATTTATGATTATAATTACATACATCGTTAAAATTATACTGCTCATATCTAGTCATTTTTTAGGCCAGATATGGCAGCTGGTACTCATGATTATATATCCATTGTTTCTATTATGCTATCACTTGGGACTGAAAAATGGCAATTTGGAACCAAAAGTGTAATTGTCTCATTTTCTGAAAATTAGTTTGAATGCAGATTGTTTTGAGAAGAGATATTGCACTTGATTCCCTGGAGATTTTACTTTTCTTAAACATTCCTTGTAAAAAGGCAATAATTGCTTCCTGCCATCATTTTAATTGGTATCTTGAGCATTAGGATTTGGTAATTAAATTGCTGGTATTTATGATGATGATTTATGCATATATTCATGTCTCCAGATTACGTGTCAGATCCAGATGGATATATTTTACGACATGGAGTAGTGTGTAGGTGGACGTAGACAGGGGTATATTGTATGCAAGTTTTCTTCATCTCTCTCTCTCTCTCTGTTCAGCCATCTTATTTTCTCTCATTTTCTGCCAGGCCAGGTGCTCTCAGTCAGAAGCACATCTTCACTATCAATCCAGCGGTAGCGAGTTTGAATTCCCGCCCGGGCATAGTCTCCATGACCATTAATATATGGCACTGCGTCTCATCATTTGTCATTCACCTCTGATTCATGTGTAAAATCACGGTTACTTGTGGAGATGGGGTATGCTAGAGTACTGGTTATTCTTCCAGGATCCAAGGAAACAGTGATTAAGTTAACTGATCATCCTTTAGCCCTCAATGGAACAAAAATGATGTTAAATATTCAATAAATCGATATCTCATTTTCTTTTCTCCAGCCCTTCCCTGCACATATTATACTTTCATCTTTTCACTTGTCACTTCCTACTCGTCTTTTCTTTTCTCCTCTAACTGTCATCTGCCCATCCCATTTTTCTTCTTCCTTGTCCATTTCTATTAAAATTTTGTCTTTAATTTGCCCATGTTTCGTGTTTTTTTTTGTACTTTAAGAGGATTGTACAATAATGATTATTGTAATATTCTTAAATGCCATGGCGTAGTAAGAACTTTTTAAGATTTACACCAATGAAATTATTTCTGGGTGGGCTATGGTTGTGCAGTGGGTTGGTTGCCTTCTTTGTGTCATTCTTTAGTGCTTGAAGTTAAAATGTTTAAATTTAGTTCCTTGACATAATGAGTATGTGTGAATGAATATAATTTTAAACGTAGAGGCATTGATCCCTGATTACTAGATAGCTCGAAACCATTTTGTTGTCAAATATTACACAGATATCTCCATGTCTGGTATTGTTTATATTTTGATCTATAGATTTCAAAATGCCATTTATATCTCTTCATCAGATTTTATATTATAACGCTAAATTCAGAGTGTTTTCAAGCTTTGAAATCCGAGATGTAATTGTGTGGTCACTTTTTCTGATTTCTCATGGGTGCTTTACAGTATTTTCACATTTTGTGTTAGGTTGCTTTGTGATTAATTGTCAGATTTTCTGTGCATTTTGGTTTCTAACAAAACAATCTGTTATCAATCTCATTGTTTTAGTTTAATTGAATGTGGTGAAATTTGAAAATACATTGCTGTCTTAATTTTTGTTGCAATCAATGATTTTTTTGTTTGTTTTCATTGATTTCTGTAACAAGAAGTTTCTTAATTTTTTTGTAGTTTAGGCGTATGGGTTTAGTTTGAGATATTTAAAATAAGAATTTGGCTTGTAACATGTTACTATCGATCATTCGAAACTTAAGGTTCTGGGTAAAGATAAGATTGAAAGTCAACTAAGTTGGCCAATTCCAGGTGCATTGTTCTCAATTGACTTATGATATTTACCCTCAGATTCTTGCAAACCAGAAATGGATATCTACATTTTTACCAGGTGGCTAGATAGTTCTAACTTACCCTAGGGTGGAGAGAAAATTCTCACGGGACGATATTGTAACAGTCTGTGACTTGACATATAAAAATACATGTACATGATTAATATATACTTTGAGGTCTTAAAAGCGATCATGGTAAAGATGGGTGATGGATAAATTAAATATACTATCAAGTGTTGGGTATGCAAGATATAGAATCTTTCATTGCGTTTGGTGTTCTCTGTCATGCCAAAACAGTTATCCAGCAGGACAAATTTTTGTATTAAACCTCAAACCCATGTTAGATATTTATATAATCACCCCCATTGTGGTTTCAGGATGCTTCATGAGAATCAAGTCATGGTTACTCATGCATGTCATTACCAGTGACAAATTGACTATTAAATACAGTATTTGCTGAAACTCGGCAGTTTGTTTGGGTACCAAAGCTCCAGGTTCATTCTTCATATTCATTTATTGACGTTTTTTTTAAAGTGTTTTATTTGTTTGTTAGCTTTGTATATGGAGAGTGAGCCTGGACTGGTCCTAGCATCACACATCACATAACATTTTTGTGTTGGTAAAAAGTAAAAACCCAGTTCTTAATTCATTCCACCGAGTCATTATTGGTATAAACTGTAGCCAATATCTTTATCACAGATTGATGAACATGTATATGTATATGAGTAGGGGAGTACTTTGATTTCTCTCTGTTTCATCAATTTACATTATTATTTACAAGATTTCTCTGTTAGAAATTCAATTTACATTTTTATTTACAATTTTTCTCATAAGAAATTTGATTTGTATTATTATTCAATTTGCATTTTTATTTACAAATTTTAACGAATTTATTTTGATAAAAAAAATTCTTAAGATATATATATTTTTGCTTATGTATTTTGAGCTTTTGAACAAATTGTTTTTGTTAATTTATTGAAAGCCCATGTGGTTCCGGCTAAGAATAGAATCACTGCCGATCTCTGCAGAGGGGTAGGAATCCTCCGAATGGGTGTCATGTTCATTTTATCATTTTTTGTCATGTTCACTATTGTGGCTAAATTATCAACCCCTGTGTGGTTCCAGGAAGCCATGAGTGATGGCAAGAATAGGATCACTGTGGCTTATGCATTTAGTAAGAAGTGACAATTTGAGTGATACGATAGAATTTACTGAAACTCTGCAGTTCTGCAGGTATTAATGTTCTAGGTTCATTCTGCATATTCATTTGTTGATGTATTTTTAGCTCACCTGAGCTGAAGTCTCACAGGTGAGCTTTTGTGATCGCCTGGTGTCCATCGTCTGTCGTCCATCGTCCATCGTTAACTTTTAGCTTTTAACAACTTCTCCTCTGAAACCACTGGGCCAATTTTGATATAATTTCACAGAAATATTCCTTGGGTGACCCTCTACCAAGTTTGTTCAAGTCATCTTGAATCGTCAAAAAACATGGCCACCAGGGTGTGGGGTTAGTTTACTATATAAGCTATAGTAAAAACTTAAAAAATCTTCTTGTCAGAAACTACTGGCTCGATTTTAAAATAATTTCACAGAAATGTTCCTTGGGTGACTTTCTACCAAGTTTCTTCAAGCCATCTTGATTCATCAAAAAACATGGCATCCAGGGGGTGGGGTTAGTTTTATGTCAAATTACTCCCCCTGTTTTATAGCATAAATGTCTGTATATAGCAATTATTATAAGAAGAGGTAATAAACTCTTTAAATAAATTTTTTTTTTGCTATTATTATACAATATTATACCAGATATAAGTTTTAAAAGATAATTCATCATAAAAAGATGAATGATACAATTATAATCAATGATTGAAATATTATTCATATTATTCACATGAACCATTTTTATAATAAGTGTTAATCTGAATATAAAAGTCAGAGTTTTTCTGGTTCAGACAGGGATGGTTTACTGCTTCATAATAAAGCAATACCATATTTCTAGCTAGTTTCATAACAGCAAGAAGTCTGCTTGAGATTTTCAGTGTCAAAGTGTACTTGAAGTCTCGGAGGAGGAGCTTAATTGTTTTTGGGGGAGAGTGCACTGTGACAAAGATTCTTTCAAGTGATATACTTTGGGAAGTATTGTGTTTGAAACTCATAGGAATATTTATTGTGCTGGAACTGCAGATTGTTTCATGCACAATAGTTTAATCTAATGCTTTAGTTAGAAACCGTTCTCAAACATAACAGGTTAGTTTTGTGCTGGAACTGGATTTTTATATTAGTTCGAAGACTTAGCATCTATAGTAAAAACTTCAAAAGCCTTCTTGTCAGAACCTACTGACCTGATTTTGATGTAATTTCACTGACATTTACCATAGGTACACCTCTACCAAGTTTGAACTCTTCTACGCATTACATCTTCAAAACAAAACAAATTTCTAACTACTTGCCCATCTCATCTTTCTGGAATTTTGAGCGTACATGTATTATATAATCTACTTACGTTGGGTGGCTCAAGGTCATTCAGGTGAGCGATAAAGGGCCATCTTGGCCCTCTTGTTTTAATCTGTATGTTAATTTGTTGTTTCTGTACATGTAGAGTGAACCTGGAATCTTCCTTCCTGTTGGCGTCAAATAACCTATAATGTGTTGGTACGCCGTAAAACCCTATTCATTCATTCATTCATTCATTTATTGAATAATTCTGTGTCACATTATGAAAAAATTTACTTAAAGCCTCATTAAACTTCCAAAATCGCACTTTTTGATAATGACAAAAATGATTGTAATTTATTTAAATGTGTTTCTAGTATTGCTAAAACCATTCCTGTAGACCACTTAGTGACTGTTTTAAAAAAAGCGAGAAAATAAATAACTTTGATCGAAATGTGTATTTCTTAGATGAGCGGACCAAACTTTTTACTTTTGTTTACATTTCTATAGTTCTGTAATGACTCAGTTGCCTTCTGATTGTACCTCCTCCTGTGTTCGGAAGTACACAAATGAATACTGCAGCGATAGTGTGTGGATTAAGACCGTTTGATAAGGGGTTCATTAACAAGATTAGAAAAGTTATGGCTTCACTAATATTATGTATCGTTATTGGGTTTTATTGGCAAGTGGTTATTTAATTTTTAACCACATCCTTACAGTTCCCCATACCAATGTTTTTCTCTGAAGTGAATTGATCATAAAATTATATTACCGACCGACGCGTTTCCATTAAACAAGCTTCATAACTTCCCATTTTCTGCTGAAGGTGTTTATCAGAAAGACACAACCATTAATTTGTAAACAAAACCCGTTCTAAATAATGTACTAATTATGTGATTTACATATATTTTTTCGTTTGCAAAGTCTCTCGTTGATCGAATAAACATGTATTCTATCATCCGGAAGAGTAAAGCTGACTTAAATTAAAACTAAAAATGATCGTTTCGGAATTTTAATGAGCCTTTAAAAACAACAACAATCTTCTTTTTTTTTTTATTCATATTTTGGTACAATAAACTCACCTCCACTGTGCTCATCTGTGTGTTCTATATTACAGAATTGCTCAAGAATCGACATCAAATATAAACCTGCAATCAAATATTTACATGCAACATATGCTTGTATGACTTGCCACATTTGTTCTGTTTTTTAATACTGCAAATGTTATGGAAAATAGTGAACCTTGTTACAATTTCCTGTTTTGTTCAAATAACTAGTCACCTTTAAAGATGCATCACCTAAAACTAGTAACCTTTATAAATGCATCAACTAAAACTAGTAACCTTTATAAATGCATCACCTAAAACTAGTAACCTTTAAAGATGCATCACCTATAACTAGTAACCTTTAAAGATGTTTCACCTGTAACTACTAACCTTTAAAGATGCATCACCTATAACTAGTAACCTTTAAAGATGTTTCACCTATAACTAGTAACCTTTAAAGATATTTCACCTGTAACTACTAACCTTTAAAGATGCATTACCTATAACTAGTAACCTTTATAGATGCATCACCTAAAACTAGTATCCTTTAAAGATGCATTACCTAAAACTAGTAACCTTTATAGATGCATCACCTAAAACTAGTAACCTTTAAAGATGCATCACCTAAATCTAGTAACCTTTAAAGATGCATCACCTTTAACTAGTAACCTTTAAAGATGCATTATCTATAACTAGTAACCTTTAAAGATGCATTATCTATAACAAGTAACCTTTAAAGATGCATCACCTATAACAAGTAACCTTTAAAGATGTATCACCTATAACAAGTAACCTTTAAAGATGCATCACCTATAACAAGTAACATTTAAAGATGCATCACCTTTAACTAGTAACCTTTAAAGATGCATTATCTATAACTAGTAACCTTTAAAGATGCATCACCTAAAACAAGTAACCTTTAAAGATGCATCACCTATAACAAGTAACCTAAGATGCATTACCTATAACTATTAACCTTTAAAGATGCATCACCTTTAACTAGTAACCTTTAAAGATGCATCACTTAAAACTAGTAACCTTTAAAGATGCATCACCTAAAACTTGTAACCTTTAAAGATGCATTACCTTTAACTAGTAACCTTTAAAGATGCATTGCCTATAACTAGTAACCTTTAAAGATGCATCACCTAAAACAAGTAATTTTTAAAGATGCATCACCTTTAACTAGTAACCTTTAAAGATGCATCACCTAAAACTAGTAATCTTTAAAGATGCATCACCTTTAACTAGTAACCTTTAAAGATGCATTACCTATAACTATTAACCTTTAAAGATGCATCACCTAAAACTAGTAACCTTTAAAGATGCATTACCTATAACTAGTAACCTTTAAAGATGCATTACCTATAACTAGTAACCTTTAATGATGCATCACCTTTAACTAGTAACCTTTAAAGATGCATCACCTAAAACTAGTAACCTTTAAAGATGCATTACCTATAAATAGTATCATTTAAAGATACTATCACCTGTAACTTACTGTTCAGTAAATGATGAAAAGTGTATTGAATCACAGAGGAAGGTCCTATTTGAAGAAAATTGTTGATTCTGTTCTAGTAGTTATCTTATTTATTAGAAATTCATTAATACACATGTCAGCATTTCCTGTTTTATTTGTTTATGTTTTAGCATAACCCGATACTGGCCATTGAGTGCATTTATTGCATGCCGCGATTTAGTATTTGGTCAACAAAATTAAAGAAATTTACACTTCAGAGAGAAAATACAATATGTTATTGAACAGAACATTCAATATATGATGTTTGATATAAATGTGCAGTTTTACTGCTGATATCGAAAAAATACTGGTGATATAATTGAGGCTTCTTTAAAGTATATTTCTTCTTTAATGACTGACACAAGTTGGTGTATTTTATGTTTAATATTACATGCTCTTCTCTGAAACAGTTTGGTATTTGGAACCAACTGGCTTTCTCTGAATCTTCTTGGTTTTCCTTGAAATTCTTGGTTTTCCTTGAAACTTCTTGGTTTATTTTGAAACTTCTTGGTTTTCCTTGAAATTCTTGGTTTTCCTTGAAACTTCTTGGTTTACTTTGAAACTTCTTGGTTTTCTTTGAAACTTCTTGGTTTCCTTGAAACTTCTTGGTTTACTTTAAAACTTCTTGGTTTTCCTTGAAACTTCTTGGTTTTCTTTGAAACTTCTTGGTTTTCCTTGAAACTTCTTGGTGTTCCTTGAAACTTCTTGGTTTTCTTTGAAACTTCTTGGTTTTCCTTGAAATTCTTGGTTTTCCTTGAAACTTCTTGGTTTACTTTGGAACTTCTTGGTTTTCCTTGAAACTTATTGGTTTTTCCTTGAAACTTCTTGGTTTTCCTTGAAACTTCTTGGTTTACTTTGAAACTTCTTGGTTTTCTTTGAACTGACCTTACTTGATATCTGAAACTATTAAGCTTTCTTTGAAACTGCTTATCTTTCTTAGAAATTACCTGACCTTCTCTTTATCAGGCATATTTAGAAACTATGACATAGAAAAAATGAAAAGAAGAACAACTTTAAATAGGTCAAACAAGCACATGGCTTTATATTTGTTTGCAACTAGTTAACTCTGCAGGTCTGCTGTGCTAATATCATTCTTCATTAGAAGTTAGTAAACCATTCACAAAATGCACATATGGAAATGATACGCACTGTGCATATAATCTGCGATGATTATTCCATGATTGTATCAGTGCATTTGTAATATGAATAACTCATGGATCCACTGGGAGCAAGCTCTAGCAGGGAGTCTGGTGAGATGCCTACTCTGTATGTGCAGTGTACTGATTATAGTTTATTTGTGCACAAATTAAAATAATTTGATTTGCATCATGATTATAATCTTTTTTTCATATCTGCAAGTTTTATGTTAAGTGAGGCTATCGCAGATTCTACTTTTCTGAAATTAATTTTAAAAGGAAGGTAAAATTCCTTTTTTTTCTACCTAGGCAAATTATATACATGAAGTTAGCCTTGTATTTAGCCTTGTTAGTTTTTTTCTTTTCATTAAATTACTTGTGTATAAATAAAAGATCATTAATTAAACAAACATTTTTTTATTTATTGATTTTCATTTTGAAATGGAATTAAGCTTTTAATTTAGACCCAATGAGGCCATAATAAATAAATGCCTAGTTTTTCATTCATATTTGTTACAGAATAGAGGCAGGGGTTCCATTTTTTTTTTTTTTTTCAGATTTAAAAGCAATTAATCGGGATTTTTCAAAATTTTAAAATTTACTAAAAACATTTTTTTTTTCAATATACCATGTCTACATGTACTCACTGACCCATAATGCCAAAATATATCTGTTTAAACATGCTAAAATAATATAGTGAAAAGGGCTTTCCTAACTTGGGACTACGCGCCTATGTTAGACTAAAATGGATTCCCGCTAAAAATGGCAACATATTTTGTGACGGTTTAAATGGGTCACATGATTTCATTTTGATTTCATTTGATCTGTTATACAGGTTTATGTTGTAAAAGTTGTTTCATCCTAGAAAGAGTTCGGATGACAAAGCGAAGATTGTCATTGAACATTTTTAAGCTTTGTCTGTTTTTAGCTCTACTGGCCAAAGGCCAGAATTGCTTATGCGATGGCGCGTTGTCTGTCATCCGTCGTCTGACGTCTGTCGTCTGTTACCAGCACTTTCTCTGAAACCACTAGGCCAATTAAACTGAAACTTCACATGGGTGTTTCTATTGCATAGGAGACTATACAGAAGATTTTTTTTTTCGATCTGAAATTCAAGATGGCCACCATTACTAAAAATAGTCCAAAACTTAAAAAATCTTCTTCTCATGAACGGCCCAACAGATTTTCAAAATGGTTATGTAGTAATGATGACCAACTATAGTTTTGTTAGATTTGTTCAAATGGTGTCCTTAGGGTTAAATATGACTCCGCCCCGAGGGTTCAATTAGGGGACACATGTCATAATATTTTTTTTTTTTTTTTTTTTTTAAAATGGAAATGATTTTGCCTATATCTTCACAGAAGTATTGTTTAGTGAAGGAGGTTCAGATTTGTAAAAATGCCTGGGTTCCACTGTCTTAAGGGGTCAGGAGGGGCCCAAAAATGGTAAAAATTGGGAATTACTAAATTCGTTTTCTTAAGAACCGGTATGTCAGATTTGTTCATATTTTGCATAAATTATCCCTATGTGTAGGGGTTTGATTGCAGATAAGAACTTAGGGGCTTAAATTTATAGGGGCCCTGTAAGGGGACTTAGAATTTTACATAGAGATACTATGGGAAAACAGAAAATTCTCTTTTTCTTTCATTTGTTCTTAAACCACTAGGCCAATTAGACTGAAACTTCACATGGGTGTTTCTATTGCATAGGAGACTATACAGAAGATTTTTTTTTTTTTTCGATCTGAAATTCAAGATGGCCGCCATTACTAAAAATATTCCAAAACTTAAAAAATCTTCTTCTCATGAACAGCCCAACAGATTTTCAAAATGTTTATGTAGTAATGATGACCAGTTATAGTTCTGTTAGATTTGTTCAAATGGTGTCCCTAGGGTAAAAAATGACCCTGCCCCGAGAGTTCAATAAGGGGACACATGTCAATATAATATTTTTTTATATTTTTTTTTTTAATGAAATAATTTTGCCTATATCTTCACTAATGCATTGTTAGGTAAAGGAGGTTAAGATTTGTAAAAGTGACTGGGTTCCTATGGCTTAAGGGGTCAGGAGGGGCCCCAAAAGGGTACAAATTGGGAATTAGTAAAATTGTTTTCTTAAGAACCGGTATGTCACATTTTTACATATTTGATATAAACCATCCCTAAGTGTAGGGGTTTGATTGCAGATAAGAATTTAGGGGTTAAAATATATAGGGGCCCTGTAAGGGAACTTAGAATTTTACATAGGGATACTATGGGAAAACAGAAAATTCTCTTCTTTTTTTTCATTTATTCTGAAACCACTAGTCCAATTAAACTGAAACTTCACATGGATATTTCTATTGCATAGGAGACTATACAAAAGATTTATTTTTTCTATATAAAATTCAAGATGGCCACCGTTACTAAAAATAGTCCAAAACTTAAAAAGTCTTTTTCTCATGAACGGTCCAACAGATTTTCAAAATGTTTATGTAGTAATGATGACCAACTATAGGTTTGTTAGATTTGTTCAAATGGTGTCCCTAGAGTTAAAAATGACCCCGCCCGAATGTTTCTATTGCATAGTAGAATTGCAAAAAGTGCTATGGCCACTATGAGTCAGTAGAGCGTCCTCAGGCCCTCTTGGGCCCTCAGGCCCTCTTGGGCCTCTTGTTTGAATGGGGATTTAGTTTCATATTTAACAATCCAATTTGAATATTGATTTTGTCGTGTTTTGGTGGATTTAACATACTAAACTATTCGGTTTATACAGTCAAACTTGCAGTAGCGACCACTTGTTATAAGCGACCCCCTAATGTAAGCGACCACATTAAATCCCCCCCAACGAATTTCATTTATAATTACACATGCAATAAGCGACCACTTGCTCTCTGCGACCAGCTACCACTTAAAATCCATCAAATTTCAACAAATATCCTTTAACATATGACCACGAATACATGAGGTGTGAAATTTCAGCATCATGTTTTGTGTACGTGACAAATGTGTAAGTGTAAAATTGTCGATCTCTGAGGTAATATGCTAAAAATAACCCGAGGCCAAATACTGCAGTGTCTTGTGGTAAAAGCCGATAATTGTTCGATAACAAGTTATAGAGTTAAAACACTTTAACCCCAAATATATATCAACGTTTGATCATTGTCCGGGTGGAATAAATTGACATGTTTGCTATTTGTTTTATTACGATTAAAGGATCATCAATTACTTAAATAAAATTGGAATTAAAGATTGGACCGTTTGAGGTTTGTTTGTTATTTGTTTTTATTACGACAAAAAATTTTAAATAGGTTTGATCAGACTTTTTGATCAGGTTAAATTGGAAAATTGAGATTGGACTGTGTGCCGTTTGTTTTTATATTTTTTTATTATGATTAAAAATTATAATTACGTTTGAATATTTGATCAGCTTTTTGATTAGATTAAATTGGAAACTAAAGACAAAACAGTTTGTCATTGTTTTCATGGACGGTTTGAAAGTTTTTTTGACAAAAATGAGTAAACGTAAGACAATGAATATCACAGTTTATTTGACTGTGTTTCAATATTGTGGTTTCATACTGCCATATTCTATCAACGTTGCCATATCTTCAGCAAAGAGAAAATGTCTAACATAAGAACAGCGGGTGAAAGCCTTAAAAATGATGGAAACGTACATGCATTATATAAGACAAAAAAAAAAAGACCAACAAAAAAACATTTTACCCCAATAAGTGACCACCTGCCTTAAGAGACCACTTTTCAGATTTCCCTTTAGTGGTCTCTTAAGACAGGTTTGACTGTATTTATTAATGATAATAAGATCCTTTTTAATCATTTTGATAATTATTTTATCTTTAGGACATTTATAGCATTTTTTTCTTATATACTCGCTTTAAAATGAAATTGGTGTATAAGACGTGAAATGAAAGAAAATCATTTAAAGATCAAATAGTTTAAAATGCGGTGCTTTTTTTGGCAAATTACGGTTCCGTTGTAAAAAAACACAATTATATTTGCCGGAGGAGTGTGTTAAAAAAAAATGTGGGCTATCTTTGATCAAAATCTAGGAATCCATTTGTTATGACCCTTGGTTTGAAATATTAACCGCTTGTCTAACATGATAAACCTTGTGTTTTCACAACTTGAACTTCGAGAAATAGAGGAATGTAACCAATAACCTGCTGAGTTAAAATAGACTCTTCCTTCCTTGTTTTGGGCCGTTCCATTGTCATAAAGATGTGGTGTTTATAAGAATGAGGTGACTGGGAGTCACACCATGTAGACCCACAACAGACGACCTATTCCCTGACAGAGAGTCACACCATATAGACCCACAATAGGTTGCAAGTTCCTGGCAGGCTGAGGACCTGGGTAAATGCAGGACTGGATAATTCTAACCATATTATTTATTTGATTTTAAAATTTCGAAAACAATAGTTAGGAAGAGAGGATGAACAGCTTAAATATGAAATTTTAAACCCTGTGAATGGTATTATAATTGATTGATTGATTGAATATTAAGCGTCATTTTTATCGAGGGCTAACAGATGATCAATTAATCTAACCACTGTTTTCTGGGATTAACCAGTACTAGAGCACACCCCATCTCCGCTAGTAACTGATAACTTTCCCACTTGAATCAGTGGTGAGAGATGAATGATAATGAGACACAATGTTGTATATCAATCATTACAGAGACAAGCCGAGCGAATTTGAGCTCATGATCCCTGGATTGATAGTCGAGACGCGTAACCGACTGAGCTAATCAGGCCCAGTAAATGGTATTATAAAAATGAACAGCAAAATGGAAATGTCAGAATACAAGGATGAATGAGCCTTATTGTAAAAACTCAGCATGGTGTTATAAACCTGTAATCTAGATAATTACTCTAGGAATATTCTATGTTTACTCTATAATAACTCTATAATTACAGTCGAGCCTGTCTTACTCTATAATAACTCTATAATCACAGTCGAGCCTGTCTTACTCTATAATAACTCTATAATTACAGTCAAGCCTGTCTTACACTATAATAACTCTATAATTACAATCGAGCCTGTCTTAAGCAGCCACTCAAGGGAAGGGGCAAAAGTTACCATTTAGGACAGGTTGTTGCTTCATACAGGGTACCGGTAATCTTCTTTGAAGGCATAGACATTCGGAATAGCTTAATGTGGCTGATTAAGACAAGTGGATGCTCGATAGAGGTGATGTCTTACAAAGGTTATACTCTATTTAAAACCAGTACGCTATTGTGAAACTACGCCATCCTATTTTTAGATGAAACCTACCATATTAGAAATGTTTTGTAGCGTAACGGCAGATTTATCTGTTACATAAATAATAGAGTAGAATAGATATCACTATTAATGTGTTACCTGAATTTGATGATTCTAACTATTAATAGAATGACATTTCAGATAAGCGTATTGGGTTTAGATTTCTGTTATTTTACATATAAATGTGTTGCCAAACCTGTGATCTTGTGTGTACATGTAATAATTTCAAGAACTCAATTTGCCAAATTTGCAATATTTTTTTTTAAAATCAGAGGTTTTTATTTTCATAACATTTTAGTGCTTGGTCAGATTTTTGCTGTAAAGTTTATTTTATATGCTATGTGAGACTACGTCATTTTAGTTAATTGTTTAATAAATTGTCAAAGAGTTTTCTTTAAGAACAAGAAAAATAACTGGTCTAAACTGCATTGTATTAGATAAAAAAAAAGAATACAGTGCTACAGTTTTGTAAATGAATTAATGGAAATGATGAGTACTATATAAAGTATATTTGCAGATTTTTTACTCCTAATAATACTTGGATATCAAATTATCCACATGGGCTAGTGTAAATAAACATTTTTTATTTATATCCCTGTGTATATAGTATGATACAGACTTTATTATACTATACATAGGGATATAAATATAAAAATTATATTGACACTAGCCCCTGTGAAATTATCCATATGGTAATACATATACATGTATATTATGTATGATAATATTGGTTAACCCGTTACCCCATAGATACGTGTTTTACCGCACCAATCACCAGAAGGCCTTTGAAAACAGTGCAGGAAGAGTTCAAATTGCTCGTAACGAGCAATCTGAACACTTCCTGCACTGTTTTCCACTCTGTCAGTTAATATAAACATAATTCACCCAATAATTCAAAAGCCTTCTATATTTGAGGTGTCCAAAGGCATTGATATTAGAGGTGTCCAAAGGCGTATATATGAAGTAAAAGGTTAATAAGACTGATTTGCTGCGTGAACATGAGAAAATGGAACTTGACTTTGCTGTATGGAGTGCTATAACTGAATTTTTATCTGCTGTTATGTAAATTATTACATGTATAACTTGTGTTGTTGATTGGAATATTAAATATTAGTAATAAAGATGAAGAAAACTGAATCTTGTACTGTTGAACTTTTTGCTTTTCATGAATCAAATCCCATAAGGGCCCCAAAAATCTGAAAGATTTGTCCATCATCCATTTAGATTGAACACGCTCCAACAACTGCGTTTATCATTTATAAATCTTGTTCACATAGTTACTGTTTATCTTGTTTTGCCACACGCTTTAACAGACGTAATCGGACAGCTGCGTGTCATGTCTTAAGTTAGTTGTAAAGCATAATAAGACAAGGGTTAGGGTTAGTGTAAAACTTATTAAAATACAATGAATAGTGTAAAACGTATTAAAATACAATGAATAGTGTAAAATGTATTAAAATACAATGAATACAATTTCATGTACTTTAGAAACACAACACTGGGATAAACAGTTATACAGCATTTAGTTCTTTATCGATTCTTTTGAAATATATTTTATATAGTAATACAACATCTTTCTAACTTTCCTGGAAATTTTCATTAAAATCTATTGCAAGTATCACTCTTGTTTATTGATTTGAAACTCCAACCCTATAAAGGAGGCCGAGGCATCTGCCAGACCCTGCTCTAAGGTTCTTCAACGCTGTAACATGTCGGTAACTGGAGTTATAGGAACAGTGGTATTTATTATCCATTTGATGATTTGGAGAATCTGTTTGTTCATTTGTATGTTTCTCATCAAATTTTGTATTTTTTATTGTTTAATGCAGTGATTAATCAATGTATTTAGCATCAGGATTTCTAAAACAATTGTTGCCTGATTGATTTTAAATTTATACACACGTTTGCTTATTATTAGACCTTGCGTGAAATTGCAGTTCAGCTCCACTTGTATTAATATACACAGTATATGGCCAATCTGTATACAAAGTTGCTTGTCACTAGACCTTCCCTCGGATTGAATTCAGATTTGCATATATTAATTACCAATAGTTATACCCCTTTTTATGAAAAAAAAGAGAGCGCTGACCTTCCAATAGCTGTTGTTACTTAATCAATGAGCACTGGAGTGAGCAATTTCAGTATCCAGGAGCGGAGTTTAATTTATATTTTACTGAAGCGTGCATGCCAATGTCAGTATCCATGAGTGGAGTTTAATTTATGTTTCACTCAAGCGAGCATGCCGATGTCAGTATCCATGAGTGGAGTTTAATTTATATTTCACTGAAGAGAGCATGCCAATGTCAATATCCAGGAGTGGAGTTTAATTTATATTTCACTGAAGACAGCATGCCAATGTCAGTATCCATGAGTGGAGTTTAATTTATATTTCACTGAAGACAGCATGCCAATGTCAGTATCCATGAGTGGAGTTTAATTTATATTGCACTGAAGCAAGCATGCCAATGTCAGTATCCATGAGTGGAACTTAATTTATATTTCACTGAAACAAGCATGCCGATGTCAGTATCCATGAGTGGAGTTTAATTTATATTTCACTGAAACAAGCATGCCGATGTCAATATCCAGGAGTGGAGTTTTATTTATATTTCACTGAAGAGAGCATGCCAATGTCAGTATCCAGGAGTGGAGTTTAATTTATATTGCACTGAAGACAGCATGCCGATGTCAGTATCCAGGAGTGGAGTTTAATTTATATTTCACTGAAGTAAGCATGCCAATGTCAGTATCCATGAATGGAATTTTATTTATATTTCACTGAAGACAGCATGCCAATGTCAGTATCCAGGAGTGGAGTTTAATTTATATTGCACTGAAGACAGCATGCCGATGTCAGTATCCAGGAGTGGAGTTTAATTTATATTTCACTGAAGCAAGCATGCCAATGTCAGTATCCAGGAGTGGAGTTTAATTTATATTTCACAGAAGAGAGCATGCCAATGTCAGTATCCAGGAGTGGAGTTTAATTTATATTTCACTGAAGTAAGCATGCCAATGTCAGTATCCAGGAGTGGAGTTTAATTTATATTTCACTGAAGTAAGCATGCCAATGTCGGTATCCAGGAGTGGAGTTTAATTTATATTTCACTGAAGCAAACATGCCAATGTCAGTATCCAGGAGTGGAGTTTAATTTATATTTCACTGAAGTAAGCATGCCAATGTCGGTATCCAGGAGTGGAGTTTAATTTATATTTCACAGAAGAGAGCATGCCAATGTCAGTATCCAGGAGTGGAGTTTAATTTATATTTCACAGAAGAGAGCATGCCAATGTCAGTATCCATGAGTGGAGTTTAATTTATATTTCACAGAAGAGAGCATGCCAATGTCAGTATCCAGGAGTGGAGTTTAATTTATATTTCACTGAAGTAAGCATGCCAATGTCAGTATCCAGGAGTGGAGTTTAATTTATATTTCACTGAAGTAAGCATGCCAATGTCGGTATCCAGGAGTGGAGTTTAATTTATATTTCACTGAAGCAAACATGCCAATGTCAGTATCCAGGAGTGGAGTTTAATTTATATTTCACTGAAGTAAGCATGCCAATGTCAGTATCCAGGAGTGGAGTTTAATTTATATTTCACTGAAGTAAGCATGCCAATGTCGGTATCCAGGAGTGGAGTTTAATTTATATTTCACTGAAGCAAACATGCCAATGTCAGTATCCAGGAGTGGAGTTTAATTTATATTTCACTGAAGTAAGCATGCCAATGTCGGTATCCAGGAGTGGAGTTTAATTTATATTTCACAGAAGAGAGCATGCCAATGTCAGTATCCAGGAGTGGAGTTTAATTTATATTTCACAGAAGAGAGCATGCCAATGTCAGTATCCATGAGTGGAGTTTAATTTATATTTCACAGAAGAGAGCATGCCAATGTCAGTATCCAGGAGTGGAGTTTAATTTATATTTCACAGAAGACAGCATGCCGATGTCAGTATCCAGGAGTGGAGTTTAATTTATATTTCACAGAAGAGAGCATGCCAATGTCGGTATCCAGGAGTGGAGTTTAATTAATATTTCACAGAAGAGAGCATGCCAATGTCAGTATCCAGGAGTGGAGTTTAATTTATATTTCACAGAAGAGAGCATGCCAATGTCAGTATCCAGGAGTGGAGTTTAATTTATATTTCACTGAAGTAAGCATGCCAATATCGGTATCCATGAGTGGAGTTTAATTTATATTTCACTGAAGCAAGCATGACAAGTAACCACTGCCGAATGACAAGTATTCACTGCTTAATGACAAATAACTACTGCCAAAAGATGTGTAACCACTGTCGAATGACAAGTATTCATTGCTTAATGACAAGTATTCACTGCTTAATGAAAAGTATTCACTGATTAATGACAAATAATCGCTCCCAGGATGTGTTACCACTGCCGAATGCGAGTTACCACTACCAAAAACTGCCGAATGACATGTAACCATAGCTGAATGACAAATAACCACTGCCGAATGACAAGTAACCACTGCTTAATGACAAATAACCACTGCCAAATGACAAGTAACCAATGCCAAATGACAAGTCACCACTGCCAAATGACATGTAACCACTACCAAATGACAAGTTACCACTGCCAAATGACAAGTAACCACTGCCAAATGACAAGTAACCACTGCTGAATGACAAGTAACCACTGTTTAATGACATGTAACCACTGCCAAATGACAAGTCACCACTGCCAAATGACAAGTAACCACTGCCAAATGACATGTAACCGCTACCAAATGACAAGTTACCACTGCCGAATGACAAGTAACCACTGCCAAATGACAAGTAACCACTGCTGAATGACAAGTAACCACTGCTTAATGACATGTAACCACTGGCAAATGACAAGTAACCACTACCAAATGGCAAGCTACCACTACCAAATGACATGTAACCACTGCCGAATGACAAGTAATCACTGCTTAATGTCATGTAACCACTGGCAAATGACATGTAACCACATCAGAAAAATCAAAGTACTTTAAGTACTGGAGGTGGTATTGCTATTAGACGCTAAGAATTGTTGTGTTGTATGGTGTTTAGCGTCGCTTTCAACATTCTTTCAGTTACAGACTTTAGACTTTGACTTTAGACTTTAATAGTGTAATGGAGTGCCACATATAAATGTTACATCAAAATAAAATCAAGTATATGTAGATTAAAACTTCTATATCTGACCGTTTATTTCGACCTACGAGATCGTATCGTATACATTTAACAATTGAAGTTTTGTTGAAAAAGATGGAATTATTCACCCTGTACTATATACTTCAACAGTAAATTTAGTAAAACTCATAGATCCATGCCGTTATCACACATTACTGATTGGTAGTAACACTTGACGACAGTAATACAGGTGTTAGGAAACATCTGTTTTAAGATTATCGAGTTTGATCTATAAAGTGTATTAATAATTATTAACACTGGGCAAATATATAAACGCACGAACGGTAATCAAACTTTCATTCACCAACAATGGCCTATGTTAAGTACCTCGGGAGGTTTTTATATATCAATTTCAAAACAAAATTTGGCATAATCTATTCTTATTAATTAATGTACAACTCTTTCCTCAATATGTTCTCTCTCTTCATCAGATTTGCTTTTTAACATTGAATAAGCCCTTTATGTCTAATTTCCAATATATATAGCTTTTACTTTTTTGAATAGATTTAGCTCCATTTCCAACATAATTAAGGTTATATATGGCACTTCCAATTGTATTAGTGAAGGAAACCCTCTGACTGAATCTACGTAGAACAATCGTACTTCTGCAAGTGACTGGTAAACAAACAACGTTTTTGGGAGCAAGTATGATTCAAACTGACTACATTAGCGGTGAGAAGTAAATGATCTGGAGACGGTGCCTTATACCTCGGCCAGGGAAGGACTCCTTCTTTACCCTTTCTCAAGCACAGTCGTGAAACATCGGGTATTTCCGTATCCTCCGTATAATACACCTCGTGTATAGCTTTATAATACACCAACGATATTCGCACATCTTACCTCCCATGGTAAATAAGTTACCAATAGGTAGGTAATTTTGTGGGAACTCACCTTTTGATAATCTGCTATTGAGAAAGTTACGCGTACATCTTACCTCTCATGGTAAACAAGTTACCACCAGTTAGGTAGTTTTGTGGAAAATCACATGCTGTAATAAATCTGCCAATGAGCAAGTTATGCGTACATCTTACCTCCCATGGTAAACAAGTTACCACCAGTTAGGTAGTTTAGTAGGAACTCATATGTTGTAAATGAATCTGCCAATGAGCAAGTTACGCGTACATCTTACCTCTTCTGTGGAGCGATTTAATACCAAGTTTCGCGACGAGATTAGTCAAATACTTTTTTTTATCAAACTGGAATAGGAAATGGTTAGTTCATTGCTTTATATATCATAAATTAGCAAAAGAGTCGGGTTACAAGTTCTAACAACATTAATAAAGGCCCTTCCCGACAAAATGTTATCGTACAAATACTGATCAAGATGAATTTCAATTCATTTAACATATCTGAAGTCATAAAATATGTAAGAAACATTTCACGTAAGAAATTAAGGAATGAGGTACGATCAACGGAAGGAAATGATTATGATGTCACCACTTCCAATAAGACTGGTATTGTAATGCTTATAGTTGTATTTTATGTTTAGATATCATTTGATGAGAAACATGTTCAAACAAGATTAACAAATTGAGAGAAAAAAACAACACACCAATGCAAATCGCCGCAGGAAGCCAGTTCCTGCCGTACTATAATATCACACTTTTCAATAACATTTTTTTTTCTTTTTTTTTTTATACTATTTATTTTTTGATTAGTATTTTATTTCAATATTTCATGAAATGGGGTCGGACCACAAGTTAGACATTAGACCCGGCCCTTGCGTTAATTTTAGTAAATATAGGCTTTAGTTTAGTAATCGATTGAGTATTTGTTTTTTTTCTCATGAATTTTAAAATTTATTTTTTAGAAATTTATATGAATTGAATCTCAGAAACTGTTGTATATACATGAATAGATAAACAATATGAAATGAGGATGATGATTCTGCACCTATTCCTATCACCGTTCCCTGCAGAATTAATTTTTTTCATAGAAAATTTCTAACGAGACTTGGAGCTGTTTGCCTGCATTATTTTAAAGCAAAGTACATCAATGAACGTCACGTGATACTCCTCCGTAAAGCAATCATCGTCCATCTCTGTATACTGTCTAGAAGTCTTTGTATAGGCGAATCATTTCAAAGTAAACAAACGAACGCGCGTAAATGCTATGAACTCCTACACGAGTTATGCGCTACATACCGATCCTATGTGTATAGTCAAACGTATTTTATTGTTTATGTTAAAGAGAGCGAACATCACTGACATAGTTAAAAAAACAATACATCTCTCTCTCTCTCTCTCTCTCTCTCTCTCTCTCTCTCTCTCTCTCTCTCTCTTTCTCTCTCTCTCTCTCTCTCTCTCTCTCTCTCTCTCTCTCTCTCTCTCTCTCTCTCTCTATATATATATATATATGTATTGTGGATCGAGTGGTCCAGTGTTAGAACATCGAACCCATGATCGGAGGGTCGTGGGTTCAATCCTCCGCCACGGCTATTTGTGGTGACTTTGAAAACTTAGTGCTGGTTACACCAAGGAAGACTTCGAGCGTGATTTTAAGAACTTGTTTCACAGTCGAAGTAAAATAAATAAGTTTTCACTTTAAATATATAACATATGCAAATGAATTGAACTTCAAGTTATAACAGCGCTAGTATCTCCATATCTTCAATATCGCTATATTATGTATACCGAAATTGAATATGAAATAGTTATAATACTGGTGATTTGAAAAGAATAATAGAAACCCGAAAAGGAAATACCACGCAGAAAGCGGAAAATAGAACGGCGAAACTCGGATTCTTCCGCTCGGTAATCAAAAGATGGGGTTTCCTGAAGCATACTATGGCATAATCTAAAATTATCTCAATAAAGTCTAGCTTAAGTTTTGGTGCAATGTTTGGAAGCATTAATTGCTACAATCTTAAGAAACTTGATATTTATATCCCGCAGATAAAGTCATTAAGATCGTGCGGGTGGTTAGTATTGGTCAGTTACCGGCATACTTTGATATAGAACTGTGATTCTGTTATCGGGAAAACATTCACCTTTTTATTGTTGTTATTGGTATATTCTTTTTTATCAGTTCTGGATAAACTATTGTTTATTATATGTTCTAACAAAATCATAATTACAATTCTGCCGTACTTACGTATGTTTTCTGTTTTGTGACAACTATGACTCCTGCTTTTGCAATCGTGAAACATCGGGTATTTCCGTATCCTCCATATAATACACCTCGTGTATAGCTCTAGAATACACCAACGCTATTCGCCTGTGTTACAAGTCTGTGTTCATTCGCGTGAAAGTAACAAATTATGTATCCGTCATTAAGTTGAATATATGGCGTTATTATATCGATTTTTTTTATTTATACACTCGATATGGGTCTGTTTATAGGGAAATTTAAAATATCAGTCTTGATTAACCAACGTTTGTATTTTCAACGTACATGTATATAAGGAGGCAGAAGACCCCCACCATTTTATTTTATCATGTGACTCAAAGAAATTCCAAAATGGCGCCTTATTATGTCAGAGGTCTATTGCGTAACATAAAGGTCGAGGTGATCAGCTTGCTGCTTTTGCAATGGTGAACCCACATATGTGGGCCAAATTAACGACACGAATGGACCAGATACAAACAACAAAAGCAAGAGGATATAGTTATCTAAAGGGATTGTAATTAGAAAGTTTATTTTATTTGATGTTGTTTGGTCTTATTTTTGTCTCATTATGCGAATTTTGTGTGAATTTCGTGATACGTAGCTTGGCTAACGCCACCTGTTAATGAATACTTGTTTCAACATCACACACAACCAACACGGAAAACAAGACTTTCTATAAATTATATTTGTTTCTTACATTGTTACAACTGTCACTTTAAACTTTAATAAATTCTACTATTAACACATATGCAGTTTCTAAAATATAGTTCAAATACGTTCCCCATTTTAATATAACGGTTCCTACTTAAAACCTAACCATTATCTCGACCAAACCATTTACGCACCCCCCCCCCCCCCCCCTGCCTTCAAAAGTGATCTTCCTAAACTAAAACCAGACCTTTCATAGATGTCGACTCTAGTCGCTAAAATGCCCATAAAACATGTTAACTACCCCTATTTTTAGCCAGCTGTACGCGAACTTTTGACAGTGTAATATATCAAAAGTTCAAATTAATTAGGACCACCACAGCTAAATGACTTATGCATGAACCTATAGAAATATCTCTCACACCAGTATTATATTACATCAAATTAAATAAAATACAATAATAAATAATTGAAGTGACAGACTATAATACATACACTCATAAAGGTCACAGAATTCTGCTTGTCTGTCCAACGTTTTGACGTACGAATGATTGAAGTTAGTTTCTTCTTTCGATATTCAACACGGAACTAACCTTAAACGCAAACCTTACCAGTCTGCAGTATTGACAACTCTGTTAAATAACAAAAGATGAAAAACAAATATCAAACCAATTTCTAATTGCTTTCACTGTTTGTCTTATCGCCACAACAGCTCTATTTTCTAAATGCGTTTCTAAACTACGAACGATTTTCAGCCATTGATTGAAATCAATTTTTCAACCGCGGTTGGGACCACCGCTGTAATAAGCGAAATATATAAAACAATTTTGGAAGTAATTGGTTTTATGGCAAACTGGCACAAAAATGTTACACTCGCATTAATGGAAAAATATATCTAAGTGTAACCAATGCACAGTCAATGATATACAAAGACTAAAATGATCGGTTTCGTGCCTTCGCCAGTGTAGCCCAACTGAAAATTGTTTAAAATGAACTGGTGGTTTTTGAGAAAGCCGATATTAAACAATTCAAAATAAGTGAGAGACTGACACGTGGTGATTGATTGATTTATTGATTGATAACAGTTTTAACGTATTTATAGTATGAAAGTGTTGGCTACGAATTCAACTCGCGTATTTTGACTATAAAGGTAAAAAATGAAGTGCATGAAGGCCAAATTAAAAATAGCAACAATAAAACTAAACGTTGACATAAAGTTTCCTTGCAATGAAAATTTGTGACTTTATATAAATTAATTATTGAAACAACTAAAAATAATAAAGAAGACAGATGAAATTGACAGAAGACCATGCAAAGTTTGAACAGTAAAACACCATCAATCTGTTTTACATGTAATTTTCGAAAAAAAAGACGTTGAAAGATTCGAATTTGATGTTTATTGTTTGATCTATTCATGTTTCCACAAATACAATAAAAAAAGAGTGGTCGGTTGGCCCTGAACCAGGTTTAAGGGCTATAGTGGCTGGTTTTACTATTATTTTAGTAATAGATTGTTTTATTTCATATTCTTTACGTATACATGGATCTAGTATATTGTTTACAGCACATAATACTTTAAATAAATACAACACAACACGACATTAGCAATTTGGCCCCGGATAGCGATTAAATCCTGAAACCAATTTTATAGCAAATACAAAATAGTAAGTATTTTTGTTCATATGTTTTCCATTCCAAACCTTTAAACATGAAGTATTGACTGTTCCAAGGTCATGATCCTAGTTTTTACTTCTTTGTTTGTATGTGTTGTACTTATTAATTACGATTGTTTGTTATATTTGCTGTGTTTATGTCGTAGTGATTGCAACACACTTAAAATGCTATACCTCTTGTTATACATACATTTTCTTATTTTTGAAAATAGAGGAACACGGTTGCCCTATGTTAATGGGCAATATATTTTTTTATTCTATCAAGGATTGCATAACGTCGAATGAACATTTTGCTTTACCATGTGCTTTACATGTCCATTATGAAGTTGTGCGAAAATTAAGTAAATTTTACATCGAGTGCGATAACCCATGAATTTTGGTTCGAGTTGTTAAACGGTTTCAGAGACTTGCTTAATCTGATGAGAATGTCAAAAAACGCCGAAAGACGGCGAACAAATAGTTAATTATATAATCGCATTGTCTTGCATATCAGATACGGATGTATGTATTTGTATATGTCTACTTAGGGCCAATACAAAATTATCACACTGTGACGTTGAACCCATCTATGGAATGGCATATAGAAATACACGAAGTACATGGTTTGAACTCTTAAAAGCGGTATTGATGAACAACTTAAATGAAATATTTAATACGTTTGGTATGCAAGGAAATTCTTGGCTTTTTCGGTTCAGATAATTCCGTCCCCCGGGATATCTGTCGTGAAAACACCACACAGCCTCGTTCCGTTCAAAAAATTCCTCGGCACGTTAATTTCTATCCGAACCTCAAACTGGGATTAGATTTTAGATTTGTCTCTTTTGACTGCCAATCAGTATAATAAATTACAAACTTTTCATAGAACTTTTATTGCCAACATTTTAAAATAAACATATTTTGTAAACATATCACTTCAACAATATAAAGATGCTAACGCTATAGGCCTATCTATGAAATTAAACAATAAAACAGTTGGTGCTAAATTTGATATTTTTGGCACTTGTAGTTCTTTCCGGGTAAAATGATGGCATTTCCCCCTTAATCCTTTGCTCAATAGATACGCATTTCCCCGCACCAATCACAGAAGGCCTTTGAAAACAGTGCAGGAAGAGTTCAGATTGCTCGTAACGAGCAATCTGAACACTTCCTGCACTGTTTTCCACTCTGTCAGTTAATATAAACATAATTCACCCAATAATTAAAAAACTTTCTATATTAGGTATCAAAAGGAGTCTATATTAGAGGTGTCCAAAGGCGTCTATATTAGTGGTGTCCAAAGGCGTCTATATGAAGTAAAGGGTTAATCTTGTCGAGGAAAGCACAAATAAGCTTTAGTCAACATGGAGTTCCAACGCTGAAAAACCGTAGAGTATAGCGGAAATAAAAACAAATCCAGTGAAACTACGTTACATCTGACATCACCATGTGTTACCCAATGAAGGGATCACTCAATACAGTCATAAATGACGTTGTTATTACGGACAATATGCAACACCACGATGAAGATTTGTGCTTGGCAGGAGAGTCTTTTTTTCTGAAAGCATTAACAAATGTTAAAATATAAGCTAATCATTATACGTGAGTTTGACGTATTTACATAATTTAACAGTGAATAGTTTTGTATGCAAGTATACTCCACAGCAAAAACATTTTACATAAGACATCGGGTACATTTGCCGTCTGATTTACTCACAAATAGATTGTATATCAAATATATTTGGTACTGGATATCGAGTTTGTAACATCATATAACAATTAAATAATTGTGGTTTGATATGCCACACAAATATATTTCACAATAAATACATTTGATATAAGACATCGGTGCGTAACTTTATATAAGAATTAACACTTGGAGACAGTATATAAATATAATATAATATATGGGTATTGCGTGTTGCGCATTGCCGCACCAATAATTTAAAAACTTTTCTACATAATTTTTAGCTAATATCCAAACTTTTTACATTCATTTTGTGCCGTACCATTGATTTTCCTTTTATTTTCTTATTTTATGATTATCTTAAATTCGACCGACGATGGCATTTGTGGACTACCGCCACTAGCGCTGCTCGTTTTATATAAAGTCTCCACAGTTACAAGTTTTGTAAACTACATAGCCGCACCAATATCAGATTCGTGTATACAAATTTGTATATCTTATTTTTGAACATAGAAATCTGGAACTGCGTAAATTTATATTCAGATATAAATAATTGAAATGTATGATGCACGACGTTCGATATTTACTGTTTTCTATTATTTTATTTATTTTAAATGACTTATTATCTCATTGATAGTGAGTGGAAAAAAGGCAACAGCACTTGTTAAAAATGCGTTCATATACAGATATAGATCCTTATGAAACAAGAGTATCAGCATCTTCTGAAATTGTTCTGTACTAATAAAGTGTATGTTTCATATTAGATCTTAAAAAGGTTATGTATTTGGTGTGTTATTGCGAGATTTTTAAAAAAAAGAAAAAAAAAGGAAATTGATTATATATGAAAAAGGGGTATGTGTATTATGTCATTACGATTTGATTTGTGTCTTGCTTGTTTACTTTACAAATCAAATGAGGGATTATTTTAAATTTAAATATCTCTTTAAACAATTGATTATATGTATATTGTGTTATCAATGTCTTGTAAATTAATCCGTGGTAAAAAAAAATATTGTTACATGATGCAATAAACTGGACATTTCAATTAACATTAAATTTACAAAGAACTAATATATAGATAAATATTTTCAAACTTGTATTTATGTTTTTTGTACAAAGTTTATATGCGTTTTAGGTTTCAATTTGATTCATTCAATCCACAATTGAATACTTTTTTTATCTAATCTCTTGAAGAGTTTTTCAGTTCATTCTTCATTTACAGCACCCGCATTTGTATTCCATTCGCAGTAGTTACATAACCACGAGATCTCGAGATTGTATTTGCAAATTTGAGTGACAATTGATTGTGCCAATCTACAAGTACGGCCCATGAATCTTAAATGTGTTTATATACGATTTGATATAATCATAACATCAGTTGTTTTTTTTTCGCTGATCTTCATAATTGTTTTTATATGATGATTGGAAGAAACATACCGGTTAAGATCTTGTTCTTAATGAAAATGTCAAATGTATTTGTTGTACATAATATAAATTCAACTCCAAATTGCTCTATATATATATTCTTCATGTACTTAATACGATTGTTTTATATAGTACAGAGGCCAAAGACGTTATAGCAGCATAAATACAATATACTATAGAGAACAGCCGTAACGAATACACATCATGCATACAGAAGAAGTGATAATAGAGGTCGCAACCTGAAACGCTCAGTAGCAAAACCTTCACTGAGGAGTTTAACGCTGGTAAACTGAGTGATGTATCCAACCTTGCTCTTCTCTCATAATCACATCATAAAATAAGACAACGTCTAGAACAGTATTCCAGTTGGATTGTTTTCTCACAAATACTGTCTTTAGCAGCCAGTCAAGGGAAGGAGCAAAGGTGACCTTTTAAGACAGGTTGTTGCTTAATGCAGGTTAATTTACATAGACATCGGAAAGAGCAAATATGACTGCTTAAGACAAGTGGCCCCTTAGTAGAGATGGCAGCTTACACAGGTTCGACTGTACGTATGATATAAAACAAAACGATGCTTAAAACATATTTAAAGAAATAAGTGATACTATATATAGATATACATGATGATTCTGCAGATGTCAGAGTAGCAAGAGAATAATTATCAACGAAATGACAACACTGAGAACCAACCAGGATCCATAGGTGATACTATTGATGTACCAAAGGATGGATATACATTTTCAATTTTCAGGCGAATGGACTAATTCATATCTGAGCAAAAAACGGTTACGATGACACCGATCAACAGAGAAAATCATGTACAGATGGGGGTCTGGAAAAACGCCACAGGAACATTGTTTAGCATACCATACCGTACGTCACACATTTCAACAACAGAAGCGACTGGAAAACATTGTGTAATGATGACGAGATCATATTGTAAGTTTTGGCAAGACAGTAATTATGCAAACCAATTCATAAAAGCATTTCAGATTTTACAATCATATATCTGCTTCATAAGATAAGGTAACATTCTGTGAAACGTGCGGGTGCAATAATGTAGACGATAAATAGAAACACAGAATGACAATTCAAAGGTTTGAAATTCGCCCGGTAATAATGAGATTTGGTTGTTCGGTAATATGTGGGTCGCAGTTTGTCATGTAAATGTTCCATTTCACAGCATTATACAGATCATGTGAATGACAGGGACGTAAGTTTATCGACAATTTAATGGTCATAACTCTGTGTCTTATAATCACAGTCACGCCATGATAAGAAATTATTTGAGATTTATAAGGAAGGAGGTATTGGCACTTACTGTTCCAAGACAGAAACCACAGTTGTGATCTGTTTATATACATAGTCATTCCGTTGTTTGTTATTTTACCGCTGTGCTGGTTAAGTCCTATGGATGATGCGTTTCCTATTGGAAGGTATTGTTTATATTTATGTCTCTATCGAATACGTTTGTTTATGATTCAGCCAAAACCTTAAAGAAGTTAGATTTTTATTGTACATGATCACGCATCATTTTCCCAAATTCAAGGGCAGAGCATTAAGCTAATATCTACAGGATAAACCTGAATCGGTGGCATGTTTAAAGTTTTATTTACGTGCTTCATGTTATGAAGAATAATGAATATTAAATATTGCATCTGTATTCAGGGGTCATAATTTGTTGAGTAACCATGTGATATAAACTAGTCAGTACAATGTATCATCCGCGGTTTAATACTTGCGGCACAACTGTGGGAGTGCTGCGGCACAACTGTGGGAGTGCGGATAAGATCAAAGAAAGTATGAACGAGTGTTTATATACAAGCTTATATTATAAAAAAGAGTCGCGCACTGTCACACTGTATAAAAGTGGGAAGTCCATACATTATTGTTCATTTTAGATTAAATCAATATTTTATAACCTTTTATACTAAATCAAAGTTCATTCAAGTACTGATAGCCGGGCGTTAATGAATATTCGTACGCCGTCCTATTTTATTGATAATTTATCGTTGTAGCGTTTGGTTTATTTTGTGTGTGTTTTTAAAAGAAATAATACAATGTCCCAAAGTATATGTTTTTGTTTGGTCCTACTTGCATATATAACATACATGAAAAAAAAATGAAATTCGATTAATAAAAAGTAGTCCCTGTTGCGTATGATCATTTTGACGGTTATCAACTCTGCAAACCGTGATCACGACGACATAAACAGGGCTTTGCATTTGGCATAAAGCCAAGTTATAAACAACAAAAATCTAAAGAAATACAAACTGGCACTCTTATGACAATACAGCAGTGTGGAAGTTTTGACAATTCGGACGTCTCGTATCCGGAATATTCAGTCAGTTCAAAGACGTCCAAGATCGTTTGGTTATAAAACTATATAACTACTGCATTAGTTTGGTTCAGATCCTAACATAGAGTGCAGAAAATGAAGAAGAAGACAACAGACGATAAATACAGAGTGTTCAAGAAAACACACCTTAAGCCTCTGACTTGGGCCAGATGACCTAACAGCACATGAAACAAATAATAAAACGTTATGAATCTATATTTTAATAAGTAAAACATAATGATTTACTGGTTCCGCTGGTAAGCCTGATATCTAGATGTCGGAATAAAGCAATTTTACAAAACATGTACTTTTTGAAAACACGGGGCAAATACTCCAGACAGGTTATTGTCACACATTGTTGAAAATAAATTAAAACATTTATTGGACCTACCTTGTAATTATTACCCTGTTGCCGGACCGGTCAGTAAAATGTATTGGTTCACTCATGATATCCGTCACGTCGGTGTCGTAATGAGATCCATGGTGTCTTGCCGCCGACACCCCTCCTACCGCCGCTGCCGCCACACTCATATCTGTTATGTATGTGCCGTATACACCAACTTAACCGACTATGTAGATTATATCGCTGACATATCCTTTGTACAAAGTGTGCAACATGTGCTTTTCATTAGAGTTCAATGTCTGAAACACGACGTGATAGACAAATGGAGAATTATCACTTGAAAGTAGTAACTTGTTTTTCCCGGCAATATATCCAATCTTATTAAATATCTTTTCCAGCCACTGTAAAACGTTTATAGATTCTACAGAAAACATCCATATCAGTCCAAGTGATCAATACCAGTCCTACCAATATCTTTGGGAACGAATGGAAACCCTGCAAGATAACATTATATCATAAAACAAACACAAAACGCCCTTGAGATTTTCTCCTGTTCTAATTGTTTGCCGGTTAAAGAATACAATGAGAAGTTAGTTAACTCGCCAAAATGAATGTACTAAATAAAAATCTACAAACGTCAATATATTAAACACAAACTACAGACTCATTATAAATAAATGTATTCAAACACAATCTACAGATTCGCAATAGATAAATGTATTCAAACAGAATCTACATGCTCGCAATAGATAAATGTATTCAAACATAATTTACAGGCTCTAAATAGATCAATGTATTCAAACAGAATATACGGACTAGCAACAGATAGATGTGTTCAATCACAATCTACAAACTCGCAATAGAAAATATATTCAAACACAAGCTACGGACTGGCATTAGATAATTGTGTTCAAACAGAATCTATAGACTCGCAATAGATTAATATGTTCAAACACAATCTACAGACTCGCAATAGATTAATGTATTCAAACATAATCTACAGACTCTCAATAGATAATTGTATTCAAACAGAATTTACAGGCTCTCAATAGATCAATGTATTCAAACAGAATCTACGGACTAACAACAGATAGATGTGTTCAAACACAATTTACAGACTCGCAATGGATTAATGTATTCAAACAGAATCTAAAGATTCTCAATAGATAGATGTGTTCAGTCATCTACAGACTCGCAACAGATAAATGTATTCAAACACAATCTACGGACTCGCTATAGATAAATGTGTTCAAACAAAAAATACAGACTCTCAATAGATAATTGTATTCAAACGCAATCTACAGACTCGCAAAAGATAAATGTATTCAAACAGAATCTACAGATTCGCAATAGATAATTGTATTCAAACACAACCTACAGCCTCTCAATAGATAAATGTATTCAAACACAATGTATATACTCTCAATAGATAAAGTAATTCAAACACAATCTACAGACTCTTTATAGATAAATGTATTCAAACACAATCTACATACTCTCAATAGATAAATGTATTCAAACACAATCGACAGCCTCGCAATGAATAAATATGTTCAAATGCAATCTACAGACTCCCTTAAAATCAAAGTATTCAAACCCAATCTACAGACTCTCAATAAATAAATGTATTCAAACACAATCTACAGATTCCCAATCAATACATGCGTTTTAAACACAATCTACAGACTCTCAACCAATACACGTTTTCGACCACAATTTACAGGCTCTAAAGTCAATACATACATCCAAACACAATCTACAGGCTCTAAAGCGAATGAATATATCCAAACACAATATACAAACTCTTAGTCAATGAATATATTCAAACACATTATACACTCTAAAGCCAATAAATATATTCAAACACAATCTACAAACTCTAACGTCGATAAATACATTCAAACACAATATACAGACTCCAAAGTCAATAAATACATTCAAACACAATCTACAGATTCTAAAGTCAATAAATACATTCAAACACAATCTACAGATTCTAAAGTCAATAAATACATTCAAACACAATCTGAAAAGTCAATGAAAATATTTTAACATAATTTACATATTCTATAGACAATGAATATTTTCAAACACTATCTACAGGCTCTAAAGTCAATAAATTCATTCTAACACAATCTACATACTCTTAGTCAATAAATAAATTCAAACACAATATACAGGCTCTATAGTCAATGAATATATTCAAACACAATACAATATACAGTCTCTTAAGCCAAGAATATATTCAAACACAATATACAGGCTCTAAAGTCAATGAATATATTTAAACACAATATACAGGCTCTTAAGTCAATAAATATATTCAAACACAATATACAGTCTCTTAAGTCAATGAATATATTCAAACACAATATACAGGCTCTTAAGTCAATGAATATATTCAAACACAATATACAGGCTCTAAAGTCAATGAATATATTCAAACACAATATACAGGCTCTTAAGTCAATGAATACATTCAAACACAATCTACAGTCACTTAAGTCAATGAATACATTCAAAATATTCAAACACAATCTACAGACTCTAAAGTCAATGAAAATATTCAAACACAATATACATACTCTTAAGTCAATGAATATATTCAAACACAATATACAGACTCTTAAGTCAATGAATATATTCTAACACAATATACAGACTCTTAAGTCAATGAATATATTCAAACACAATATACAGTCTCTTAAGTCAATGAATACATTCAAACACAATATACAGGCTCTTAAGTCAATGAATACATTCAAACACAATATACAGTCTCTTAAGTCAATGAATATATTCAAACACAAAATACATACTCTAAAGTCAATAAAAACATTCAAACACAATATACAGTCTCTTAAGTCAATGAATCGATCAAAATATTCAAACACAATCTACAGACTCTAAAGTCAAAGAAAACATTCAAACACAATATACAGACTCTTAAGTCAATGAATATATTCAAACACAATATACAGGCTCTTAAGTCAATGAATATATTCAAACACAATATACAGACTTTTAAGTCAATGAATATATTCAAACACAATCTACATACTCTTAAGTCAGTGAATACATACAAACACAATCTACAGTCTCTTAAGTCAATGAATACATTCAAACACAATATACAGGCTCTTAAGTCAATGAATATATTCAAACACAATATACATACTCTTAAGTCAATGAATACATTCAAACACAACCTACAGTCTCTTAAGTCAATGAATACATTCAAAATATTCAAACACAATCTACAGACTCTAAAGTCAATGAAAACATTCAAATACAATATACAGACTCTTAAGTCAATGAATATATTTAAACACAATATACAGGCTCTTAAGTCAATAAATATATTCAAACACAATATACAGGCTCTTAAGTCAATGAATATATTCAAACACAATATACAGGCTCTTAAGTCAATGAATATATTCAAACACAATATACAGGCTCTTAAGTCAATGAATACATTCAAACACAATCTACAGTCACTTAAGTCAATGAATACATTCAAAATATTCAAACACAATCTACAGACTCTAAAGTCAATGAAAATATTCAAACACAATATACATACTCTTAAGTCAATGGATATATTCAAACACAATATACATAGTCTTAAGTCAATGAATATATTCAAACACAATATACAGACTCTTAAGTCAATGAATATATTCAAACACAATATACAGTCTCTTAAGTCAATGAATACATTCAAACACAATATACAGGCTCTTAAGTCAATGAATACATTCAAACACAATATACAGTCTCTTAAGTCAATGAATATATTCAAACACAATATACATACTCTAAAGTCAATAAAAACATTCAAACACAATCTACAGTCTCTTAAGTCAATGAATACATTCAAAATATTCAAACACAATCTACAGACTCTAAAGTCAAAGAAAACATTCAAACACAATATACAGACTCTTAAGTCAATGAATATATTCAAACACAATATACAGGCTCTTAAGTCAATGAATATATTCAAACACAATATACAGACTTTTAAGTCAATGAATATATTCAAACACAATCTACATACTCTTAAGTCAATGAATACATACAAACACAATATACAGTCTCTTAAGTCAATGAATACATTCAAACACAATATACAGGCTCTTAAGTCAATGAATATATTCAAACACAATATACATACTCTTAAGTCAATGAATACATTCAAACACAACCTACAGTCTCTTAAGTCAATGAATACATTCAAAATATTCAAACACAATCTACAGACTCTAAAGTCAATGAAAACATTCAAATACAATATACAGACTCTTAAGTCAATGAATATATTCAAACACAATCTACATTCTCTTAAGTCAATGAATACATTAAAAATATTCAAACACAATCTACAGACTCTAAAGTCAATGAAAACATTCAAACACAATATACAGACTCTTAAGTCAATGAATATATTGAAACACAGTCTACAGACTCTTAAGTCAATGAATATATTGAAACACGATCTACATACTCTAAAGTCAATGAATAGATTGAAACACAATCTACAGGCTCTTAAGTCAATGAATATATTCAAAATATTCAAACACAATTTACAGACTCTAAAGTCAATGAAAACATTCAAACACAATATACAGACTCTTAGGTCAATGAATATATTCAAACACAATATACAGACTCTTAAGTCAATGAATATATTCAAACACAATATACAGTCTCTTAAGTCAATGAATATATTCAAACACAATATACAGAGTTTTAAGTCAATGAATATATTCAAACACAATCTACATACTCTATAGACAATGAATATATTCAGACACTATCTACAGGCTCTAAAGTCAATAAATTTATTCAAACCCAATCTACATACTCTTAGTCAATAAATACATTCAAACACAATATACAGGCTGTAAAGCCAATGAATATATTCAAACACAATACAATATACAGTCTCTTCAGTCAATGAATATATTCAAACACAATATACAGGCTCTTAAGTCAATGAATATATATAAACACAATATACAGGCTCTTAAGTCAATGAATATATTCAAACACAAGATACAGGCTCTTAAGTCAATGAATAGATTCAAACACAATAAACAGGCTCTTAAGTCAATGAATATATTCAAACACAATATACAGGCTTTTAAGTCAATGAATACATTCAAAATATTCAAACACAATCTACAGACTCTAAAGTCAATGAAAAAATTCAAACACAATATACAGACTCTTAAGTCAATGAATATATTCAAACACAATATACAGTCTCTTAAGTCAATGAATATATTCAAACACAATATACAGACTTTTAAGTCAATGAATATATTCAAACACAATCTACATACTCTTAAGTCAATGAATACATACAAACACAATCTACAGTCTCTTAAGTCAATGAATACATTCAAACACAATATACAGGCTCTTAAGTCAATGAAATATTCAAACACAATATATATACTCTTAAGTCAATGAATACATTCAAACACAATCTACAGTCTCTTAAGTCAATGAATATATTCAAACACAATCTACATTCTCTAAAGTCAATGAATATATTCAAACACAATATACAGTCTCTTAAGTCAATGAATATATGCAAACACAATATACAGGCTCTTAAGTCAATGAATATATTCAAACACAATATACAGACTCTTAAGTCAATGAATATATTCAAACACAATATACATACTCTAAAGTCAATGAAAACATTCAAACACAATCTACAGACTCTTAAATCAATGAATATATTTAAACACAATCTACATGCTCTTAAGTCAATGAATATATATTTAAACACAATCCACAGGCTCTTAAGTCAATGGATATATTCAGACTCAATCTACAGGCTCTAAATTCAATGAATACATTGAAACACAATCTACAGACTCTTAAGTCAATGGATACATTGAGACACAATCTACCGACTCTAAAGTCAATGAATATATTCAAACACAATCTACATACTCTTAAGTCAATGAATATATTCAAACACAATCTACAGACTCTTAAGTCAATGAATACATTCAAACACAATCTACACACTCTAAAGTCAATGAATATATTCAATCACAATCTACATACTCTTAAGTCAATGAATATATTCAAACACAATCTACAGACTCTTAAGTCAATGAATACATTCAAACACAATCTACAAACTCTTAAGTCAATAAATACATTCAAACACAATATACAGGGTCTTAAGTCAACGAATATATCCAACACAATATACAGACTCTAAAGTCAATGGATATATTCAAACACAATCTACAAACAAACTTTTAAGTCAATGAAAACATTCAAACACAATCTACAGGCTCTGAAAGCAATAAATATATCAAAACACAATCTACAGGCTCTAAAGACAAGACAATAAATATATTCAAACACAATCTACAAACTATTAAGTCAATAAATACATTCAAACACAATCTACAGGCTCTGAACGCAATAAATATATCCAAACACAATATACAGGCTATAAAGTCAATACATATATTTTAACACTATCTACAGGCTCTAAAGACAATAAATATATCAATACACAATCTACAGGCGCTAAAGTCAATACATATATTCAAACACAATCTACAGGCTCTAAAGACAATAAATATATTCAAACATAATCTACAGACTCTAAAGCCAGTAAATAGATCAAAACACAATCTACAGGCTCTAAAGCCAATAAATAGATCAAAACACAATCTACAGGCTCTAAAGACAATAAATATATCAATAAACAATCTACAGGATCTAAAGTCAATACATATATTCTAACACTATCTACATGCTCTAAAGACAATAAATATATTCAAACACTATCTACAGACTCTAAAGTCAATAAATATATCAATACACAATCTACAGGCTCTAAAGCCAATAAATATATCAATACACAATCTACAGGTTCTTAAGTCAATACATATATTCTAAAACTATCTACAGGCTCTAAAGTCAATACATATATTCTAACACTATCTACAGACTCTAAAATCAATACAAATATTCTAACACTTTCTACAGGCTCTAAAGTCAATACATATATTCTAACACTATCTACAGGCTCTAAAGTCAATACATATATTCAAACACAATCTACAGGCTCTAAAGTCAATAAATATATCAATACACAATCTACAGGCTCTAAAGCCAATAAATATATCAATACACAATCTACAGGCTCTAAATTCAATACATATATTCTAACACTATCTACAGGCTCTGAAGTCAATACATATATTCTAACACTATCTACAGGCTCTAAAGCCAATACATATATTATAACACTATCTACAGGCTCTAAAGTCAATACATATATTCTAACACTATCTACAGGCTCTAAAGTCAATAAATATATTAATACACAATCTACAGGCTCTAAAGTCAATACAAATATTCTAACACTATCTACAGACTCTAAAGTCAATAAATATATTAATACACAATCTACAGGCTCTAAAGTCAATACATATATTCTAACACTATCTACAGGCTCTAAAGACAATAAATATATTAATACACAATCTACAGGCTCTAAAGTCAATAAATATATTCAAACACAATCTACGGGCTCGAAAGTGAATACATATATCCATACACAATCTACAGATTCTAAAGTCAATAAATATATTCAAACACTATCTACAGGCTCTGAAGTCAATACATATATTCTAACACTATCTACAGGCGCTAAAGACAATAAATATATCAATACACAATCTACAGGCTCTAAAGTCAATACATATATTCTAACACTATCTACAGGCTCTAAAGTCAATACATATATTCTAACACTATCTACAGACTCTAAAATCAATACATATATTCTAACACTATCTACAGACTCTAAAATCAATACATATATTCAAACACAATATACAGGCTCTAAAGCCAATAAATATATCAATACACAATATACAGGCTCTGAAGTCAACTAATACATTCAAACACAATCTACAGGCTCTAAAGTCAATGAATTTATTTAAACACAATCTACAGGCTCTAAAGTCAATGAATATATTCCTACACAATCTGCAGGCTCTAAAGCCAATAAATATACCCATACCAGTCTACAGACTCTAAAATCAATACATATATTCAACACTTTCTACAGGCTCTAAAGTCAATAATTGTATTCAAACACAATCTACAGGCTCTAAAGTCAATAAATAGATTCAAACACAATCTACAGGCTCTTAAGTCAATAAATATATTCAAACACAATCTACAGACTCTAAAGTCAATGAATATATTCAAACACAATCTACAGACTCTAAAGCCAATAAATATATCAATACACAATCTACAGGCTCTAAAGTCAATAAATACATTCAAACATAATCTACAGACTCTAACGTCAATAAATACATTCAAACATAATCTACAGGCTCTAACGTGAATACATATATTCAAACACAGTACATACTCTAAAGTCAATGAATATATCCAAACACAATCTACAGACTCTGAAGTCAATAGATATATTAAAACACTTTTAAATAATAAAATGCATTAAAACACTCTTAAACAATAAAATGCATTCAAACAGTTGATGTATGTAGATTTTCAATCATTAAATGTATTGTAACACGATATACATACATACTCTCTAAATCTGTTCAAACATATACCCAACCTACACCTGACCAACTCACCGTAATCTGGCTAATGATAACTACTAAATACAATATAACTTAAAGTCGACACACTTCCTTGGCATACTAGTAGGTGTACAAGTATCCGACTTAACAAGCAACACATTGACTCATGCAACCATTAGTAAACCGACAGATCTACCACTTATCGCTGCTATCATTACATGTACATGTGCTATGTTGAACGCATTTTTTCATTAATAACAATGAAGACAGAATATGTCAACAGTACAAACACACGAAGTAAGGTATCTGTGTGCATTGCAGATTGATATTGTTGTTGTTGTTGTTGTTGTTGTTGTGCTGCTGCTGCTGCTGCTGCTGCTGCTGCTGCTGTTGCTGTTGCTGTTGCTGTTGTTGTTGTTGTTGTTGTTGTTGTTGTTGTTGTTGTTGTTGTTGTTGTTGTTGTTGTTGTTGTTGTTGTTGTTGTTCGTACACCTGTTATGATTGATAGAACTGTCTATATGTAACATACCTTTTCCCTGGCTGGTCCGATATGTATCAAGTGCAAACGAATAGATTCTGCGAGACAGCCTCCCGGGCGTGTGATAAAACACGATAGTATAATTTACTTCAAAGTTCAATCACCAGTACAACGTAGAATCTAAATGTCAAATTTTAATAATATTCCGGGAAAAAAATCCTTATTCAACATATAACAAGGTCGAACGCTGGCAGCCACACAAAGCTATAAAGAAAGGCATTCATTGGTCGAACTATAGCACTGTTGCCATACGTCATATATTTCCTCTGCTGCTGTATTCTGTTAAAGACGGAGAAAGTATTGATCCGTGCAAACCGGAATATAATAAAGTGCAAGAATGGCGACAGAAGAAGCTTAACACCAGATTGGTGTAGTAACTTCTGACCTGGATAAAAATGCAATAATTCTATTTTACAGCTTTAGACTATGTGAAAATGTAGAACAGAACACCATGTAAGCATTATTGGCATTATGAACAATTTACTGGTATTACGCAATGTTAAATCACAGCACATTTCGTTTAAAATTCTATGTGCGGGTACCTCACAATACTATTCAACAATGTATTAGTTTTACTACTCAATTTTTGAAGCAGTGAACGGCCTAATTTATGTTATATATAAAAAAGGTTTTCCAGATGTTTTGAATATGAGAGTACTATATTAGTATACTAAATTATAGACATTGCAAATTATTGGCTAAACTGATACAATGAACTATTATACGACTATTACATACCACTGGAAACATGTGTTCTCACTGTATAAAAAAGCAAATGTGTGTTGGAGGACAATTACAGCTCTACAGCTACTTTAAAAAAAATGTATTGACAGAACTGTAAATAGTTATCTACATAAATGTAGATTTGACAGATATTTCAAAGTTCTGCTGATATGCAGCTTTCTCTGTATACCCCGTTCATGATTACAGGTGTTTTGCAAGGTATTTGTGCAAAGTTATAGGGATTTAGTTAAATGTGTTGTATTTTGCTGTTTTTATTTTAACTAGAGTACAAAAATAGATGCTTACGTTACCAGATAATAGCTTTAAACCACACTATGTGTATATAATAAATATTGTTTTTAACATATTTTATTGCCATATAAACACACAGTACATTATAAAGTATGCATATAAACAAAAAACGAGTATAAGTTCACGGCCATTACCAATTAACCATTGTCCACTGCAGTTGCGTTTCTAACACCTATTTTTTTTTATTTCAATATCTGTAACATACCGTTTAGGAGCACTTGACTGTGTACCAACACAATGTTTATACCTACTTTATTCTAACTTTGCAAGATTAAAACTCTTCGAACCTACTTCTATCTTTGTATATATTCAAATGTACTTACTTATCCTGCTATGGTCGTCGTAGGTTCGAGTCCCACTCGCTCCAAAAACTTTATGTGAGAAAGTTGGCCAGTTACTTGCGGAATGACGGTGGTTCTACTCAGCCTGATTCAGTCTGGGGTCTTCCTCCACCAGAAAAAAACTGGATATGCCATAAATAACCTGAAATGTGTTGAAAAATGGTATTAAACCCCATTAAAAGAAAAACAACAAAAAACAACAACAAAAAAAAAAAAAAAAAAAAAAAAAAAAAAACAACAAAAAAACCCCCACATAACACAAACTTACTTATCCTTAATATCACTGTTACTTTCAAGCTTACTATTTTATTTAGTAGCGGTGGAGAAATGTCCTTGTGGGTAAGTCAGTAACACTTCATTTTCGATTGACAAATAGGCAGAGCATGTTTCATTCATACTGGTTTTCACTTGACTACGGTGAGAATTCTTATTTCACACAAAAAAATCTCTGATAAACCTTTGTTGTTGTTGATTATCGTTGTTTATTTCTGTTGTATCTGGATCGTCTTTATGCGAGTTCCGGATGCCTGTAGAGTTAATGACTTGACTACAAAATGATATTCCAATCACCTTTATAAACAACCAGCAATAACAGACACACTTGTTCCTGAAATAGAAGCAAAGCCTGCGCTAAATAGTTGTTAAGAGTCGTTCACAAGTGCTTCACTTAATTGTTTTTAAAACACTCTGCCAAGTTTATTTACATCCGTTTTGTTACTATTTTACATATCAATGAACAGGTAGCGATACAAGTACAAATAACTGAAATTTTAGATTTTATTACAGAATAATGAAAAATGAATAAAAATGGCTTTATAATGGTACAGTAAAACCTGTGTAAGCGGTCACCTCTGTTAAGCAGTCACTTGTCTTAAGCAGCCATATTTGCTATTTCCCATTTCTATGCCTTCAGAGCAAATTAATCTGTATTTAGCAACAACCTGTCTTAAAAGGCCATTTTTGCTTCTTCCCTTGACTGGTTGCTTAAGACAGGTTGGACTCTGCTATTTAATCCGTTCCCCTTTTATACTTTTAAAGGCGTCTCTGTCACACCTAGATTAATTTGAGCCAACTTTTAAGAGACTTTGACCACAAATAGTAAAAAAGCAATTAAATGTATTTCAATTTCAAAGCTTCAGAGAAATAATGATTATTTCGAACAAAATCGATAAAAAAAACGCCGGATGAATTTTAGAGCTACGAGGGACGTTTAAAAAGTAATGTTATATTGGTAATGAAATAAAAACAACAAATACTATCTGGATAATATTTAGTCCCCTTTTCAGTCTTTTTAATCACTTCCGTTATATTTTATTATAATTATGAAAAACAGCCGACCCACGTGCTTGTAGGGAAGGGTAGCGGTGTTCAGTTTAATGTTTCTTTAATGTTGGAACCATTTTAATGGGGTTCAACACCATTTTCAACGATTTTCAACACATGCTAGGTTATATATGGTATATCCAATATCACGATTGGAAAACGACCCTCAGAATGAATCTAAATGGAACTACAGTCCGTTGGCAAATACTTGGTTAACATTTTCACATATTCTTTGGACTCGAACCTATGACCCCAGCAGTGATACGTAAGTGGCTGACGACGTATTTCATGAATTCAGATTGCTGATGTTGACGAACCATTAAGAACTGCAGCCAAAAGAAAATGACATACTTCATATTTCACACTTCTGTTGGCCAAACAATACCTTCGTCTGTCTTTGGTGGACTATATTTTGCTGTCATTCTTTCTATAAGTCTCGAAATTGTGAACCAGTGTTTCATCTTATCTCTCTCTCTATATTTATGGAGATAATTATTTCTGAACAACCAGGAATAGACATAAATGTACAGACCAGACTACGGCGAGCGCCTAGTTACAATGCAAACCATAAACACAATATTAAGGCATTTACCTAATCATTACTTATATACTATGATTTACTTGCAACACATCTGGACTTGACGGGCAATTTACATTCATGAAGTGATAGCTTTATAGGAGTAGGATCCAGTTAAGGATTCTTGACTACTCACATGCTATATAAAGGACAGACATAGAAACCCGTTGGATCATGAAGATACAGTGAAATCATAATAATGTATTTATTTCATAAAGGGAGTTAATTGAAATCACAACAATGGAATTTCCGATTTTGGGGATCTTTTCAGATGCACATTCACAATGTATGATATATATATATATATATATATATATATATAACACAAAGACAAACTCCATGTACTATACGGTAACGAAATATTACACATGGTCAGTAAATACACCTATCTTGGTATTGTACTACAAAAACAATTATTTGTTAGTGTTGCAGCTAAAGCAGTTGCGTAGATTGGTAGTCGTGCCATTGTCCATAGTCTGTTTATAACTAAATGCAAGCTATTTTGCGGAGTTACTTATAATGTTTATACGAAAATATATGACGCCATTGTATGATCCGTAATACATTGTGGAGCTGCAATATGGGGGTATAAATCGTTTCATGCATTGACGCTGTTAATAGTTGTATGATTCTTTTTGGTTGTTGGCAATCTACTATTGGTTGCCAACGGGAAACCATTTTCATATGCTGGAGTCGTTTATCCGCTATGCACGATATATAGTCATTAAACGGATTGGAGCACGTGGTCCAGTGGTTGAGTACCGAACCCATGATCGGAGGGTCGTGGGTTCGATCCTCCGCTACGGCTATATGTGGTGTCCTTGAACAAGACACCTTTTCCGCATATGCTTTGTACTGGTTATAACCAGGAAGACTTCGAGCGTGATTTGTCTAAGTTGTAAGAACTTATTTCACAATCGGGGTAAAATAAATAAGTTTGAATTAAACTAAACGGATTGTATTTTTGTTTCTTATCCATGTGCACACGCTTGTTGATGGCATTCAGAATGTTCCGGATATCTTTACCATTGACTGGTTTACGTCTATAAGGATATAGGAAAGAATTTCTGGTGTAAGGCAAAACAAATTACGCACCTATTGTTTATTTAAAACTAATTTTGAAATTAAGATTTATTGTTAAAAAAGGCACAGGTCTGCTTTCATTTAATTTCCTTGTGTAGTTGCCCCACTAACATTTTAAACTGGCAGATATGAAAATCTTAAGTTAGAAGACAGAAAATGTACCCTTTGTAATGTGGTGGAAAATGAAGTAATGTTATTTTAGAATGTTATTCGTATAATGATCTACGATATGCTTTATTTGAAAAAACAGCTGTTATTAGTGATTTTTTTCATAACTTGTCAAGTGTTGTTATGATTCCCCCCACCCAGCGTATTTGTGAAAAACCTGTTGTAATATATAAAAAAAATATCATGCACCTTACCTATGTAAATAATGCATACTTTATAATTTATAGGTATAAAGTTATCTTTTTATCAACGCCTATGTGTATGTTGCAATTCATGATACGATTTGATCAGAGTTTATATTCTACATTTTAAGATATTTTTTAAATGCACAATAGTGCTTTTTTCCCTGTCTTTTCCTGTCTTACTAACTTTTAGTGAATAGATTTGCAGCATGACACACAGTCAATTAATTAATTACAAACAATGTGAAATCAGATTTTTTAAGTTGTTGTCTAGACGACATGCGGTATTTTATTATGCTGTTTATATGGCATTACATTTTGCTAGACTACATTTGCTCTGTTTGGTAGTTTATAAATGTTTAAAGGCTAATATGTGTTTCCATTGAGACGTATGATATACAATAACACGTGGTTTATCTTAAAAATGTACAAAAACTTGAATCTTGTACTTATATTCATATGCTGGCAGAACTACGTTTATTAACACTGTCTTGTTTTATGATGTGATGACGGGGGAAGAGCGAAGGTGAATGGAAACGTAGAACATGTTTAACACCCCTCCCCCAGTGGGTGGTTATGTCACTGACAACCCCTCCCCAAGTGGGTGGTTATGTCATTGACAACCTCTCCCCCAGCAGGTGGTTATGTCACTGACAACCCCCTCCCCCAGTGGGTGGTTATGTCATTGACAACACCTTCCCCCAGTGGATGGTTGTGTCACTGACAACCCCCTCCCCCAGTGGGTGGTTATGTCACTGACAACCCCCTCCTCCAGTGGGTGGTTATGTCACTGACAACCCCCCCCCCCCAGTGGATGGTTGTGTCACTGACAACCCCCTCCCCAAGTGGGTGGTTATGTCATTGACAATCCCCTCTCCCCAGTGGGTGGTTATGTCACTGACAACCCCTTCCCCCAGTGGATGGTTGTGTCACTGACAACCCCCTCCCCCCCCCCCCCCCAGTGGGTGGTTATGTCACTGACAACCCCCTCCCCAAGTGGGTGGTTATGTCATTGACAACCCCCTCTCCCCAGTGGATGGTTATGTCACTGACAACCCCTTCCCGCAGTGGATGGTTGTGTCACTGACAACCCCCTCCTCCCAGTGGTTGGTTATGTCACTGACCGTTTTGAAGCTGTGAACCCTGTTGCCACAACTTCTGTTGTGTTTGGTTGTTTACTTTAAATGCTCCTGTCAAACACATATATATTTTTTTATCTTTAATATTTGACTTTTATTAGATTGGAGAGTATATATTTTAAGTATAGACATGGTATGTGAACTTTTCTGTTCTTCTCATCTTCTTTTTGTTACAGATGCACGTGGTTATGACGAGATATCGACGAACAGCTTACAGAAATAGCGCGTACAATATAATTGAGTTGTTTGTTCCAATTACCCTCACAGAAGTTCTTATCATTGCTACCAGACACGCACCTTAACCAGAAGTCTTACAATTGACACACTGTGATAACAACAAATAACACGAGTCGATATAGTTATATAGGTTATCGCATAAAAAGGTGTACAATTCTCTAAATATATATGTCAGTGTAATGCTTTGTTCTATTGTGTTTTTGCCACAGCACAGGATTAAAGTATTTGCGTGCCAAGCACATTATAAAATGTCTAGCTTTTTTTGATAATTTCTACTCGTCCGTTGGGCATTTTCTTCCAGTGATATTGTCCTAAACGTTTATTGGAGATTAATCTAACACAGAAAAATAACTAAATAGTATCCAATTAAAAGATGTAATGTAGATATTTTCTAATATAGAAAGAAATCAAATGTCCCGAGAGTCGCCAATTTGTTTGTTTGAATATTTAGGGTCATAGTATTCTAATCAACGGATAACAGACGATCAGTTAACATGGCCAGTCTTTCCTGGAATCCTGGAAAGTTAACCGGTACGAGAGCACACCCATCTCTGCAAGTAACTGAAAACTGTTCTACATGAATCAGTCGTGGGAGACGAATGATAATGAGACGCAATGTCGTTTATCAGTCATCATAGAGACTGTGGTCGCGTGGGGATTAAAACTCACGAAACGAATTTTAGTCAGGCGCGTTACCGGCTGAACTAACCGGTCCCGGCACAAGTGAAAATGATAATATTCATATTGACTATTTATGGAGCAATTTTTAACAGAAAATAGTAGCTGATTCTATTAAAAACAATAGATACATTACAGAGTTCCCCTGAGGATTTTTTGAAGGCAGGTTACCAGAAATGAGATGAGGTGGGTATGGGATGGGTATTCACTCCTGTGTTGAAAATGTTTATCGTGGCTTTCATGAATAATACAACTTCCAGAATGGGTTGCTACACTATATTAGAATATAGTTGCCATAAAAAGTAATAAAAATATGCAAAATGAGTGTTTAAATTGACAATTTGTTATATTTAAAAATTGATATGTTTGTATTTGTAATGTTTGATTTTGTAGTTTTTTAGTGTTTGTGTAATTATAAATAAATATAAATTCTATAAAAGTATACATTAATAGCTTAATCGTGGTTTTTAAAACGTCCCTAATAAACGGAACTGCAGTTACCGAAAACTTGACGGATCCAAAGTTTAGACCGAGTTTCCCATCATCCCGGTATTTCCGGTTTGTTTTGCAAAATAAACAATGAACGGAACTTTTTCAACCTATATAAAAATAAATCGTTTTAAGTGGTGATTTTATTCTAGCTTTGTTAAAAAAGACCCTGATATAATCTTTTACGATTTCATTGTTTTGTTTACTTGCAAAATGTCCCAATAATAGACTACGATCTAATTCTAGTTGTCTTGATCAAAATAGGAAAGTGTGAGTCCTGCCAATCTTTGGAAGGTGTATCCTGATCCACATGTAACAACATGTACAATACACGGGCAAGTAAATTAATTTTGTCATTTTTGGGGCGAAATACGGGTACAAATCTGATCCGTTAGCCTACTCAGGTCGAAATATCAGACAGACCACGAGTTTATTACGCTCTTTTAAACTGATTGAACATTTTTACAATAATTTTCAACATTTCTGAAGAACGTCATTTGTAAATCACGTGGTACTGAGCATTGACCACAGGTTCAATTGTTCAAGCAGGGAGCCGGTAAAAGCAGCCAAATGTAAACATTGGCTGCGGACTCTTTCCTTTTTAAGAGTCTAGAAACAGCCACATAATTATTTTTCAACTGTTTTTCAACCGTCCATAAAACTTACTAACACTAAATCCTAGACTCTTAACTACCCATTCGTGTGCACGGGCAAACGGTACGGACGGCCAAACGGACAGACCCAAATTAGTGTCACTTGCTTTTCACAAAGCGGGGTCAAAAATAAAGACTGAAAACAGTTAATGAGCTGCAGTTTTCAGTATACAAATACCGACCTAAATATCAAAGCAATTTTTAAATTACTTGCATTATTTAAAACACAATTCGCTAACAGTTAGCATACCTCCGCCGGTAAAGATCTCATAATTCAAAATTGGAATTTTGGAGATTCAAAGGAGATAATATTAAAACATAAACAAAACGACAACAAACAAAAAATACACAAAAAAACAAGGTATGCAAATTGTGCTGTATGACTCTAGAAGCCATGGCCTACTTACCATGTTATCCGTATTGTCATAAATTCAGATAATTTTACACACAGTATACTATGGACCGAATTTCATTATATAGAATATAAGGATATTTCACCCTATGTTTGACTGAACTAAAATGCTGCTGACCACAAACAAACAGACAACCCAATATAAACATCATCACCAGTCAGCCCTGGCATTTACATGCGCATGGTAAACATATGTTTACGCTGAGTAAAAAATAATATCAATTTTCCAGCATTTTTGGCGAGTAGTATAAGTCAACTTTGTTTGGTTTTTGGTTACACAAACATAAGCGATGTTCTTCGTCGGATCAGTAGAAACCGTTTTACTTCATGACATTTATAAAGTTTATTGACCTTTGAAATAATGCAAAATGCAGCAGTTGTTATCTCATCGGCATATAAATTATGAATACACGTGTTATATATTTTGTTTGACTGTTTTAATCAGATCTGACATTAAAAGGTTAAGCACCAGTTTATATTATCACTGATCGCATATAAATACCAGTTTACTGGTTAGCACCAATCCGCAAGTAATTTAAAACTGTATTTTGTCTTCGCACAAGTCGTAGATTTTAACTATATACTTAATAGTTAATTTTAATAAAAGTTAAAACAAATTCAACACATAACAGGTTACATGTAACATATCCAGTTTTTATTGGTTCGTGATGAATCCGAGATGAAATATCGTTCTTCCGCTTGATTTCGACAAATAAAAAAAACATTAGTTGTTGCCGAGATAATGTCTCATTACACAGTTGTGTCCCTTTTTGTGACGGTAGCAAGATTTTTGCGCTTATAAAGACTGTAATTTGGTTCAAAATATTTTGAAAAAGCTTCGCAGGACGGGTCGTGATTTTCTGCTGCAGATGAATACAGCAAAAAATGGCAAAGCATATAGTACAATACGGCAACACTGTTGGTATAAAATTGAATGTTATGGGCTTTTAACAAATGGGTGTGTTTATGAGAATTTAAGTACCTTTTTTTTTAAAAAAGAACAACTAAGGGATGTCACTGCACTATCTTTAAAAAACATCAAGCTGGCCAACCCATCAGTTAGTGTGCAGTTGCTACGTGAATAATATAAACTTTATTTTATATAGAATAAAGAGCTAAATATAACTGTAAGGGTGGGGTGAATTGTGAGATATAACGATCAGCGCACCTAACCATCGTTCATGGGATCCGTCACATGGTTAGTGTATACCAATTTATTTTAGCTCGAATGCAGAGAAAACAAAAAGCTTATATGAACCGCTACCATCGAGCCGCTTCACAAAATGATTTTTCAATTATATAATAAATTACTGAGAACCCTTTTCTGAAATTAAACGTATTAATAATCATAAAAACTGTTACCATTCATTTTTATATTTTTACACGTTACATTTTCTTAGCGCAGTTTTCTCGATTGCCTTTTCAATTAGTTTGATTAATGCTTTTCGCCACTTACTTGTTTCTGTTTGGAAATGGCAGTGATGTGCATAAGCATGCATTACTTGAGAATTACGCTTAATTAACTTTGTTTGATGTTTAAAACAGAATCAGGAATTGCGGGAAGTGGGTCGTTCCACATAAAAATAACTGACAAAAAAGACAATAGTTTTCCCGACAATAACAATGTCATGTATAACATGTTTCATTGCGTTCCATTAAAAATCCATTTGGCTCCATCTATTCATAAGGCGTGTTCAATTTTAAAAGAATTATTAGATATGCGGTTATTTGATAAAATCAAGGTACTTTAAAGAACTGGTACCCGGTCTTTAATGAATATTTATACGCCTTCCTAATAACAATGATATGACTGTAGCGTTTGGTTAATTGTACGCAACATCTTTTAAAAAAAAATACATAATACAATGTCCACAATTTTTTTCAGTATTGTTCTGCTTGCATATATAAAATACAAGTAAAAAAATAATTCGATGAAGTAGTCCCTGTCGCGAATGATCATTTTGTCGGCCATTATCACTGCACAGCCTCATCACGACGACATTGGCTGGGCTGTGCATTTGGTATAAAGCCGGGCTAAAACTGGGAATCACCAGGAGTGACAGGACGCTGTCTCGCCTCTTGTTACAATCGGATATAACGATAGGCATTCCGTCATAGGGAAAGGTTGTAATTTCATTTGCAGCAGAAAAAAACACAAAAACTATTGCTTGGATAAATTCAGAGAAGTTATCTTTTGGCGTAGATTGACGTTGTCTGCGTTTTCCTTATTTATTTAGCAGGAAACTGATTCGAACAGCAGTCGTGGTTAACAAGAAAATGTGCAGATATTTTTAAAAACGTCAGTTCGCGAGCGAAACTATTTGGATAAGGTGAATACATTATATAGCCATTGTTAAAAAGAAACATTTTATACATTTATCTATCGAGTAGCTTTTTCGTTCCAATTACATGTCGTGTATATATATTTCATATGCAAGTTTGAAGAACCGGATCGGTGGTCTAGTGGTACAGCGTCCGCCTCACATGCGGACTATCATGGGTTCGATCCCCGACCAGGTCATACCAAAGACTTGAAAAATGATACTCGAAGCTTCCTCGCTTGTTGCTCAGCCTTTAGAGGATAGTTCTAGGTCTGGTCGGCCCTGTGTCAGTATAATGTGACTGGGTGGGGTATCATACCATGTGTCTGGGGCATGATACTCCAGGTGACAGCGCTCAGAATACTGTCTCGAGTAGACGCCGTCGTGATATGACTGGAAAATTGTTGAAAGCGACGTTAAACACCATACAACAACAACTGATTATGTTTCAATTATCAATTTCTGTGATAACCTCTTATTTTATATTTTAATACACATATTGTTATATAATGGCATATTGCTATAGTATATATGTTTGTATTCATAGTAACATAATGTGCTGATAAGGTTATAGTGACTGATAGTTCGGAATAAACAGCCAGCTATAGAAGTTTTATTATACATTTACATGGCAGTAATGTAACTTTTATTATGTGACATTCAAATTAAATATTAAACTATTTTATTATTTTCAATAAACAAAAAACTTAATTGCTGTCCTTGTCGCATATTATTCATGTGATTCACATTTTATATTTTAAAAATACATTTTGTTAGAATATTACACATACAAATTCAATATTTTCAGCGAATCAAGCTATCTCGCTATTCTGCAATAACCTCTGATTAAATGCATTTCTGTTTAATTATAACATACCGTTGGGATGACGTGATGGAAGTATTCTCATTAATTTGCACACTGTTCGTAATCAATCAGACTTTTATCTGGAATATTTAGATAGAAAGCATTAATTATTTTCGCACATTGATTGTCATTAATATATATGCAATATCCAAAAAAATGTATATTTAGATTAACCTATCGTTGATTTATTTTAACAACACAAAACAATTCTTTTCATTAAAAATAATCGAAACATAATATCTTATTATAAAATAGATAGATGAGAAAAAATGCCCAAAATTAAAAACATACACTGAAATGTCAAAATCTGCGTGCACTTGCGATCATTTCCCTGCAACTACCAATTCAATGCATTTCAACTATATAGGGAACAAATGTTAGTTTCAGGGAAACTTTCTTTTTTGTTTCGTCTTTTCATTAGGCATTGGAGCGGTATGGTAAAACATTCCGAACATGAAATTCAATTTCGCCGAAACCAACGCCTTTTATTTCTAATTTTATGATTGCAAACACGAATTATCAAATTCAATTATCCAAAACAATCCAATGAGAAATATCATTACTTCATTATAACACCAAATGAAAGATATTTTGGTTCACTATCGTAGTGTATCGTCAAAAATCATATCAAATGTCGCAAACTCTTCACAGCTGGTAGAACCAATAACACATGAAAGGCTATATCAGAGTTTATAATTGATATTCTAGATAAAGATGGTGACTAAAAAACAAAGGACAAAAGGTCAGAGACACTTTTAAAACAGCTGAGAGACTAAAACTGTATGACATGTATCTCATATCAGATCCTAGCAGTTGAAAAAACAACACATTTATGAATCAATAAATGTTCTGATCCGTCAAAGAAACACAAATTCAGTTTAATTATGATAAAGTGCGTGCATGCGCACTTCTGACTTAATTCTATCACCCGATGCTTGTTTACTCAAATACATTGTATAAACATCTGCAGGTGTTGATGTTCTGCTCGCGGTTAGCAGCGTGCCGAACATAACTTCACAATCAAGGTATTCGGTTTAAAGGGGCACACTGTATCGATCATAAATTTTGGTTCGATCCTCCGCTGCGGCCTTGTGTGATGCCCTTGAGCATGACAATTTATCCGCACATGAGTGGTACAGGCTCTACCCAGAAGTACCGGTAGAGCGTGATTTGTCCAAGTTGTATTACGGGTTCACAACTGAGGTAAAATAAATAAGTTTTAAAAATATCACCTATACTCTATCTATGAAAATTATATACCACAGTACGTTATTTTAACACAACATTAGAGTACCGCAGCATGTGTGCAAACCATTAATTTCGTTTTTGTTTTTTTTGTTAAGAGATATACCTCTCGTAAAAGGCAGCATCATAAGCATAAATTTGTGGGGGAAAAGTGACAAAAATATATTTTATTTAAACTTGTGGATGAAATCAAGGACTCGAAGGATAGTAAACTTGATAAAACTGTACGCGAAGAATTATTTATTTGGCAAGTTTATCATCAGAATTCAAAGGCAACTAGTTTTTTTGTACATAAAATGTAGTTGTATGTAACCTTAGATGTTTTATAATGTTGTTCATGCAGAATAATCTTGAATAACAAACGCTGCAGTTTGAAGTAAACTATCAAGTATGTTGCTGTTCGTTTGATTTGCAGTAGACAAACTTTGGAAAATACTTCGATAAATATAAACACAATTTACTGGGAATAATCTCGTTTTCTAGAAAAGTACATCGTGAAAAAAAATTGATTTGTATTCCAGAGATTAATGGAAATTAAGATATTTGAAAACGAGATATCCGTTGAGATTTCGCGTGAATAGGCGAGCGTTCACAAAATCGCAATAAATTGCTTTTTCTTCTATCTGCATGTCCTTGATAATATATATTATAACCACCTGTTTGTAAGTTTGTTCATATTTTCAAAACTATCGGGACTTCATTAGTTCTGTTAAAGATGTTTATGATTTCTTAAACATGAATTGACTTATAGCCATATTTCAAGATTCGTATCTTCATTCTGTTGGTTATTGGTCCATTGATGCAGATTATTTAGTGCGTGAACTTGAGTAAAAATACATTTCAAACATTGCCACGTGCCCCTTTAATTGCCTCTGGTTTGTATTTTACCATTGATTCAACTGGTACTATTTGATGTATTACTGTATTGAAGTGTTCAAAACTGGCTGAAATGTTTAACAAAATAAAAGTTTGTAATTCTAACCTTTAGGAATAGTAACACCATTGGAAACAGGAAATGCTTCCGTGAGTTTTAAATGTCTTCTTATTTAAAAAATGCATATTCATTATTTTAATGCCGATTGTTTCACTTAAATGGCATTATTGATGTATTTTGAACATATTGAAAGCATTGTCATGCTAAAATTGTGAATTGAGAAAAAAAGAAACTTGATGCTTGAAAATTGGACTATGAATACATGATTTCTGACGTCTACTTTCACTTTGTCAACAGTGTACACACTTAACAAGAAAACAATATCTTATATGCAACATAGCCTCTACTTTTTTCAACATATTTTGGTAATGCAAAGATTGACACACAATAAACTGTAAGGTTCACTTCTTTCACTTGAGACCTTTAGGGAAGGAAAAGCATGCAAACATTTTTATTTACTATGGCATACAGAACAATAACCAATGGTGGGCTAGCTTGCAGCTTTGGTTGTAAACCCATCATTGATTTTTGTTATTTATTCTATAGTAAATAGTAAAAGTTTGAAGGCTTGTCATTCATAGAGAAACCAAAATGAAACAAGTGAAACTTACATTTTACTGTTTGTCAACCTCTACACTATCAAAATATGATGAGAAAAGTAGGGGTCATGTGTCTTATAAGAGATATTTTTTTCTGCTCAGTGTGTACACTGTTGACAAAGTGAAAGTAGACTTCCGAAATCATGTATTCATACCCCACTTTCCAAGCATCACTTTCTTTTTCTAAATTCACAATTCAAACATGACAATGCTATCAAAATGTTCAAAATACACCAATTAAAATAAGGAAAATGCATTTTAAAGAAGAAAAAAAGAGGATTATTTATAACAGTCATGCAGCTACCCCACGGGAGCACTTCATTTTTGCAATGGTGGTACCATGCCTTTAAGATAATAGGATCTCCTTGAATAGTTGAACAGTTTCGAACACATGAACAGTAGTTACGCCAAGAATAGTTAGTACACTATTCATGGAGATCAAAGACATTGCACTAATTAACATTCATTTACCCCGGGAATAACTGTTAATTAGATTACGTAATATGTATAGTAGACATTTTACACACGTATCGCTGTATCATAGGTGCCGTTCGGATGCATGTTCAGGACAGAAGATAAATTTTGATCAACAAGAATATAATTCACCAAAATTATATTTAGTGAACGAATACACCAAGGTATGAAAAATACGATTGCACGTCATGTATTTAATCATAGTTAATGGGTTGGAAAATAAATCTGTATTTAAAGCCCCAGCACTCCCTACCATGATAAGGAGAAGAGGTTACCGCGGTAAAACAAATACTGTTTGGAATGCGTATTTGTTTTACCAATGCATAAAATGATAAACTTAAGGTAGTATTTAATAGCACTGGAAAAAAATTATGCAGTAGCGATCGGAAACTATTCAAAAATAAACGAGCACACGTACACGGTTATAAAAACAAAATTTGTCCAAGGGCCATCTTGTGGCTTTAATATCGCTGTCAGGGCTTTAATATCGCTGTAAGGGTTTTAATATCGCTGTCAGGGCTTTAATGTCGCTGTAAGGGTTTTAATTTCAATATTACGTAAAGGGCCCTTTTTTATTGCAGTCAGGACTTTAATTTCACTTAAAGTTTTTTTTATCGCAGTACTTTAAAAATAATATCGTAGTAAGGGGCTTTATTATCGCGGTAAGGGCTTTAATATCGTAGTAGGAGCTGATATATCGCAGTCAGGGCTTTATTATTGCGGTAAAGACTTTAATATCGTAGTAGGAGCTTTAATATCGCAGCCAGGGCTTTAATATTAGTATCGTAGTGTTTGCAGAAAGAGCTTTAATATCACTGTTAGAGCTTTAATATTGCAGTCAGGGCTTTAATATTAGTATCGTAGTGATCGCAGAAAGAGCTTTAATATCACTGTTAGAGCTTGAATGTTGCAGCCAGGGCTTTAATATTAGTATCGTAGTGATCGCAGAAAGAGCTTTAATATCACTGTTAGAGCTTGAATATCGCAGTCAGTGCTTTAATATTAGTATCGTAGTGTTTGCAGAAAGAGCTTTAATATCACTGCTAGAGCTTTAATATTGCAGTCAGGGCTTTAATATTGGAGGCACAGACCCAACCTTGCTAGGGGATTCTCATCTGCGGTTAAGATATATCTGTAACAGGTTTTATTTCATTATAACAAAACAACTCAGCTGGAGATACCATCGAATACCATATTTATATAGGTACTTAAAGAGCAATGCAAATATGAATAGAGAACATGTGAAAAGACAATATAATATCAACTGTACGTACTGCATTATCGTTTGAATGTCTTGGGAGGACCGCTGTTATCTCATAGTAATTATCGGAGACGTCAGTTTTATTTAAACCTTTTTTTTTGTTTTCTCATTTTGCATGATATGAAATTTCGACCAATTTTCACTGCCAATCTGGCTTGTTTGTAACCTATTGAATCGGAAGAAAGTGAAAAAAAACAGGGATTCCCTACTTTTTAAAAGGATCTAACTGTCTGTTGTGGACAACAGTGGCATATTGGAAAGTCCAATGCGTTTCACAAAATAACTTACGATAAAAATCGACGTAAGTCAATTTAACAAATTCTCCGTTTTGTTTTCAAATTTTGATCGACATTTAAAATGATTGTATTTTCAGAAAATATTTAACTTTCTGCATCATTTGAACCAATTTGGCTTCATTTGGATGAAAATTAAAACTATTATGAATAATTGTTGGTTTACGTTTACGACGATTTTTGTCGTAAGTTTCTTTGTGAAACGCACGTCAGGTTACTTTATATAGCGGTCTATGAGAAAAAACACAAGGACAAATTTATTTCAGGAAAAGCAGACGACTATTTGTAAACAAATTTATTTCACAATAACGCAGAATCACGCACCTCAGTAACTGTTAAAGTCTCTGCCAATGTAACATTTACGTAAGTAACCAGACATCGTGTATACATACAGTAGACAGAGGCTTCTTGCTGACATAAGTATTGAAGGATCTGTTAATGTTCTTTCTATATCTCACCGTACAAAACAATTAAGAGTACTTTTAAGATATTGCGTAACAAAAATATTCGAGTGTACTTTCTATATATCACGATACAAAACAAATCAATGTATTTTCTATATCTCACAGTACAAATCTTAAGAGTACTTGAGTACAAAAGTTGTGCAACAAAACAAGTAAGTGTACAATATCTTACGTAACAAAACAAATCAGTGTAAGTACTATATTACGGTACAAAACAAATAAGTATTACGTAACAAAACAAATCAGTGTAAGTACTATATTACGGTACAAAACAAATAAGTATTACGTAACAAAACAAATCAGTGTAAGAACTATGTTACGGTACAAAACAAATACGTATTACGTAACAAAACAAACAAATGTACTATCTATAGTTCACGTAACAAAACAACTAAGTATCCTTTCTGGGTCTTACGTTACAAAACTAGTAAGTGCACTTTCTAAATGTTGCGCAACAAAATAATTACGTATGCATTCTGTATCTTAGGTAACAAAACGAACAGTGCCCTTTCGAGATAATGCTTAACAAAGCTAACGAGTGTATTGCTATATCTTACGTAACAAAACATATACATGTAATTTCTATATCTTACGTAACAAAACAAATTTATGTACGTTCTATATTTTACGTAACAAAACAAATAAATGTAATTTATATATATTACGTAACAAAACAAATAAGTGTACGTTCTATATATTGAGTAACAAAACAAATAAATGTAATTTATATATATTACGTAATAAAACAAATAAGCGACGTTCTATATCTTAAGTAACAAAACAAATAAATGTAATTTATATATATTACGTAACAAAACAAATAAGTGAACTTTCTATTTCTTACGTAACAAAACAAATATGTGGTATTTATATATCTTACGTAACGAAACAAATAAGTGTAATTACTATATCTTACGTAACAAAACAAATAAACGTTATTACTATATCTTATGTAACAAAACAAATAAGGGTTATTACTATATATCTTACGTAACAAAACAAATAAGTGTAATTTATATATCTTACGTAACAAAACAAATAAGTATACGTTCTATATCTTACTTAACAAAACAAATATGTGTAATTATTATATCTTACATAACAAAACAAATAAGCGTTATTACTATATCTTATGTAACAAAACAAATAAGTGTAATAACTATATATCTTACGTAACAAATCAAATAAGTGTAATTTATATATCTTACGTAACAAAACAAATAAGTGTAATTTTTATATCTTATATAACAAAACTTATAAGTGTTATTCTTATATCTTACGTAACAAAACAAATATATGTACGTTCTATATAGTACGTGCAAAACAAATAAATGTTCTTTCAATATCTTTCGTAACAAAATAAGTAAGTGTTATCTAAATATTTTCCGTAACAAAACTAATAAGTGTTATTTGTATATCTTACGTAACAAAACTAATAACTGTAATTTATATATCTTACGTAACAAAACAAATAAGAGTACGTTCTATATCTTACGTAACAAAACAAATAATTGTACGTTCTACATCTTACGTAACAAAACAAATAGGTGCAATTCATATATCTTACGTTACAAAACAAATAAGTGTTATTTTGACAAACTAATATGTGTAATTTATATATCTTACGTAACAAAACAAATAAGTGTACGTTTGATATCTTACGCAACAAAACAAATAAGTGTAATCTTTATATCTTACGTATCAAAACAAATAAGTGTACGTTCTATATCTCACGCAACAAAACAAATAAGTGCAATTTATATATCTTACGTAACAAAACAAATATGTGATATTACTATATGTTATGTAACAAAACAAATAATTGTATGTTCTATATCTTAGGTAACGAAACAAATACATGTACTTTCTATACCTTACGTAACAAAACAAATTAGTGCAATTTATATATCTTACGTAACAAAACATATATGTGATATTACTATATGTTATGTAACAAAACAAATAATTGTATGTTCTATATCTTAGGTAACGAAACAAATACATGTACTTTCTATACCTTACGTAACAAAACAAATTAGTGTAATTTATATATATTACGTAACAAAACTTGTGACAAATAACTGTAATTTATTAGTAGTGCGTAGCAAAACAAATAAGTGTACTTTCCATATCTTATGATTATACAAACAAATAAGTGTAATTTCTATATATTACGTAACAAAAAAGGAAAGCAATTTTCATACAGTACGTAACAAAACAAATAAATATACTTTCTATATCCTATGTAACACATCAATTAAGATAGATAAAAACTAAATATGATGTTTACTTATGTAGGACAGTAAGATATACGTTACAGAATACCAGACAGTCGTACATCATTAAATAGATAATAGGTATTGACAAAATAATGTTTAACAGTAGAACAGACATACACTAGGTATTGACAAGATAATGTTAGACAGTAGGACAGACGTACAGTAGGTATTGACATGATACTGTAAGACAGTAGGACAAATATAAGTAGGTATTGACAAGATAATGTTAGATAGTAGAACAGACATACAGTAGGTAATAGCAAGATAATATTAGATAGTAGGACAGATATACACTAGATATTGGCAAGGTAATGTTAGAAAATAGGACAGGCATACACTAGGTATTGGCAAGGTAATGTTAGATAGTAGGGCACATATACACTAGGTATTGGCAAGGTAATGTTAGATAGAAGGGCACATATACACTATGTATTGGCAAGGTAATGTTAGATAGTAGGGCACATATACACTAGGTATTGGCAAGGTTATGTTAGATAGTAGGGCACATATACACTATGTATTGGCAAGGTAATGTTAGAAAGTAGGACAGACAGACACTAGGTATTGGCAAGATAATGTTAGATAGTAGGGCAGGCATACACTAGGTATTAGCAAGATAATGTTAGATAGTAGGGCAGATATACACTAGGTATTGGCAAGATAATGTAGAAGTAGGACAGACAGACACTAGATATTGTCAAGATAATATTAGATAGTAGGGCAGACATACACTAGGTATTGGCAAGATAATGTTAGAAAGTAGGACGGACAGACAGACACTAGGTATTGGCAAGATAATGTTAGAAAGTAGAGCAGACATACACTAGTTATTGGCAAGATAATGTTAGATAGTAGGGCAGACATACACTAGGTATAGACAAGATAATATTTGATAGTAGGGCAGATATACACTAGGTATTGGCAAGATAATGTTAGGAAGGCAGACAGAATAACTAACAGCTGTACATACTTGAACAGACAATATATATTGACAAGACAGCAATGTAAGGCAGAAGGATAGAAAGAATAACAAACAGCTGTGTATACTTAAATAGCCAATAGGTACTGACAAAACAACAATGTAAGACAGAAGGGCAGACAGAATAACAAACAGCTGTACATACTTGAATAGTCAATAGGTATTGACAAAACAACAATGCAAGACAGAAGGGCAGACAGAATATCAAACAGCTGTACATACTTAAATAGACACTAGGTATTAACAAATAAAATAAACGTAATAGAAATACATAATAAAAAACACAAATGCGCAAACATTATATACGAAATAGTCATATATGTCGTTTTCTAGTAACATTGCACACACGAAACAGTAAGAAATATCGGTGCAAATATCCTCTATATTTGTGAATTTGACGTGAACAAGATGCATATTAAAACGTTCGTCATAAAGGATAATCTGCCATTCTGCTGGGAACACGCAAACCAGTAATTGTACAAAATCAATATTAAATCTGTTCGCAGATTTTATTTTACGGCAATAGTTTTATAACTCCCATAACTTATGGCAATGTTGCTAGTTTAAATACGATTATACACGCAGAACATTAACCAATCATTGAACTGTATCGATTCCTGGAAAAGCAGAATGACATAAAATAACGACATCAACATATGAGTTAAAAGGTCTCACTACACAGTTAAATTTTTGTTCTTTGTTCTGTATAAAAAAGTTCTAAGATTTCCACGGTAAAACATATGTTTCGCATATAATCTTTTTTTAAGTAGTTGTTTTCGAAGCAAGAATGTATCTGTACATCAACATACACAATAACTGATAGGTTGACCAGTTTAAGTTTTTAATCAAATCAAGTCCTCAAATGCTCATAGATATGCATCTGTTAAAAGCCTACGAGAATTACTATTTTAACACCAGTGATGTTTTTTGTAGTAAATGCAATGCCTGCTTCTACTTTACTCATCTGAAGCAAGGAATCACAGCTTCAATGAACCTTTTTAAAAATATTTCAAACCAAATTACATAGGACTTTTAAAGTGCAAGAATCTTGCTACCGTGACAAACAAGGTAGTGTAGTAAGACCTAAAACCGCAAATACAGACTCAAAGTCTCATATTCAAAATTGTAAACTTTTACACATCTGAAATAATAATGATCAGTTACAATTCAGAGTTTCAGCAAAAATAAATTAATACATCAAATAGCCATTCGGTTAACTGTATATAAAGTAAACTTAAAACTGAAAAGATTCTGAATGTGAGACTACTATTAGACGCAGATCTAAGTATTAAATTAACGTACTTAATACTGTATCCAATCTTTAATTGCCGCACGAATACATACTAGGATGTACACTCAAGAGATATGGAAACGCAACATAGGGTTTGAAAAGGGACTGACTTACATGGAAATAAAAACAGTGATACTGATGCAGGAGGCACCATATTATTCAGTAACATCTCAAATAAACAGCCAAGAATTACAATAGGATATACATAAACTTGTGCTCAATATGGTGCTTTTTCATATATCTTCCTGTGTTGCGTTTTCATATATCTTCCCGTATTCAGCTACATACTTAAAATGTTGTCACCTAGGTCGAATATCAAATATTTTATATACTCAAATGTAAAGTATCACATATTGCTAAATTTTGTCATAAACCATTTGCAAGCGACACTCATATGGTACATTTTTGAAATACATTTTGTAAATAAATATAATACATATGCGTGTTTTATTAAAAATATTTATATGTAGTTCGCCGCTTTCAATTGCGGCCATTAATTACATTAGCTACAATATTAGCCTTTTCCCTTCCTGTCAGGTAAAAGTTCAATCATACTACGGAAACCGAAAATCAGATTTGACCATAAAGTCCCGATTTTGACTAATTACATCGCCTTGAGAAAACGAAGCATCGTCTAATCAAAATATGCTAAAGAATGATCCGCTGGAAGTTTCCAACGTCGAAACTTTCATCCAATGGAACCGACGCTTATGCCGAAGTGACCAATCACTAGCACTGTCATGACAATAGAGATGACGCAACACCAAGAAGACCCGGATGAAGATTTCGTATTCGAAACTGTACTGTATTTCCTGCAATAAGAAAATTGACACAATTGACCTACAAAATATCACGTTATTCAATACTTTCTATTTTTACCGTTTTCATGATATAATTTTACGTTTCAAATTCTATTCTGAAAACAACTATTTTCACACAGTTTTCGAGTTGGAAGTGAAAATTACCAACGTGCAAAATGGCTGACTTCCCGGCTATCTCCGGTGTATCTAAAATAAATATTTTAGCTAGGCTTGAGTTTTGTATTATTGGAGAGGTATCCAGACATGTCCACAGTGGATGATTAGGATACATGGGAATTATTCTAGCAGGTAGTGTCGATAAAATAATAGAGATTTAGTCTAGATATGCTAATGCGCAAGGTCATGAATGAATTAGGGGTTTACAGCATACCTAAACATATAGTTTACCCGATGTCAACAATTTAGGATATACCAGACCTACTCTCCATATATAAAAACAACACATTACCGGTAACATAAAAATTGAAATGGATTTCATGGGTACACAATGGGATATACCAAGTTATGGGCCCCTGCATGTCGTAATAGGCGGTATTTTGTTTTCTATTTGTATATAATTTAACGAAACTCTGCAATTCAGCAGGTATCAAGATTCCAGCTTTATTATGCATGTTCATATGTCGATGTTATTGTTTTTTTTCAATTTTGATTTATTGCTATTGTACATGGAGAGTGACCATGGAATCTTTCTTTCTTTTGGCGTCATATATATAGAAAAAATGCCATGTCAGTGTATGATATTATTATCTATTCTATCTATGTGACTTCTTTAAATCCGTGATTAATCAAGCTTTTTCTTTAACCGATAAACCGAATACTCGTATGTAAAATGCAATTTGCGCATGTTGTTTTAACAACCATTTTGCAAGCTTTACAACTAAACGTTAAAAATCCTATTACATGGAATGGTTTTACGAATTTGTCGAATTCAATGAGATACATAAATAAGTATGAATGACTTTCTCTCAAATAACAGTCACAATGTAAACCGGATCTGATTGTATCATTCACCAAACAGAGAATTGCCACCAAGGGACAGGATGATTAATAACTGTACCAAGGAGATACAGGGACAACCTTTATATACCACTAACAAGTTTTAATGTTGGAGAAGAAACAGTCAAATAGTTCCAGCGAGTGCAACCGAGTGGCTGAAGACTCTATAGATATGTTTATAGCAGTAACACATGCGTTAGCTGTGTCCCAATCCAGCTCTGTACATTCATGCAGATCAACCTTCTTTATAGGAGATTTGTATATGTTTTGGTCAATTTCATTTCCTATTGGCATACGTTGGAGCACATGGGCGTACTGTAATAGACCGTTCCTACTGATAATTACAGATCTGATGTTCTTTCCAGGAGGGTCGTTAAACAAATTCCTTGAATGTAAACATTACAACGGATGCACAATAACTAACTGTATCTCGACATGAACTCAACTTACCCACATATCTAATATATGAGCAGTTGGGTATTAGAAACTCGATCTTGATGTTACATAACCAGACATCTCGGAACCCATTCATGTACATGAATAGTTGACCATTCGATAGCAGACCCGATGTTTAGTTTCCCAAAACTGCATAATGTATCTCTCGGAAACACATTTCAGCTCATTACTAGTTGGTTAGCTGTTATTCGACCTGATGTTCAATAACCAACTGGACAATGTGTCTTGGAACAAATACCAGTTCATGAATAGCTGAACATCTGATATCCGACCTGATGTCCCATTCATAAAAACTGGACAATGTGTCTGTGAACAAATACCAGTTTATGAATAGTTGAACATCCGATATTCGACCTGATGTTTCATTCATAAAAACTTGACAATGTGTCTCGAAACTCAAAATACGTGTAATACATATTTAGATATCCGATGTTTGACACTGTGTTCGAAAGACAGAATTTAAATAGCATATAAAAATAAGATATAAGAATAGTTGGGCATTCCAGTTATTCGTCAACCAATCGTGAAACATCAGGTATTTCTGTATCCTCCGTATGATACACCTCGTGTATAGCTCTAGAATACACCAACGCTATTCGCCTGTGTTACAAGTCTGTGTTCATTTGCTTGAAAGTAACAAATTATGTATCCGTCATTAAGTTGAATATATGGCGTTATTATATCGATTTTTTTATTTATACACTCGATATGGGTCATGTTTATAGGGAAATTTAAAATATCAGTCTTGATTAACCAATGTTTATATTGTATTGACATGTACAACATAAAGGTGGCATAAGGGGGCCGCCATTTTATTTTATCATGTGACTGAAAGTAGTTTAAAAATGGCGCCTTACTATGTCATAGGTCTATTGCGTATAAAGGCCGAGGTGATCAGATTGATTCGTCAACGCCAGACATTGTCATGGTTATTCGGCATAATATTCATTTCGTTTTGATGAATTTCACCCAATAAAATATTTTATTTCTGCATAGCTACTACCGACCGTGCTTAATTTGGAAACAATCTGATATAATACGTTCAATCCAATGTCAAATATCTATATAACAAAGATAATGCAGCGTGACATTAACCCAATATCTGAATGATTGCACATTAGGAAACTGATTAAATCTCCAATATCTGAATAAATTGACAGTGGAATGTGACGTAGTGTCCGACATTCAATAGTTGAAATATCCGATGTTGATCAAATCACCAATATCTAAGTAATTCCAGGAAGGGACTTAACAGAGAACGCATCATTCAGATAACGCACACCGACTTTAAGGTATTGTATTGTTCATGACGATTTTATTAATTGTTTTTACTTTGAAATAACAGAATAAAATAAAACAAAAACACTATGCTAGTTCCTGAAAGTCTAAACTTTATCTGGTGAGGTAGAGGTAGATAAAGTTTAGACTGTCAGGCACTAGTAAGGTACTAGTATTCTATTTATCATATCTTTATTTGCGTGTTTGATCTATTTTTATTTAAACATCAACAACTGATTTTAGTCCAGCAAGCATACTCATGTGTGAACATCTGTGGTAACTGCGTCTGAAAATAGTTTAGATGAAATTATATCCCGCTTTAGTACGTAGACTAATACATAATGATATGATGAAACGTTTTAAAAGTTCACATTTATTCATATCCGATAAAAGGGTCTTTTGGAAATACAGCACGAAAAAAAGAAGAAAAAACATCAGACTCGGTTTTAATGAGTCTGATGATGAGAGGTAATGGTCATTGTAACATCCCTCTCGTGAGTCTGATGATGAGAGGTAATGGTCATTGTAACATCCCTCTCGTGAGTCTGATGATGAGAGGTAATGGTCATTGTAACATCCCTCTCGAGATTTGATGATGAGAGGTAATGGTCATTGTAACATCCCTCTCGTGAGTCTGATGATGAGAGGTAATGGTCATTGTAACATCCCTCTCGTGATTCTGATGATGAGAGGTAATGGTCATTGTAACATCCCTCTCGTGAGTCTGATGATGAGAGGTAATGGTCATTGTAACATCCCTCTCGTGAGTCTGATGATGAGAGGTAATGGTCATTGTAACATCCCTCTCGTGAGTCTGATGATGAGAGGTAATGTTCATTGTAACATCCCTCTCGTGAGTCTGATGATGAGAGGTAATGGCCATTGTAACATCCCTCTCGTGAGTCTGATGATGAGAGGTAATGGCCATTGTAACATCCCTCTCGTGAGTCTGATGATGAGAGGTAATGGCCATTGTAACATCCCTCTCGTGAGTCTGATGATGAGAGGTAATGGCCATTGTAACATCCCTCTCGTGAATCTGATGATGAGAGGTAATGGTCATTGTAACATCCCTCTCGTGAATCTGATGATGAGAGGTAATGGTCATTGTAACATCCCTCTCGTGAGTCTGATGATGAGAGGTAATCGTCATAACATCCCTCTCGTGATTCTGATGATGAGAGGTAATGGTCATTGTAACATCCCTCTCGAGATTTGATGATGAGAGGTAATGGTCATTGTAACATCCCTCTCGTGAGTCTGATGATGAGAGGTTATGGTCATTGTAACATCCCTCTCGTGAGTCTGATGATGAGAGGTAATGGTCATTGTAACATCCCTCTCGTGAGTCTGATGATGAGAGGTAATGTTCATTGTAACATCCCTCTCGTGATTCTGATGATGAAAGGCAATGGCCATTGTAACATCTCTCTCGTCCTCTACCATTAACTTAAAAATGCACTGCCCATTGGTACCGACCTTATGGTCTCACTACAGAGTTGAATTTTGTTATTTGTTCTATATAAAATAAGGTCTAGGATTTCCATTGTAAAAAAATATCCACATAGAATTTTTTTAAAGTATTTTATTTCATAGCTGGAATATATACCCACATAAAAATGCACAATAACTGGTAAGGTTAACCAGATTGAGTTTTTTAAGAGGGTATAGTGACACCCTGATATTTTTTGAAAAAAGAAATTCTCAAATGCTCATAAATACATGCATATGTTGAAATCCTATATAAGTCATTTTTTTAACACCAGCGATGTCGTATTGCAATATATGCTATGCCAACTTTTGCTCTACTCATCTGCAGCAAGAAATCACAACCACTATAACCCATTCTGAAAATTTTTCAAAACCAACTTACATAGGCCTTTTTTAAGCGTAAGAATCATGTTACCGTGGAGGAAAAGGGGCGAAGCTGTGTAGTCAGAGATGTTAAGTGTATCCTATTTATGATAAATTCTTTAATACACAGGTCGGCACTTTGCGTTGTATTCGTCGATGTTTTAGCATAACCCGATACTGGCGAATGAGTGACTGCGGGAAGCGATTTAGTAATTAAAAATATTTACACTACAGAGACAAAATACAACATATATTATAGAACAGAATGTTTATAATATATGGTGTTTGATATAAATGTGAGTTCAACTGTTAAATAGAAAAATATCGGCGATATAGGCAAGGGTCTCTTTAACAAGAATTCTTTTTTTGTTTCGGTTTGTTTGTTATTATATGCGGGTTTTCGGCTTTTTTTTCAACAGTGGTTCAATGGTATGACGGTGGTCAGCGCCCTTAACCATCGTTCCTAGGATCCGTTAAGCGAATAACCAGTACTCGACACAAGTTACCTAAGTCACTGGCTACTTCCTCACTTATTCAAAGGTGAAAGATTAATGGAGGTAGAACAAAATTCATGGCCAATCATCAAATGTACTGTGGCCGGGTAGAGATTTGAACTGACGACCCCTGGATTGACAGTCAGACACGTTACCGATTAAGTTGTTAAGAACCACTGATTGCGATCCCTGATTCCAAGGAACCAAACCTAATAAGGACAATGTACATGTAAACTTGTCCACGCCATTAATAGTTACAATGCTTTTAGTTAATCACAAACATTTCCGGCAAACAAAACATGTTTATTAACAATTTCTGCCAGCTTATAGCATAATCGATGAATATTTCACTCATACGATGTTGCGATGCGATGTGATGAATGACGCAATACAAGTGTGTTAATTATCTTGAGAAGCACTTTTAACTGCCGGTGACAGCAACAAAGTAATAACTGCTGATCAGTAGAGAACTTGACATTTAACTGCCGGTGACAGCAACAAAGTAATAACTGCTGATCAGTAGAGAACTTGACATTTAACTGCCGGTGACAGCAACAAAGTAATAACTGCTGATCAGTAGAGAACTTGACATTTTTCATTATCAAAAACGTTTTTTTCACTATTGTTGGTAATGGCCGCAATGTCCTTTTGTAATAAGATCAAGTCACGAACGTGTTTCCTTCTTCAATGAAACTAAGGAAATAAAATAAGTCACATCATGATAGATAGACACTTGGCACAAGTTAACTTAGATGGTACTCACAAACAGATTTACAGTGACTGCTCCGTTCTTGAACAGCCCAGAAATCGATGAAAATACAAGAGGATAACTAATAGCATAGCTTTTCACTTAATCTAGAAATAACAAGTGTCAAGAAATTGGCCAAGTTGGCAGATTAGCAGAATGATTTTCTTTATTCTGATTCTGATTTTTATATTTACTATGTGAACCTCATCATAGTAATGACATGGCCACGTGTGTAAAACTCTACATACTAGTATGACAATGTCGGCAGCTTCAGGACACTTTAAGATAAATTGTTGGGATCTCGAATGACAATTGTATACGTTTAGTATGGTTAGATAATACGTTCAATAAATGTTCACGTATTTGCACATCAAAATTGTTGTTGTTTTGAAAGTACACCATTTCGAGGAATCATTCGAGATGTTATTGTTATAAAGCCATGCAATGTTTAATTAATATATATATATATATATACAAATGTATGTACCTATTACAAATTATCTGTGTAGGCTAGGAGCATTGTAACTTTGCTTTATTCTGAATAAAAGTTGTTGTTATTGCTGTTGTTGTTGCAGTTGTTGTTACTGTTAATGTTGTTTTTGGTATTGTTGTTGTTGTTGTTGTTTTTGGTATTGTAGTTGTTATTGTTTTTGCAGTTGTTGTTATTATTGATATTGTTGTTGTTGTTGGTATTGTTGTTGTTGTTGTTGTTGGTGGTGGTGGTGTTATTGTTGTAGTTGTTGTTATTGTTGTTATTGTTATTGTTGTTGTTTTAAATATTATTGTTGTAGTTGTTGTTAATATTGTTGTTGTTGTTGTTCGTGATTGTGGTGTTAATATTGTTGTTGTAATTGTTGTAGTTGTTGGTATAATTGTTGTTGTTGTTGTTAATGATGATAATTTTATAGTTGTTATTGTTGTATAAGTATAAGCGACAATAGAATTACGAAAATCATGTACTGTATACCATTCAAAAGCACGTGGTAATAATCATATTTTAAAGAGTCCAGATTCTAGGTTTTAAGAACTATCATAATTCCATAAAGAATAATAAAGATCAAATGAATACTTATAAAGACGGTTCTGGTTGTTATAACAATACCAGTACCAAACTGTGCATATATTTTAACAATTCAAGTGCCATAACTTATACAGCCATCAATCAAAACAATTAAAGACATTTTCCAATAATTAGATATTCATACTATCTGTCTAAATTATATCAAAATTCAATTAAGTTGTTGGTTATTGGGGTTACAAAACAAAAATTACAATGACGGTGTCATTAAGCAAGACAAATGTTCGAGAGTCTCAATGTAACAGAATAAATTACTTTATATAATGAAGACTTTGTCATACTAATACAACAGCACGTATCCTTTTTAAACGAGCAACATTCCGGAAAAACTTTAACAAACAATAGGAAATCGTACCACAAAACAAACACCACCGGTATCTTCATTATACATTAACACAGGTCATAATGCAGATGCATGACTAAGTCAGAGCAGAGCGAAACGTCAACATATAGTGTAATACACGAAACAAGAGTCGCACGATACCATCTGCAACCGCCGTCTGAGATAAAAGATAAAACTGGCACTTCTAGAAACGTTAACAGGTGCTGTTGAACCATGGGTAATAATCGACGAAAATTTATTTCTAAAGGAGAACTTTATGATGTAAGTTTGTCAACTGTATTATGGTTTTGGCAAAAAACTCAATGAAGCATAATTATGTTTGTCCACTGTATTATGGTTTTGGCAGAAAACTCAATGAAGCATAATTATGTTTGTCCACTGTATTATGGTTTTGGCAGAAAATTCAATGAAGCATTTGTTTGTCCATTGTATTATGGTTTTGGCAGAAATCTCAATGAATAAATGTTTGTCCACTGTATTGTGGTTTTGGCAGAAATCTCAATGAAGTATGTTTGTTCGCAGTATTGTGGATTGGTAGAAAACTCAATGAATCATATGTTTTCCGCTGTATTGTGGATTGGTAGAAAATTCAATGAAGCATATGTTTGTCCACTGTAATGTGGTTTTGGCAGAAAATCATATGTTTGTCCACTGTAATGTGGTTTTGGCAGAAAACTCAATGAAGCATATGTTTGTTTGCAACAGTGTGGTTTTGGTAATAACTCAATGAATTATAAATTTTGTTTGCTGTATTGTGGTTTTGGCAGAAAACTCAATGAAACATGTTTGTTCGCTGTATTGTGGTTTTGCCAGAACACTTAATGAAGCATATATTTGTTGGCTGTATTGTGGTTTTGGCAGAACACTTAATGAAGCATATGTTTGTCCACTGTATTGTGGTTTTGGCAGAACACTTAATGAAGCATGTGTGTGTTTGCTGTACTGTGTTTTAGCAGAATGCTTAATGAAGCTTATGTTTGTTTACTGTACTGTGGTTTTGACAGAAGTTATTTGATTATACAAGTTATGTAAATAAGGCTTTTTTAATAAAATTAATTCATAGCTCAACCACCCGTAGTCAACATTGAATATTTGATTCTCAATATTGGTCTATGTTACTATAGCCGTTTACACGTACCTTTCATTGAGTTGACATTTAAGGATAATATTGGTTGTAAAAATCACCGTTTATTTGATACATAAATGGAAGTCTAAGCAACCGGTTGTGATAACTCGTTTAATAAGCGACTAAGAACTAGATTAACATTTTTTTGTCATTTTAATTTGCAAATGTTATGTAATATTCTAGGTACAGTTCTTGAACAAAATGGTGTTAAACAAAAAAAAGCGAAATGCCACTAAGCTTAATACTGAAAGTGTTAATTTTTATCTCGACTATTCGAAGAATTAAGAGAGCTATTCTACTCACCCAGGTAAACGTTCTATTGCATATATTAACTTGAAGCTTCACAAAAGACTCCCCAGTCACCAAAACTACTACAATAACTAAGTTCGGTAACTCTTACATAAATATTACATTCATTATTACATGTGTTACATATAGTAATGTTTGCTTTTGTATGATATATGTTTTAGCCTACCGGGCATATTAAATGTCACGTGTCACGACAGGGCCAAAAATCCATATGCGAGGGCCAAAAATCAATAATCCATATGCGAAGGCCAAAAATCCATATGTGAGGGCCAAAAAATCGTTATGTGAGGGCCAAAAATCGTTATGTGAGGGCCAAAAATCTATATGTGAGGGCTAAAAGTCGTTATGTGAGGGCCAAAAATCCATATTAATTTCAGTCTGTGTTCAAGCGTTTTAGTATAAATTTTTAGCGATCTATGAATGGAATATATGCCAAACCCGTCTATTCGCGCAATCACATGCGCTTCCAACGACGTCAACCATTAGCCATAGGGATCCGTCATATTCTATGATAGAGGGGATTTTTTTTATTATTTTTTAAATGATAAAAAAAATATATATATTTTTTTTTAAAATGTTGTTTTTATGAAATTAAAGTACTTATATGTAAATATACACACACACACACACACACACACACACACACACACACACATAAACCATATATAAAGACAAGTGGAAGAACATAGAGAATTTCAATTTTGACCCCAACGTTCTTGTACCCCATGCTATCGCGCTACATTTTCATAATATCCAACTCATAACTACTGAACTTCATGAGCAAAGAATAATACTAACAGAAAATGTATACTTTTACCACATTAAAATGTATCACAAACTCGTAAATTGTGATTTTTTTTATATACCGAAACGGTTGTGTTTGCAAGTCGGACACGATCGTGTAAAGCATTGTCACGGTTGTGTTCAAGTATAAACGGCAATAAATAGCGGGAGAACTTGATTAAACAGGTTATAATTAATAAGAATGTTAATAAATACACTCACTGCAAACAATTACCAAGCTCGAAAAACTCTATCGGCAAAGAAAACGCGTTGACTCTTTCATGAATATAGTGAAAAGTATGGCCTTTCTTTGACTTTGAAATTTTGGTTAAAGTTTTGCGTGCAAGTACCATCAAGTCCATATCACAACAAACACTCAATATTTTTATTGAAACTTTATGTGTGGCTTTGTCGTCATGAACCCAACTAAATAAATCAAGTGGGATAACTTTTGCATATTTTTTGTGTGCAAATTATGGCCTTTGCTTGATTTAAATACTATATTATAGATAACTTGTTTGTTTGGATTTATCATCAGCCTCAGTCAACTGTACTTTTGTGACAAATATTTGGACAGTCGAGCGCAATGTCTGATCGACAGCTCTTGTTGTATATATATAGACAGTTTGCTTTTATTCTAATTTTACTCGCACGTTGTGACAGTTTACATTATTTGACGCAAAATGCACTTGGGAGTATGTTCACGAAAAATGATTGGCAATAAGACAAATTGTTTTAAAGAATTATTTTGTCTTGACTTAACGTGACAGTTGTAACACATTCATGTAGTGATGACGTGATCACGGGATACATCATCAGGCAAAATACCAGAAATACATTGGTTCGGCTCCCCCACAATGGTCTTGCCATGTGTACCTGAGTAAAACACTTTAAACACATATGATTTACACTTGAACTACACAGCCAAAGGAAGATTTACAGTGTGCTTTGTATATGTTTCCAGAAACTGTTCTACAGCCGCTTTAGGATAATTAAGTTAACAAATGTCATCAGTAGCCGCGACACACTCCAGAGAGAAATTGTTGTTGTTGTAGTTGTTGTAGAAGTATGGTGTTCAGAGTCGTTTTCAACAACTTTTCAGTCATACTACCATGGTGTCTACTTGAGGAAGTATTCTGAACGCTGGAGTATTATACTGCAGACATATGGTATACCCCACCCAGTCACATTTTATACTGAAACCGGGCCGACCAGACCTAAAACTCTACTCTAACTGATGAGCACAAAGGGAGGAAGTTTCTAGTACCATTTTTCAAGTCTTTGGTATGACACGGCCGGGATTCGAAACCACGACCTTCGATATGTGAGATTGACGCTCTACCAGGAGTCCACCACGCTGTGCTCTTCTTTCCAAGGAATACACATTTGAAAGTTTATCACAAAGAATACAGGACTGATTAGCTCAAGTAGCGCGTCTGACTTTCAATCAAGGGGTCATGAGTTCGGATCATTGCCGGCCACAGTCTCCGCGATGATTTATATACGGCATTGCATTTCATTGTCAATCGTCTCTTACCGCTGATTCAAGTGGGAAAGTTATCTGTTATTTGCGGAGATTGAGTGTGCTCGAGTTCTGATTAACCTTCTAGGATCCCAGGAAACAGTGGTTAGCTTAACTGTTGGCCGGTTATCACTCGATAGCTTAAACATGACGCTAAATATTCAAACAAACATACACATACCATACAGAAAGTTTTCTATTTAGATCTCGAAATTTATACTGAAATCAATTTAGTTATAATGGCAGTGTACTACTTTCCCTACACAGAAACGAGACATTTCCATTCCCCGCTGTGGCAATCATGAATATTTAACGAACATGAAAACAAAACAGTTGCTAAGAAACATTGACATACAACATTTATCAACGTTGAATACGCAATCTAAGATAAAACGACTTTGAGATGTGCTTGTCTAATTCAGTAACAGCGACTTATATAATTATAGTAGCTACTGCAAAACATCATTACATCCAATGATTATAACGCAAACCGTTTGTTTGGAAAAACAAGTGACGACGAACAGATTAGAAGGTCGGATGTAGACAGGTGATGAGACACAGTCAGTGGGCATTGTCAAATCTTGCTACGTACTGTCAAGTCGTTAAACGATAAATGACATCATATTTTACATAATCGTGATAATCTTCGACGCTTGTTTTTCTTTGAACAAATGGTTAATGGACTCTGTGTTTATTTTTTTTTTTCTATGGTTTTTATAATAACAATTAACCTAGACAAGATATCTGCAATCAGTTTCGTCGGAATCTCTTACTTTCATCTAATCTTAACATTCGGAACGCAGGCTGTTCAAACAATAACTAGAAAAAATCGCAGTAAAACGATGCTCATGAACGTGTCAAACTAGCAACAAAAGGTAAACAATTAACGAGGGCGTATGCGTATTTAATAGCTGTACTTTTATTGGTGCTAAATATATTTTGTGGAATTAAAAAAAAACAGTAACTAGTTTTACCAATGCATAATGTCTTGAATTTCTCTCCAGTTCTCAATGTGTGTGAATGCTTCGCAAGGTTTTCACCAAAAGACGAAATAACGCATCAGACGTGTTTCAAACACAAAGTAATATGAATTTTAGAGAACCTCGGCTGGTGAGTTCAGAAGTATTTGCTATCTCTAAATCTACTCTGACTTTGGATTAAATTTTGAAGCAGACGATAAAAACATGCCGTATTTCAAGCGTCATTTGTTATTTGATTTAAACCACGTCCACACTGTCTGTCTTAAATATCGAACAGGAAACAGACACATTTCAATAGAGAGGACATTTTTCAATGATTTACCTTTATTAATATGAATACAGCTCTATATTTCAGTAAACATATTTATATACGTAATGCGCATACTAGTATAACGATCCCAAAATCAAAGTCAGTGTCCTGTATTCATACATAATTAGACCTCGCAGCGGTCAGTGTCTGTGAATGTGTAAATGCGTACACTGCGGGAATGTGTGATATGTTTTAAATAACATAAATATATTTACGTCCGTTGAAGAACCGTTATTGTACATGTAAGGATAATGTTTAAAAAATGGAGTATCTTATAATTCTAATATGGCATAATACACTTTATTCATACATGTGTACATTGATTGTATTATATGTGTGTACACTATGATGGGGCAGAAATTAATAACAATAGTGTCTCCGTGTTTCTATTTTTTTTCTTGTTTCGTGTAGTTTGTCTGAGTTTTGTTTTGTTTGAATATTTAGCGACTGTTATATGTCATCTATGGCTAACAGACGACCAGTTGACCTCACCACTATTTCCTGAGATCCTGGAAGGGTTGCCAGTACTCGAGCACACCCATCTGTAAGTTACTTATAAATTTCCCACTAGAATCAGCGTTGAGATACGAATGACAATGAGACACAATGCCGTATATCGATCAACACGGAATCTATGCCAGGGCGGGGATTCGAACTCACAATCTCTAAATAGATAGTCGGATGCGCTACCGACTGTGCGTTATTTTGTGATGTGATTTTGTCATTTACTAGAAGTCTGTTGATTATGGTGTTTGGCTGCTGTTGCTTTGTGGTACGAAATCGTACATGATAAGACAAGATGTCATTCAATATAAACCAACGAACCTGGTGCTAAACTATACGCCAGAGTTCGAGCTCCTGGATTGATAGCCAGACGCTAGCTTTATTTTGTGCTGCAGTCATTTATCATAAGTATACGCAAGAGTTGAGTTTCTCTTGAGCGTTCTGTGAGCAGAGTGACAAAGTATTGTGAAGTGGGTGATTAAACTGACGGAATACGAGAGTTGATATTTTAAAATTGAATAAAAAAAAGACGGATATGACTTTTACTTCGTACAAATTGATAGATGTCAAACTAAGTGTTTCAAACGATTTCTGTTCTTACAGTTTTGTTGTCTTCTTCAATTCATATAATACAAAGGTCGGATATATATACACCTTGAGAACGTGTAACCATGTCATTAACACCTACGCATAAATGTACACTTGTATAAAAATCTGTTATCATATAGTTCTTGCAAACAGATCGCAATAATTAGGTTGCCCTGGTCAGCGGACTAAATAATGCATTAAATGGGTTTAACGACATTTTTAACACATTTCCTGTTATATATGACATATTCAGTTTTATTGGTGGAGGATGACCTCAGAATGAATCTGAGAAGAATCGTCGTCCTTCCGCAAGTAACTGATAGAGAGAGAGAGAGAGAGAGAGAGAGAGAGAGATAGAGATAGAGAGAGAGAGAGCAGAACTAGAACTATGTATCAACGTAGTTGTTACAGAGACATAGAGAGACACAGAAAGAGTGAAACAGCGACAGAGAGAGAGAGAGAGAGAGAGAGAGAGAGAGAGAGAGAGAGGGGGGGGGGGGGGGAGAATTAGAACTATGTATCAACGTAGTTGTTACAGTTACAACTATTTATTCTACATGGATTGTAAAACAAGTTCTTACAAAGTACACAAATCACACTCGACGTCTTACTAAGTAGAACCAGTACTAAACATATACAGATAAAGTGTCTTGCCCAATGCCAAACTACATGGTCGTAATGGTGTATCGAACCCAAGGTCCTCAGATTCTGGGTCCGACGCTTTACCACTTTATCACGTTCTCCTTAAAATAGCATCCTGTAATCAACACATTATGAGTAATGAAGAAAAAAGAGATATTTTGTTTGATTTTCGGTTACAGTGAAATTGTAAAATGCAGCATTTAACAATTGGAGGCTAAATTATTTAGTTATTTTCTTGTACGGCGATTTCGCATCTGGGACAACAATGGACTTCTTTTAGAAAATCAAATTGTGAGTAGGAAGAACTTGTACAGTACTTTTGACATAAATAAAGTCAAGCATGCATATTCACAATTTAATTATAATTATGGAAAATCACAATATTTTGAAGAATTCCTTTTTATTTTTAAGATTGAAAAGGACAATTTACCATTTATACAATTTATACACTATTGAAAATGGTAAGATATTGTCTATTGTGTCTCGGAACTGTTTTAGGTGTCAGATTTTCGTTTCGTGCGTGCGTACGTGCGTGCGCGCCTGCGTGTGTGTGTTTAAAAACCCAGCTGAACACGCCAAAATAACTTATTGGTCGATTTCTCGCGCCTGTATTGTGACCAAAGTTTCAATATTTAATGCCTGGCACAATGTTTTTGCCAAAAAGTTAGGACATGATACATGTAAAACAAATTTCCTTTAACACTATAGTGCCTGAAGTCTCCTTGAACTCTCCATATAAAGGAGTGTTCTTTTCATTTTTATCACGTGCTGCGGGGATCATGTTTCAACTATCCCTCAATTACCTGTCGCTGATTTTCGTATCATTGGACTTGTTATCCAATAATTGTTTGTGTCCGTTCATATTCATCTTCTCATCCTTGATATATGATATTATATTAGTTTTCTTCTATTTGATTCAACGGCATATATGTTGAGCTCAATTACATTATTTGACTATCATTTTTAACTCTCCTTTCTCTTTCCACCATTGCGTCACTCCTTGTTTCCGTTATCATCATCCTGTTGTCTACACACAGTTTGGCTCAAGGATAAGTAGCTTAAATCATAATGGAGTAGTTATAGTAGCAATATACTGTAGTAGTAACAATATAATGACAGAGCCAGCGGTACACCATTTATAACATTTAGCATCTCGCCCATTGATTCCCCCCAATCACCAATCTCTTTCAGCGCACAAAACTTTCAGAATAGTTTGTTTAGGACAAAGAATGAGTTTTGGTGATAGACGATAGATGAATGCATTCAATAATAGATAATACTAAAGGATGACTTTTAACTCTCAAATAATTGCTGTAATAAAGCGTCTGCACAGTGCGCACGTGTGTGTCCGGCGAGGGGTGGTGGTGGTGGTGGTGGTGGTGGTGGTGGGGAGGTACGATGTATAATCCCTAAACGATTCCAAAGAGAATACTTTATGTAAAGTTTATGTATGTTTAGATGTTGTCCAACTCTCTTGGCCAATAAAATCGCTCGGATTTTTGCAAAATAGAACATTTAATTTTACATAACGACCGTGAGTAGATGTTGGCCTACTTCCTCAACCAATGAAATCGCTCCAGGGACGAAAAGTAGATCCACATCTAAGCCGGGTAGAAGTTATATAACTTTTAACCTATACAATATAAATTTCCGTGTGATGCTCTTTTAGAGAATAATTTTTGTAGCAGTCGAGCAGATTCATTATTTGTAGCGCGTCGTATTCCTGAGCTACCTTATTTTGATAGCAGACCTGATAAAAGATTAACGGCATAAGCAAGATTATATTTTCTGCCATCGATTATATTGCTTATTATACTGCAAGCGGTTTCTTTGTCTATCGGTAGCGATAGTTGAACACAAAATATGTCACAATTTACTGATTTCTACCAAGCACTTGCCATCAGTCGCCATGAAAATTTATTGTCAACTAAAATGAGAAATTTCTGCTTATGCTGCATAATCCTGACATCTGAAAGTGTCTTTTATTAATATAGGGAGAAGAAATCCACTCAAATCAAAACATAAACCACCGACATTAAAACATGGTCAAGCGCTGGAGCGTAATACGTTTGAAACCCCATGCAGTTTTATGCGTGTAGTACTTTAGTGTGCGACAACATGGGTCACATCGGTTATACCTCTAAATAGTTCACCAATCATTTGTCAACATCGTTCGGAAGAGCAGTAGATAGAGTGTTAGCCGCTAATGTCAGTGGTCGCGGGTTCGATCAAATACCTGGCCCGATGTCCTCTAAAACATTAGAAAAAAACACTCGGTATTCACGGATTCTGTCCAGGAAATTGACTTGCTCTTGAGCGGTGTAGTTAAGCTCTGAGCTTATTCATAATCGAGCTTAAATTAATTAAAGAGTGTTTGTCATCTCTTGCAGATATATTTCAACCACAATTAACATGATTTGTCCAAGTTGTAATAACTTGTTTCACAATCGAAGTAAAATAAATAAGTTCAAATTATTCCACAATGTCACAACGGTTTGTTTTACACGTCGAGGCATCACGCGCCGCAATGTAATGTTATACTAACGACACAAATAGTTTTACAACCTCTCTCTAAGAACCCGCAAAAGATCTGCTACAACTTTTTTACTCGATCGGGGATAGTACCTATGTATGCCACAGATAATCGTAACATATATAGAAGAGGAACTACAATGTAAATATTATTAACAAAAAATATATAAACCGACTTACCTCGGATTAATCACTCTGTTTCCAGATCGATCTATTAAAAACTGGGGTTCACTCCCACTGGCACGTGCGCACGAACCACGTGATTCGCGGCGACCACCTGGCCGGGACGACGCCGCTGCAGCAACGATGCTCATTGTGAAGAAGAAAGCACCAACTTATGGAGATAGTAAAATGTTTTAACGGTCTTCCAGGAAATTCGACCAATGCTACAAAACAGATTAAATAATACTTCCTTTTATATTACTATTACGTTGTGCTGTTTATCACACTATTAATACCAAACTTTTTTTTCTAAATTAACGAAACAACAGCTGTATGTTTTTTTTATACTAACTAAGCACGTGTTTTTGTAACTGCTTACATAAACGATCTGCTTTTTCTATTCCATATTTGTTTTCACTTCATTCCGCTGCTACTACGGTATGTTTATTAATCAGCTGTGCAAGCACGTAGTAGAACAAATACCAAGGCAATATTGCTTTCTCTAGTTCTGTCTCTGGTACTCAAGTGCAGCACAATGTCGTGTATGATAGTGAAAGCACATCTGAATGTCGTTATTGGTCGGAAGTGCTTGTTTGGTTCATATCTCGCTAAGTTAGGGTGCTCCGTAACATCAATACATGCAGAATTAATTTTACAATAATAACAACAACAACAGTAGTAGCAGTACCAGCAGCAGCAGCAGCAGCAGCAGCAGAATAATAATAATGATTAAAATAATAAAATAATAATAATAATAATAAAATAATGATAATGATGATAATAATAATAATAATAATAATAATAATAATAATAATAATAATAAATACTTTTATGAACGAGAGAACTCATTTGAATAAATTCAATCTACCATGAGGTCATCAACATATTTACGAAGTACAACATTACTTTAAGATATAAACATGTGAGTGTATATATATATCAATACTTCTGAGAGCTATCCGATTTATTAGTTGTTAAAATTTGTTCCTCCGTATTAGATATAAAGCTTTGAACTGGTTATTAGAATTTGCAGTTTTTATATAAGATGGAATATAATTCCACAAACAAGAAACTGAATAAGCAAACGAATTTCGAAACATTTCAGAATTTGGCTTAGGAGAATACAACTGTAGATTAAAGGATGACCGTAATGCGCGTGTATAAACATTAGCTGTTAGAGTAAACAAATGTTTGTAATATGAAGATGCGGGCATTAAATGACTTATACATGAGACTCGCGGTATAAGGTATGACCAGTATATACAAATAAAATTATGACTGTTTAGATCTTTATTTAGAAATTGGATAAATACGCATAGAAATATAAACGTTACAAATAAAGATTCTGAATCGTGGAGTACAAATAAGTTTTTTATTTGCATTTTGAATAATAAATTATTTTTGTTCGAATCGAGTATAAAAATGTGATTTTATTTTTGCATTTTAAATAATGCGAACATGCTACTACTGTTGCTGCTGCTGCTGCTGCTACTACTACTACTACTACTTCTACTACTACTACTACTACTGCTTCTATCGTTGAAAGGAAGGGATGTGTCTATCCACCCTGATATTTTTAAGAACAACTTCCACCATGTTCGATATTCTTTCTCTCAAAGAAGCTTGTTGTTAAAACCGGTGTCAATATAGAAATCACCCCGTCAAAATGATCATACTTTTATATTTTTTTCGATAAGATATAATAAAGTTTCGACATAATGTAATAAAGTATCTACATAATATAATAAACTTTCGACGAGATATAATAAAGTTTCGACATAATGTAAATTAAATGAAGTATCTACAGAATATAATAAAGTTTCTACATAATATAATAAAGTTTCGACAAGATATAATAAAGTTTCGACATAATGTAATGAAGTTTCTACATAATATAATAAACTTTTGACAAGATATAATAAAGTTTCGACATAATGTAATGAAGTATCTACAGAATATAATAAAATGTCTACATAATATAATAAACTTTCGACAAGATATAATAAGTTTCGACATAATGTAATGAAGTAGCTATATAATATAATAAACTTTCGACAAGATATAATAAAGTTTCGACATAATGTTATGAAGTATCTACACAATATAATGACGTATCCACATAATGTAATGAAGAATCTACATAATATAATAAAGTATCAACATAATGTAATAAGCAGTCTACATAATGTAATAAAGTATCTACACAATATAATGACGTATCTACCTAATGCAATGAAGTATCTACAGAATATAATAAAGTGTCCACATAATGTAATAATGTATCTACATAATATAATGAAGTATCTACACAATATATTAAACAATCTACAGAATGTAATAAAGTATCTACAAAATGTAATGAAGTATCGACATAATGTAATATAAAGTATCGACATAATGTAATGACGTATCTACATAATATAAAAACAAAGCACATAATGTAATGATGAATGCACATGATATAATAAATGGACCACACAAGACAGCTATGGCGTTCCATATCTACAGTTTAGAGTGTATGTCAATGTATTTCACTACTAATTTTTGTCAATATTTTAGTTTTGTAATTCAAAGCACATTCAGTATAATATAACGCAAGGAAGGTGAAGAGCAAACGGAATTACAGATCTTTCACCCACTTGTATATGGACTTTTAAAAATATGTTAGTCGATATTTGTACTAAATTGCATTATTAGCAACTTTTGCAAGTCAACACAAACTGGCGAAAACACCATATCAGTATCTCACGGCCGAAAAAACGAAGTTAAACTGAACTGCAAATATATACCATTTATAAACAGTAATGGGTTGAAAATGACACAGACAATCTATAATTTCATTTTTAACACACTCCATTAGCGTGTACCATGTAAATTACATTTACGTTTTTACTGAGTATTTACTGAACATGCGGGTAATGTTGGTATAATATTATCGTATGAATTATGACACCATTCATCCTCAAAACATTTCTTAATAGTAAAACACGGAAATGATGTAAACAAAACTATCAACATTAAATCAGAAAATAATTACAAAACGTATGTCATATAAAACTGTCCTAAATATAAACAAAAACAGAGAGAGAGAGAGAGAGAGAGAAAGAGAGAGAAAAGAGAAAAACAACATAAAAAAGAATAATAAACAGTAACATAACCTACCACGTATGTTAGTTTGCTGACACGGACAAACCAAAATACGTATGTCCGTGAACTGAATGTATCCAAGTCCAATTATATGCAATTGGTTTCTACGCGCTACTATTCCAAATATCGTTTGTCTGTGATCTGCAGACGACTGGGGATTCTGCACGGATCCAAACTGATGAAGTTTATCCCAGAAGATCTATTGTTTAATTGAAAATCATATTAAATATGACTAAAAATTTCCCTAACGCGTGATAAATTCGCTGGTATTAGAGAGAATTTTCAATCACAGGAGAAGAATATAAAATTATGTCAAACTACTATTATTAAAGTCCTCCAATACTTCACAGTCGGAATATACTCTGAAGTACGATGAACGCGGCAATCAAAGTCGCTGTAAAGGCTTGATAAATTTGGTTAGGAACTTATTTCTCTGGCAAAGTAATTAATAGTGATGTAGCGTTACTTGGTGCCGAACTGGGTGTTCTGGACGATTTGCTAGCGTAGTTGACCTTTATTTCCGCCCGTTGTTTTGTTTTGTTGTTTTTGTCGGTCGATCTATACGTATTATGAATAGGTATTTAAGTGTCAACAAATAGCGTTATATTCCCATTGGAGATTATCACGCACTGAGTATGTACTAATGATGTGTTTAATTGCTCTAAACATTAACAGCCATTTTCATATACTACAATATTTACTTATGACGAAAAGTGAGAGTGAGAGATGAAATAATGAGAGAGAGAGAGAGAGAGAGAGAGAGAGAGAGAGGTAAGTATATATAACTACCAACATGTTATTGTATACAGCTCTAGAGTAATACTACCAAATGTTTTGTAACATATACTTTTATACTAATACTAACATATAATAGCAGGCTATACATAGATAAATGCCAAAACATATTAGTACCAAAAGAATGGCAAGTATGCTAGTGACAAAAAGTAATGTCAATGGTCCATTTTAATGTACGATACTTAAAATTACTCAATTCAATTCGGATACAATTTTAATGAAAAAATATTCTTCTTTTTAATGCATTTGTCTCCAAACTTCGCACTATAAAATGGAAGAAGACTTATTCAAATTTTTTTTACTTTACCCTTACCATAATTGTAATTAATGTACTTGTGGATACATTATTATTCCAAAACAAAAGTGACACTGTCGTGGGTGAATTATTAGACAGGATTAGTGATATATTGAGATTTATGAAAGTAGTGGGACTAAGACATGATAGACGGACGATATCATATCGTATACTTAAATAGGACGAAACATTAATGTTGTCGGACTACACAGTCGTGGGTGAATTGTTAGTCAGGATAATTCGTGAGAATATATTGAGATATAGAAAAGAAGCAAGACTAAGACATGTTAGACGGACGATACCATATTGTATACTTAAATAGGACGAAACATTAATGTTGTCGGACTACACAGTCGTGGGTGAATTATTAGAGAATATATTGAGATGTAGAAAAGTAACGAGACTAAGACATGCTAGACGGACGATACCATATTAAATATGGCGAAACATTAATGTTGTCGGATTACTCAGTCGTGGGTGAATTGTTAGACAGGATTAGTGAAAATATATTGAGATGTATACAAGTAGCGACTCTAAGACATGATAGACGGACGATATCATATTGTATACTTAAATAGGGCGAAACATTAATGTTGTCGGACTACACAGTCGTGGGTGAATTATTATAGAATATATTGAGATGTAGAAAAGTAACGAGACTAAGACATGCTAGACGAACGATACCATATTAAATATGGCGAAACATTAATGTTGTCGGACTACTCAGTCGTGGGTGAATTGTTAGACAGGATTAGTGAGAATATATTGAGATGTATACAAGTAGCGACTCTAAGACATGATAGACGGACGATATCATATTGTATACTTAAATAGGGGGAAACATTAATGTTGTCGGACTACAAAGTCGTGAGTGAATTGATAGACAGGATTAGTGAGAATATATTGAGATGTAGAAAAGTAGCCAGACTAAGACATGATAGACGGTCTCTACTGTATTGTATACTTAAATATGGCGAAACATTGATGTTGTCGGACTACAAAGTCGTGGGTAAATTGTTAGAGATGATTAGTGAGAATATATTGAGATGTAGAAAAGTAGCAGGACTAAGACATGATAGACAGACGATACCATAGTGTATACATAAATATGGCGAAACATTAATGTTGTCTGACTACACAGTTATTTCAAACATTTTATATATATTGAGAAACAATTTCTTACACTTAGACTTAGGCAAATCAGGCTCGAAGTCCACCCGTGTAGAACCAGTACTCAACCCACAGCTATGTTCTCCCAGAAACCACATGAAGTTTTGTATATACATTAAGAATAACAGTAAAAACAATTGTTATGAAAGCTTTGAATCAAAGATGGACCCCGATAAAAAATGTGCCTTTAGAAATATCTACTTATATTTCGAAAAAAAACACTGTAGAACATGGAAAATACAAACGCACTGTTTCTAAAAAACTAAACTTGACATGCAGGAGGCTTGTTCGTGGGCTCGCATTATGTTGGGTGTCAATGGAAATAAAATAACAAATCTAAGTAGAAGTTTTACGATCGCAATTTTTGCTATTTTATCAAAAAATATAAAAGTAATACACAAATTAATAAGAAAATACAACAATTACAAAATAGCCATAGATCGTATCACGGATCAATTCCTGAAGCTACCAAAGTTTTCTCAAAATATTCTCCGTCTGCAATGACGGACAAATTACTGTTACAATTTAAGTGTCTGGGCTAATGTATCTTTTCTAGTTGTATATTTTTCTTAAGATAAGTTGACAACGAATCCTTTTATATTTGTCATTCCTGCATGCTTAATTTTATAAAATAAAACTTAAAAGAAATCACAGAATTTGCCCGAGAAAATCCAACAAGGTACTATAAATACAACTGTGTTGACCTATCTTAATGTTACTGACACACACATTTATTAGGCATGCTGTTTCTGGACAGGCAACATGCGCCAGCATACAAGGACTGTCTTGTTCAATTATATACGATTCTACGTTCACAGGATATCAGCTAATTCCTTGTCAAGAAAACCAGCTAGGTGCCTTCCATCATACTTACTTCAGTAAACTGGAGCATATCAGACAGAGCGCACCTGTTTGTCCTTTAGATTGGTATAATATTAATAACCTATTTGTACTATTGTGTTTTTGCACCTTGGGAAAAAAGGGATGTAAGTTCAACCACACGTATTTTAACTTATATGAAGCTTGTCGGAGTCTGGACTACAGTGGTTGACCAGGATGCATGGTTAAGAACCAGGTTCAAGTTAGCCAGATACCGGCCCCTGTAAAATTTATTTATTTTGAAAACTTATTTTTCAACATATCTTGGTGTGCTTTGTCTATATTAAATACACCTCATCATATATATATATATATATATATATATATATATATATATATATATATCATATGGAGAAAATTATTTGTGAATAATCAGGCATAAATGTACAGACCAGACTACGGCGAGCGCGCCTAGCTACAATGCAACCCATAGACACTATATCAAGGCCTCTGCCAAACCAATAAATTTAGTGTCAACCATGACTTATGTACTATAGTTTTACATGCAACACATCTGAACTGGACGGACAATTTACATGCTACATGAACTAATAGCTTTATATAAGTAGGACCAAGTAAAGAGTTCCTTACTACTCACATGCTATACCAAGGACAGATTTAGAAACCCGTTAAATCATGAAGATACATTGAATTAATATGTATTTTATTTTATAAAGGGAGATATTAAATTAAAGAAAGTAGCATGAATAAAGAGCATGTCATGTGATTCCCGTTTTAAACTGGCATACATGTAGTAAGTTATGGCGAGTTAAAAGTGACAATTTGTTGAAAAAATGTGTATACGAACATTTAACGCGATATATTTAATTAACTATTAAATTTAGGGCTACGTTTTATATGTCACCCATAAGAGTAATGTTTACTCTGAACATCGTCCAAATTATTCAAAGAGTTGTGGACATTCAAACACGACGTGGTAGGAAAAAGGTGTGGCGGCATTGAGCAGTTTAAAGTTATTTGTGTGGCGAGGAAGAGCTGTTCTGTCTTTTAATATTTTAGTTGTATAACTGGCCTAAGCAGTGGTATCAAGCTCGTAATTTGTAAATATAATGTTTTACCAACTGGCGAAAATATTTCAGAGTCAGATGTGGAAAGATGTCATAAATTATTCTGGACATAGGCAAATCATTGTAAAATTTGCCCGATACCGCACAAAAAGTAAGGTATTTGCTCCTAAATCTCGACTGAAGAACATCACGGACAGAATATTTCTTCCTAAGATCTCACTTCTTTCAACCACTTCATCATCAAATCATTCTTGCCCTTGAACAAATCTGGTAAGACTGATAGTTTTTGGACGCAATGTCATTGCTAAAAAAATCGCCTAGCAGTGTACCGTCCTGCGGAAAAACCAGCTACGCTCGGCCCACTGTAGTCAGGATATTCTGGCCAGGTTATCATACTCAGCTTAATTCATCGGCTAGACAGGCGACAGTTTTGTGCTAAATGACATCATGGAAATCCAGTTCTATAAATAATTTAGATTCAATACCTGAGCGCGTGTGATTATTTTACCCGTGCATAAATTACGCTTTATAAATAGACAACGCTAAACTTAGTCTCGACCATATATTTAAATGGATCGGTACATGAAGCTTGTGATATGTTTACAGATATTTTATCTATCTTGTCAAATTATGTGTACCATTCAAATAAAATTATGTATGTAAAACGAACTGCAAATATAACTGGAATTAAATGATTGGTATAAATAGAAAAAGATTCGAAATAAAGTAAACATCTTAAAAAACATACAAAAGAACAATTTTTAGTAACTTAGAAATAAATTTAGCTGACTTGCAGTATAATGATAAAAGGGGATTTTTGAAAATAATAAGCCATTTTGTTAAGAATAACAATACGTCTTGTAATTGTGTAACGTCTCCAAATGGTCAAAACAAAATATTTACTACTTATCAAGAAAAAGCAGATTGTTTAAATGATTATGTTTCGTCAATCTCTAGCGTAGATGACTCAACTGTAAACCTTCCTGTACTCAATCCTTGAACACAAAATCGACTTGACAGTTTTCATATTATTCAAACTGAAATTAATGCTATTATCGCCTCACTTAAATCAAATAAAGCCAGTGGAAGTTCTTAAATTTGTTATCAAAATACAACAAAAGGTTGCCATTCGCTCGGCACTATGTGGTCTTAAACCAGTCACCACAGGGGTTCCACAAGGCACAGTCCTTGGACCCCTTTTATTTCTCATGTTCGTTAACGATATCTCAGATTCACTTCTTAGTCTTACAAGATTATATGTCTATGATAGTTCTTTATTCCATTCAGCTGCAGCCATTCAAGTCATTGAATACATACTTAATTACGATTTGACAACAATAACAGAATTGTCAAAACAATGGTTAGTTAATTTCAACCCAAATAAAACTGAAGCAATATTCTTTACCCTTAAAAGTAATAATCTTCATCCACATTTGATTTTTGATAACCCTGAAATAATATTTGTGCAAAACCATAAATCTCTGGGTGTTACACTTAATAGAAATGAAAAATGGACACAACATATAGAAGAAATGTTAATTTCCTCATCTAGAATAATTGGTATAATGCGAAAATTGAAATTTTCTCTTAACAAAGCAGCATTAAATCAAATTACTTATCATGTGTTCGACCTATTCTCGAGTAAGCATCTATTGTATGGGACGCTTGTACAGTTTCCTCATCTGAATCCTTCGAAAAGGTATAAACCAAGCAGCTCGTGCTGTAACCGGGCTTACACGGTCCGTTTCGTTAGATAATCTTTATAAAGAATGTGGTTGAGAAACTCTATCCCAAAGAACAGAAAGTCAAAAGCGTTGGTTTATGTTTAAATCAGTTAATCGTAATGTCCCTGAGTATATAAAAGGTATAATGTCTCCACTTGTTGGTGCTATTACACGTAGTACCCATTACGTAACAGAAATGATATTGAACTTCCCTTTAAATTAACTGCTTCGTTTAACAAATCTTGTATCCCATCCTCGATATTATTATGCGATTCTTTAGGAACTGATAGACAATCAGCGTCTTACTCTGATTTTAAGAAAAGTTTGCTTTCTTCTTCCTCTGGCACGAATGAGATCCCTAGTTACTTTTTACACGGCAATCGATAGTTATCAGTTATCTATGCTAGAAATTATTGAAGCGAAGTTAATAATGACCTTTTTCTTAATCACTTTAGACAAAACGCTATATGTGAATGTTCCAATGGAGTAGAAACTGCTGAACATTTCTTTTTCTATGCAGTCATTACAGAAATCTAAGACATTCACTTTTCCCATCAACGAGAGAAATCCGTTCGCTTAATATTAATGTATTACTATTTGGAAAGAAGACCATAACTTTGGACGAAAACATTCAAACCGGTTTTCAACCTAAGCTATCTTACATTCCGAAATCATTTGATAAGCTTTCCAAATATGACAAAGGTACATGTATAATGTGACAAATAGCCAAATAAACTTATGCAATGTCGAATGTGTCGTCTTCTTAAAGAAAAACCTGTTTAATTAACTATTAGTACTTTAAAGTTTGTTATAAGTCTTTTTCTCTGCTCTTATCTTTTTTCTACTTCATTTTATTTTATTTGTTTTCGACAGCCGTACTCAATATGTTAACTGTATGGAGAGGATCGAATCAATGTTGGAAGAACTTGTGGCCAAAACCCATTTCTGTATATAAATAGAAATGAAATATGTTAAAACCAAAGACAAGATTCTGTTATTTTAGTTTAGGTTAACTTTTCTTCGCTACATAAAACTTTGTTTTACTGCAATAACGTATTAGTTTGCCAAATCAAAACATAGATAGACCAAAATCAAATGCTGTAAATATAACACAGTTTTAAATGTCTCAAAACTATTTTTAAATGGATAAAAAACATCTAAATATTCTAAATTAAGAAATTACGAATGGTTTGATATATCAAATCCGCCAAATCATGACAAAATTGATATTTAATTTGGATTGGTAAACTTGAAACAAAATCCCTATTCTAAAAGTAGACATCACTTAGCGCAAGTTACGAAATCCCTTTTAAACATTATTTTGGCATGTTTAAATATATATATTCTTTTTGTAAAATTGGGTCAATGCGTATATATAGGCATGCTAAATTGGTTGGGTGAGGGAAGGGGTTAGGGGTGAGGGAGTACTTTAAAGTATTTAAGCCAATTTCAAAATTTTAAAATATTCTGCTTTACTCCCTTTAAATGCCTGTATTCGAGGGTTGTTCGAAAGTTCGTGGACATTCATAATAAAGAGAAACCTTCGGAATAAAAATAAAACAATAATTATTATATATCTCGTGAAAGTGTGTTCACGTCTCTCATTCTTTTTTTAGGTATTTCAAACTCATTCGTTTGCATTTTTATGACGAGTAACCCATTTGTTAAATGTATCTGCATACCATGATTGGTTAAATGATTAGACAATGCGCTGGGTTTCTACTTTAAGTTCATCTATGGATTCAAACTTTCTACCTATAAGGATCTTTTTAATCTCGGGGAATAAGCTTAAGTCCGTTGAAGCTAGATCTGGGCTATATAGTTGATGAGTTAGCAGTTCAAACCCAAGTAGGTCAATTTCTAGAAGGGTAGATCTTGCCTTGTGTTAGGGGCGTTGTCTTGGTGAAAGATATCACGAACTAAAGACAGCCCTGATCGTTTGTTTTTTAGCGCCTGAACCAGATTTTTCTTCAGAACCTGTAAAAATAATTATTATGAAAATATGTGTTTTATTTAATTAATCATATTTTTATAGTTTATTTTGATATTGTGTTTCTTTATTTCTATATTAATTCAATCACTAATCAATATTTTTATTTATAATATCTTTTTTTAAGTATTACCTTGGATAGTAATCTGCATTTACAATCTGGTATCTGGTGTTGAACGATAATCCCTGCCCTATCCATTTAAACACAAACATGTGTTTTCCGCCGGATTTGTTGACCTTGACCTTTTTTGGCAGTGGTGTTCCCGGCGTTTTCCATACGGATGATTATGCTTTTGTCTCCAAATCGAAATGCTAGAGCCAGGTTCCGTCCGTTGTAATTATCCGACCTAGAAAACACTCGCCTTCTGATTCGTACCGTTCAATAAACTTACGGGAAGGGCTGACTCATTTTTCCAGTTCGTCCGGTTTCAGTAGCCTCGGGACCCAGCGAGCGCTCACTTTGTTCATATTCAAATCTTCTTTTAAAATCCTGTGTATTGTTGAAACAGAAACATCAAACTCCACCGAATGTTTTCCTTCAGTTAATCGCCTGTCTTGATAGATAGCGCATGTCTAACCTTTTGTGGTAGCGAATCTCTGACTTATAATGATCTACCATCTCCAATAGAATCGCGTCCGTTCCAAAATCGACCATGCCATTTAAACACTAATGAACGACTGCATTTATGTTTATCATTTTTACTGTCTGGGTAGGTGGTTACCAATTCTAACACGAAACTTAATGATCACTCTTGTTTCGACGTCGAAAGTTGACGTCATTTTCATTAGTTTTCAATAGCAACACTTATTACTTCCTGTTGTACCATTCAATTCAATTTAATTCAATAGTTTATTCGCTCAATTCATAGTACACATGACAATATGAGTATTAACAAAAAAAATAAATACAATATGCAGAAGAGGCCTATTACTGTGATCAGGAACTGGACTATTGCAAAAATAATATAGTTATACTTTAAATGATTTAATATATATATATATATATATATATATATATATACATTGGGGGTTTGGGTGGAGGGAGGGTGTGGGGGGCAATGGGAGAGTATCATACATTTATTGAAACTATATAATTATACAATGAAATAATCCAGATGTTATTATATTATGTAACTGTTATAGTAGAAGTCAACGACGTGGTTTTATGCTAGTTGTCACGTATGTTCTTATATATTTCTTAACAAAAAAACAACAATAATAATTCCAGTATCAGTTGAACTGTACAAGGATTTCTTTAATAAATTGACACATTTTTCTGTATTCTATAATGTTTGTTGTTTTATAAGAACAAATGGCCATAACGCTATAAAAACGATCTTATCAAACGCCAATACCACGTGTTCAGACCAAATTTACGTGTATCTGTTGTACAGCAAAATTCATTTGAATCGGCTTAAAACTGTTGGTAGAGTTGCGTCCGCAAGGCTATTGATCCAATGTGTGATATAAAAATTAAGTTAAAAGAACAAACGGTAACTAAAAAAAATAATTGTAAGACCAAGACCATAGGCTCATGTTCAAACCATGTACCGCTTGTACAGCAAATTTCACTTGAATCGGGTAGAAAATATGGAAAAGAATGGCGTCCGCAAGGTAGTTGGTCCAAAACGTGAGGGACGGACAGACGGATAATAGACAGACGGACGGACGGACGGACGGACGGTTGTCATTTCAATTTCTCCCAATTTACTCCGAAAAGCGGGTAGTAAAACTACGAATAAAATTTAATAATAAAAACCCCTATTCTACGTGTAAAATAATAATAATAGTAATAATAATAAAGATAATAATAATAAACATAATAATAAAAACAATAATAATAAAGATAGTAATAACAATAATGAAAAAAAAAATAATAATAACAAAACAAAAAAAACACAAACTTTTAATAACGACAGAACTCATCAATCTTCCATGAGACTCTCAACATATTTACTCAGTACAAGCTTAATTCAACATTAAATACAAAAAAGAATAATCAGTAATATACATAGCTGTGTGGCAACCCTTAGTGTAACAAAAACCCTTAGTGTAACAAGTGTTACCGCAACCCTAAATGTAACAAAATCAATTTTTGTTACACTAAGGGTTACAGTTGCGACCCTTAGTGTAACTAAGCGTATGTTAAGTACATGCATTGACATTTGATTATAAAACGGGTTCTCTTAGTGTCACAATTTTTTTTCAACTAGATACTTATTTATCCCTGCTATGAAATGGGGGCATATAGTGTTATCCATGTTCGTCCGTCCGCACGCACGAATGGGTAGTTAAGTGTCAAGGGTTTATGGTTAGGTTTTTTTTTGGACGGTTGAAAAACAGTTGAAAAAATATGTGACTGTTTCTAGACACTTTTAAACAACTTTTATGTGGCTCTTTTCTTTTGTGTGGCTACACAAGTAATAAGCTTGGCGCAAAGAAGCCACTTAAATACCCATTGGTGAGAGCGTCCGCCCGGCCGTCTGTTATGTTCCGTAATGCTTCCAATATGCTTCCATATCGGATTAACACACTTTTATCTTAATGGTATCAAAATGTTATAGAAAAAATGCTGGTGGATTTTTGTGTTATATTGCAGTTCTGTTTTAACTTGCATCGGATGCAAAATAGTGCCGGTAAGCGTTTACACCTTTTTTTTTTTTTAGTAACAGTGGCATTGACCTTGACCTAAAATCATGACATACGGAAGAACGGGCGGACAGACGGATGGACAGACGGTAGACGGGCAGACATGGGAAGCACTATATCCCCTCACCAACCCATCCCCATTTCAAGGCGGTTGCATAAACAATACGTATCAGTATTAAACATATAAATTGTATAAATTGTGTAACTTGCCATGATATGTAGGGATAGTATAGAGAAGATGATTTCCTTAATTTTGTTACTTATTGCAACAATAGGTCAAATATCGTCCCTAAGTGTAGCAAAATATTTTAGTTACACTAAGGGTTGCCACATAGCTGGTAAAAGGACTTGAACGCGCCGAAAACTGGAAGTTGTTTTTTACTCTGTCATCCCAGTCAATAACTTTTCTCAAAATTTTCACCAGCGTCTCAATGTGCAATAACACGGCCGTGGTAAATGTTTCTGTTTATAATTGCAGATCTTGAACAAATTGAACCCAGAAATATGCTGCAGATTTTTATTTTTCACTGTCGTTTACGCGTCCAACGAAGCCCTATGAGTCGTGTGAAAATGGCGTGAGACGTGCGGTAACACTGTTGGTAAAGACGTCGTCATTAATGTATGATGGCGTTACTTAAGAATCGCCGTCAAATATTTCACTGCAAATCTGATGTTGACACTAAATGCTTGTATATAACACTTAAATACCTATAAAATAGTATTTTCTACCAAAAACTTTAAAGATACATGCTAATTGCCTTCACCATTCACGTTTATTAAGATGACCCCAATATACTCTCAACCTGATGACATGAGGCTGCAAAAGTGCAAATAAATGTAAGCAGATAAAACTGCAATTACGTCCACATTAATAAATATTCATCAATTGGTTTATTTCATAACAATATCAATTCACTGAACAGCAAGAGTTTTTTTGTTGTTTTTTTTCTAATCTTATTTTTTCAAAAACATATCATAGTAACCAAATAAAAACACAGATTTTAAAAAAAGTATACCTTTTTTATTTTATATCTATTAATGCACCTTTATATATCCACCTCTTCTTATCCATTTCTTATAACAAACATTTTCAACTATTTACTTATTTTCATTCCACATTTAACATGTGGTCCTGTGCTAATTCAAACTCATTTTTTAAAAAATAATCTATAAGAAGGCTACTCATCCGGAACCTCTGTAATTTCTGACATGCACAAGCGAAATCTTTTTATAACTTTTGAACGTTTATGTAAACTGAAAAATGGATATATTGAGAAAAACGATTTTTTTTTTCAGGTCTTTATCATACAATGACTTACTGAATTGTATCGTAAGCCTTATTTCTTATATTTTTCATTGTATCAATGACCACGTGGATACTATTTGTAAATATTGCCAATTGTCCAGGAAGTTGAAATACGCGTGCACGATATTCATAATTCTCAGAAGTGATCGATTTCATTTGACGCATCTTCTTCCTCGTTTATAGTTAAATAAATTCGTTACATCTTTTGGCAATCAATCTGGAGAAACAAACGTTAAGATAATTTTGTAAATAAACAAATGAATAAATCTGAGAAATAAAGCAGCAGTATAGCCAAGGAAATACAAGTCCTTGAGTGTATCTTATAACCTTGAACTTCATGTTAATGGACATATGCCATGTAACAGCGCTTCAGATAACACTTTTTAAGTGAGTATTTTACTCCTTTAATTGTATGCAATGCTTATTTTCAAACATGAAAATTTTATCAAAATTTCTATTTAAAATAACACAACATCACTGAAAGTGTCAGTATTCATATTTACCACTCACTTAAAAGTTAAACACCCTTATCAAGAACGTAAGTGCTTCAAATATTGTTTGTCCTTTATCTGGAGCACTGTCTTGTTTTCTATGAACAAAACCATGACGGTGTTTTGTTAAGTGGCTGATGCTAAATCTTAATTATTTATATGATACTTTTTTTCTCATTTGAGAATCATAAAACGTCATATCCATTATGGACTTGTGTAATTCAGTGTAGCCTTGTACAATATTAATACACCTTTCTTTCCATCTTTATCCCTCTATGCACGATTTATTGATTCAAATATAATTCGAAAATTCCAGGACGCGGTGCAAACTAACTTGCAGTAATTAAGATTTCCGTCTGCGTTATATGATAAGAACTTAGCGCCAGCAATTGGAAATAGCAGCCCAGATACGATGCGTACGCTCGCGAAATGCTCGTTGATTTAATTATCAACAAAATTGCCTGCATTACAGTAACTTATACAATTGAGTGTGATCTTGCTCTGCAGAAGATGTGTTATTTCTCTTTATCTCTCTCTCTCTCTCTCTCTCTCGGTTCACCAAAAAACTGGCGCTCGTTTCAAAGCACCTCACACTTCATATGCTTATATAACTTGACTCAAAGCACTCTTAAGTACTAAAACCTGGGCAAAAATGATGGTTAAGTATATATGAAATAACAAAGTCTGTGTCAGATGTAATATTATGTTAGCATACTGACGGCAAATGATTAGTAGATATCATTATTTATTATCTTTGATGATTGGGTGCAACAAAATACATAAGACAGGATAACTAACTAACTAACTAACTAACTAACTAACTAACTAACTAACTAACTAACTAACTAACTTACTAACTAACTAACTAACTAACTAACTAACTAACTAACTAACTAATTTACTAACTAACTAACTAACTAACTAACTAACTAACTAACTAACTAACTAACTGAACTTAACAACTTAACTTAACTTAACTTAACTTAACTAACTTAACTAACTTAACTAACTAACTAACTAACTAACTAACTAACTAACTTACTAACTAACTTAACTTAACTTAACTTAACTTAACTTAACTTAACTAACTAACTAACTTATTTAGATTGTTTAACTGTGAAATAACATTTCAAATTTTAGTTTAAAAAAGTAGAGATTTGTATATTTTTCAAAGAAAGTCAACCTCAATCATATACATCTATTGAAATAGGTTTCCATCTTTATTCTGTACATTCCCGTATTACTCTGATTCTCTAAATTTACTATATTTCATTCTGGAGTGTGCTTACTCATGTTTTATATACTTTCTCCGATACAAAACGTCAATATTTCTTACCGTTCGCTTGTTTTCAGTACAGTACTCTGTACCACAGGTGACCAATACAGTGACCCGTTTAATGTTCAGGTTAGGTGGACCAGCATATACTTTCTCTTACACTCTCTTCTCAGGTTGCCTCCACTTCATCCATAATTGAAAAGTTCCAATATCCAATAGGCACGCAGCCCCATCTGGTACATGATGTATGCACAAATATATGACAGACAGTGGTTTAGTAATGATAATAAACAGTTACAAAGTTATTTTCATGGTATAAATTATATCGAAAAAATTTAAGCAAGGGTGAAAATGGACATGGTGGTATGCATAACGGTAATACTATTCAAATGCTATGTCAGAAAACAAATATAATGCAACATGATCTAACCTATCTAGCATAAACATCGTAATTGAAAATATATGAGAATCATAATTATATATGTGGCTATATTTTTTCATTTGAAATGCTTTTAGTTTAAAAGTGCTAAGGTTTTTTTTATTGTATTGTTGTCGTCTGAATTTAACACATTGATAAACTTAGGTGTGTTTGGTCTTTCTCAATAATATTTATTTATATAAACTTTTCTCAGATCGGAATATAGCACACATTTTATAATAAATTGGTATTCATTCTTTCATTTATTAATCCTTTTATTTATTACATACTCTGTACTTTCGTTCGTCAAATGGCGTCAGTATTAATTGGTCGTATCTTTACTGTCTGCCTCTTCTGCTAATCGATGCGACGATAGTCCATACTTAGCAAATGCTTTAATGAACTTATCAAGTTTGATACGATTTAAATAAGGCTAAGTTTTTAATTTATTGACCACTAATACGTTGTTTACTGTCAAAATAAATAGTTCCGGTGATCCGGCACCTTGATGTAGCCATACATCATTAAAGCCTAAATTTGATTAAAAGATTTTTCGATAAAGAAATCCAAGTAGTCTTATTTGGATATACCTCCAAATCTGTTAAAAACATATTATTAACAATTCTAATGTATTTTGAATCGTTTGCATTCAGTATTTTTAACCAATATTTAATAATATTTGTATATCGTTGACAAAAAGTAGATAGTCTGCCAAATTCACCATGAACAAAATCATTCTGCGTTGATTTTTTACCACCTAATATTCTTTTAAAACTGCAAATGTCCTCTTTCAACGTGTAAACCATCATTAACTCCCCAGACTTCACTCCCGTTATTTAAAATTGGAGTAATTAACTTGTCGAAAAGATCTACCTGTGCTTCGGCTGTTATTCCTTTATAATTACAGATCTTGAACCAGTGAAGAAATTGAGCCCAGACACATGATGCATTTTTTTTTCGCTGTGTTTTGGACATAAATGTCGCAAATCCATCTGCCAAATGTCGCACGTTTAACACGCTATGACAGCACCACATTGAGAACAGGATGCGCCTCCTTTGGGATTGTCGCATAATGGCGTTTATAAATAAATAAAAACTGAATAACAACCCTCAAATAGTTGGATAGAAGTTGTTTTTCGTGTAATTAGAATACCGCTGAATGACACAATGCCTCTACTTATGTAGTCTACAATTTACGAGGTACCTACTTATGATACGTACTAAGTAAATTTTGGCGTTTAGCAGCCATATAACCTCAACTTGTATTTTTTAACGATATGACTTGGTGTATTGATATATAAGACAAATATGAAATACATAAAATTGTCCCAGAATAGCTTCCGAAGTGAAAAATGGATATGTAAATTACGTGTTTTCAATCTGAAAGTGGTTCATTTCGTCACTTTTCTCGAAGGTTTGAGGAAACGGACATGTTCCCATTCAAAAACACAAACTCGCTTGAAACTTAAATATAATGCCACTCGTATCGGCTATATCTTTGATAAAAAAACGAAATAGTAGTATGAAAACAAAGGGGTTTTCCAACCTTACTACCCTACCGCGTCGAAGGAATCTAATGTTGGCAGAACTTGTGGCCCAACCCCATTTTATGTAAATTATGAAATAAAATCTGTTTAAATTAAACCGCGCGCGCAAAAATAACAGGAAGTACCGGTTCATCGAGTGTTGTTATCACAATAAATGCGGCGTAGTTTATGTAACGTATACGTTGGACGGGGTGTGTACTATTAGCCCTCGATGACACAAAATGGTACTAATATTCAAATAAACAAACTAGTTTTATATTAAAAAAATACTAGTATTAACATCTTCATGTAGTAATACATTCATAATACAATGATTCATTTGATGCGGAAGTTAAATGGAATTTAACAATGGTGTGAGTCTCTTAAAGAGAACAATATGATCTAAGAGGAATGGTAGCGCAGTTGAAAGAGTGCTGACCGCTTACTCCAAAGGTCGCGGGTTTGATCGTCTAAATGACCATACAGATTACCAGTCCTCGTTTGTTCATTTATCAAAAGAGTCAATGAGCCTTTAAGGCATAACTAATTATGTGTCTATGAAACATATAATTTATGTATTATTTGATTCAACGGCTGTTTCGAAAAAAAAAATCATTTCCATTATAATTCTTTTAAATATTAAATATGACTTTGATACATTTTAATGCTTTTGAAAGGAATTAATCTGCGCAATGGTGATTTGGCCAAAACCGCTTGGAAGTGTATTTACTGAATCGGAAGTAGTAACAGCTGATCACGTGGCTGCTTACTTGTGTGTTTCTGCAAATGAAACATTTTACAAACTATAGTAATATTATTTAATGGTGCTCCTACGTCCGTCAAATGACGATATACCTGGATCGCGGCTTTTCACTGCTAATCATAGTGGGTGTTGTTTCAACCTCATTTTATGAATGTGTACAGTCTGCATCGAACTTCAGAAATGCCAGACCTGTTGTTCTAATAATTGACAACCGTGATGTCCACATTTCAGTAGCAGTCGTGGAGCTAGTCAGAAATGAGAATACTGTTTTGCAATCCAGTTCCGTGTAAGTGAAAAAAATTACAGGTTTTGCACGTGTACGAAACAGACACGCTATTATAAATGCTATAGACAAATTAGTTGCCACTGAACAACAGATGTATATATAACTATATAAGTAGTGTGCACAAAATACTAATATAATGGTAAGAACAAACTTGTTTAATTATCACAAAAACGTATACCTAATGCGCTATACCGACGTTGACGTTTGCTTTTTTTGAAAGCGTTTTTTTGACATGGGAAGGCCGGGTTAAATCGAAATTTAAATATCATAAAAAAATCTAGTTTGCCAATTGTTCTAAAAATCTCAATATAATTGTACAAAATATAGTATAAAATCATATTTTTTTTATAAAAAGATGCAAAACTCGCTCGGTTTATATTTTGGTAATTTTTATTTGAAGCCGTTTTTTTTTCGAAAAGAAATCGAGAGGGAAAATAATTCCCGTTTTACGGTAGTATTTTCAAAATGTGGCGTTCGTCGTCATTTTTGCATTTGTAAATCGATACATCTGTCAAATATGTACGTGGTGATATATGTTTCTATTCTGTAAATTACGTATAACTCAACTAAGGTCGAAGAATACGCGATTTTGCTGCTATATATTGGGACGTCAAAAAGACTGAACATATGATGGTCATGTTTACGACGTCACATATAAACATATATTCTATCAACCGCCTGCAAAAAAATACATATTCATATTGGAAATTACTTCTAGCTTCATAATATACTAATTATACCACTGATTTCGAAAACAATTTAAAAGGTGTATTCCTCCTTTAACTGGGATATTTTGCTAAAAAAAATCTGCTACGACTTTTTGCTATAGCATATGTATTATGTAATATGTAATGATTCAATTGATATAATTTTTTTGGGAAACATATCAAACTAACACACAAAAATGGAGAAAAATTAAATTTCAGGTGTTGTTTTCAACTTGTTTTTTCTATCCTTCGTACTAAGCTCGTCACCTAATCCCGTGTTATTATTTAATGTCCGTTTGCATTTATTATAACTTATATGTGCATCCAGTTTTACTGGTGAAGAAATACCTATGAACCAGAGACATAGATCTATAATTAATGACGATGTCTATAACAAATTATGTCCTTTTTCAATAGATACAATTTGACTAAACGTCCTAGTATTTAAAATTACCGCATGTTTAAGCAATGTAAGAAATAGAAAAAAACAAGTTAACTATATAGGTTTTTAGTTATTATCTCTCCATCAACATACTCGTCTTTGAACTGGGGTGTGAAAATGTAAGATTTTAAACGAAATATACAAAACATATTTAAAAAAAACACATCTATACAAGTCCTTGATTAGAACATAAATTTGGATGCAAAGGCCAACAGGTAGTAATTATTGTCCTGGAAAATGTAGTTTAAAACTTGAATACTTCAACTTGAACTTGAGTATAACCATTTTGGACGTTTTAAATATATATAGAAATATATCATTTTTTAAATATGGATAAAATTTGCCTGAAATCTTACATAGTAATCTTTGATACCAATTCTTATATAATAAATATTCTTTATCGCGTGGTTTGAATTACATTTGACGAAAAAATAATCAAAAGTGCAAAAATATGTCGCTTGGCCGAAATGATTTTTTAAGATCACAAACAGTAAATTTAAGCTTAAAACTACATTTTATGGAACATTTGTTATTATCTATATGCATCCATGTATTAGTTTTAATTAAATGATATTTGTTAATATTCCTTTGAAAGTATACCCACATTTTAAGACAAAATTCAACTTTAGACAGGTGCGTTGTTATTGAGGGAATAACAAAAAGACACTGTCAATTCTATCCATAGGAAACAAATACAAAAACTATAGCAATCGTCTTTAAGTCACTGTATGAACCAATTAAAAAACACCATATTTCACAAATATCAAACTAGCACATTTTCTGGACGAAATAAGATTGTTATTCATTATAGGTAGTGTCGTTACGTCTTTCAGATTGGCTTTCCAAGACTGAAATACAGGTGCGTATAGACTCGAATTTGCTGTTGGTGCGGTTAATTGTTTAACAAGACTTGTACTTTTCCAGACTTTAAAACGAACACCACCAGTAGTGGCAATCCTAAAGGAACGACAAATGCAATTATTGTCAGAATTTAATATAATAATAAAAGAAGAAAATATGGGAAATAGTGTTGCGGCAAAGAATTTATATAGACCTTAGTCCGGAATACAAATTAATTGCAAAACAGTTTGGAAATTAGCTAAAAATGTAGAAAAAATGAAATTATTGCCGCACCAATATCAGTTATTGGTACAGCATTGCCGCACTCGTGTTGACGCCCTTGAAGTAGCAGTTTTCTGCCGGGTGTAGTCTCAATGCCATGCGTCGGAACGAGTGCCGGAGTTACCGTTAATTCGACCGAGTTTTCAAATGCCTGGTTTTATGTCACCATCTTCCAGACGCTTTAGTCACTGATCGTCTTCCGATTGAGATTTTTCAGCTGCAGACGGAATATTCAAACAGATGTAAATATATCCCATGTATAACTTCTCCGACAATATTACGGATGAAGATTTTTTTACCATTATATATTGAATTCTATTTCATGTTTCCTTATATTTTACAAAATCAATCCAATTGCTAACCCTGTTTCAGATAAACAAAAGTGGGTGGGGTAACTCGTGGGTCCGCTTGAGGGTAGAAAAAAATAAAAAGGAAAACTCAAATGTTGAAAAATTAAAAACATCATTATCTAAGATTGTGTTTGCCTGCTTAATACTCTAATTATAAACACCAATAAATGAAAATTGAAACAATAAGCTGTAAGAACGACAAGAACATCACAGTTGGTGAATCCAGTTGGAGTGGCAAGCTGGTCAGTCTGGCCGCAGTAAATATTTAAACAAACCCCGTTTATTAATATTAGAAATGTAGTTGTTTGTAAATTAAAATATATGTATAGTGTATAGCATTGTTGTTTTTAAACCATATTTCATTTTTTTGCTATTTCTCTTGCTGTTCAGTTATAACAGAGACATGTAATTAAGTCACTACAGAGACATATATACTGAACGAAACAGGTTACATGCCACCTGATATTTTATGTATTTTTTCAAAAAAGTATCAAAACAATTGCCTTCAAATGTGGGCTTGAATAAAAAAGACCATTTCAGCTAAGTAAAATCAATACATTATCTGTATACACATTTTAATAAAGCTACTAAATATTTTGACGAAGATGTTAGAAATACAAAAGTGGCGGGTTAGCTGTTCCTTTCAGTATATTATAGATTAAGTCACTGGTTATAATCAGTTGGTATCAACTGCTCAATCATTAATTAAAAACTGCTCTCCAAAATGACTGGTTCAAAGCACAAGCAAGGAATTATACAGAGCAGGAAAGGCAACCGATTGAGATTTTGCGAACACTCACGTATTCACACAAAATCTCGCAGTATCACGTTTTTAATTATCTTCACTTCCATTCATCTCAGGAACACAAATCAAAATTCTTACACTGCAGAATGAAATTGTCATCAAAACAATACCATTCCCAGAAATTTGTGTTTAAAATTGGTGAAATACTTCAGATTGCAAAATGTGTATATTGCAGCTAAAATAACGACAAATTATGATAAATTTTCCTTAAAACCTCATTATCTTTAATTCAAGAGCATTTTGTGTGATCGAAACATGTTTAAACATCTAAGATTACATACAACTTACAGTTTATGTACAAGAAATCAGTAATAGTTGCCTGTGATGTATGAAAGATTAATTTGAAAATTATGAATCCTATGTGTGGTGTTTCATCAACATATAGTCAGGAGATGCAAGTTTCCTATCCTTCTATAGAAGTCCTTGGCACAAGGGTAAATTAATACTTTAACGCTTTACTTCATATAGACGTCTTTGGACACCTCTAATATAGCACCTTTGGACACCTAATATAGAAGACTTTTAATTATTGGGTGAATTATGTTTATATTAACTGACAGAGTGGAAAACAGTGCAGGAAGCGTTCAGATTGCTCAAAACTCTTCCTGCACTGTTTTCAAAGGCCTTCTGTGATTGGTGCGGGAAAACGCATATCTATGGAGTAATGAGTTAAATTTACATTTATTATAATCATATAGCTTGTAACAATTTACAAGGTGACAACATAAATACCTGGACAACATTTACTAGAGACACATAAACCCAAACAAGTCACTGATTTTAGATTTATAGACAAAGAAATAAAGTTTATCACTGAACATAATTATATACAAAAAAGCAGCAGTAATATAGGTCACTGGTAGCTGTGACTAAATTACATGTGTGTGTGTCTCTGATAAAAGTCTTTACAAATGACAAAGATGCATGCCTAAAACAGGTTTGTTGTTTTAAAGTATTTCTGTGTTTGGAAACTAAACACAGTTACACACAAAATTTTTATACAGGTCAAATGTTTTGCCGCTGAACTTGCTGCGAACCTGTAAAAGATATATTGACTTGTGATTGGCCCCTGCATAGCAGCTGAGTTAATTACTGGTTAGAACCAGTACTATTAAAGCATATATATGGATAAGTGCCTAAATTTACCATGGGCACTACACATAGCCGTGGAAGAGGATTGAACCAACGATCTCATGATCAGCTGTTTACAACTGGATCATGTGCTCTTCAAAAAAAAAAGGGATTAAGTTCATTGCATAAAGGCATGGTACTGTACTTCTGGTGAGGATCAAACTTGCAACTTACCAATTACAGCTCTATTCCTCTATTTCAATATGTATTGTTAAATCTCGTTTACACAAGTTAATCTATTTTGTTACTTTGGTTTAAACATCTTTAAATTTCTACAAGATTGTGATGTTTATTTAGATTTTAAAACATTGAAGTTGTTGAATATTATCACACTATGTGCTGATAATACCCCACATTACAATGATATTTTGACCTTTGAAACATTTTAGTCACAACAGAAAAATACAGATGTTTGTGACAAATACATTTTAATGTAGCCATTGTTAAATATTAAATTGGGTAGTGCTTTACATTGTGTAATGATCAGATCTAGGATTAAATGAATAAAAAGTGTATTTTGTAATTGTAAATGGAGGATTAATAATTAAATTTTTTGTCAGTTTTGCATTTGGCAAGATGGTTCTTTACTGAATTACTACAGGTGATGTATATTTGTTCAAACAATTTTATACAGTACATGTGCTTATTTTTTATTTGAATTGTTTCCTTTATTTGGTTTGTTTATGACCTTTAATGCTTTATTAATATTCTATAAATTTAAAGCTCTGGGAGAAATTTTTCTGATTTTCTATCTTTGCTTATTTGTTTTCATAAATATGAATATCCTTTATATAAAATATTTAATCTGGGATCTCAATGTAATACAAGGGTTAAAGAAGATGTTGTAGTTGTTGTTGTATTGTGTTTAACGTCGCTTTCAACAATTTTTCAGTCATATTGCGACGGTGTCTACTTGAGACAGTATTCTAAGCGCTGTCACACTGGAGTATCATGCTGCAGACACATGGTATGATACCCCACCCAGTCACATTATACTGACACCGGGCCGACCAGACCTAGAACTCTCCTCTAAATGCTGAGAGTCAAGCGAGGAAGCTTCTAGTACCATTTTTAAAGTCTTTGGTATGACCCGGCCGGGGATTGAACCCACGACCTTCCGCATGCGAGGTGGACGCTCTACCACTAGACCACGCCGCGGTCATTGGGTTAAAGAAGAGCAAGTTAAAATGAGCTATTTCTCTTATATTGTGTTGATAAAATTTATTTATTAAATCAAGTACACTATCTTTTTTGTTAAAGAAAAAAGATATTTCGTAAAAATTACAACATTTTCCATTTTCAACCTGTAATAACTTAAATTCAGAAGAAAAATATTGATCATTGAATATTGGAAATAGTCATCACTTTTATCAACTTGTTTTTTGTACAAAAGTTATTGAATAAAAGAGTAATTGAAGAAAAACTAAAGGTACAACCTGAAATTTCAGCAGTGTTTATTACCAGTATACATGTATTTATATAAGGACTTGTATAGAAGGATAGGAAACTTGCATCTCCTGACTAAATGCTGATGAAACAGTTCAGAAGGATTCATAATTTGCAAATTAATCATTCATAATTGATGGGCAACTGATTTCTTGTACATAAACTGTAAGTTGTATGTAATCGTAGATGCTTAAACATGTTTTGATCACCAAAATGCTCTTGAATTAAAAGTATTGAGGTTTGAAGGAAAGTTTATCGTAATTTGTCATTATTTTAGCTGCAGTATACAAATTTTGTAATCACAAGTACTTCAACAATTTTCAATACAATTTTCTGGTAATGGTATTGTTTTGATGACAATTTCATTCCGCAGTGTAAGAAGTTTGATTTGTATTCCTGAGATGAACGGAAAAGAAGAAAATTAAAAACGAGATATTGCAAGATTTTGCGTTCACACGTGAGCGTTCACACAATTTCAAACAGTTGCCTTTCCTCCTCTATATCATTTCTTAATTTATACTAGTCTGCAAGCCTCTGTAATAAAGTTACTGACATAATGTAATAATTTTAAAGGACAAGAAGGGACATTGTTATTTTTTATTCCACCACATATTCTGTCATATTCAAATCTTAGTTGAAACTCTAACTACATTAAATTTAAAAATTGTAAAAAAATACATCAAAGACTTTTAATGTCGTAATAATTCATATTTCATCATATTTTATTTGTTTCAAACTTTGCCGGATATGCTTAGCAATGTATAGAATGTAGTCCTCGGTAGGGGACTTACCGGTATGTCAATAGATACGCTTATCAACAAGATATAACTGCCACCCTATATAATGTGACACTAGTAGCTCGTGGGAGTTAAAGGTTAGTTTCCTGGCTGAGGCTACTGAGTTTTCAGTGTTATCAGATTTGTGGTTACAATATAATATAATATGTCAAATATTTTATAAGAATGGTAGTTTAAAGTAGGACTTGGAGTTGGGCACGTGAATTTGTCATTTAGTACATAACTTTACCTTACTATTGAGGTAGCTTTGTGGAGACAGTAGTAGCAAAAAAATGAAAAATCTGTATCATAAGTTACTACAGTAATTTCGTGTATGTGTGTATAAGTATCATGATAGTACAGAGAAATTGATTGTAAAAAGTCAGCTCATCATTTTTAAAGTAAAATTATCAGTGAGGCTTAGCATTAATGTCATAGATTAAATTTCTGAATTTTAATTGTTGCATGACAATCTCAGGGCTAAATAGACCAAGTTTTATCAATGGTCATTCCTACACCAAGGACAGCTGGAGTAAAGATTTTGATATCTAAATATTGATCATAATAATCATACATGATGAAAATGTGTACATGTTCATCATATTAATCTAAACCCTTATAAGGCTTATAACTCATTCCCTCGACTTCCCACCACTTCCCATTCAATATCATACTACGCCACAGAAAGCATTTGTGATATATATTATGAGCCTGGCAAACTGAATGCCTGTAGGTTTTGTGTTTCCGAAAGTAATTTCCCTTTTTGTCAGATGGCCTGATAATTATTTGTCCGATGACTCGCATCCATCTAGCGCTATTCGAAGCATTCTTTCAACAAAAAAAAACAAACTACAAAATTAATCACAAATTAGTAATCATTGTTCCAGTGGTTCACTGTAAAGGCTTTAGATGATACGGGGAGTCCCAGTAGAATTAAATGAATTGTACAATACATGTAACTATAATGAAAAAAAAATAGGCAGAAACCCAATAAGGATCAAATTGGGGAAAAAATCAATGCATCTTATTACAAGATATAATTTCATGATAAAGAGAGTGAGTTTGTATGTCCAGGAGACCTGGCATTGATTATCGGTATGATTTTCCTCTTTAGCTGCTCATTGTTGTCAAGTGGTTCTTCTGTTTTCACAATGTATATGTATTGATTGTAATTGATACTAACAGCTATCCGATCCAAATGTTTAATCAATGTATTCTCAGACATTTCACGCATATTGAGAGAATTTTACGACACTGGCAATGAAATTAATTTAATTTCCTGTCAGGAAATGTATATAGCCACTTTCAAGAGTTATTTTGTGTTCATAAGTTCATAATTCGATTGGTATTTTGTAGCGTGAATAAAACAGTTGGATAGCCTACACCTTATGTTATTAGAAACCCTGCTTGTTATTCCCAGAATAACAAAGTCAGATTTATGTAATATTGATTTTTTACAAGTAACAAAATATATGCATCCTGGTACAATATTTTAGGAATAAACCAAATTAAAGTTATGAAAGACGTTTTCACTGATGCTAAAAAGCCATATCCCCAGACCTTTTCACTGAAGTTTATACGCCATATATGCATGCTTATAAGTAATATCCAGAGACTTTTTTAATGATGCTAATAAGTCATATCCCCAGACCCTTTCACTGATGCTAATAAGTCATACACCTAGACTTTTTCAAAGATGCTTATAAGTCATATCTCCATAATATGTCATCTCCCAGACCCTTTCACTGATGGTAATAAGTCATCTCCTAGACCCTTTCACTGATGCTAATAAGTCATCTCCCAGACCCTTTCACTGATGCTAATAAGTCATCTCCCAGACTTTTTCACTGATGGTTTTAAGTCATATCCCCAGACATTTTCAATAATGCTAATAAGTCATATCCCCAGACATTTTCAATGAATTGATGCTAATAAGCAATACCCAGAGACTTTTATAATGATGCTAATAAGTCATCATCATAAAAAGTTGGATGTCTTGCACTTTTGTAAACTCTGCTCCTCATTTAAAGGTAACAAAAATTGCAATATTGTAAATACAGCAATTTTACAAAATAGTGCAAAGACAATAAATCTTCAGTAAGCATCACATTCCATTACTTGCGTCACATACATCTACATCTGATGTTATTCATGAATGTAAGTGCAAAGTTTCAATGTAATTGCATTCACTCAGCAAGCTGCTGACCGGTCAACCGACAGACCAACATACCAATCAACACAGTGTTTCCTATGTAACACCTGACAACTTCATTTGCGGGACTATAACAAGAGCATTACCTCAGGAGTTACTATGCAGATTTTGACCAAAATATTATATGGATAAATATTGTGCCAGTTGTTATATTAAAATTTTAAATTGCAGTTACATGTATATATATGGACAGCACCAGATCAATATGGTGTAACAGTTGATACAAAAAAAAAAAATCATATTTTATTAATTTTTGAAACATTAATTTAAAGGGTGGATTCAACTCTTTCAACATCAATTGGTACTCATTGAAACAAACTTTTTCCTTGCAAGTTACTGACAGTGTCTTAAAGAAAATGATGTCATAATGTGAATGGAATTCAGAGAACTTAAAGAACAAACTTAAGACCTGCTCAATAGACTGATTTGGCCATTCATTCTCTTTTACTTACAACTATTAGCCGATATACTCTCGTCTGCTCCATTGTCATAAAGAGAAAGTGTTGATATAATAACATGTAATGGTATTCAGGGAACCAAGTACATACCTCCTTGTTCAACTCATTGACCCTCTAATCCCTCTTACTTACAAATATTAGCCAATATACTCATCTGCTCCATTGTCATAAAGAGAAAGTGTTGATATCATAACATGTAATGGTATTCAGGAAACCAAGTACATACCCACTTGTTCAAATCATTGACCCTCTAATCCCTCTTACTTACAAATATTAGCCAATAAACTCATCTGCTCCATTATCATAAAGAGAAAGTGTTGATATCATAACATATAATGGTGTTCAGGGAACCAAGTACATACCTCCTTGTTCAACTCATTGACCCTCTAATCCCTCTTACTTACAAATATAAGCCTATATACTCGTCTGCTCCATTGTCATAAAGAGAAAGTGTTGATATCATAACATATAATGGTATTCAGGGAACCAAGAACATACCTCCTTGTTCAACTCATTGACCCTCTAATCCCTCTTACTTACAAATATGCCAGTATAACACATCATACATATGTAATGTTGGCAGACACGCTGACCTGGATAATTGTATACCCGCCAATCCCCTCATATTAAGGACTCTGAGGAAATGTCTGACCATCAATTTCTTTTACTAACAATCTATAATGATTGCATGGGACATATCTCAAACAGTATACTAGTAATTGGTGTAATATGAAATATAGAGAAAATACACCTACTGTGTTGACCACCATGATAGGACTTCAAAACCACCAGTCAGGTTTTCATTGCTGAGAAGTGTTTGTGTTAATGACTGTAATCTGTTTGAGCAACATCATAATGGTGATTAACATTCTGTTTCTATATCTATATTTATACATCATAACTTAAATTTACAGGCTAAATATGACAGAACTTTCTTGTGAAATTGCTTTTTCTGTGATTTAATGGTTCTGCAGAGATGATAAAAATAAACAAACTCCTAATAATGGCATATTTATTCTTCAGCATTGATTTATTACCTGAAATCTATCACTAGCAGATTTGTAAAAAACACAGTGTTTGATGTTGGAAAGCACCTTAATTAACATCACAGAAAGTGGAAATAGCCAAAGGTGAATACAATAAATTCCAACAGCATGCAATCACCATTGTTCTGTGGTTTTCTCCTGAGATTTAATGCCATCACTTATGTTGGCTTAAAGGACGATGCTTTGATATCATATTCAAAATCTCCATTTAAGGCTTGGCTTTGTATGTTAATGTTGTGTAAATATGTTTTTTTGAATACTTACAAGTAGCCTAGCCTAAAATATATGGTATATAAAAGTCATGATAAACAACATTATTCGACAGTGTTACTGTCCATAGCTCTCAGACTTGTCCGAATGGTTCTGATATTGTATGGTTATCTTGCAGTAGTCAAATATTTAGATGAAATATTGTGTGTTTTATTGTTTTGTTTTATTTAGTCGCACACTAGTGGTATGTATGCATGTATGTGTTTCAGAACTACTGGGTAATATACATTTGTAGGTAACAGACAATACTAGAAAATCAACTTTTATTTATTAAAATTTTGAAGCATTGATTTAAATAGAGTGGGTTTAAACAATTTAATAAACAGATTTGCTTACAAGTTACAGTCAGTGTTGTAAGGATCAAATTATTGTTGATGCTGTCATAATACCTGCTCAATTGTCTGGCCTGATCATTCACTCCCTTTTACTTACAAATCTTGCTAGGTGCTGAATATAGTAATATCTCAATTAAATTTATCATGATAATATTCTTTCTATTTTTTTAATAAGATATAACTTGCAGCTTGTAATCATAAAAAAAGATAGACTATTGAATATATATATTACAATTTAGAATTTTTATATGATCTATCAAACTGATATTTGTAAAAACCCAACATCTGATATAAAGGCTGGTTACAATATACCAAAATTGTGCTATAAACTGCCAGATAAAGCTATAACAGATAACAAGAGCTGCCGGTGGAGGGTGTGTTCAATTTAAGTAATCTTGTCCTGAAATTGCACTTTTCACAATGCACTGTCACATGCAGTGTATTAGCAGTACAAGAGTTACCAAGATATAAACCATAAGTATCAAAAGTGTTATACATTCCCTCTAATTACAATACAGTCATTCAACTTCTTGAGTTCACCTTGTGGTAGTGAAGGTTATGTGAACAGTTTTGCCATACTTGAGAAGTCACATCAATTGGTGAATGACCAATGGTTAATATTGAGTATGAAAAGGGCAATGTTTTGTCTAAATTCACAGTTACTCCACTTGTCTTTAATTCATCCAGTAAAAAATTGTTTTTTTATCAGGTCTATTCATCTAATTAATATTTCATGTCTGTCTCACTCTGTATACATGTACTTATAAATAAAAAATACAGCTCAAGTTTGATATTTGTTAACATCGGTAAAATTTTACCAACCTCTTTTCCACTTAATTTTATGTAAAAAATTGGTTTACGATCAACAGCGAGGGCATTCGTGTTAACAGACACATTTCTAGTGTTACCAGAATTAACAATTATACCCTTCCTTCACAAATCTTGGATCTGCCCCTGCAGATACCTGATCATTATCAATTATAAATCTTACGCTGGTTTGGATGTTGATTTTAATGGGTAGATACCCTTGCAGGCAGCTGTTTGAATAATGGTCACCATGTCATTTGTAACTAAGGAAACAATACATTATACTTCATTTACATTATACTCATGTTGTACTCCACACTGATAAACACGTTAATTACCCGTGATGCTAACACTTGGGCACTGGATACTAATTGTTGTTTACAAATTGATTCATTGAAAATTGGATAAAATAATTCCACAATTACAGTAATTAATGACGATGTCAACGACATTGAAACGGAGCAAGTCTGATATTCCGTCACGTAAGTGTAATTTTACAATTGAGTTTCTATATTGTGGTCAATAACATTTCTGCAAATTGCTTGACTTTAATTTGAACTTCCATCGGCAGCTCCTGGATTGTAAAGTTTTTTCACAGTTGAACAAATTGTCTATCATAATGGTAATGTAATCGAAGCATTTGGATTTTAGATTATAAAATACTGGAAAGGCAAGTTGGATCTTCAATTATATATATATTTTTTAAATTTTAGTAACAGAATTCATTATTTAATGTCAATTTTAATTTTGTTTATAGAAATAATTAAGTTTATTTTGATAAGGTTCTTAACTAAAATATTACAAAAAAAAGTTTGTAAAATAGTTATATGATAGACATACGATTAATAAACCACTATAAAAAATGATAAAAAAAAAATATATGCAGTTGTCTTCAAATTTAATAAAAGAAGAACATCAACTATTTTAAATCTATGTTTTTTTTTTCATATATTTTATTTTAAACAAAATGTGCTAAAAACAAATGAATCTGGGGACATTAATTACAAATAACTTCATGATGGCTGGAATTGGAGTAATAATTTACTTTAGTAAATGAATTTTATTTATCATGAGTGTAAAACATTTATAATGGTAAAAATCACAAAAAGGCAAATTGTTAAAAAAAAAAAAAAAAAAGTTTTATTTTGAATATATTAGGTATGCTTTTTTATTTGTTTTGAATTTTGACTTGCAGCACGGATATGTCCAGAGTGTGGATGTGAAGTATTGATTTAGTTCTCTGTGCATGAGAGTAAAGATGTTAATAAAGTTTACTATATGCTTGGACTGTAACACAGAGACATACATAAAAAAAGTTAATTGGTGAAAACTGCTACCTGATCGCCATGCCGGGCCTCGAAATTAAAGGAAGAGAGGTTGTAGAGGACTGCAAGTTGAAGAATTTTATAGAGAATACCGTTTATCTACAACTTAGTTTCTGGAATATGCTGTATTTATTTTCTTTGCTTTCCAGTGTTGCGGCAGTGTGAAAGAATGTCTCACATACCTTTGGGCGGTAAAGCATCAAGCTTATTTGATATACCGGAGAGGAGAGATTTACATGCCTATGGATCTAGTATTACATCATTTGCATGGGAACCCCATGATGACCATACCAGGAGACAAAAAAAGGTACCTACCATTTTGTCCCAGATAAACAGTCCCAGGAACAATGCTTTTTACAAAAGAGGGGAGTTTATTCAAGAAGTCAAAATTTTATATGAAGTGCATGTAAAATGCTGTAAAACATACAGCTGGTAACTAATAAGCTTTCAACCTTTAAAACAGACTTGGATTACAGATCAACTTCCAGAGTCATTTTATTTTTGATTAAAATGCGTGGGGGTATTTATTCAAAGGGAATACAGTTGCTATTTTATTCAGTTAAAGTTTTAAAATTGTGAATGAAAAAAAAGCAGTATTTTGACTGAGCAAAAAATCTTTAAATTGGGAGTTTTATTTTTGTTTGTTAGAGAGTCTGATTATAACCACTGTGTGGCTGCCAGTGTCTGTCCTTCTTTTCTGACTTATTGCTCCATTTCTTAAAGGGACTCATGGTTAGTTATTTTAAAAAATTTTCACATTAAAATACATTTCGGATATACATTTTTACATGATGCAATATGAAGTTTCCAACCCCAGTAAATGTGCTGGCCTTTAAAGGGAGTATATCAGGAAAAAAAATATAAATATCCTTTTGGCAATATAGGGTCATTGAGTGTTTATATAGGCATGATATATTGGAAAATATGTTTATAGCCAATTTCAAAAGTTAATAAAAATTCTGATAAATTCCCTTTACCTAATTTAGTTATTTTTACTCAACTATACCCTGTGAGTAGGGCAGTTTTTGTACTCCTCTCTGAGTTGGCGACTGCTTCCAATCTGCGTTAAAGTAAGGTCACATTAACTTTAAACACTACTAAAGTTTAGAGTTTATTTACTATGCATGCTTTACAATTATCAGCATGTGAATAGAACTAAGCACAATAATGCATGCTTATACTATAAGGCATTTTGTACAACAAAATGGCTACTATATTCAAGGAAAAAGAAAAAATTGGGTTTATAACTCATTATTAAAGTGCACAGCAGAATCTGCTAGGTGGTTAACCAGTGCTAGATGTACTTTATCTACTACTCAATCGAGCGCTTGTTCAGGGAGCATCCATTGGTTCCACCGATATCTTGTTTACTATGTTAATGATTTTAAAGATTGTTTGATTGATAGAGATATGCCAGTTTTTCTGATGTTACATATTAAAGATATAAAATACTGTTTATACCCTAGCAAACAAAGTTTGAGAGGGAGTCATAGAAGTGACTGTGTCTGTCAGTAACTTGTGAAGCGAGCATCATTTACAGTTTTGAGGGGACTGACTTGATACTTTGCATACATGATCAAAAACAAATGAAGATGTGCATGATGCAGATTTTGTGACATTGGCTTAATTAATGCAGGGGTATTAATCACTTTCTGTGATAGGTTTCTTCTGTTTTTATTGGTATGCTTAAAAAACCTACTTAATATCAGTTAGTATAAATCTGATGATTTTTTATTAATATTTTCAAATCAAGTTTGATGTCACTTATTTTATAAAGTTCATAATTTCATAAATATGGAGTTTCAGAAAGTCATACTTGAAGATTAATATGCTCACATGGTAATGTGTTCATATCTATATTTAAAAATTGATTTGATCAATTGGTGAACATAACTAAAATTTGAATACAGTATTGCTGTCCTTTTAACGATAGACATTTTAACCCTTTACTCCATAGATACGCGTTTTCCCACACCAATCACAGAAGGCCTTTGAAAACAGTGCAGGAAGAGTTCAGATTGCTCTTAACAAGCAGTCTAAACACTTCCTGCACTGTTTTCCACTTAGAGGTGTCCAAAGGCGTCTTTATCAGAGGTGTCCGAATGCGTCTTTATTAGAGGTGTCCAAAGGCATCATTATTAGAGGTGCCCAAAGGCGTCTATAGTAGAGGTGCCTAAAGGCGTCTATATTAGAGGTGTCCAAAGGCGTCTACATTAGAGGTGTCCAAAACCGTCTACATTAGAGGTGTCCAAAGGCGTCTGTCTACATTAGAGGTGTCCAAAGGCGTCTATATGAAGTAAAGGGTTAAATGGTTGCAACAAAGCCTGGTCAACAAATTAATTATGAATGTCATATCAATTGTTAATATTGAAGTATTATGTCATACAATGTCTCAATTCGTGAATGTGATATTAAGAACATTTTCAATACCTTTTAAAGTAAGGAAGGATGCCCATGATCATTCATTTGGCTCGAGGTCAAAGGTAAATGTTGGTTTTAATCAGTGTGTTTTCATTACTTAACAATTTTTAAAAATCTACAGAACATGACAGTTTCCCATAAATATCTTTCGATAATATCCTTTGATATTCTGAGTCAAAAGTCAAGGTTATTTTAACCAGAACATCTCACTTTCTTTCTTATTGACCTCACTAATTACAAGTCAAAATGATGTTAAATGTTTTAGCAAGATTGATATTTATACATTTTCAGATTGCATATGAGAACACATACAAAATGGAGCCATTGGAAAAATTCAGACCAGATAGAGTAAAGCCTATTATTGAAAAAGTACTAGCTACAAATCTTGAAGGTTCGTAAAATTCTTCAAACTGAGATAATTAAAAAAAGATGTTTCTGTGCAGGATAAATATTTATATTTTGTTGTAGTTATAATAAAATAAGTTAAAATGCACTGGCAAGTGTTGTTGGTAGTATTGCACTCTTGATGGGCTACAGGAATAGAAATAGTAAAAAATGATGTTGGCTTGCACAGTTTTATAATGGATATATGATCAAGGCCATAAACATCTTATTTTCTTCTGGTTTTCTTCTAAACACACTTGAACATGGCTAAATTGCTGGCAATGAAGACACTTTCACAGTTAAGTTTTATATTATAATTGTTTTAACTGGTTGCAGTATTGCAAAATTGCCAGGTTTATGCTATAACTTTTACACATAGTTAACATTTCTTTCTTATTTTATCCTTTAAACAACAGTATGCGAGTGATATGATTGCAATATGAAATCAACAATAACAGTATTGCTTATAACAAATTGATTATCACAATATGAGTGAGTGAATAAATGAACGAATAAATTAGGGTATTATGACGTACCAACACATTATAAATTATATAATGCCAACAGGAAGATTCCAGGTCAGTGTTTTTTCCCATCATTTTGGGCAGACGACCCATGCTCTTGGAAATTGAATTTTAGCTGCCTTTTCATTAACATTGTGAAATCTTTTACATTAAATATATTTGTTCAACTTCATAAAAATGTGTACACTTACTTTCTGGCCATCTAATTAAAGGATCAATGGCATACTCAATTCAAAATGGGGAAAACTTTGTTTATTTTACTAAGGAATTATGGCAAGTTTCAATTTACAATTATTGAAGCTTTCAATTGGGAATTTTTACCACTCATATGGAAAAAAAAGATACTATTTGCCATTGGGAATATGACCCAATAACGGCTATAAAAATGGCTGGAAAAAACACTGGAGGTTCACTCTCTATGTACAAAAACAACAGATTTACATACATATTGAAAAAAAAAAAGAATATTTATTTACTAAATATGGTCACAAAAATATGATTTGTATTTCAATATGATCACCAAAAATATAAAAAAAGTGTATATCAATATGGTCATCAACATATAATTATATCAATATGGTCATCAATATATAATTATATCAATATGGTCATCAATATATAATTATATCAATATAGTCATCAAGATATAATTATATCAATATCGTCATCAAGATATAATTATATTAATATGGTCATCAATATATAATTATATCAATATGGTCATCAAGATATAATTATATCAATATGGTAATCAAGATATAATTAAATCAATTTGGTCATCAATATATAATTATATCAATATTGTCATCAAAATATAATTATATCAATATGGTCATCAAAATATAATTATATCAATATTGTCATCAAGATATAATTATCAATATGGTCATCAAGATATAATTATATCAATATTGTCATCAAGATATAATTATATCAATATGGTCATCAAGATATAATTATATCAATATGGTCATCAATATATAATTATATCAATATGGTCATCAAAATATAACTATATCAATATGGTCATCAATATATAATTATATCAATATGGTCATCAAAATATAATTATATCAATATGGTCATCAATATATAATTATATCAATATGGTCATCAATATATAATTATATCAATATGGTCATCAAAATATAATTATATCAATATGGCTATCAATATATAATTATATCAATATGGTCATCAATATATAATTATATCAATATGGTCATCAAAATATAATTATATCAATATGGTCATCAATATATAATTATATCAATAAGGTCATCAAGATATAATTATATCAATATGACCATCAATATATAATTATATCAATATGGTAATCAAGATATAATTAAATCAATATGGTCATCAATATATAATTATATCAATATGGTCATCAATATATAATTATATCAATATTGTCATCAAAATATAATTATATCAATATGGTCATCAATATATAATTATATCAATATTGTCATCAAGATATAATTATATCAATATGGTCATCAAGATATAATTATATCAATATTGTCATCAAGATATAATAATATCAATATGGCCATCAATATATAATTATCAATATTGTCATCAATATATAATTACCAATAAGGTCATCAAGATATAATTATATCAATATGACCATCAATATATAATTATATCAATATGGTCATCAAGATATAATTATATCAATATGGCCATCAAGATATAATTATACCAATATGGTCATCAAGATATATTTATATCAATATGGTCATCAATATATAATTATGAATATGGTCATCAATATATAATTATCATTATGGTCATCAATATATAATTATATCAATATGGCCATCAAGCTATAATTATATCAATATGGTCATCAATATATAATTATATCAATATGGCCATCAAGCTATAATTATATCAATATGGTCATCAATATATAATTATCAATATGGTCATCAAGATATAATTATATCAATATGGTAATCAAGATATATTTATCAATATGGTCATCAAGATGTAATTATATCAATATGGTCATCAATATATAATTATATCTATATGGCCATCAAGCTATAATTATATCAATATGGTCATCAATATATAATTATATCAATATGGCCATCAATATATAATTATATCAATATGGTAATCAAGATATATTTATCAATATTGTCATCAAGATGTAATTATATCAATATGGTCATCAATATATAATTATATCAATATGGCCATCAAGCTATAATTATATCAATATGGTCATCAATATATAATTATATCAATATGGCCATCAATATATAATTATATCAATATGGTAATCAAGATATATTTATCAATATTGTCATCAAGATGTAATTATATCAATATGGTCATCAATATATAATTATATCAATATGGCCATCAAGCTATAATTATATCAATATGGTCATCAATATATAATTATCAATATGGTCATCAAGATATAATTATATCAATATATAATTATATCAATATGGTAATCAAGATATATTTATCAATATGGTCATCAAGATGTAATTATATCAATATGGTCATCAATATATAATTATATCTATATGGCCATCAAGCTATAATTATATCAATATGGTCATCAATATATAATTATCAATATGGTCATCAATATATAATTATCAATATGTTCATCAAGATATAATTATATCAATATGGCCATTAAGATATAATTATATCAATATGGCCGTCAAGATATAATTATATCAGTATGGTTAACAAGATATGATTATATCAATATGGTTGTTGAATTATGATATGTACCCAATAATATTTATTTTTAAATTAATTTGCCACCAAAATATGACAAAATCAACATCTTAGTTTAATATGTTTCTCAATATGGTCACCATTATATGACAATAAATATTTCAAAATGGTCACTAAGACATGATATATATATATATATATATCAATATGGTCACCAAAAAGATTTTTATCTCGATATGGTAACCAATACATTATAGTATATGTATCTCATCATGATCACCAAGCAATAAACCAGATGCCCAAGGGCTACATTGTCTAGCCTGCCAGTAGGCCTTTGACCAAATGGTGAACATTTGTGGTAAGCTACAAAAGATAGAGTGGACACCAATTATCGTACCTGTGTAATATGATATTCATATACGATATTTATCTCAATCGTGTCCACATATAGCCAGTATTGCATAAGATATCTAATAAAACACCATTACATTTGTGTCCCAATGTGGTCGCCAGGACGGTATACAAGTATTTATTTATGGCAATATAAAGACAATTTACACAGATTCTGATAAAACACATTTCTACTTCAGAAATATAAACTCATTTACATCTTCAATATAATGACAGAATTGCATTTTCCGAACAAAGATGCATAAAACTGAAGTAACATCAATGTTATATTCAATATTAGATGTATGTATCTGAACAAGTCCTGTCTCATTATACACTGTTATCAGTTATCTTTGAATGTGATCTGTTGAACAATATTTTAATAGTTGTGCACAGAGAACAATAAGGAGAGAATTTATTTTCCTGGATATAATATAGTTTGGTATCTCATTACCATGCTGCAGATGCTATAAAAATCTTTAACAGTCCTGGGTTAAGATTGGGATGATTTAACATAATTATCATATTTACCCTTTGTATTGGGACAGTTAAAAATAATAATAATTTTTCAAAATAATGATACTGAGGTTTATACCTTTCCCTTTATCAGATAGAAACTAAATGAACCTTTACAAAACTGATAGACGATCGATATGTTTTGTTTTGAGACAAAAAACATTGAATAAATTATAATTAGGTATCTTGCATTTAGTCTTACCGCAAACCCCATCATAATGAAAAAAAAAGAAGAAAATTATTATTTCTTTAATGAACAATACATACAGATTGTATATGTGATTTTTTAATGTGTGGGTGTTTTGGGTCCAAATTAACAAATTGACAATGCAGAAAGTCAGTGAACTACAAAAAAATGATGTCACATTTTTCACCTGCCTGAAAGAGACATTATGCCAATATTTCACTGTTAAATTAAGCGAATAAAAGCTTATAGGTCTGAAGGTTGTGGTAAATAATGGCTAACGACCCATTGTTTCCAACTGTATCTGCCACGAGCTCGAAACAATAATCAAAATATTATTTTTCTTATTTGACTGACGCAGTGAAATAATAAAAAGAACGGAATGTTCTGTTAAGAATTGCCAATATGAACCAAAGATATTGTTTACTGATTTTCATGAATCATGCTGCACATTATCACGGCGTAATACACTGGATACATAATAATTTCACATCGTTTTTCATTGTGGAAGCATTTACGGAACTGCTGGAATCCCTGCGAAATCTTTAGAAACCAAAATTGTAATGATTTTTTATTATCAGTACTTCTCTATTTCTAATAAATTTTCCTCATTTTTTTATGTGACAATAATAGTTTTAACTGCATAGCAACTGACCAGAGCAAAATTAGCTCTTATTATGATGATTATTAAACAAATAGAATGCTGAGTGGAAGATGGACATAACATCCTTATTAAAATGTTAAATAGCCATTTTTAGGTGTTTTGATATTAATCTTACAAAAACTGTTTTTAAGTCTTTCTGTGGATTAATTAGCTGCAAAATATTTACTCCTAAAATCACACATGTATGCGGATGGATGCACCAACACACACACACACACCAGAATGTGTACAAATCACTTTTAATGTTTATGTAACAGGACGAGAAAAATATGCAGCCAATACGGGACTAACCCAGGACCTTTTGCTTTCAGGGTGAATGCTCTACGGACTGAGTAACCTGACCACATACATTTCTCTATTAGTAGGTTACGTACACACTGTGACATATGTCCTCACAAATTTGGAATTTGTCCTGGAATTTCCATAGAGACCAGAAAATCATGTAAATGTTTCTTGGAACATATTTGAGTCATAGTCCCCTGTTGGGCGCATATGAAACAGGATGAGAAAAATATGCAGCCAGTCCGGGGCTTAAACTCGGGACCTTTCTTTTACAGGGGAATGCTCTATATCGACTGAGCAAACTGGATGGCTTAAATACATTTCTCTCCTAGTAGGTTACATACACACTGTGACATTTACCCCAGAGGAATGTTTATATTTCAAATTAATTGTACACTAGCAATATATAACTGTAAACAAAATTGACTGTTGTTCAATATCAAATATACAAACTAAAATGCAGGAATCATAAAACTGCTTTGTGTCAAGCACCTACTGAAGGACTATCCAATCATAAGTAAGCTTGATTATGTCTTCTTATGGTCATTTGGAACATTTCAATAACTGATTGGAAAACACAGATGAAACATATTGTTGCTAATTATAATTATTATACTGGCTAAAAAAATGCTTGAGGATTCTGTTTATGTGTGTGCAGTCATGTGTGTATCATATGCTCAGTTTGAACAAGGAAATAATCTGTAGAAATAAGCATCAAGTGTTTATTACACTTTTATTATAGATTATTCTTGTTTTTTGTTAATTTAGACTATCCCCATGTTATTATTGTTATATTTTTATATCTTCGTGATATGAACATTTGTGAAATATGTCTGCCTTTAGATTAGTCGTTTGCATTGAAACATAAATCACATTTGTATTTGATTGCTTCAATTCAATTTCTTTTTTCCAGGAAGAAAATATGACCCAATAGAGTGCTCAATCTTGTCCAAGTCTCTTGCAGATGACATTAAGATGCAGGTTAAGGAATTACATTTCGATAGGTAATACATCACAATTTGTGCTGGAAACACTTCAAATATTTTTATTTCTTCATTTTTATCATCTGATTTGATTTCAGTGAAGAGCAAAAAAACCCAAAAAAACTCCCTTAACTCTCAACAGTATAAGCAAAACAGCTTAAGCAGAATTAAATGGAAACAGATATTCTCAAAGGTTTTCACATGCGAAGGTAACTGATAATGATTTATTGTTGATCTTCTACACATTTTACCTGATTACTGTATTATACTGCAAACCATTCTGGTGAAAATGTGCACTATATTTGCATGGAGCTTTGTGCCCCTTTTTAACAGTACAGTTTTTCAGTTTATATTAGTGATTTAACAAACCAAATGATATTCATTGGATCCACCAGAATGTTAATTAAACAGTGCTAGATGCACCTTATCACAGCAAGTCAATGACATCTTCCCCACATATTCAGATGTGGGAGATTCAAAGTTAATGGCCAATCATAGTAGAGACTCTGACCAGGTAGAGATTTGAAATACTGAGCCATGGATTACACAGTATGGACTGAACTGGCCAACCTTCCTCACATTTATGTATAAATCAATCTTAAATTTGAGTATCAGAATGAACTTTATGGAGTGTGTGGTAATTGTGGTAGAACATCCAACAAGGAATGGAGTACCACGGATTCAATCCCCACCATGGTCATGTGTTGTGTCCTTACAAGATACATTACCTGGCTGCATGCACTTAGTACCTTTTTTATCCAAAAAGTTTGTTTGAAAGCTTTTTGAACAGACAATCAGTTAACCTAACCACTCTTTCCTGGGATCCTGGAAGGTTAACCAGTACTCAAGAACACAATGTTGCATATGGATTGATAGTCAGACATTCTACCCACTGAACTAACCAGGCCTGGTTTACGAAAAGAGACACTGAGCGAGACGTACATGTACTTAAGACCAATAAAATAGTGAACTGTCTTATTTTTATAATATGGTTAAAATTTTATTCCATGATTATCGTTTAGTGTAGTTTGTGATTGTGATACAAGTTCTTAATTCCACAGAGTTAAAACCTTATCCAGCATCAAGTCTGATTTCTTAGAAACGATAAACATCCAGTATCACATTAAGTTGAATTTGTATGTGAGATATTCTAAGTTCTAAAACTATAGAATAATCAATAAGTTATTATACCCCCAGATACAAAGTATATGGGGGCTATATCACTATATCGAAAATATAAACATTAAGTATGTAGTCTATGTAGTTTACTTGGGAGAATTGAGAAAAGAATTGCTTCACCCACCATTCTTTTATTACAAAATATCTTTCGTTTCTATCTCAATATGATTACTTCTGTTTGTTCAAGTATAGTCATTAAGTGTAGATAATCAACTTGGGATAAGAGAGTATTTTTAAGAAGGGCTGGGGAGGTGGGGTGAAAATGTAATAGCAAAATTCTATAATGTTTTCACCCGCCTCTTCTTCATTCAAATTGCATTTTAACATTCAAGTTTGATGCTTAAATTTTTTATCATAATAAGTAGTGGTGATCAATTTCGAAAAAATAAAATTTAGGGGTTTGGGAGGGGGGTGGGGGAAGAAAATATTAAAGCAAAATTCTATCATATATATTATATTTCACCCACGGGTGAATTTTTAGGCCGGTGAAAGTATAATATGACACCGGCACCATCTGGGTGTATTCATCACCTTCAGTTCATATTTCTAGTTTATTTCACTTCAATGTAATACAAGTTATTACAGCTTATACAAGTCACGCTTGAAAATTTCATGATTACAGCCTGTACTAAGCATATGTAGAAAAAGTGTCTTGCTCAAGGACACCACACATAGCCATGGCTGAGGATTGAACCTACGATCCTCCGATCAATGCTCTACCACTGGACCATGTGCTCCACATTAATAATCATTTTTAAAGAATAATGAAATTGAGAGTACCAAGTTTGTCTAAAAGCTTCAAATCTACCATTAATTCATTTATGACATCACCAATATGAAAATTGGTGGAGTTTCCTATTTCATTCTCACTGCAGTATTAGTTGGGCTGACAAACAAAATGATACAAATAAAATACCAGCCGCAAAACACCGTTTTATCTTGAACCTGTCATTCATCTTATCACCAAGAATCCTTTCAGACAATTTTTTATCCCAATTATGTTCTATCATGATTGCATCATTTTTGTATTGCCTGGGAGGATTTGGAGATACTTCTAGGGCTTACAATGTCCTTCTTCACACGTCATTGTCGTCGTTGTTGCCAGTCACACTTTTGTTTCCGTGTAGCTAGTTTCTGTTAAGATACTCTGATGAATCAATTCTCAACTTGATAAAGAAACTTTGAATTGCTTATGATGATGCTGATGATGATGGTGGTGGTGATGATGATGGTGGTGGTGAAAAGCGATACTGGGTCATGATCAAAATCACCATTACTAATAAAAAATTGTTTTTAGTTCAATAACTTGTTTTTATGTCGGAAGTACCTATTCGTTGTTGTTGTTGTATGGTGTTTAGCGTTGCTTTCAACAATTTTTCAGTCATATCGTGACGGTGTCTACTTGAGACAGTATTCTAAGCACTGTCACACTGGAGTATCATGCTGCAGACACATGGTATGATACCCCACCCAGTCACATTAAACTGACACTAGGCTGACCAGACCTAGAACTCTCCTCTAAATGCTGAGCATCAAGCGAGGAAGCTTCTAGTACCATTTTTAAAGTCTTTTGTATGACCCGGCGGGGGATTAAACCCACAACCTTCCTCATGCGAGGCGGACGCTCTACCACTAGACCACGCTGTGGTCCCCGTACCTATTCGTAACTGACTGTTTAAACTTAAACATTGAAGCTGGATATACAAGTATGTAGAGAAGACTTAAGTAGTTGTCTAGCTATTTGTCTAGTATTTATTGCAATAATGTAAAATGTCAGATGTCTATAAGGGAGTGGGTTTGAATCATAGTCTGATCCTTTAACATTAATGGAAAATATACGTGGGTAGCAGAATTTCTAGGGAAAAAATGAAAAACTGCTTCCCTTTAAAAGAGTGAAAAATAGAGTTGGTCATTCATGCTTTTTCTTTTTTCGATTTTCCCATGTAAAATATAGAAGGAAACTTTGAGACTTTATCTTCAGTAAATATTTAAAAAACATGTAGTTTAGGATAAAAAAACATACAGTAACTCTTGTGCCATCCCCAAGTCATTTCTTTATAGAATATTTTTAATATTGCAATGTAGACCTTTTGGTATCGTTATTTCAATATAAAAATTCCATTGTGATAAGAGGTATCCAGCAGTTCACAACATGATGAATAGGAAACTGTGTGAGATGCCAATAATGCATTATTGACATGAAATAAGGTAAAAAAACTAAGCATGAAATGGATATCTAAGGAGACATAAATACAAAACAAGATTTATATCAATGAAGAATTTATGTTTTCTTTAACATCACATTATTCAACCATAATTATCATGTTGGGTGGTTGGTGACATAATAAAAAATGTCACAGTGTGTACGTAACCTGTTAGGAGAGAAATGTATGTACTCAGTTTGGCTAGCTCTGTTAGGTCCCAGGTTTGAGTCCTACATTGCTTACATACCTTTCTCTCCAAACAGGTTACATAGTATAACATACTGTGACATATTCCCTCACAAATTTGGAATTTGTCCTGAATTTCCATAGAGACCAGAGAATTATGGGAAAGTTTCTCAAAATATGTAAGTTGTCACAAACCCTCACTGGGCACCAATGTAACAGGACAAGAAAATTATGCAGCCAATCCAACACTCGAACTTAAGAACTTTTGCTTACAGGGTGACTGAGCTTCTCTTGAAACAGGTTACATGCACACTGTAACATACATAATTTTGACAGAGGCAGGCCCTACAATAATTAGATCCATGGTTATGAAATTGTTTGACCTAATGCTTAGATTTACAACAGGAAACCTATGTTATTGAAATGAGTCCACTGCTTAGCAGGGCAAAGACTTTCAAGTAGTTGTTATGTAATTTATATAATAAATATCCTTCCACAGTTATGTGTCATGATAGGCAGCTTCTTTATAAGTTTAAATTGTTCTTTGTATAAATGTCTTACAACACTGCTGCACCAGAAAAAAACATATTAAAGTTCCTGAACAGCCATCAGAAGTTGATAAAACCATTCACTATTAAGAATTACAAAATATTATACATCAAAAAGCCTATTTTCTGTTGATGTTTTCATGCATTATCTGTTGCTAGGCAACAACATGAATGCATCTGACATAACCTGATTTTTATGTAAAAGCTTTTTCTGTAATTGTCAGTGAAATATTTGAAGACACGTATACTCTTACTTGATACAATAGGCTAACTTACAGACAAGACTGGCGCCATCAATTGTAGGGCACTCGGTTAATGGAGTTATATAATGTATGTGACATCCCATTGCAGAGATTTCCTGCATGAACGAGGAAACATTATTTTATAACATTTGATAATGGCATTCATTGATTAGATACTAAAATGTAGCATGCATAAGGTCCCCCCCCCCCCCCCCCCCCCAACAGCCCCAAAAATAGTTGTGTTAATGGTTGTATGGTTAAAACGGTAATTTATTAAGGTAGGACCATAATTTTTTTTGTTGTTGTTGAAATATTATCATTCTGTTCATGTAGGTATTTGCTGTTTATATATATATATTATTTGAAATATAAATATTGCCATGTTTGCCACATTGAAGTTCTTAATGTTTTGATTAAATATTTGATAAAATAAGAAAGTAAATGGTAAATCTTTGTTTTAAATACCTCTACCTCCACATACACATATCTTTTAAATATTTGTCTGTGGGTTCAGCTGTTTATCAGTCCAACATTTTGTGTATTGTCCATAACTTTGTCATACAGGTATTTTAAAATAACTTGGCATAAATGGTCGCTTTGACATGAAAATGTATGTGTGAAAGACCTAAATCCATAGCTTAAACTTCAAGGTTGAACATATGAATAAGATAAATGAAAACCGCATAAGGTGTATAGAAACTTATTATTTCTTGAGTGGTGCTACTTCAGATTTGTGTGTTTGTTTATGCTGTTGCCAAAAATCAAAATTAATATAAATCAGATATTAGGAAATAGTAAAAAAAAAAAAGAAAAAATAACACATTTTCCTTGAAACCACAGCGAGAGAAAGAATGCCTATAAAATTTCATTTGCAACATCCTGTTTTAAAGATAAATTCATCTTTATGAAAGGGCATAAATTTAAGTGTTACTACCCCTGTCCACCTGTCTGTCTGTTCTGTTCAATCATCCAAGGCAAAACAATTGATTTACAATCAATAACATCTGATCAAGTTTATGAGTTTAATTAATATTTTGTGTGCACCTGTATAATTATAGAATATTGATCAAGTTCAATATTTGTCAATGTTGGTCAAATTTTACAGAAATTGTGTCCAACTTAATTCGCAGTAGTGAATTGGTTTCTGATCAATAGCAGGGGCTTTAATGTTGATGGACACATTTCTAGACTAAAATGGCAGTGATGGAAATAAACATTCAGTCAAATAAAGGGTTCTATACTAAAATGAGGGAATATAAAACCTCCCTCAGTATTTCAGCATCATGCAATTAGTGTGGGTTTGTTTTTAGTAGGATGGTGCAACTTCAGATTTACCTTTTTGCTGCCAAACAATTCTGATAAATTTTATTTCCATGATCAATTTCCATGCATTTCTTAAGTTTTCTGTGTTTTTTCAGTGTCATAAAGGATTCAAGATGGCTTTTATGTCAAGGACAGGCAATTTGCTTGAAAATGAATCCTAAGTACTCTGAAAGTGTTTCAGTATTTCAATAAAATTGAAGTTTGGCTTGTGGCCTTTCAAAATTTTGTATTGACTTTTGTTAAATTTGTCAAGATAGCAATTCAGGATTATAGATTTGTTGAATCACATGTTAAGTTTCATTACAAGCACTCCTAACAAGTACCATTGGCATATATAGGAAAATTATTAATTAATGAAGACATCAATATATGTGCTATTGGCACAATGTTTTTTGGCTTTGATGCAATATTTATTCAGAGAAACTACAATGTGATGTAAAATAGCCGAGACAAGTCATGTTAATAATGAGGTAAGAGTAGTTGAAGCTAATTTTGAAAAGAAGAGGGAGAGAGTGAGTGATGAATTATCAGAGAGGTATTATATAAACTATTTATACTACTGCACTATAGAGTGTAAATCAGTTTGATACAAGCTTATATACTCCATGTTGTCCATACCTCAGGCATGTTTCACTAATGTTCTTCAGTCTTCAAACTTCTTAGTGTAAAATCTGAAGTAACGAAATAAAAACCTGGAAAATTCATTTAGTGTTTCGTTTTACAGGCTTTTGTAATCCTTGTTTACAAATAGTGTGTTTAGGTCAAGTGAGACTTTGTTTCAAGGGACTTTTTGTGATCGCCTCTTGTCTGTTGTCATGTGGCGTCTGTTGTGCGCCTGTAAACAATTGACATTTTCAATTTCTTCTCAAAAAAACGTAAGCTCAATCATTATGAAATGTTATATGCAGCTTTGGTACCTAAGGGTGGATCAAAACTGTGAATTGTATGATCTCAGCCTCCTTGGGCCAAACAGTCAAATTCAAGGAAGACTTTGAAAATCATCTTCTTAATAAAAGTTCTTCTTTATAAAAATTGTGAATTGCATGATCCTGGATCTCATGGTTCGGCCCTGGTGGTGGGGCCTACTTTACTAAATCATTGTTAGAAAAGAAATTGACAAAAAATTTATTCCTTATGACTGGATGTACTTATGTGAATTTTTTTGGTGTTGCTGACATGATGGTTGATACCTAAGTGAATTTCATGATCACCACCCACATGCGGGCCTTAGGGGCGTGAAATTCAAGATAAACTTTAAAAATCTTCATCTTATTAAAAAAAGCACTGGGAAACAAAGGTAGAGCATGATAAATGACATCTATTGGTTCTATTATAAAAATTGTGAATTTCATGTCCCCGGGTCTCACAGTTAGGCCTATATAAGAGAAAATGACAAAAATAATTTTCTGATGACTGAATAGACTCATTTGAATTGTTTTTGGTGTGATTTGTTATTGCTGACATGACAATTAATGCTTATGTTTTATTGAGTGCTTTTCTTTCCCCTTTCCCCATCCCCTACACTCTGTAACCTTGGGCTTTGGCCAAAACAGACAAATTTAAGGTTAACTTTAAAAATCTTCTTCTTATAAGAAGCACTGGAAAACAAATTGTAAGCATACTGAGGCCTATGAGTCCATCATAAAAATTGGGGTGGGTACTACTTTACTAAATCTATATAAGAAAATATGATGTGTTTTGTTGATGCAGATATGACATTCAAAATCAAATGTTTGGATTTTCCCCTTTGCGAAGGACAAAAGTTGGAAAATAGATTCATAAAGCTTATGTCATCAAGAATAATCAGATGACAAATAATACCCATGGGCTTCTTGTGGTTTTTTTTAAAATTTGCAAAAAAAATGTGCAAATGACACTTTCCTAGGTGTCACAATTTGTATGAAAATCTTAAGATTTACAAAGGTTAGTAAAACGGGCCCCCAATTCTTATCTACCCATGCATACAGGTGCAGTACTGAAGCACAAATGTTACACTGGAGACAAGTCTTTATTGCTCGACTTACTGAACGTCTCGTTACACTGTGTAGTGAGACCTTAAGAAAAATATGATCTAATGCTAGAAAAAAGCGCCACAATGACACAGATATTTATTTTTTAAGTCAGAATATTCTCAGATGCAATTAATTTAGTGAATTGAGTGTTTTACAATGCTATTTCATGAGAGAAATTGGTGGGTTTTGACAAATATTTTACTATATTATTGCCATATTTTGATGAAAATGTAAGTAAAATAAATTGGATTTTGCTTTTAAAGCAGTGGTGCTGTGAAAAGAAGACTCATTTTATTGTTTCTGCCAACTTAGCAATTTTTATGGTATTTACTAATTGTCAGATGTTTCCAGGTAGGCTGAAAACAGTCATTGTTTCTGTTTGCAATTGTAACATTCTAGCATAGAATCACCTTCTGTGTTCATGGAAAGGCTACAGTTGCATGATCACACTTTGTGGGCATGTTTACCCTCATGTAGTGTCTAGATTGTATGTTACAGATATTTTTTAAACAATTCATGCATATTATCTTATATTGACCATGTTTGAAATGTACCCCACCCACTTCATTTTTATAGAGTCAACATAATCTCGGTTGAGAAAAATGAACATGTCTCACTAGCCAATAATGCTTAGAGAGTTGTTACGACATGTTGCTTGTCATGTTATAGTGTAATTTTGTTGAATATGTTGGAGAATTGTACCATTTTGTATTTACTCGTATTTTATTTCAGTTTCTTGTACAAGTTATTGTCTTGAATTCTTTATGATAACTGCACCATTTAAGCAAATGATTATGTGCGATATCACCAAATGCTTCAGGACTATTAAGCGATTAACTATTTCTAAATAACAGAGTACAAAGACAACACCTATATTGAAACTCATGGCAATTGATTTAATTTTAATGTTTAAATAGCAATTTCCATATAAGGGCATGTTTAAAACACTGCGTTTATTATGAAATAAAGCATAGCTTACTAAAATGTTACACAATTTAGACAATGTCCACACTCTTACACAATACAGAGGCATTTTCACAGAAAACCATTCAGCAACTGAAATCTTACAACTGATGAACTATGGAAATGTAATGGGACAAAATTTCACCTTTTAGTGGTGAAAAGTGGCCAATTTTGCTAAAAATATGAAGTTTTTTTTAATGTCTCACTACACAGTTATGCCCCTTTTCCCCCACAGTAACATGATTCTTACGCTTAAAAAAAAAGTCCTATGTAATTTGGTTTTGAAATATTTTCAGAATGGTTTATAGCGGTTGTGATTTCTTGCTGCAGATGAGAAGATCAAACAATTGAATAGCATATACTGCAATAAGACATCACTGGTATTAATAAAGTGACTTTTGTAGGATTTCAACATATGCATGTATCAATGAGCATTTGAGGATTTCTTTTTTTAAAAGGTTTCATAGTGTCACTGCACTCTCTTTAAAACAAACCCAGCAAGCTTGTCAATCTACTAGTTATTGTGCATTTTTATGTGGGTATACATTCCTGCTATGAAAAAAATACTTTAAAAAAATTCTATGTGGAACTCTTGATACTGGCATGGAAATTGTAGACCTTATTTTATATAGAACAAGAACACACATCAGCTGTGTAGTGAGACCTTAAGTAGTCTGGGAAACTATATCAATGCAAGTAGACAGTATCAGACAGCATACAGCAACAATAGAAGATAACAAAAAACTTGTGATTGTAACATACAAAAGTTAACATTCGTTATATTTGTAATAATCCGATCATGACCAGTCAGTCTATACATTTATATACTTGACTGATGTGCTGGTTGAAACTAAGGTATGCAAAGAAAGTAAAACTGACATGTTAAAGAGTTGATATCAATTAATGATGTCCTGTGGGAATGATCCATACAACTTTTTCATTTGTTAATAATGTTATCGCTCAAATGTAAAATATCAAAGTTTTAGCGAAATTAAGAAAGTACAAAACTGATGTATTCTTCATATCCAGTAGTTACTATCAAATTATTTTTCTTTACTGCTTTGTTATTTTACTCTTTGCTGATTGTTGACATTTGTTTCCTCATGTTGGCTATCCATATCTGGATGAAAACATTAAAAATGATATTAAATGAAATGACAAGAAAGTTAAGGGTACATGTATTTATGATATAAATAACTCCCAAGAAGATTTATTAAAACAAAAAGATCAAATCCAAATGTTGATATTGGAAGAGAGACCTTAATCATGCCATTTGGTGTAAAGGTTTTCTCTTTTAATTAAATAAAATGAAATAAATTTTGAAGTGACAGATATTTTTTTTGTGATTTTTTTTTTAAGTAGAAAACATTTTAACACATTGTTTTAATTTTGATATGAAATTTTACCATTTATGCATAATATACTCATAATTTTTAACATAGAAATCATTAATATGATATGTAGTTTTAAAGGTTTTTTTTTTTTTTAAAAAATAACAAATTTATACACTATTTTTTTTGTTATTAAAGGGATTATATTGGCAAGTAACACAAACACGCTGTTAATCCAGACTTTTCCTGTATGCAGTGTACACAAAATAATGCGTATTTATTGACGTATAACCTTTATTTAGTTGAAAGTTATCAAATTAACAGTAATTGAAAATTGGCCAAAACTTTATTATGTCCCGCAATAAAGTATTGCGCAATGTTTACATTGGACTCCGTAAACTTCCCAAACAAAGCCTCGAAAAGAGATTGGGAACGAGTCTTCACAATGTTATCCGATGATTGATGGGAATCCTAAAAACAATTTGTTAAAAATGACGAATGTAAACAAAAACAAAAACATGGCTTCAGAAACCCAATGTTTGTAATAAAGAGGTTATGCAATTAGACACTTTAGACGCGTATATATCTAAGTTATAAGTGTATCTTCATGCCAGGCGTATGTATTTAATTGACGATAAAATGCCAATATAATCCCTTTAAGCGAAAAATCCCAATTTTCATATTCAGTTTCAATTCAGAAAATATTAAATAATTGATAAAAGAAATTATCTACCTATTTTTCAGTTTTACTTTGGCTTCAACATTATGAAATTCTGACAAAATACTAAAGAACTTATAGTGGCAAAGATAAGTTTTGATAGAACTGATATATTTCTATTTTTAGCTTGTCATTATTCCACTTACCGATGGCTGTCAGAATTTATAATGAAAATATATAGTTTGCTGAATATGTAAACTATAGTGTATTTGTTGCAAACAGAATGCATACATAGGCTTAATATAACGCATACATGCATAGCAAGGAGCGTTAATTTTCTAGCATATCTTCCACTCGATGAATTTATACAAATATTAATCAATTTATCAAATATTTCATCTCGGTTCTGACATTTCACTTATAAAATATATAGAAACATTACGCAACATTGTCATCATTTATCAAATCTAAGTATTTCTGCTGGTTCTTCGGTTCTTATTTATTGTGTTTGATATAGTTTATCTAAAAAAAATCAAATAAAGAAACGACATTATTTATAATAACAGGAGGAATTAATTAACAACCCGTGGATAGATATATTCACCTGCAGACTTCAATAATGACAATCAAGTCAGAGATAAGGAAGCAGTCAGAATATGGACTAGTTGATATTGACAAATTGTCTTTTTCAACCTTACAAACATTGTCTCACAGCTTACTGTAACTGTTTACAGCTAACTAAATTTTTACAGGCTCACAAGTATGTTTTTCAAGCTTACAAACATTGTCTCACAGCTTACTGTAACTGTTTACAGCTAACTAAATTTTTACAGGCTCACAAATATGTTTTTCAACCTTACAAACATTGTCTCACAGCTTACTGTAACTGTTTACAGCTAACTAACTTTTTACCAGCTCACAAATATGTTTTTCAAGCTTACAAACACTGTCCCACAGCTCAATGTACTGTTATTACAACTCACTAACAGATGTTGTTTTACAGCTCACACATGCTATTTTCCAAACTCACTTGCTCTGTTTTATAACCAAAATATGTTTATACTTCTCACAAACACTATTAAACGTCTCACAAACGCTATTTTCCAAGCTCACTTACATTTTTATAACCAACATATGTTTATACAGCTCACAAACACTATTAAACAGCTAACATATGCTATTTTCCAAGCTCACTTACACTGTTTTATAACCAAGATATGTTTATATAACTCACAAACACTATTAAACAGCTCACAAACGCTATTTTCCAAGTTCACTTACACTTTTATAACCAACATATGTTTATACAGCTCACAAATACTATTAAATAGCTCACAAATGCTATTTTCCATGCTCACTTACACTATTCTATAACCAAGATATGTTTATACAGCTCACAAACACTATTAAATAGCTCACAAATGCTATTTTTCAAGCTCACTTACACTGTTTTATAACCAAGATATGTTTATACAGCTCACAAACACTATTAAACAGCTCACAAAGGCTATTTTTCAAGCTCACTTACACTGTTTTATAGCTAACAGATGTTGTTTTACATCTCGCAAACAATTTTATGTCTCACTACATATTTTACAGCTCATTAGCACTGTTTTACAGCTCACAAAAACAAAGTTTAACAGCTGCTAAGACAATTGGCATATTTAGGTCCATACTGATAACCATGAGAGTATATTAATTTATCAAGCGCAATAATGGGATGCTTTGATTAAGTTTGGTGGTCAAGGTGAGACCTTAAGATGCCAATCAGAATCAGAATCAAAACAACTGGAATGTGGACTCAATGAAACCACACAGCTTTACAAAAAACTTTGCTGATATCATAAACATATTTCGCATTATAAAAACATTAGTAAAATGAAGCTGTTTTATTGCAATGTTTATATTCCCATTTGCCAGATAGATAAGAGTATGTTTTTTTAATAGAATTTCTTTTAAGTTTTGCTGATTGTTTAAAATATTATGGTGTCTCAATTTTACACAATGTCAGATAACTAATTTAGAAATAATTTGAAAACCAGAAATATTTGTTTTTCTGAGATGTAACATGGATAATAAAACCTTTTAGTTAAAAAAGTTAAATTGATAGGAAGTATATATCTTCAAATTAAAAATATTTCAGCACACATTGAACTAAACCATTAATTCATTACGCTTATCTGTAGTATCATTTGAAACATAATTTTTAAAGAAGACTAATGGACTGATTATATCATTGCTGCTGTGGAGAGAGAGCCTGTTCGAGTGTCTGGTAATGACTGCTGTTTTCATAAGTTTGATTGAAATATCAGAAATATTAAATTTTGAATATCAGAACTAAACATACTGCTTTTTTATTTATTTTTTTACACATGGGTTTAACAAAAAATCTAGAATAACTAGTAATTCAGGTCATACAAAAATAACTTGTAACATTGCCCCCTCCTGCGGCAACAACAATAGCTACCTAAACAAATTAATGCTAGTCAACTTGACAGGCTTAAAGTGATTCAGACATTGGCGAATACTCCACAGCAGTATCTTCAATGGTACATTGTGTCCGTCACGGCAAGACATTGTGCTGTTGTTGTCAAAGGAGGGGGAGGGGGGATACAGGGTATCTTAATAGCTAAACAACACAATTGTTTTTGTAATTTTTTGTTATGAGGGTGACATTATTACATTTTGATCAAATGTTAAGATGAAACAACACATTTTCAAGCTAAGTACAACACATCATATGACGTCATTTAAGACAAGTATTACCTTGGTCAACCAATCCCTGGCAAAATATAACCAGGAAAATATATAAACATGCAGAATATAACATAGATCATACAAATTTTGGTAAAGATAAGAATGGACATACATAAGATAACCAAATATAACCTAGATCATGCAGTCTAAGTGAAAATATACACAACACCAATATCCATTCTGAGTACTTGTTACAGTACATAATAGTAACATGTATCTATATAAATATATGCACAAATGAACTGTAAATTTGTTTGTATGAGATTTTACTTATAAGAAGTTAAATGAATCAGTGGTTAAGGCTAACTTTCAAAACAAGAAGATGTGACAGCTACATTTCAGGTTGTAAAAACCACTACCAAATTGCAATTTTGTTTTAGGCTGTAAATTATCCATTTGAAACAACTACCAAATTACAAATTACACTGCATTTATTATTCATGATTTCATTCCAAGAAGAAAATGGTGCATATGGGAACAATCAGGAATTCCTGGTCCACCAGTTGAAATGTAGTCATTTATACTAATATATGAAGAGTCAAAAGCCATTTCATCTTGCTTTGAAAGAAATTGTTTTAACTTTAAAGGATGTTTGATTGATTAACTGAATATTTACGTCATTTCTATGCAATTGAGAGCTAACAGATGTTCAGTTAACCTAACCACTGTTTCCCAGGATCCCGGAAGGTTAAACAGTACTCGAGGCTCGAGCACACCCCATCTCTGCAAGTAACAAATAACTTTCCCACTTGAATCAGCGGTGAGAGATGAATGATGATGAGATGCAATGTTGTATATCAATCATCATGGATATTGTGGCCGGGCAGACATCCAAACTCACAATCCCTGGATTGGTAGTCAGACACGCTAACGACTGAGCTAATCAGGCCTGATGATTGAATTTTTAGCGTCATTGTTATGCCATCAAGGGCAAACATAAAATCAGTTAATATATCCACTCTTTCCTGGATCATAAAAGGAAAAATTATTGCTCAAGCATATCGATCTCTGCAACTATTAACAGTCCCACTTGAAGCGGCAGTAAGAGACGAATGACAATGAGATGCAATGTTGTATATATATATATATATCAATCATCACAGAGATTGTTGCTGGGCAGGGATTGAAATGCTTGACTCCCTAGATTGATATTCAGATGTGCAACATACGGAGCTGCTTGGGCAAAGTAACAGTTAGAATTTCCTTAAAGGGACACAACAATGTTGAAATCAAATGTTACTCATGTTCACGCCTAACATTGATTTATACATCATTTTATGAACTTGTAACCATGTGCAGATATCACTCTATCTAAAACAGTATTTTTCAAAAATAATTATCCTTTTTATAAAGCTATATTTCATGCTTATTTTTAAAACTTACAATTGAAACATCTTAAAAATACAATAGATCATTTCCTTGGTATTTATTCTATCATGTGGATTAAAAGTGATCAAAATATTTGTTATATTTTTGTCATTATATGACCACCAATATGTGTAATGAGAAACCTTTTAGTTATGCCCTTTACCAAAATAGAGATGAAATAAAGGATTTTCACAAATACAGGGGAACTAAATTTTCAAATTTGTATCATGTAGATATACAATTTTCAGGTATAAATCTAATGAGTGAAAATTCTTGTCTGTTATAGATACAAGATATTGGCCCTAGTCACAATCGGACAGAAGAATGACCAAAGTGTGAATGTTGGCAGTCGGTTCCTGTGGGATGCAGACCGGGACAGTTTTGCGGCATCGTCATGGACTAATAAACACCTGTATGCTATTGGGACTGTTTATGCAGTGTACTATGAATAGAATTCAACGTTACATTCTGCAATCAACAACAAAAAACATTGCCTGAACTGCCTTTAGATTTATTGTTATGACATGTTTCTGTTACAATAATTTTAAAAACATAAGAAAATGTTTCAGCCATTTACTACAAATATACAAATTTATTATTTTGATTCACCTTGGACAGGTACAATAGCTACAATATGCATTTTATACCATTGGACCATGGTATTATAGCTTTGCCATATCTGAGCCATCAGCGCCCACCGTCTGTGTGAACTGTATTTTTATGTCTTGTGTCTTATCTGTATGTATCGGTCTAATTATTGTGTTTGCCATACCTGAAAGGATCAAATTCTCAATTTGAGATGTGTTTGGGATGTGAATCCCACCATCTACTAAAGTTTTGTACGCTCCATCCAAACTCTGCATTGCATATTGTGTGATCTATAACTGTGCACATCATTTATCGAAACTTTGTACATGTATGTGAAATATCTGAACTGTGTAAGCTATGTCTGTAATATGACTTGATCCAGAATGACACAGCTGTATCTGACCTGATATCTATATCTGTCTAAGACTAAGTGAGAAACATGTGTTTGTGAAAATTAATGTGAAACTTTCTCTACAATAAAGAAATAAAGTTCATTCAACTGTTGTTTTCTGTTACTGAATAATAATTCACAAGTTATTCGTGAATGGGGTACATTGTGAGTGACTGCCCATTCCTAAATAACAAGGGAAATATTTTCCATAATGAGAAGCAACAGTTGAATAAATTATGTACTACATTTAGTAAATTAAAATTGACTTTTATTTCGTATCAAAATGCAATTTTTCAATGCTAAATCACATTCTTTTCGAAATAATGATATCAGTCTATATAATGATGCAATGATGTTGGAATAACCAGGTACAGATTCATGAGGTAGTTAAATATTGATCAAGTTAAAGTAGTTGAAATATAAATATAAATTAATTCTACAAGATATATAGGTAATTCACTAGGAATGTAGTTAAGTCAAATGTATGAAAGCGGTCACCTTTATTAAGCAACCCCTGTCTTAAAAGGCCACTTTTGTTCCTTCCCTTGACTGGCTGCTTAAGACAGGTTTGACTATAAATATAAATATATATTGAAACTTGACATCAAATCTTATTCATAATACTTTGCCTTATCATAAAAGCTTTATTATTAAAATGTTTCATATTTGCTGCCTATGCCTAGAGTGTGTTATTATATATACTGCTTAATATATATATATAGTATTTCGAACGTGATTTGTCCAAGTTGTAATAACTTGTTTAACAATCAAAGTAAAATAAATAAGTTTTATGTGTATTTTTATATAAAAATCTTTCTGTATAGGAATACCAAATGCTATACTATGCTTATAGTGCACTCTTTATGAAGCTCTACTGTGTATATATGCTTATAGTGTACTCTTCATGAAGTTCTACTGTGTATATATGCTTATATTGTACTCTTCATGAAGCTCTACTGTGTATATATGCTGATAGTGTACTCTTTATGAAGCTCTACTGTGTATATATGCTTTAAGTGTACTCTTCATGAAGCTCTACTGTGTATATATGCTTATAGTGTACTCTTCATGAAGCTCTACTGTGTATATATGCTTATAGTGTACTCTTCATGAAGCTCTACTGTGTATATATGCTTTTAGTGTACTCTTCATGAAGCTCTACTGTGTATATATGCTTATAGTGTACTCTTCATGAAGCTCTACTGTGTATATATGCTCAAAATGTTTACACATCATGAAGTTGCACTGTGTATATATGCTCAAAGAGTTTACTCTTTCATGAAGCTGCACTGTGTATGTTTGCTCAAAGTGTTTACACTTTCATGAAGCTGCACTGTGTATGTATGTTCAAAGTGTTTACACATCATGAAACTGCACTGTGTATATATGCTCAAAGTGTTTACACTTTCATGAAGCTGCATTGTGTATAAATGTTCAAAGTGTTTACACTTTTGTGAAGCTGCACTGTGTATATATGCTCAGTGTTTACACTTTCGTGAAGCTGCACTGTGTATATATGCTCAAAGTGTTTACACTTTCGTGAAGCTGCACTGTGTATATATGCTCAAAGTGTTTACACTTTCATGAAGCTGCATTGTGTATAAATGCTCAAAATGTTTACACTTTCATGAAGCTACACTGTGTATATATGCTCAAAGTGTTTACACTTTCATGAAGCTGCATTGTGTATAAATGCTCAAAATGTTTACACTTTCATGAAGCTGCACTGTGTATATATGCTCAAAGTGTTTACACTTTCATGAAGCTGCATTGTGTATAAATGCTCAAAGTGTTTACACTTTCATGAAACTGCACTGTGTATATATGCTCAAAGTGTTTACACTTTCATGAAGCTGCACTGTGTATATATACTCAACATGTTTACACTTTCATGAAGCTGCACTGTGTATATATGCTCAGTGTTTACACTTTCGTGAAGCTGCACTGTGTATGTATGCTGAAAGTGTTTACACTTTCGTGAAGCTGCACTGTGTATATATGCTCAAAGTGTTTACACTTTCATGAAGCTCTACAGTGTATATATGCTCAAAGTGTTTACACTTTCATGAAGCTGCACTGTGTATATATACTCAACATGTTTACACCTTCATGAAGCTGCACTGTGTATATATACTCAACATGTTTACACCTTCATGAAGCTGCACTGTGTATATATACTCAACATGATTACACCTTCATGAAGCTGCACTGTGTATATATACTCAACATGTTTACACTTTCATGAAGCTGCACTGTGTATATATGCTCAGTGTTTACACTTTCGTAAAGCTGCACTGTGTATATATGCTCAAAGTGTTTACACTTTCGTAAAGCTGCACTGTGTATATATGCTCAAAGTGTTTACACTTTCATGAAGCTGCACTGTGTATATATGCTCAATGTGTTTACACTTTCATGAAGCTGCACTGTGTATATATGCTCAATGTGTTTACACTTTCATGAAGCTGCACTGTGTATATATGCTTAATGTGTTTACACTTTCATGAAGCTCTATAACTGATTAAACGTGCATATTATTATATGCTTATAGTTCCATCTTTATATATGCATTAAGCTCTCTAATATGCATTCTTCATAAAATTCTGGTATTGGTATAAACTTGCAGTGTATTGTTTATATTGATTTCTCTACTGGGCTAATAGTGTATCTTTATAAAGCTTTCTTGTTTTCTGTAATCTTTCACCTGTCACTCATTGATCAGTAGGTTTGGGTGTTTAAACGACTTTTTCCTGCAGCTATTTAGGAGTGTGTTATGATGCTGACTTAATATTGTATTGGTATCGGTTTATCAACAGTCAGTATCACTATTTGCTTTGGGACACCGAACATTAAATGGAATTTATCAGGATTTTTCAAACTTTTAAAACTGGCTAAATACTTTTTTTGTAATATATCATACCAATATAAACTCACTCTATTTAACCCTTTACTTCATATAGACGCCTTTAGACACAACTCTTATTTAGATGCCTTTGGACACCTTTAATATAGACGCCTTTTGACACCTCTAATATAGAAGGCTTTTGAATTATTGAGTCAATTTTATTTATATTAATTGACAAAGTGGAAGAACACTTCCTGCACTGTTTTCAATGGCCTTCTGTGATTGGTGCGGGAAACGTGTATCTATGGAGTAAAGGGTTAAACAATCCAAATTAAAACATTAAAAAGGGATTTCCTAACTTGGGCTTAGCACCCAGGTTAGACTAAAATAGATTTCACACTTAAAAGTGCAACATATTTTGTGACATATTTAATAAGTCGTGTAATTTCAATTGGATCTGTTATACACAATTTCAGTTTAGATTGGGCGCAACACAAAATTTGGACGACTAAGCTAGCCGGACTCGCATACATTTCTCCCAACAGGTTACGTTCACATTGTGACATATGGTTCATAAAGTTCTTTATTAGGTGTCTCACAATATGTTTATATTTATTCTTTATATGTTTTAAATTATATTAAGTTACATACTGAGTATCTTTCCTTAATAGCAAAGCTGTCTGGTTCCAGGTAACACTACTGTTACTGTCAATTTTACAGCCGGGTACAAATCCTTTGAATAGGTGTCTTGTCCAATTTTTTATTTTTTTTCTTATTTATTATTGTAATTAAATTAAACAACCCCTGTGTGGTTCCAGCATGTCAAATGAATGATGGCAAGAATAGGACCACTATATCTCCTGCATATTGTAAAGGGAGACAAAATGAGTTATTGGATATCAAGGTTTAAGGTTCATTCTGCATATTCATGTGTTGGTGTGTGTTTTCATCTATATGTTAATGTGTTGTTTTTGTAAATGGAGAGTGAACCTGTATTCTTCCTTCTTGTTGCCATCATATAACCTGTGATGTTGGTATGCCGTAAATCTCCAAATCCAAATCTGTTAATTCCTTATAGCATGTTCTTCAAATAAATTCCATTTTTCATGTTCTATCAGTGTCTACTACAAGTAGCACTGCAGGCTGTTCCTCTAAACCTCTAGTGTGCATTTGGTTCTTGTCCAAGTGCTTCTGCACTATTGTATTCTTTCAAGCAGAATTTGACAGATGGATGCCATAAACTTTTATCCAAATGTGATGGAATCTCATCATTTGTCTCTATGTCAGCCTTGTATATTCTTCGGATATTCATAGGATACAAACATATGATAAAGTTAGCAATGATGTACTCCTTACTTGTGCTTACTGCATGTATTGTTACAGTTATTAGTTATTAAAGGTTCAGTGCTCTCTGTAATGAAGATATAAATCATTCTATAAAACACTTACTTAAAATGTCTTTATCACCTACCAGACATATAAATTGGGGAAATTGTCCTTCAAAAAAAAAAAAGCGTTTATATCTTGGAATAATATCATCTGAAATATTTTGAATATCTCATAAAAAAGCAATACATCTTCCACAAACATCTAATAAAAGTTATTTCTCTTTCTCCATGATCTGAGTACATTCAACTTGTAAGGTACTAAGAAAAAGTTATATTTATATACAAATTGTGTGAATCTTAAGTTGTTTTGTCTGTTACAAACTATTTTTACTATTGATTGTTTATGCTTTAGGTAGAAATCTCTTAGGACTGTCAGTCATCTAACAGCTATGGCGTTTTTGTTTTCATAATCAAACTTTTGTTTTGTTTCTTATGTTCTTTCTTTTTTTCTTTCATTTTTTCCCCTTTTTAAAGTTATACTTTTGTAGTAAATTCAGCACTTTTTCCACCCTAAAGGACACACACCACTATTATTATCGCTTGAATACTACAGACCTACAGAAGGAGGTAGAAATAAAACTTTAGTTTTCTTTTTCTTCGTTTTTCAGGGCTTAGTACTTCAGTGTTTTATTTTTCCTACCATGTGATAAATGGTCAGTTTTTAAGAAATCACCACTGAAAATTTGATGCTGATACCAAATTTCTGGGCAATTCTGTGTCATTTCAGAATTGTTGGTTTGAACCGCCAAGTGGGTGAAAAGTGGGCATGTTATTACTCTGGAAATTGATAGGTATCACAAAAACATTGAATTTAAACAAAACAACAACCTGAGGTCATGGGTTCAAGCCCTAATCATATCTTATTATATCATAATATTATCCACATTTGTGTTAAAAAAAAAAATAGGAGTATATTGATATAATTTTTTTTTTAAATCGGAGATATCTATAACTCTTAAATCAGAAAAAAATCACTTTAAATGTTAAAAAAATAAAATGATTTTTAAATTGAAAGCAAAATATCTTATAATCATTAATAAATCAAATATGAGCGATTTAGTCTTAAATAGATAGCAGGCAAATACAGCTCGATATCTTCCAGTTTGGCATTTGGGCTATTTCTGAGATGAAACAAATTCTACAATATGTAACCAATATGAGCCAATGGGACTCAAACCTGCAACCATAGTGGTGAAAGGTACATGATCTTGAGACGACGCCTTATAATTCATTCAATCCAAAGCTTAGACAAAACATTGATGTGCTTTTTCTTTGACAATGAAATGAAATGAAAAACTTGACTTAATCACATTATGTCGTAGGCAAAGTGAATGACCTGAAGAGGTCAAGGTCACCAAAAAACTGTTGATTGGCTTGAGTATTAATTATTACCCATTGCACAAACAAACATGGCAACTCCAGGCAAAAATATTTCTGAGAAACAGAACTACCCTAAATGATAATGATGATGATGTGTCTTCTTTTTTTTTTTTTAAATTAGTGGAGTGTGAGTCTGAAATGTCCTTAAAATTGTGAGATTATTTTTAACAAGTTTTTCATACTGCTAATTAAGGCTTTAAAAAAAATTGGATTCAATGTTAAAGCATTAAAACTGCAAGACTGCATTATATGTATCAAAATAAAACCAACTCATGAAAAATTTATACGATTTTGTTACATGGAAATTAACTTAAAAGCTGCTTGCTTGTTAAATAATTTACTGCTTCATTTAAGGTACTTTATGCGTAATTAATCATTTGAACAAAATTGTTCGAAATAAATGCTCATTTTCTTGAATATCAGCAAAGACCTTGAATCTTTATTCCAATTTGCTCAGTTTTCCAATTCCTTGCTGTCATTTTTTTGGTTTTGAACTTTAGATGTATCATATTTCAATTGATGCAAGTGGGAAGTAAGATATTTTTTTTCCTAATTGTGTAATATGGGAGATAGAATAGTCCATTGGAATATGACGTCCTGATATCAGTCGATATTATCACGGCTGATGCAGACACTTCAGGGTGAACACTTTGTATACTAAATTTCTGTATTCATAAGTTTTTATTGATGCAAACACTTCAGGGTGAATGTCTTTTATAATAAATTACTGTAATCTTAAATTTTTATTGACAAGTTAACAATTACTGTTCTTATATATCGGTATGAATGGTTCAATCTGATTTGTTGAAAACCGAACCAAATATAATGAATTATTATGTATCATGAATTCTTCAGTCTGATTGGTTGAAAACTAAACAAAACAGGTAAAATAAAATTAACTATTGGAACTATTGACCGGTTTCATCCAGTAACCGAGTCAATAGTTCAAACGAAATGTTCCTTCCGCTCTCATGCTGATAGTCCATTCAAGCTCCATTTGCGCTAGATAAAACAACAGTTAAATGAACTGTTTAGTATATTCCATAAATTAAAACGGACACTAAAATACCATTTTTTTCCAATGCTTAAATACTAAAATATAATTGAACAATTTTCCACAACTGATATGTTTATATAATGACGTCAAGTTGTAAATGTATTGGGTGTGATGAAGTTGTTTTGATCAATAGCGTATCCAGATTGTGGAGCGAAATACTGACGACATTGCACACGGAATAGTTGAGAATATTTTAATTAAGTCAGAGTTCATCGTTGGGAATGTAGGCCTAATACAAGTAGTTGAATTTGTTAGTGGAGTACAGACATACAAAGGCTACAAAAACAACTTCACACCTGAGCTCTTGATTTATTTTTTTTAGTGTTTTTCAATATAATAAAACAACTATCTACTTTTTTAGTGGTTAACAATTAACTATTTATCCTCGGAAAATGACTATTGACCCAAAGCAGTGAACTACTAACCATCTCGGTCAATAGTTCACTGCTTTGGGTCAATAGTAATTTTCCGAGGATAAATAATTTTAACCATTGACCACATAAACAGTACATAGTTGTATACTATTGACCACTTATTTCTTAAAAAAATAACTGTTGACCACTTATTTTGCTGAAAATGATTTCATCCAGTCATAACTTGTTACCAAGTCAATAATTCAAACCAAATGTTCTTTCTCTTTGGGTTGGGGTTATTCAACTGTGTTTTTCTGTTACTGAAAACAGCAGTAACTGTTAAAATAAATGTTTCATTACATCTCGTGAAGTAAAACTGACACTTAAATATCATTTTTCAATGCAAAAATAGATCTATATAATGAACCATTTTTAATATTTGTTATGTATCTAAATTGTGATGTCTTTATTGGATACAGTCAAACCTGTTTAAGTGGTCACCTCTATTAAGCAGCCACTTGTCTTAAGCAGCCACATTTGTTATTTCCCATTTATATGATTTCAGAGCAAATTAACTTGCATTAAACAACCAGTCTAAAAAGGCCACTTTTGCTTCTATCCATGGCTGGCTGCTTAAGACAGGTTTGACAGTATATGCAGGTAATTCATTATTAAGAATGTAACAATTGGAAATATTAATGGGGAACAGACATTCAAAGGTTACAATGAGTGTTTATAAAATTTAATGTGCTTTTTACATCTAATATGAAGCAGTGAAGTGGGACTTCTAATAAATATTTAAACTTATTTTTTGACTTTACTGTTATTCATTATAATAAAACAACTATCTACCTTTTAAGATGTCAATCATTAAAAGTATTTATTCTCGGAAAATGATTTTCTGAGTGTAAATAATTTAAATGATTGACTACATAAAAGGGAGATCATGCTTGTTGTGTGTTTTTAATTAGTGTTTATTACATCTTTATATAATTGTATGTATATTTGAATACATGATTTGAATATTAAGCCTCTTTTTTATGCCATCAAGGGCTAACAGACGATCATCTCAACCTTACCACTATTTCCTGGGATCCTAGAGGGTAAATAGGTACTCAAGCACACCTATATCTGCAAGTAACTGATAACTTTCCCACTTGAATAAGCCGTGAAAAACAAATAACAATGAAATGCAATATCTTATATCAATCATCACATAGACCGTAACCATGCAAGATTCGAACTCGCAACCGCAGGATTGATAGTCAAATGCACTACTTACTGAGCTAACTGGCCCAGTCTGTATACATGAACTTGGTTTGAATCTATCTAGGTGTCATTTCCTTAGTTTGTTATTTACATTTATGTCCGGTTGCTCAAATGTTATCTCCAAAATAAAAAAAATGACGAGAGGCACAAAAGCACCTATATTGCTCTTCTGTTCTTGCCTAATTTGACTAGTTCAAGAAATAGTTTAATAAGATTTCCATGATCATAAACACCACAGACAAGTTTTGTGAGGTTTGGATAGAAACTGAAGGTTTTATGGTGTTAACAAGGCAGAAGTTACCTTTTTATCCGACCTTAAATTGATTTACCTCAAAACAAATCCCAATGAATAAAATTCCATCAAAATATCTTGAAGGAAACAAAAGTTACTTCATTAGTGACCTTTATATTTTTTAGTTTTAAAGCAATCAAAGCTTCCTTTTTATATCAGGAATCTTAACACAAAAAGATTTCATCAAAATATCTTGAAAGAAACAAATAAGTTTTTGTTTAACCCTTTACTTCATATAGACGCCTTTGGACACCTCTAATATTGAAAGCATTTATTCACCACGTATCAGCAATGGGTGAATTATGTTTATATTAACTGATAGAGTGGAAAACAGTTACGAGCAATCTGAACTCTTCCTGCACTGTTTTCAAAGGCCTTCTGTGATTGGTGCGGGAAAACGCGTATTTATGGAGTAAAGGGTTAAAGTAAACTCAAACCGAAACTTCCTTTCAATTTTGTAAACCTATGCACCAAAATGCATAAACATATCTCAATGGATGACTGGAAACTATTTTTGTTTTTACTCACAGTGTCCTTGACCCTATATGCCTCAAAACCAGTCCAAAGTGTCCTAAATTTTATGTCTGGAAAGTTACTGAGCAAAAACCCTCATTTTATTTTTAGTCAAACTGATCTTGAACCAATTTACTGCAAAACCAATCTTCAGCTTCCTTTTTATTCTGTAAAATTTCATCAAGCTTTATTAAAGGAAACTGAAGTTATTGAGCAAGAACCATTTTTTATTTTGTTGCAAGAATCAAAGGGAAATAACTCTTAATTAATGGGTTGTATGAACAACTCATGCAATCTTTTATGCCTTGAAACAATCTGATTAAGTTTGGTCACAATCGAATGAAAATTAAATGTGTGACAAAGTTTATAAATCAGAAATAAGCATTTTTCATTCAATCAAGCCAGGCACGATTAGCTCAGTCGGTAATGCACCTGACTATCAATCCAGGGGTCATGAGATCAAATCCCCGTCTGGCAACAATGTCTGATGATTGATACATGACATTTGTCTCATTATCATTCATCACTTACAACTGATTCCAGTGTGAAAGTTACTAGTTACTTGTGGAGATGGAGTTTATTAAAGTATTGGTTAACCTTTCAAGATCCCATGAAACAGTGGTTAGAATAAATAATCATCTATTAGCCTTCGGTGGCATAAAATGATATTCAATCAATTAAAGGCCATAACTGTGTCTATTCTGATCCATTATGGCTGGTAACAACTCGTCCAAACTTTACTGGTCAAAATCTAAGAAAACTAATGATGACAGTGTTAACCTAACAATCAGCATTTCTGGAAGCAATCAAGGGCCAAAACTCTGTCCATTTTGGTTTGATATATCCAGTTCATGCATTCATGTTCAGAAACATTTTGATGAAGTTTGATCATGATATGAAAAAGACTAAAAGTGATCCAGTGTTTTACAAAGCTAAAGTTAACATTTCTCAATCAATCAAGGGCCATAACTCTGTCCATTTTGGTTTGATATAGCCAGTTCATGCATTCATGTTCAGAAACATTTTGATGAAGTTTGATCATGATATGAAAAAGACTAAAAGTGATCCAGTGTTTTACAAAGCTAAAGTTAACATTGCTCAATCAATCAAGGGCCATAACTCTGGTTCAATGTGGGTGGTTCAATAACTTGTCCAAACTTTCATTGTCAATAATATTCTGACTTTTAATCTTTGACAAACTATCCCTTGGCAAATGACATACCAGTATTATACCAACCTGAAATTTGCCAATAACAGTAATTACAATCTCATCAAGAGACCAGTAATAATGTAAAAATTCAGTTATTGAGAATGTGTTCATTTGGATGATTTATCATTCATTATCCTGCATAAGAACTGGCAATTTATCAGCTGGTTGTTGAATTGTGCAGTGCTTGCTAATGAAGTTTTACTTTTGCAATAAAATTGTTATTGGGGCAGTTCATGTATTGCTAATCATTACAGTATTTGCTGTTATGTGATTACAAATTAAAAAATTGTTTCTGAAACTTAAATTTTCTTATTTTGTGATGCTGGAAAAATAACTTAGTGTTTACATTTATTGTGTCTACTCTATTTTAAATGATTTTTTTTTATTTCAAATAAGGACCCAAAGACAATATATTCACAGCATTTTATATGTTTGTCAATTAAGAAAATATCTCATAATTCATAACTTTCTCATCCACTAATCATTAGCATTATTATTGAAAATGCCAATGCCATGTTGACAACCTTATGTCATCATGTTGGAACTACCATCTATAGCTTCCGACAAGAGGCAACTTAATTCTATCATGTTGAAACTGCCATCTATGGCTGCCAAGAAAATACAACTTAATTTCATCATGCTTAAACTGCCAGTCATGCTATTCAGAACTATACAATGTAATTTCATCAAGTTGAAATGCTATCCATGGCTTCCAATACGAGAAAATCTAATATCATCATGTTGTAACTACCACTCACCAGGTTTCAAACAAGAATCTGCAAACCATGACTTCCAAGAATAGACAACATTATTTCATCATGTTGAAATTGCCAGCCATGACTTCCAACTGCCATCCATGACTTCCAAGAAGAGTCGACATTATTTCATCATGTTAAAACTGCCATCCATTACTTCCAAGAAGAGTCAACATTATTTCATTATGTTTAAACTTCCATCAATGGCTTCCAAGAAGAGTCAACATTATTTTATCATGTTGAAACTGCCATCCATGACTTCCAAGAAGAGTCAATATTATTTCATCTTGTTGAAACTGCCATCCATGACTTCCAAGAAGAGTCAACTTTATTTCATCATGTCAAAACTGAAATCCATGACTTCCAAGAAGAGTCAACATTATTTTATCTTGTTGAAACTGCCATCCATGACTTCCAAGAAGAGTCAACATTATTTCATCATGTTGAAACTGAAATCCATGGCTTCCAAGAAGAGTCAATATTAAATATTATTTCATTGTGTTGAAACTGAAATCCATGGCTTCCAAGAAGAGACAACATTATTTCATCATGTTGAAACTGAAATCCATGATTTCAAATAAGAGACATTATTTCATCATGTTCATCAATGACTTCCAAGAAGAGTCAACATTATTCATCATGTTTGAACTGAAATCCATGGCTTCCAAGAAGAGTCAACATTATTTCATCATGTTGAAACTGAAATCCATGGCTTCCAAGAAGATACAACATTATTTCATCATGTTGAAACTGAAATCCATGATTTCAAATAAGAGACATTATTTTCATCATGTTGAAATTGCTATCATTGACTTCCAAGAAGAGACAACATTATTTTGTCATGTTGAAACTAGAATCCACTACTTTCAAGAAGAGACAACATTATTTCATCATGTTGAAATTGGCATCTATGACTTTCAAGATGAGACATTATTTTCATCATATTGAACTTGGCATCCATAACTTCCAAGAATAGACAACAATATTTCATTATGTTGAAACTACAATCCATGGTTTCCAAGGAAGGAAAATTATTTCATCATGTTGAAACTGAAATCCATGATTTCAAATAAGAGACATTATTTCATCATGTTGAAACTGAAATCAATTACTTCCAAGAAGAGACAACATTATTTTGTCATGTTGAAACTACAATCCACTACTTTCAAGAAGAAACAACATTATTTCATCATGATGAAACTGTCATCTATGACTTTCAAGATGAGACATTATTTTCATCATGTTGAACTTGGCATCCATAACTTCCAAGAAGAGACAACATTATTTCATTATGTTGAAACTACAATCCATGATTTCCAAGGAATGAAAATTATTGCATCATGTTTAAACTGAAATCCATGATTTCAAATAAGAGACATTATTTCATCATGTTGAAACTGCCATCAATGACTTCCAAGAAGAGTCAACATTAATCATCATGTTTAAACTGAAATCCATGGCTTCAAAAAATCAACATTATTTCATCATGTTGAAACTGCCATCCATGACTTCCAAGAAGAGTCAACATTATTTCATCATGTTGAAACTGAAATTCATGGCTTCCAAGAAGAGTCAATATTATTTCATCATGTTGAAACTGAAATTCATGGTTTCCAAGAAGAGTCAATATTATTTCATCATGTTGAAACTGAAATCCATGGCTTCCATGAAGAGACATCATTATTTCATCTTGTTGAAACTGAAATCCATGATTTCAAATAAGAGACATTATTTCATCATGTTGAAACTACAATCCACTTACTTTCAAGAAGAGATAACATTATTTCATCATGTTGCAACTGTCATGTATGACTTTCAAGATGAGACATTATTTTCATCATGTTGAACTTGGCATCCATAACTTCAAAGCATAGACAACATTATTTCATCATGTTGAAACTACAATCCATGATTTCCAAGGAAGGAAAATTATTTCATCATGCTGAAACTGAAATCCATGACTTCCAACGAAAGAACATTATTTCATCATGTTGAAACTGCCATCCATATCTTCCAGGAATAGACAACATTATTTCATCTTATTAAAACTGAAATCCATGGCTTCCAAGAAGTCAACATTATTTCATCATGTTTAAACTGAAATCCATGACTTCCAAGAAGAGTCAACATTATTTTATCATGTTGAAACTGCCATCCATGACTTCAAAGAAGAGTCAACATTATTTCAACATGTCGAAACTGAAATCCATGACTTCCAAGAAGAGTCAACATTATTTCATCATGTTTAAACTGCCATCCGTGACTTCCAAGAAGAGTCAACATTATTTCATCATGTTGAAACTGAAATCCATGGCTTCCAAGAAGAGTCAATATTATTTCATCATGTTTGAACTGAAATCAAGAAGAGTCATGTTGAAACTGCCATCCATGACTTCAAAGAAGAGTCAACATTATTTCATCATGTCGAAACTGAAATCCATGACTTCCAAGAAGAGTCAACATTATTCATCATGTTGAAACTGCCATCCATGACTTCAAAGAAGAGTCAACATTATTCATCATGTTTAAACTGAAATCCATGGCTTCCAAGAAGAGTCAACATTATTTCATCATGTTGAAACTGCCATCCATGACTTCCAAGAAGAGTCAACATTATTTCATCATGTTGAAACTGAAATCCATGGCTTCCAAGAAGAGTCAATATTATTTCATCATGTTTGAACTGAAATCAAGAAGAGTCAACATTATTTCATCATGTTGAAACTGCCATCCATGACTTCCAAGAAGAGTCAACATTATTTCATCATGTTGAAACTGAAATCCATGGCTTCCAAGAAGAGTCAATATTATTTCATCATGTTTGAACTGAAATCAAGAAGAGTCATGTTGAAACTGCCATCCATGACTTCAAAGAAGAGTCAACATTATTTCATCATGTCGAAACTGAAATCCATGACTTCCAAGAAGAGTCAACATTATTCATCATGTTGAAACTGCCATCCATGACTTCAAAGAAGAGTCAACATTATTCATCATGTTTAAACTGAAATCCATGGCTTCCAAGAAGAGTCAACATTATTTCATCATGTTGAAACTGCCATCCATGACTTCCAAGAAGAGTCAACATTATTTCATCATGTTGAAACTGAAATCCATGGCTTCCAAGAAGAGTCAATATTATTTCATCATGTTTGAACTGAAATCAAGAAGAGTCAACATTATTTCATCATGTTGAAACTGCCATCCATGACTTCCAAGAAGAGTCAACATTATTTCATCATGTTGAAACTGAAATCCATGGCTTCCAAGAAGAGTCAATATTATTTCATCATGTTTGAACTGAAATCAAGAAGAGTCAACATTATTGCATCATGTTGCAACTGAAATCGATGGCTTCCAAGAAGAGTCAATATTATTTCATCATGTTGAAACTGAAATCGATGATTTCAAATAAAAAACATTATTACATCATGTTGAAATTGCTATCAATGGCTTCCAAAAAGAGACAACATTATTTCGTCATGTTGAAACTATAAAACACTACTTTCAAGAAGAGACAACATTATTTCATTATGTTGAAACTGTCAGCTATGACTTTCAAGTTGAGACATTTTTTTCATCATGTTGAACTTGACATCCATAACTTTTAAGAAGAGACAACATTATTTCATTATGTTGAAACTACAATCTATGATTTCCAAGGAAGGAAAATTATTGCATCATGTTGAAACTGAAATCCATGACTTCCAAGGAGAGAACATTTTTCATCAAGTTGAAACTGGTTTCCATAACTTCCAAGAACAGACAACATTATTTCATTATGTTGAACTACAATCCACAAGTTCCAAGGAGAGAAAACAATTTCATTGTGTTGAAACTGAAATCCATGACTTCCAGGGAGAGAACATTAGTTCATGATGTTGAAACTACAATCCATGACTTCCAAGAAGAATGGGTTTAATGCCATTTTCAACACATTTCTGGTTATATTTGGCATATCCAGTTTTACTGGTGGAGGAAGACCTCAGACTGCAAGTCAGACTGAGTAGAACCACCGTCTTTCTGCAAGTAACTGGAAACTTTTTCACATAAAATTTTTGGAGTGAGCAGGACTCGAGCCTACGATCTTAGTGGCGAGAGGCAAGTGATCTTGAGACGGTGCCTTAGACCACTCTGCCATGGAGGACACTCCAAGAAGAGGCAACTTAAATTCACCATGTTGAAATACCATCAAAGAATATCTTTCAATAAATGTTTGTGTTTTAAACAGTTTTTGAGTTTCATGTTCTAGAAACTCACATATTATAGTATGTAATATAATCATGTACTTTAAAAGATAAACAAACACTTGCCAAAATCCCTTCGTATTTTTCCCCTGGAAAAACGGAGTCAGATTGGATAACTACTTATTCAATATTGCATTGATTTTCCAATAATGACGATATTGTAATTTACCAAGAACAAGACTTAACACTCTGCTAGAGATGCTGTATTGACACAAGGAAATCATTTGAGGACCTGTTCATTCTGATGATTTATCACCCCGTCAAAGCTAACTGTGAAAGAAATGACAATTTATCAGGCAAGCACTGTGGTGGAATCGGGGACCATTCTGTGCAATTGACGAGATTATTGTATAAATTGTTTGTTGTTGAGGCACCTACAAACTCGTAATTACACCCTGGTGTTCCTTGTTTAATGACACATTCCGACAGAATATTGCTACAGACGTCATATTGATGTGCCTGGAAGAATAACTTTTTATGCTGTATTCAATAACGGTAGATATATTTAAGATCATTGTCATTATCCCTTTACTTCATATATACGCCTTTGGACACCTCTAATATATACGCCTTTGGACACCTCTTATATAGAAGGCTTTTGAATTATGTTTGTATTAACTGACAGAATGGAAAACAGCGCAGGAAGTGTTCAGATTGCTCATTACAAGCAATCTGAACTCTTTCTGCACTGTTTTCAAAGGCCTTCTATAATTGGTGCGGTAAAATGGGTATCTGTGGAGTAAAGGGTTTATACACGTTTGCGTCACTTTAAACAAGATCTATTGTTACTTCTGTAACAATGAAGTAGATAAAACACAAGTGCGTCGCTTGTAAGTGAGGTAAGATGCTCTTCTTTATTGAAGTCCATTAAATATGTCAAGGTCAAAGATGTAAACTGTTGATCAGTTTACGGAATCAATTTTTAGAGCACAAAGAATGGCAATTAAGGTAACTTGGCTATGTGCATTGTATAATATGAAATAAATGAGTTTATTAAGTTTAGTCACTATAACAGTAAAAGTTTGTTAAGAAACAGAGAAAAAGTTGAGCTAAACATAAAACCGGACAAAAAAAGTCATTTAATAGGTCAAGGTCAGTTATGTATTTTTTTTAACATGACAGTGATCAGTTTACAGAATCGATACCTATTATCCTATTATTGACAAAGAAACCAGTTTAAAAAAATATTCAACCTCAGCTAAACAAAACAACTTTAACCCAAAACTTTAGAGCCAAAAGTAAGGAAATATTGATAACTTTCTATATACAATGTTTGTATAACAGAATATGAATGTGTTTATGAAGGTTAGTCACTATAACATGAGTAGTTTGTTCTTAAATAGAGAAACAGCTGAGCTAAATATAAAACTTTAAACTGACAACAGCAACAGCACCAGGGTGACATGATAATAGCTCTTGGTATATTTCAAAAAGACGAGCTAAAAATTGCCTTATTGACATAAATGATTGAATATTTAACGTCATTTTTATGCCATGTAGGACTAACAGATGATCATTACTCTTTCCGAGGATGCTGAAAGGTTAACCAGTACTCTAGCACACCCATATATGCAAATAACTTTAAACTTTCCACTTGAATCAGTGGTGAGGGACCAATAACAATGAGATGTAATGTCATATATCAATCATCAAAGAGACTGGCCAGACAGGAATTTGCAAAATCCAGAAAACAGAATTTCTTGCATACCAGAATTAATTTTCCATGTTTTTCTACCATGTACACAATTTTTATTAGCCACCCACTCCACCATGTAACTTTCACTGAGGCATCACTTTTATATAAAAATACATGACACGATATAGATTATATGATCTGACATAATTTTTACTCAAGTATGAGGTACAGGAATGATAATATAATTTACCATATTACAGGCATAAATTTGGTAAAAACATTACTAATTTTGTAATCAGATTTTGGCCATTTTTCACCGTGAACCAGGCATGTTTGTAAACCAATGAATGGATAGGAGAATTTCCATCATAGATACCCCATTTTTTGGTGTGTATTTATTGATTTGATTCTATTGTATCTTGGATATAACGAGATTCACTTCTAGTAGGAAATGAGCTTCCAGTTAGAAAAAAGAGTTTCAAGTAAGAAAAGAGAGATAATTCATATAAATACTTTAAGTGGATACAATTATTGTAACGAAGGCAAATTTAAATCGCTAAGTTACAGTTGAGGTAGAAATACGATGTAACATCACATCATATTGGCAGCACTATATTTTTGTGCATTAGTTTTTATCAGAATTACAGTAATTTAACCTTATTACCGCTGATTTATTCCTAACAGCAATTTATGTAAGCCATATATACTTGAGTTAAAACATTTTTATTACCTTTTTTCTTTGATTGGTTGTAAATTTTTCCGTACAAAATGAGTCATACAAAACATCTGTAATGTCAGAAATTACATGTATTTCATCGGTTTACCAAACGTCCATTATATGTGTGTCGAAAACATTTTTAAAAAATGTTTTGAAGGACACAAGGTCAGCAAAACTTTGTGTCTACATTAATGCACTCTAAATAAAAGCAAGTTTGTTGTTGTTTTTTAATGTAGGATAACCATATAAAAAGATTTTCCTGGGAGATTCACTTGTAGTAGAAACGAGTTGGAAAAGCAAGTTTTGAGTAAGAAAAGTGAGTTTCGAGTAAGAAAAGTGAGTTTCGAATAAAGAATGTGAGTTTCAAGTAAGAAATGTGAGTTTCAAGTTAGACTACACAAGTGTTGTTATAAAATATACATTGTGACAAAAAAAAACAACATAGTTTGCAGGGGCTTAAACTACATCATTGAATAATAAAGGTCTTGTTTTATAGTAACGTATATACAATATCGACTTTACCATTAACTGTTCCATTCCTCCACCATTTAACTACTTAGATATCTATGGTGTGTACCTTTTAAAATTGTAATAATTTCAACTACCTGTCTCTTCTTTTTGGTCTGTATGGGAAGGCAGTGTTTTCTGGATGTAGTCATACCTGACAGCTTCATTTCCTTTTTTATTAAATGAGGACATCTGTTTTGTTTGCAAGTTTTTAAGACAGGCAGGTAAGAAATAAAAATGTGTGGTCTTATTAGAAATAATTCATTGTACTAGTACGTATTTTAGTAGTTATAATATGGATCTATTATATGGGAGTCCTAAATTGTTCATCTTTAATTCTAAAACAAGTTGTTTTTTAATTGGCAGACAAGTTAATTTATTTTACATAAACTAATGTAAATGTTAATATTTTTTTTTAATAAATTATATTGTGTTTCTTCTGAATGATAGGTCCTAATAACATAAGAATTATTACAAACTTTCACTGAACAGAATAATTCCTATTTTCAGGGAATTAGAGAGAGTTCTATAGTTCCTTGCTATTTTACAGGAGGTAGGGTCTCCCGAGAGACACATTAGAATCAAAATTGAGTGATGTTAGATTTAACACGCTGATTATAAGCAGTTATCTTAGATGGTTTCTCTTTTTCATTGATATAAATTTCAGAACGTCATATGTTGCATAAAAAAAAAAATGGAATTCAAGAAGTAAAATAAACTGTTCAAGGAATAATCAACTTAAAGTTATGAAAATTTCAAGAACCGACACTATATTTTGGCAGCCAAGTATTTTGACTACAAGTCATTGTAATTAAACATTGTTAAATTAATTCAATAACTGTTATTCGAAACTCACTTTTCTAACTCGAAACTCACTTTCCTTACTCGAAACTCACCTTTCTTACTCGAAACTCACTTTTCTTACTCGAAACTCACTTTTCTTACTCAATTCTCAACAAATAGAAACCCTTGGATATAACAGTAGAACATTGACAAGTCTATGTCTGGAAAGTTTTTTTCCAGGGGCTGTTACTTTTGTACAGCTGCCTATTGGAAAAGAATTACAGAACTACAGAACTGTAGTCATAAGGAAAAAATTAAAAGATCAGACTTCAGAGACCATTCCGTGTTATTATAAAAATTATATAGAAAACCTACTGTAATTTAAATGTTTATTGATTGTCTCAAATGTCTGAGTAATCGATTAAAAGCTCTGACCTCCAACACTAGCCATGACTGTACAAAATAGCCCTCAAATGAAACATCCAACAACGTTCTGGTAATCACCGTTCCTGTGATCTTGCACATAAAACACATTTTGGTATATGAACACCAGGCTAAGACACAATGCTTCAACTGATCAAGTGTCCCACATAAAACATGTCAATTCTTGTACAATCTGGCTGGTTTGAGATTTCATTGCCAGTAACATTGTGACCAAATCTGAAGGTGTTGTAAAAATGTGCATGTTTCAATAAATTACGGGCTATAACTACATCATTTCTGCTCTGATAGAATCATTTGAAGTTTTATATCTATTGACTATCTAGTCAAATATGGTCTAGTTGTGATGAGAACTAAATGGGTTATGGTGTTTACAAGGCAAAAATCAGTAATTTTCAATAAGCCAAGGGACACAATCATGTCATATCTGATCCGATCTGTTCAAGAACTTAGTTAAACTTTCACAGACATAAACATTCTAACCAAGGTTGATTGTGATTCATTGAAAACTGAGTGCTACCGTGTTTAACCCTTTACTTGATGTGGACAACACTGATTTCTGCTCTATCAGAATAAATAGGTAAAATGTATCTTTTCATGGAAATTGACTATGTATGGCTTTGAGTTTGGAAGAGTCCACTTAAAATGCACATGGAGTAAAGGGTTAAATAAAAAGTCAACAGATGACCAGTCCTGAAGAAAGGACAGACGGACAATGGACTAATTCACATGACATGTAAAAGGTAATTATCAAAATTTGGCTAAGCAATAATTCTACCAAATTTTGGAGGAACTCATCATAAAAGGATGAACATTAGAATGTTGTTGTTGTATGGTGTTTAGCGTCGCTTTCAACAATTTTTCAGTCATATCGCGACGGTGTCTACTTGAGACAGTATTCTGAGCGCTGTCACACTGGAGTATCATGCCCCAGACACATGGTATGATACCCCACCCAGTCACATTATACTGACACCGGACCGACCAGACCTAGAACTGTCCTCTTAATGCTGAGCGCCAAGCGAGGAAGCTTCTAGTACCATTTTTAAAGTCTTTGGTATGACCCGGCTGGGGATTGAACCCACAACCTTCCGCATGCGAGGCGGACGCTCTACCACTAGACCATGCCGCGGTCTTGAACATTAAAACAAATTGCTCTTAAAAGTAAAAAAAACATTACATTTATTACACTGGATAGACAAAAAATTAATTTGTTCATGAATTAAAGGACAATTTTTATAGCCACGGATGAAAACGATCTATATCTATCTACAAGAAGCAAATTCATAATGAAAATAAGCCTACTGGAGCTCTTCCTGGTCACATCAGAGTAAATCTGAATCTTGTTGACCAACTAATGCATTTTTAGAAAAGAATTTAATGAAAGCAGACAGACACAGGGGATGGCATTCACCAACCATTAAGAGTGAATTTTGAAAAACACACTTGGGGACAATTTTTGGGGCCATAATTTGCAAGCATGTAGGAACACCTAATACATAGTCAAATAAACTCTCACAATTATTCTATCCATCACGGTAAATTAGACATCTAAAATTGAAGTTGGGATTTTCAATCTCAAGTTTAAGAATAATGGTTGGTGAATACGACCCAGGGTTGACCACAAAAAAGCTCATCAGAGCGTTTGGGGCTCAGGTGAGCTAAAAAGTACATATCGGACAAAAAAGACACACTGGGCTTTCACACAGATGCATCTAAGTTGGATGAGCTAAAAATAAGACACATTTATAACATTTAAATGCCTTGTATTTATTTCAATTTCAACATATATCAAATTTTACAGATTGGTCCCGATACAAAACAAACAAAATCAATGATTAGATGGGTGATGTGAAAAATAACAAATTTAACAAAACAAAACCAAAAAAAGTATGTTTTATGACATTGCACCTTCAAGTCTGTACATATAAAAAAATATAAACATCTTAATTTGTTCCATTATTTTTTGCATTTTTTTACATTATATATTACTACCTGTAAATAATCTATTGGAAAAAAACTGAAAATAAAGATAAAATATAAATAAAAAAATTCCTTAATTTTTTGAAAATGTATTTCAAAACAAAGAAAACATAACAGTGTATAATTTTTCTATTTATTGTTGATGCTTGACACCATGGTGAAGATAATATCTGAGGAAAATGACTCAGCTGAATGGGGATCAATTACCACTGCTTTCCGCTTGGACGACTTCATCTGCCGCTCCACTTCACAAAACCCCTTGTCTCCTGACATAATGACGAAAGCAATATTGGTTGGGAGGCGTTCATCCATCTTACCAACCTGTAATGAAATATAACATAAACACCTGGTAATACAATATAAGATATACGCCTGTTAATACAATATAAACTATACACCTGGTAATACAATATAAGATATACACCTGTAAATGCAATATAAAATATACACCAAGTAATACAATATAATATATACACCTGGTAATGCAATATAAAATATACACCTGGTAATACAATATAAGATATACACCTGTTAATGCAATATAAAATATACACCAAGTAATACAATATAAGATATACATCTGGTAATGCAATATAAAATATACACCTGGTAATACAATATAAGATATACACCTCGTAATACAATATAAAATATACAGCAAGTAATACAATATAAGATGTACACCTGGTAATGCAATATAAAATATACACCTGGTAATACAATATAAGATATACACCTGGTAATGCAATATAAAATATACATCAAGTAATACAATATAAGATATACACCTGTTAATACAATATAACATATACATCTGGTTATACAATATAAGATATACACCTGTTAATGCAATATAAAATATACACAAAGTAATACAATATCAGATGAACACCTGGTAATGCAATATAAAATATACACCTGGTTATGCAATATACAATATAAGCCTGGTAATACAATATAAGACATACACCTGGTAATTCAATATAAAATATAAACCTGGTAATACAATATAAAACATACACCTGGTAATGCAATAAAAAACATACACCTAGTAATTGAAAATAAAATATAAACCTGGTAATACAATATAAAACATACACCTGGTAAAGCAATATAAAATATACACTTGGTAATACAATATAAAACAAAAACCTAGTTATGCAATATAAAATTTACACCTGCAAATACAATATAAAACATACACCTTGTAATACAATATAAAATATACACCTAGTAATACAAAATAAAACATACACCTGGTAATGCAATATAAAATATAAACCTGGTTATACAATATAAACAAGAGGGCCAAGATGGCCCTATATCGCTCACCTGACTGACCTTGAGTCACTCAACTTAAATAGATTATTTAATACATGTACACTTAAAATTCCCAAACCTGGTAATTCAATATAAAACACACCTGGTAACCCAATATAAAACATACACCTGGTAATATAATAAAAAAAAAATATAAACCTGGTAATTCAATATAAAACATACACCTGGTAATGCAATATAAAATAAACAATCATCAAGAAGAACATATTATGTATATTATATCAAGAACACTAAATATGGTCACTGCAGTGGTGGTAGAAGGGTAGAGTGTCCGCCTCTGTTGCAGGAGGTTGTAGGTTCAATCCCAGCCAGGTCATACCAAAGACTTGAAAAGTGATACTAGAAGCTTCCTCGTTTGATGCTTAGCATTTAGAGAATAGTTCTTGGTCTGGTTGACCTGGTGTCAGTATAATGTGGCTAGGTGGGTATAATACCATGTGTGTGGCATGATTCTCCAGTGTGGCAGCGCTTATAATACTGTATCCAGTGGACAGCGTCCTGATATATACGAAATAATGTTGGAAGTGAAGCTAAATACCATGAAATAACCAAATATGGTATATTTATTTGGGCTTTGACACATGTTAATGAGTAGGGGTTATTCAACTGTTGTTTTCTATTCTTATTTTTCTTTATTTAAATTTTCTGAATGGGGTTTAATGCCATTTTCAACACATTTCAGGTTATATATGGCATACACAGTTTTATTGGTGAAGGAAGACCTCAGAATGAATCTGAGTAGAACCACGTTCTACCGCAGATAACTGGCTAACTTTCTCACAAAGTTTTTGTAGTGAGCATACTTAAACCTACATCTTTAGCAGTTAGAGGTAAGTGACCATGAGATGGCGTTTTAGACCACTTGGCAACGGAGGATCCTCGCATTCTTTAAAAAAGAATTCAAGAGCCATTTGCAAATGCGGTGCCAGCAGTGACATTAGTCACAAGTGACACATTCCTTTCAGGACTAGCGAGGGAATTATTTTCCTGGAAAAGGTGGGACAAAAGCAATTTAAAACTAGTTTTTTAATAATATGTTAGTGTTGACTGACTTTTGTATCTGTTCACCTGCATAATTATAATCACATGGTTACCATTGGTGACTCAGTATTATTGAAATCAGATCATTTTCAATAGGAGTTGTTCTCAAAAATATTCACCATGCATTATTATTGAGTTGGGTCAAGATAAATGCTGTGTTTGAGTGCAAACAAGGTCAAATACAGCCAATTTTATCAAGGGCCATAACTGAGATATGAATTATTCAAGATGAGGCTCAAAATAGCTTGCCTTGAGCAAAGAACATAAAAAATAAACACTCTGCTGTACAGAGTATGCTGTCATTTTATTACCACTATAGTTAAACAATTGTCTGAAACAATGTTATCATGTGTGAATGATGAGCTGAAATCACAACAAAAATGAGTTATACATAGATATACAGAAGAGCCAATGTATAAACACTTTTTAAAAGAATCAGGGCTGGTATTCACCAACCATTCTAAAGAATATTCTTAGACTTGAAGTCAAGAATGAATTTTGAAAAAGACACTTAGAGACCATTGTTTAAGGTAAAAATTTGCAATCTTTTTTCTGTATATTTATATATATATAACTGACATTATATTTTAGTTTGTATGTGAATCTGCTTTATTTTTTATGAAATATATGCAAATGAGAAATATATTATACTGATATTCAACCAATCCAAAAACTGAAAACACATGTTTTATAAAATTCAAGAAATAGGTGATTCTTTTGTGTTTTTTGATTCTCAAATATAGTTAAATTTTACTAGAAAAATATAAAATGAACCAAGGTATCTTTGATATTTTTTTTTAATGTCTTCTCCTGGCTTTCAATAAACACCATCAATTAACACACAAAAAATTGTGTTTATAAACCATTCATATTATAGATACCTCTAATAAATATAAACACACAAAGACAACCGCAATATAATAAAATTCATGTAATTATTGCCACTATATCTTTTCTGTAAAAAGGGATACACCAAAATACATATTTAATATTTTAGTAAGGTTCTACACCAAGCGAGCCACTATAGACTTAAGAGAGAAAAATCTCCTGAAGTCATTAGAAAACATAATTTTCTTATACTATTATCTGCTGTGTCAAATTATATTTTATTTATGTTTGATTTTTGTTTTCGCTTGAGCTACAGTCTATAATTTGTTGAGACTGGTGTGTCCCTTTAAGATTAATGTATATATATATGTGTATTCGGTGAAAGGAAAAAGAAAGTATGCATACCTATAAACGTCGACAGGTCAAGAAACAATAAATGTATTGCATATAAATTTTGTATATTTATATTTCATCATATTGTTGAATCAAAAAACAAAAATTTAATTCATTTCAAAGCAAAACAATAAGAAAAAATCAGTTCATTTTCCATCACATGAATAACTTAGTCAATAATGAAATAATTTTAAAAACCAAAATGTATGCTTTCTTTTTCCTTTCAGTGTATATATATATGAATGTATGTTACAACTTGACTGATACATATATTTGTATGGTTTGTTCAGGGATGGTCCACCCCGACCCTCACAGACCTATTACGGGGTGATTAAAATGGATCACTTTTCAGTGATTGAAATTAAAAAAAAAATTTGCAATCACGTGAAGACGCCTAATATATAGTCAAATAAACTCTCAAAATTATTCTGTCTGTCATGGGAAACTAGACATCTAAGGTTGAAATTTGGATTTTCAAGCTCAAGTCTAAGAATATTCCCAAGAACGGTTGGTGAATACGACCCCAGGACTCAATGTGGTGCACTTCCTTGTTTGGCGCGTGTCAAAATTTATTGAATCACTCGGATTATTACAAAATGTTGATACTAAATGCTTGCATGATTGATTGATTGATTGAATACTTAGCGTCATTTTTTATGCCATTGAGGGCGAACAGACGATCAGTTAACCTAACCACTTTTCCTTGGATTAACCAGTACTCGAGCACACCCCATCTTCGCAAGTAACTGATTACTTTCCCACTTGAATCAGTGGTGAGAGATCAATGATAATGAGACACAATGTCGTATATCAATCATTACAGAGACTGTTGCCAGGCGGGGGATTCAAACTCATGACCCCTGGATTGATAGTAAGACGCGTTACGGACTCAGCAAACTGGGTCCAGCATGCTTGCATGAATCAATCACTTAAACTTTCCTTTAAACCACCATAAGGTAAAGGTTATAACAGATGAGCGATGATCAAATCAAAACATGGCGACGATATATATTGTTTGGTTGTCATTTGATCATTTGCACAGATTTTCAAGTTTTATATCATGACATTTCCCCCATCCGAAAATATAGGAGCCAAGCAAAAACCATGTTGCAAAGGAATTCACTTTATATTGGACCGCGTGACAATGGGACGCAGTGTACAAAGTTTCTATTTCAAGTTAAGTAGCCATTCAAAAAAAAAAAAAAAAACAAAAAAAAAAAACCCGCCCGGCAACAGTCTCCGTGATGATTGATATACAACATTGTGTCTCATTATCATTCGTCTCTCACTACTGATTCAAGTCGAAAAGTTATCAGTTACTTGCAGAGACGGGGTGTGCTCGATTACTGGTTAATCCCAAACAGTGGTTAGGTTAACTGATCGTCTGTTAGCCCTCGATGGCATAAAAATGACGCTAAATATTCAATCAATCAAAAAAACATAAAAAAAAATAAAAAAGAAAGCCATTTCAGAACAGAAGTAATGAAAGATAGGTAGGGGTAACACTGTATTATGCCTGTATATAGCAAGGACACAAATATATTGAAAAGAAACAAATAAAATAAAAATATTATATTACTCACATTCAGAACAATTGCAAAGTCGGCAGCATCTTTGGTTGTTCCACACCTCTCATTGAGGTAGAACAAACTTTTTGATCTTGCATACAGGTACGCCTGACTGGAATTGTAAAAGTTGGTGCCAAATTATACAAACTATGCAAATAAGAGAATGAATGAATGAATTGGGGTTTGATCATGCACCAAATGTTATTGTGTCAAAAAAATTAAAAAAAAAAACCCACAACAATATGTATTTACATGAGAACATATTTGGATTCAGGACTCACACTACCATTATCTCCCTTGAGTGCTCCAGACCTGCAAATGAAGGAGGTATAAGTAAAAAAAATCTTCTTTTTTTCCAGGGCTCTATATTGCAGTGATTATTTTTTTTTGAAAAATTGATGCTGATACCAGATTTCTAGGCAATTCTGTGTCTTTTTAGAATTGATGGTTGGCATGGCATCATCGGCATATAATTAGAGGTTAATACACGAGAGCCAGGCTGGGAGGTGACAATCGGCCCAGAAAATGAATTATGGCCTGAGGACTTTAGTCGTGTATTAATGTCTTTAATACACATGTTCTGTTGAATCCCTCAAAAGGAATAATTATGTTTTCACTATAAGGGACTGTTATTGCTACAAGGCATTGCTCATGACTTCTATTTAGCAACCTTTTTATTACACGTGCTTCTAAATTATGTGTAAACATACTTTTTCTATTATAAAATATTAATAAATACAAACTTCTTTTTAAAAATAAAAAACACTGTCATAGGCGCATCTTGAACATATTACATTATCAGATTGATAAAATGTAATATGACATGCATGTTTAACCAATCAAACTATTGGGCCATTCTAACGTTGATGTCGGATTATAAGGTATTTGTTTCCTTTTCAGTTTTAATATGTAGGTTATTATTCATTTGCCTCCCCTGATTTGTTTATATTAGAAATGAAAGGGAAAATGATAAATTGAAATAATGTATGCAACACTTACAATATCAGAGATTTTTTTTAATGAAGAATATTTATTTTTTATCAGTGAAAGAATGTTCCGACATGTTTAAAACACACTGACCATGATGGCATTTACATGGCCATAGGTTTCACATGTAAGTGTTCATCAGGCCAATTATGATTATGAGTTTTTGGCCTGGGCCGATAAATGATAATCAGCGCATGAAGGCAATAACCTGCTCAAAACATGCTCATTTTTGTAAATAGTAACATGTGTATTTATGACATGTTATCACCCTGGAAATTAATAGGTATCACAAAACCATTGAATCAAATAAAACAACTTAGTCAAGGTATGATTTTTTTTCTTTATAATTGCAGATCCGAACCAGGGAAGAATTTGAGTTCAGACAAATGCTGCAGATCTTGTTCGTTCACCGCCTTTTTTTTTTTTTTTTGAATGAGGTTTAATGCCATTTTCAACACATTTTCAGGTTATATATAGCATATCAAGTTTTACTGGTGGAGGATGACCTCAGACTGAGTAGAACCACTGTCCTTCCACAAGTAACTGGAAACTTTCTCTTGAGCGAGCGGGACTCAAATCTACGGCCTTAGCAGTGAGAGGTAAGTGATCTTGAGACGGGGCCTCAGACCAATCGGATACAGAGGACCCTGTTCACTGTTTTGGACATATAAATGTTACAATGGAGCCCAAGAGAAATGTAAAAGTGGTGAGAGATGTTAATCATATGTTCTTGCATTTTAAATGCTTTAATAAAATTGGTAATAAGTTTGTTTTAGACAAGACTTTTTGTTTGACTGCAAAAGACGAATGAATTTGAACATACTGGGTTAATGGATATAATATTTTGGAATAAAGTGCTTAAGTAGGTCATTATAAAGGGAAAATATATTCGTGTTCTACATCATTTTTGTTGTTGTTGCAAAGTTATATAACTGCTGTGTAAGTCTGATTGAGATTCAATGAAACATGGGGGCACTATCTACTTTATCATTTTCCGTATTTAACTCTATTGGAAAACAGCGACCCCTGTGGTGGTCCCAAAATTTGACCGCAGAGACACCACTTCGACAGATCTTTTTAGGGACCACCATGCAACGCTACATGTAAAATATGTAAAGTTTGATATCCTTTAAAGTTTCTTCCAGAGAATTAATATGATTTTAAAGTTTTGCTTAAAATGTTCTAATAAGACCTGTGGTATATAGGGCCATTTTAAAGATGGGTATACTATTGCTTAAACAAGAAAATAATAAAAATGTTCCCATAAACCTCTGTAAAACAGTGACTCTTGTTAAGGCCTGAAATTTGAACCCAGGGACCTGATTTTTACTTATCTTTTTGGGGACCACCAAATAATGCTTAGGTAGTATGTAAAATATATAAGGTCTAGACCTCCAACATGTTTTTTAAAGCTTCGTTAAAAATGCCCCTATAAGCCCTGTGGCAGTGGCATTTGTATCTGGCATATTCAACAATGTGTAAGCGATCCTTTGATTACATAACTGCTGTGCAAGTTAGGTTAAGATTCAATGAAATATCAGGGCGCTATTGCATCTACCGGTCACAACATTTCCTCTATGAATCTCAATGTAATCTTGCACCTATGAGTGAAATACTGGTTCAAGAATATGTCTGAGATCTATCAAGGGGAATAATTTTGTCATCTTTAAAGATCAAGTTAAGGTCAATAGAGTTAAGAGACCTCTGCAAAGTAACTTATGAACAGTGCTCGCGTATACAGTGTGTTGTGTACAATAGCGGTCATGATTTAATGAGCTGTATACAAATATCTTCTTACAGATGCTATGTTCTGTGCAAAAGAAAGGATGGTAAAGTGGAACATAAAAGTCTCTGTTTCCATCATGTAACAAGAATGTAAAGCAGTCAAAACTATGAATCATATATCAATTACAGTCATACATATTTTCTTGTTAAACAGAAGCAGTGAATTCCCTGAACTGAACATCTCTACATATAGATATCAATGCAAAACACATTTTAAAGAAATCTGGCTCCTGTTCCCCCTACAAATACTTTAATAAACCAAAACATTTGGATTAATTTATTTATGATAATGAGATACCTTTTATCCATTTTGAAAATAATTTTACATTTTAGACATTTATAGCGTTTTTTCCTGATATACTCAAAGAGAGTGTATCCGGATATAACGTGATAATTTTTTGAAAAATAAAATAATTATCAAAATGGATAAACAGCATCTCATTATCATAAACAAAATCTAAATGGTTTGGAAGTCAAAACCACCAAAACGTTACAAAATCGATATGTAAATTGGAGTGTTAAACTTGAAACAAAATCCTGATTCTTAAAATAGACAGCAATTATACACTGATTGATAACCTTCATATTGTCATACTGACTCTTTCTAAGATGAAATGATATTTACTATGTGTAAACCTGTATAATGGATCCAACTAAATTCAAAATGAAATCATGTGACTAATTGCTTACATCACAAAAAATGTTGCAATTTCAAGTGGGAAATCTATTTTAGTCTAACCGAGGTGCTCAGCCCAAGTTAGGAATTTCCTTTTCATTATAATATTTTGGAATGTTAAAATAGATATCCTTTTTAGCAATATGGGGTCAGTGAGTATTTAAAGGCATAATATATTGGAAAAACAAGAAATGACACTGGTGTCACATGCCCCTCAAATGGTCTGTGAAGATAACAGTATCTTATAACAGGAGTGATGTATCCACGAATATCAAGAGTAAAGGACTGACATTTCAGATTAGACATGAAATTTCATGTGTTTTTTTTACCTTTGTGTAAACTTGACCTTGACATCTGATGTAAAGGTCTGGGTATTTCTACAGGTAAATGCAGGTGACACATCATCATGACATGTTGATCACTTACTTCAAGCTTATCTAAGACAAAATTACAGACTAGACATGAAATATCAAACAAACTGAAAGAGTGACCTTGACCTTTGAGTAAAGGTTCTGGGTATTAACGCGACACTTCGTCATGTCATGTTGATCAATTGACCTAAGTGTTTTTGAAATATTTGCTCAAGAACACCACACATGGTTGTAGCAGAGGATCAAACTCACAGTCCTCGGACCATGGGTCTAATGCTTAACCACTGATCCCCATACACTCGTTTGCATTCATAACTGGAGTATTCTAATTTTTATCATGTCAATATATTTCAAAACATTTCCATCAAAACTGCTGTGTGTTCCTTTACAAGGGTCCAAAACTACAATCTTACCTCCTATTGGGTTCTCTCCAGACCGACCGCCCACCATAAAATGCCCAAACAAATGTCTTATCAGGGAGGCGGCGGGGAAGCTTTGCGAAAAAACTCGGCCAGTTATCATAGTCCAGAAATATTATGATATCCATTTTCTTCAGGTTGTCTGTAGATATGGGGCTCGAGTCAAGTGGACTACGAGATCTGTTACGTTTGTTAACCTGCTGTGGATAAACAATTTCAATCACAAGAAAATAAAAAAATGTGGCTGCTTATACTCATACATATCACCACATTGATGCAAAAATAATCTAGCTATATATAGATTATAAATGAAGAAAGACTGTTTACGTAAGACTGTTTTTATTTGAATTCGATTGCAAAACAAGTTAATATAAATTGTACTAATCACTCTTGAAATCTTCCTGGGTAGAACCAGTACTAAACATATGCAGAAAAAGTGTCTTTCTTAAGGACTCACGACTGTTTTTGCACCAAGGTGACAAGATATTATATAAAACTAGAAATGTGAATGTCCCAGCTAAACCTGTAGCCAATATTAGCATTGTAATGTGATGACTCTGTTTCTATTATATAGCCAACCAAAAAATGTAACATACTGTATGTCATTTAACCATTATAATAGTTCAAGGGCCATAACTATGCCAAAAATGGATGAGCTGAAACACAACAAATACATCCACAACTAGACTTCAAACTGATACTTCCTAAAAAGTTAAGGAGTAGAGCTGACAAATAAATATTTCTTAAATATCAATATTAAAAGACTCATGAAAGAAGATATTTGTTGATGAAAATAGATCATTACCTGCTCCTCAACATGCAGTGTATGTCTGGCCCTGTCTTGACTGGTACTCTGTCCTGTAGAGATATCATGTGTGGAACCACTGGCACTCGAGTGATGATGGCCGGGAGATCTTGTATTGATTTGGGAGGATTTTATCACAGGATTAGCCAATGAACTGCCTGGGACTTGTTTAAAAGAGCCGAGTGTTTTAGTACCATGTATTTGTGTTGAACTACTTCGTGTGGATGGGGCAGTGACTTCAGTATCAGGAAGTAGTGGTATGGTATTGACATTTTCACTGTCATTAGTGAACAACTTTTCAATTTCAGGGTCGCAGTCGTCTGTGACAACTTTTTCTATTTTCTTCTTTTTTATTTGCAATTGAACTTTTTTATCACTTTTTTTTATTGTGTTTTCCTGGTTATAATTTTTCCTTTCTGTAGTACCAGTATGTTCTGTAGAATAAGCACCTTGTCGTCCCTGCGTGTCCCCTCGTGAGCATGAAACATCCCTACTGGTACCTGCTTTGGGACTTCGGCTTCTGGTCTTAATATTCACATCCAAGGACTTGACTAGAGTGAGAGCACAATGCTTGACAAACTTTGCAAAAGAAACGATGTTATTTTCAACAATTGTTCCCATGACACCCTGAGCACACTGATGCTTTGCAAGTTCTTTTAAGTCTCCGCTAAAGAGACGTTTGCAAGTGTCACACATGTACCCCGCCAAATAGCCAGCAAACACATCCGACTGCAATAAGAAATAACTTCTGCTTTTTAAACTTGATTTTTTTTTTTTACATACTGCAACAATTTTTAAACAAAGAATTACAGTGAATTAACAGTTATATAATATCAAACTGGTGCACCTATATGAAGGAAAATACTACTATAATAAAACATACAAGAAGCAATCTTAAGTGTATAATAATTATAATAAGGTACTTGTATTTTACATTCAAATTTTTATAAATTATTTCTTTGATTTTCAATATGTAGAATACCAAATCTTGTTGATGTTGTTCATTATATCAGCAAGTGGTACAGTCAGGAATAGTCTACCCAACACCCTCACTGTATCTCACAAACCACGCCTGTCAAACCACAAAGAAAAAACAGGTGATTCTATGCCTGTCCCACAATTCATATTACTTAATCACTAACCAAACTGTGATGTCTTCTGTAGAAGCAACTGGCCAATCAATGTGCTCTATGACGGACCCAAGCCAGGGAAGCTGGGTCAGTTTTACAGCCAAGGTCAGGAATGAATAGGCAAAAACGTGCATACAAATTACACATTTGACCAATCAAGGCGGGACCAAAATCATACAAAGATCACCTATAGTAGCAGCCATAAGCCTAAGCTACATGAAAACTAAAGCACCCGAGACACAACAATAAACTTGCCAGGGGGCTGTAGCCATGGACTACATGCAAATTATGCACCAAGTATTTCAGATTTGTTTAAGTTTTTCTATTGAAAAGTTTGATGCTCCAAGGCAGGCCATGGTCATAATTTGAACAAAAACATTAAAGATTTATGAGGTTTTCCTACATTTGACTATGAAAAAGTTTGAGCCTAGCTGGGCTATAATTTAAATTATATGACCCAAGGGTGATAATTTCAGTAAATTTAACTGGGGACCAGTTAGTTATGCTACATGCTAGAGGAATATGTGTCTATGTTACATATAACATATTTGAACCATTTATTTCCATAGTTTTCAGAGACATTTTTCTTAAAAGTTGACTTCGTACACCATTTAACCAATGATCAGAAAAACTTGGCTGCTCCTGTGATAGTAAATAGGTTTAAATGGAATTTAATGTCATTTTTAACACATTTCAGGTTATACTGTCATGTCATATCCAGTTTTATTGGCGGAGGAAAACCTCAGAATGAATTACTGTCCACCTGCAAGTCATTGGCAAACTTTCTCACATAAAGTTTTAGGAGCGAGCTGGACTTAAACTTACAAACTTAGCAGTGAGAGGTACTTTAGTACAATAGTACTTTCTGACAACACAACTTACAATAGTGCTTTCTGACAACACATCTCGCTATAGAACTATCTGACAACACAACTTACAATAGTGCTTTCTGACAACAAAGCTCGCTATAGTACTATCTGACAACACAACTTACAATTAGTACTATCTGACAACACAACTCACAATAGTATTATCTACCAACATAGCTCACAATAGTACTATCTGACAACACAACTCACAATAATACTTTCTGACAACACAACTTTAAAAAGTGATTTCTGACAACACAGCTCGATATAGTACTATCTGACAACACAACTTACAATTAGTACTTTCTGACAGCACAACTCACAATAGTATTATCTACAAACATAGCTCACAATAGTACTATCTGACAACACAACTCACAATATGTACTTTCTGACAACACAGCCCACAATAGAACTATATGACAACACAACTCACAATTAGTACTTTCTGACAACTCTGCTCACAATAGTACTTTATAACAACACAACTCACAATAGTACTATCTGACAACACAACTCACAATAGTATTATCTGACAATACAACATACAAAAGAACTATCTGACAACATAGCTCACAATAGTATTATCTGACAACACAGTCCACAATAGTACTATCAGACAACACAACTCACAATAGTACTATCAAACAACACAACTCACAATAGTATTATCAGAAAACACAACTCAAAATAGAAATTTCTCACAACACAGCTCACAATAGTACTTTCTCACAATACAAGTCACAATAGTACTGACAACACAGCTCACAATAGTATTTTTTGACAACAACAACTCACAATAGAACAATCTTACAACACAGCTCACAATAGTACTTTCTGACAAAACAACCCACAATTAATACTTACTGACAACACGGCTCAAAAAAGTACTATCTGACAACACAACTCACAATAGTACTATCTGACAACACAGCCCACACTAGTACAATCAGACAACACAATTCTCAATAGTACTATCTGAAAACACAGCTAACAATTATATTTTCTGAAAATACAACTCACAGTAGAACTATCTGACAACACAGCTCACAGTAGTACTATCTGACAACACAACTCACAATAGTACTTTCTGACAATATAACTCACAATAGTACTATCTGACTACAAAACTCACAATAAGTACTTTCTGAAAATACAACTCACAGTAGAACTATCTGACAACACAGCTCACAATAGTACTTTCTGACAATATAACTCACAATAGTACTATCTGACAACAAAACTCACAATAGTACTTTCTGAAAATATAACTCACAGTAGAACTATCTGACAACACAGCTCACAATAGTACTTTCTGACAATATAACTCACAATAGTAATTTCTGACAACAAAACTCACAATTAGTACTTTCTGACAACACAGCCCACAAAAGTACTATCTGACAACACAACTCACAATAGTACTATCTGACAACACAGCCCACACTAGTACAATCAGACAACACAATTCTCAATAGTACTATCTGAAAACACAGCTCACAATTATATTTTCTGAAAATACAACTCACAGTAGAACTATCTGACAACACAACTCACAATAGTACTTTCTGACAATATAACTCACAATAGTACTATCTGACAACAAAACTCACAATAAGTATTTTCTGACAACACAGCCCACAAAAGTACTATCTGACAACACAACTCAGAATAGTACTTACTGACAATATAACTCACAATAGTACTATCTGACAACACAACTCACAATAGTACTTTCTGACAATAGAACTCACAATAGTACTATCTGACAACAAAACTCACAATTAATACTTTCTGACAACACAGCCCACAAAAGTACTGTATGACAACACAACACAACTCACAACTAGTACTTTCTGACAACACAGCCCACAATAGTATGGTATGACAACACAGCTCACAAAAGTTCTTTCTGACAACACTACTCACAAAAGTACTATTTGACAACACAACTCACAACAGTACTATCTTACAACACAGCTCACAACAGAACTTTCTGACAACAAAATTCACAACAGTACTATCTAACAACACTACTCACAACAATACTATCTGACAACAAAACTCATAACAGTACTATCTGACAACACAACTCACAATAGTACTATCTGACAATATAACTCACAACAGTACTTTCTGACAATATTACTCATAATAGTACTATTTGACGATATAACTCACAATAGTACTATCTGACAACACAACTCACAACAGTACTATCTGACAACACAACTCACAACAGTGCTATCTGACAACACGACTCACAACATTGCTATCTGACAACACAACCTACAACAGTACTATCTGACAACACAACTCATAACAGTACTAAGACAACACAACTCACAACAATACTATCTGACAACACAACTCACAATAGTACTTTCGGACAACACTTCTAACAATAGTAATATCTGACAACACAATTCACAACAGTACTTTCTGACAACACAATTCACAATAGTACTATCTGACAACACAACTCACAAAAGTACTTTCTGACAACATTACTCATAATAGTACTACCTGAGAACACAACTCACAACAGTACTATCTGACAACACAACTCACAACAGTACTATCTGACAACACAACTCACAACAGTACAATCTGACAACACAACTAACAATAGTACTATCTGACAACACAACTCACAACAGTACTATCTGACAACACAACTCACAATAGTACTGTCTGTAAAGGCATAGACTACGTGCTGGTTGTTGGTCTCCTGTCTGTGTTGGTCCAGCTCGGCTGCTGTAGTCAACTCCATGGAACACTCCAGACACTGTACCCTGTGTGGGACCTTCTTGCACTTGGAGATGAGATCTTGTACCAGCTCCTCTACAACAGGCACAGGATCTGGACGATTACTGAAATCACCTGAAAACATATTGTAACTAACTATAACACACTGAGACTACATTAAATATCTACCCCAACATTTGCCACACAGTGAACCGTAAAGTTAACAGCTAACAATAACACATAATTTTACATCACTAATACAGTAAGCTATGGCTTCAAAATAATGTGTATATGTATATTCTTACATTCTTCTGACAGTAGCAATGAGAAGTAGCATATTCAAACTTTTTTTTGAGAGAGAAAAATTAGGTGCACTTCAGTACATGCAAACAGAGTGCAATCTGAGTGCACATGGAGCATAAACAAAGTGCAATTATGGGGTACTTGACCGGTATATGGTCTGTATCATGGTGAGAATATTACCTTTGAATGGATACTGTAAGTCATAATGAGACAACTTCTCCATGTGTTCCTGGCACTTATAAAAATTGTCAAAAATCTGAAAACATTGCCCACACATGTACCCTATTATGGCAAGTGGAGGCAAATACAGACAATGGCTCATGGCTTCCTGGTGTCTTCGGCATGAATCTTTTGACTGAAAATGTAAAAATGAATGGTTTTCTATCACAAAGTTTAAAATATGTACTGTGTTACTGAATTTATCAAATATTTAAAAAACAAATTATTTCAATCACAATTAATATAAAATCGTAATTTATAAATATAACTTTTTTATCTATCCTGAATAAACATTTCTAATTGGCTAATAAAGGATCACATTTTTTTTATTATTAAAAGTCAATTTCACTTTTATGATGTGTCTCAACTTATTTTGTCAAATTAAAGAGCCTGGAAAAAGTAATTTCAAATGAAATTGTTACAGAACTCTTCAACCTCTACATTCTTCTTTTCTTACGAAATATATAATTGATTGATTGATTGATTGATTGAATATCTAGAGTCATTTTTATGCCAACAATGGCTAACAGATGATCAGTTAACCTAACCACTGTTTCCTGGGATTAACCAGTACTCGAACACACCCCATCTCCGCAAGTAGCTGATAACTTTCCCACTTGAATCAGCGGTGAGAGACTAATGATATTGAGACATGATGTCTTATATCAATCATCACGGAGACTGTTGCCAGGCAGGGATTTGAATTCACGACCCCTGGATTGATAGTCAGACGCGTAACCTCGAAATATATAAATATTATAATATGCCTTTTTAAGGATTTAATGCTATTACTATTACAATTGTAAATTGGTTGTATAGAGTGTAAGCTGCTCATGCTTAGAGGTTGTGAGTTCAATCCCTAGCTGGATCCAATAACTCTCCAAAAAACAACACTCTCAGTACTGGTTCTACCCAGGAAGCCGACTCGAGAGCGGTTCATGTACGTTTAAAGCTTTTATTGCAATCAAGCTAAAAGAAATTAATATAAACTTCATACAATGTTTATTATTCCATGAAAACATACACATGAATGGTTATTTTTAGCTTCAGATATCATTTTAGATAAAATAAACTTTGCCAAATGTTTACAATGAACTGCAATTACTGGCCTTCAAAAAGTTAACTTAAAGCATTTTTAAGGTTCCAGCTCAAGTCTCACTAAACATCTCAATTTGAGATTTTCCTCCAGTCTAATTATTGAAATATTATAACTTCATTTACACTGATGATTTTCCTTGATAACCTTTATCAATGTGTAAAGATGTGTCCCTATTTTAATTCTCTGTGGCCCTTTAACCCTTTACTTCATATAGACGCCTTTGGACACCTCTAATATAGACGTCTTTGGACACCTCTAATATAGACGTCTTTGGACACCTGTAATATAGACGCCTTTGGACACCTCTTATATAGACGCCTTTGGACACCTCTTATATAGAAGGCTTTTGAATTATTGGGTGAATTATGTTTATATTAACTGACAGAGTGGAAAACAGTGCAGGAAGTGTTCAGATTGCTCATTACAAGCAATCTGAACTCTTCCTGTACTGTTTTCAAAGGCCTTCTGTGATTGGTGCGGAAAAACACGTATCTATGGAGTAATGGGTTAAAGTGTAATGAGTTGTAGAAAGACTTAACAGAAACTGAGTTGAGGAAAATCTAAATTTGAGATTGTTAGTGAAACTGGCCCCTGATGCATTTACAATGACTCTAAGGTTGAGAATAGATTTACAAATATTTTCAATACACATCAACAAAGATATAGAGACGTGGATCAATTCTCCCCGACGACTTTATGTGGTATCCTTGAGCCAGACACTTTTTCTGCATATACTTAGTACTGGTTCTACACAGGAAGATTCCCAGCATGATTTGTCTTAGTTGTAAGAACCTGTTTCACAATCGAAGTAAAATAAATAAATTCAAACTAAATGAAGACAACCGACTTTCTCAAAGCCCTTTTCACAGTGTAATAAATGCACATAGCAAATTCTAATTATTCTGAATTATTTTCTGACACACTTTAAAACTTTTGAAGATCTATAAATTGTATTGTAAGCTAGCCATACCCAGAATATCTCTGTTTCACACATCGGGCATACGTAGAATAATGGACTAGGTGACAATTTACAGTCTATGGCCTTCAAGCATGGGTTGCACGGTAAATGTTCAAACATTTTCATGTGACGTTCCAGTAAATCCACATCTGAAAATCTTGCTTCACAGTTTAACACAGGGCATACACTTTGACTTTCATCCAGTATTGCATTTTTCGATGAACATTTACTTCTGATATCTGTATTTGAGTTATTACTGAAATCCTGACATAACGGTTTGTTAGCACCATGCTTTACGTCTTTCTGTGTCGAGCAGCAAGAGTTACTGTTTGAAGAATGATGAATCTGATTGGTTGAAATTACAGGATGAGATGACTGTTTAAAATGTTGGCTTTGATTGGCTCCTGAAGCAACCATTTCTACTAAAATGTTGTCGAGTCCAGATATTGCTTGGGTTTCATCTGTACAGATTTTAGCAGTTCCTCGCCTTGGACAGTAGTCTGAAATTGATATCAAATTGTTGATGGTGGTATAAATACTGGTCTTAAACTCATCAAGCTTTTAAGGGTAAAAAAAAAAAAAGACTTAAAACAAGTCACAAACTCTTGGATTTTGTAATTTGCCTTCAAAACGATTTTACAAGAAATTTACATTTTCTTGCAAAATCAGTCAATTTCCATGTTATATTATTAAAAAATATCTAAAAAATAGGTTTTATTACTAATTTTTTGATATTACTTTGGCAATTTTGAGTTTGAGTCTGTATTTTTAAGACTAAAGTTTGATGAATTTATGCCCAGATGTATAAAAAAACATGAAATCATAATAAACTAAGCAAACTATACAAGCTTCAACAACCTGTGTTATGTAATCAGAAGTCTAGCTTAAGGGGGTGGGGGGTGGGGGTTGTCAATCCTTCATCACGGTTATTCTAGAGACACCTATGGTATAGCACAAACAACCAATTATATTATTGAACATAGAACTATAGGCTCCTGTACACGCATTGAGCTTTGCAGAAATAAAAGTAGAAATTAACAATGACCCTTGCAAAAGTTAAAGTAAAATTTATAAAAAATACTCAAATAGTAAATTGAGATATTTTTATCAGTTACCCGTACCACTTTAACTTACTAAATTGTATCAATTTCTTAACTGAAACATGTCCACTGAAAAATGTATGTCTAGGTCCCCAGCAGGGGTATGACTAAATGGCAGATAGATAGATAGATAAATACTGCTAATAGACATTTTACCTTGTTTCTTTATCAAAGACTGTCCAATACTCCTCAAGTTGTAAACCATTTTGAGATAAAATTAAAATTACTTTAAATTATAACAAATTTATGATAAAACTTAATTTATAAACTAAACTATAAACTTAATAAACAAATTACTTAATAAAAATTAAAATTAAATCCTATCCAGACTCAACAACATTCCTCCATTGTGTGGGATAGAGTGACGTTGGCATGACGTCACATGAACTGTGACGTCATCATTGTGTAACCATGACGTCATGTGATGTTTGGCAAATATTCTTATATTTGTATCTTATCTGTCTTTAATTAATTAATTTCTTTTATTTTTTGAATGCCAAACAATATATATATATATATATTGAATAAATAAAAAAGACAAATAAATCAGTAAAGAATAAAAGAATAATTAAATAAATAAATAAATAACTTACTAAATAAAGACCTATATTTGTACAAATTTATCTAAAGTCTCTTTATGGAAATTCTATTCTTTTATTTTTATAATTTTTCTTTTTAATATTTTAAATAAACAAATAAATAAACAAACAAACAAACAAACAAACAAACAAACAAACAAATAAATAAAATTTAGTTTATTATTTAATTAATGGTATTTAATTTAAATGAAAATCATGCAAAACATACCAGGTAATGTAGTTTTACAAATCAAGGACAGATAATTTAGTAAAACACTGGTACACTATCTTGCGTTTTTTTCACTTACTGTGAGAACTTTATAGAGAAGGAAAAGCAGTTGATTGAGATGTTATGAACATTCACATATTCACGCAAAATCTCATTTTCAAATATCCTACCTTCCATTCATCTCAGAAAAACAAATCAAAATTATTTCTTTTCAAAATGTATTTCTCTGCAAAATAAGATCATTCTCAGTTAATTGTGTTAAAAATTGTTGAAGTCCTTATGACAAAAAATTGTACACTGCAGCTTAAAAGACTATAAAAATGTACTTGAAATTTTAATTCAAATTGCAATATTTTAAATTCAAGATTATTTCACGTGTTTAAAACACCTAAGGTTACATGCACCTTGCATTTTATCAGTTGCCTGTGAAATGTGAATGATTACTTTACCAATTTATTAATTCTTGAATATTGAATATCAAGGGTAATGGACTGATGTTTCAAACTAGACATACAATTTCATTTTATTTTTTTACATTAAAGCATGACCTTGACCTTTGTGTGAGCTTGACATCTATTGTAATGGTCTGGGTATTTCAACAGTTAAATGCAGGAAAACATCATCATGACATGCTCATCACTTGTGTCTAGCTATTTTAAAATCCCTAAATGTAAGACAAAGTTACAGATCAATTGGTGATCAATTGATAAATTGAGCCAAGTGTTTTTGAAATCCATCCATGTATGATAAAGTTAGAAGGACAGACTTGAAATCTCAAACAGATTCAAAGTGTTGTCATACATACTAAAAGGGTGACCTTGACTTTTGAGGTATGGGTCTAGGTCTTACTTTTAACACGTCGCCATGTCATCTTGATAAATTGAGCCAAGCTGAAGGCAAAGCCACAGACCAGACACACAATATCAAACAAATTGAAAGTGTGACCTTAATCTTCGAGGAAATGACTGAAAGTGTTGTCAAAGTTAAATTGTGACCTTGACCTTTGAAGTGGGAGTCACCATCTCAACCCTTTTGGTTTCTCCATGACATGATGCGGATAAACACAGTGTTACCCCATTGCTGACTAATACTCGCAGTCAGGGAACTAGAATGATAAACACAGGTTACCACATTGCTGACTAATACTCAATGTCAGGGAACTAGAAGAGGTGAAAAACACAGTGTTACCACATTGCTGACTAATACTCACAGTCAGGGAACTAGAAGATATGATAAACACAGTGTTATCCCATTGCTGACTAAAACTCAGTCAGAGAACTAGAAGAGATTATAAACACAGTGTTACCCCATTGCTGACTAATACTCACAGTCAGAGAACTAGAAGAGATGATAAAAACAGTGTTATCCCATTGCTGACTAAAACTCACAGTCAGAAAACTAGAAGAGATGATAAACACAGTGTTACCCCATTGCTGACTAATACTCACAGTCAGGGAACTAGAAGAGATGATAAACACAGTGTTATCCCATTGCTGACTAAAACTCACAGTCAGAGAACTAGAAGAGATGATAAACACAGTGTTATCCCATTGCTGACTAATACTCACAGTCAGAGAACTAGAAGATATGATAAACACAGTGTTACCCCATTGCTGACTAATACTCACAGTCAGGGAACTAGAAGAGATGATAAACACAGTGTTACACCATTGCTGACTAATTCTCACAGTCAGGGAACTAGAAGAGATGATAAACAGTGTTACCCCATTGCTGACTAATAGTCACAGTCAGGGAACTAGAAGAGATGATAAACAGTGTTACTCCATTGCTGACTAATACTCACAGTCAGGGAACTAGAAAAGATGATAAACATAGTGTTGTCCCATTGCTGACTAATACTCACAGTCAGGGAACTAGAAGAGATGATAAACACAGTGTTACCCCATTGCTGACTAATACTCACAGTCAGGGAACTAGAAGAGGTGATAAACAGTGTTACCCCATTGCTGACTAATACTCACAGTCAGGGAACTAGAAGAGATGATAAACACAGTGTTACACCATTGCTGACTAATACTCACAGTCAGGGAACTAGAATAGATGATAAACAGTGTTACCCCATTGCTGACTAATACTCACAGTCAGGGAACTAGAAGAGATGGTAAACAGTGTTACCCCATTGCTGACTAATACTCACAGTCAGAAAACTAGAAGAGATGATAAACAGTGTTACCCCATTGCTGACTAATACTCACAGTCAGGGAACTAGAAGAGATGATAAACATAGTGTTGTCCCATTGCTAACTTATACTCACAGTCAGGGAACTAGAAGAGATGATAAACACAGTGTTATCCCATTGCTGACTAATATTCACAGTCAGGGAACTAGAAGAATATAAATATCTTTCATTGTTTTGAGGTGCAGATGGGACTTTGCAACCAGAGAGGTAACTATTTTAGTGGTAATAAGGCTCTACCCCCTTAACTGAGTAACCTTAACTGAGTCACTTTAAAGAAATTATAGCATGAGGATTTTATGAACGGCATTACGTCACAGCGCGAGAATTTTATCTCGACGTAAGAGTGAGATAGAAATATTTAACCCCGATAAAAATGCATATCCTTATCTGGTGTGCAAGAAAATATATTATATAACCAAAAATGTAGCCCAAAGCAGGAGATATTTCCGTCATTATTCAAAACAACTTCTCTCTTCCTTTCCACACATTGCTTTCTAACCATGCTCCAAATCATGTTGAATCCCTTACATACTTTTGAAGTTATGCTGGAGAAAAGCAAAAATAATAAAAAATAAAGTACAGCAGGGGAGATAATTCTGTCATTACTCAGGACAGAGTCATGGTTATTTTACTTTGCAGTTCCATACATTGCCTTCTATCCATGTTACCAGTCAATTTGGATTTCCTTCCATATTTTTAAAGATATGTTATGTGCAAGGATAAATAACCAAAAAAAGACAAAATATTATTTCAAGATTAAGATTTGTTTGCCCTCTGAGACACTGCCACACATTGTCCTCTACCCATGTTCAATCCAAGTTGGATTTCTTTCCATATTTTTGTAAAAATGCTCAGGACAAGCAAAATTAATCCAAAAATAAAGCAAAAAAGAGAAGGTTATGTCATTTTAAAGATAGAGTAAAGTTGTGTTTTTTTCGCTCTGAACTGCCACACATTGCCCTCTAGCCATGTTCCAAGTCACAAAGGATTTTCTTCCATACTTGTTAAGATATGGTCCAGACAAACAAGCATTAAAATCTAAATTTACTGAGCGTAAGCCAATTTGGGACAGGCAAATAAACAAATGGACAGACGGGTTACACTATATGCTCCCACCCTCATTGAAAGGTAGGAGCATAAAAAATACCATATACATCAAAGGCACTTTATAGATTTACCTTTGCATAGACCAAATTTTGAGCATATTTTGTTTCCGGCTTTTCCTGCAAATTTCTCATTAAATTAACCATCTAACAACCATTTAAGCTTCTTTTAAAATAATTTTCAAGCCTAAAAAACATCCCAACCCTGACAATAAGTCACTCAATGCCATTTAATGTAATAGCATAAGCAAGTTGTTAGTCGAAAGTATGCAGTGTGCGACATTAGCTTTTTTATTATCATGGCCAAGGGGCCATGAACTTTTCAACTCTCATGGCCCCAGCTAAATTATCATGACCCCAACTATTTTTAATGAAAGACACTAAAATTTTTAAATTCAATATTTCATATTTCAGCTGAGCTTCATATTTAGTGTTACTAAGCATTATACTCCTTGGAAAACAAATCTATGTTGTTGTGTTCATTTTCCAAGAAGCATTTCTCTTCTGGCTCATAGATAGACTCATTTAACCTAAAATTAAAAAAAATTATATTAAAACATTTTAATGGTAACATAAAATTTTTTTTTTCTTTCAAATTATGTAATCTTTTTTATATAACCTTTTAAATGTCCACTAAAGAAACACAATTGACACGGGGAAGACTGAAAAGGCTGCTGTAAAAAATGGACCGGCAAATGTTTAATCTGGTATTAGAAAGTCGGGCATACGCGTCTCAATACCTTAGAAAACAAAATAAAAAGTTTCTCAGAAAGAGTATTGTCTGTACATTTTAAACAGTAAAGTAACACAACTGTTTTTAAAAGTTTCACAATTTCCACATTTCATCTTTATAATACCAACAACCTAAATCTGGTATCGTGCTATTATTGCAGCAAACTTATTTTGAAAAATGTTTTCTTCAAATGACAAAAAAATTGTCATGACCTGATGGCAAACTTTTTACAGATGCATCAACATCATCAAGATTGTCTGATTTCGTTATATTTTCAGTATATTTCAGTTAAAAGTCCCAACAATTGACTTGACCCAGACTGTCAATCAAACAAACAATTAGATAATGAAACCAACGACAACAATGTTCTCATGCCTGCCATTTCATTTAGACAAGCTAACAGTCTCGAGGTAAACACTACATTGCATTCCATTATATTTACTTGGACAAACAATGCCTAGAGGCCAGCTGACGGAGCGATAGTTGCTCTCACGTCAGGTCAATAGTTCAACAATTGATTATAGACATTTTACATTATTAATGACTCACCTATAACCTGTCCATCCACACAATCATTTTTTTTCATCTCGACAGGTTTCGCAATAAACTGAAATGAAAAGGTCTGTAAGCCATTGAACACAAAATAAGTGATTGCAGTAATGACTCAGCTGGACTGGTTACCTGTATATCATTCCTTTAAAGAGTAGAACCACCACTGATACAAGTTTACACATAGTTAAAATTGTTTCATTTTAGAAAGAGTCTGAATGCATATCAGATGCATAAGGGGTTGTTGATAGATTTATCTCTATCCACTACAATACCAGCACAATTACAATTGCTTCATACTCCATTACAAGGCAAAGTATTTTCCATTTTATTCATCAATTTAAACACTAATTTTCAATTACAAGTATCAAAATTATAACTAGAAATATGTCACAGGGTGTATGTAACCTGTAACATATGTCAGCGGTGTGGTTAGCTCAGTCGGTAGAGCATTTACTCTGTAAGTGAAGGATCCCGACTTCTAGTCCCAGATTGGCTGCATATTTTTTTGTCCTGTTTAAGTTTTATTCAGCATTTTCATTTCAATTATATAGTGCCTTATTTTTTCTCCTATATTTCTTACCATTTATCTCACTAAATCTCGCTATCTACATTTAAGTTGCCGTGCATTTTTTTAATGACGTTATAAAATACTGTTTCAATTCCTCCTTTTTTTTAAAAAACTTGCTGATATCCTAAGAAGCTATTCATACCTTCATGTCTTGTCCATTTTTTGAAAATCTGTTTGTAATGGATTCCAAATAAGGACGCTTTGGTGACCTTGACACTTCAACTTCAGTCTCCATCTCACCCTTCCTCTACAAATACCACATATAGGACATCTATTATCTACCCCTTCATTTTAACAAACTTGAAACAACAACCAATACTTATAATTTTAAGCCAAATGTGAAAACATTAGCTGACTTATTTTTTCATAGAAGTTTATTAAAAATTCACAAATTTAACCTTTTAGGGCACTACCAAGACCCTAGATCTACCTCTGAAAGGGACATACTTGATGAAAAATTAATATAATCTGAATGTTGTGGCAACAAATGCAATTATTGTGTCACATGTGCATCAGAGTAACTTAGAAGATATCAAAATAGCAAAAAGAGAATTTGTTCTGTGTAAAAAAAATAGCCTTTGTGAAATGTTTGACCTTGAACTAAGTGTTACAGACCTGATGTTTGTGCTCTGTACATTGTATTTATATAGTGAGCATGTGTAATAAGCATAGCTGTCAAGGCTCAACTGAACCTAAGAGTGAGAAAATATTCTGGGAGGTTTCAGGGGCATCCCCAAAAATTTTTTATTCCTAGATCGCCTGTGGTGTGTTCTGGGGTGTTTTCTACAACAGCTTCAGTCAATTATTTTACCAAAATGTTTATGAGCACTAGCAGACGATGCCATGTTGTTTTACATTGACACCGGGTAACGATAATTATGTGTTAGTATATTATATACTAAAAACGGTTCTGGAGGCTAACATTAGATCAGACACAGCTTATACACGAACCAATGTTTTTACCGATTTATTCATAAAACCATAGTATATATTTTCGTGAATTTTGTTTTAATTGAAATGCGTGAGAAATTACATAGTCAGCGTGAGACCGTGATTTCATTGCCAAAATGGTGAGACTCACCGCGAAACCGCGAGACTTGACAGGTATGAATTAGTTATATTAATATTCTTTAATACAAATTTGAGTTTTGCACCAAACATGAAAACATTACCGTATGTTCTATATAAAAATGACATTTTTTACACAGGCAATGCTCTAGTGTGACCTTGACCTTTAAGCTACAGGCCTGGATGTTGTGTTTTTCAAGTCTCCTAGATATGGCTAACATTTGAATCTGGTTATAGGCATATTTAAGTTATAGACTGGACAAGAAAACATTGTAATCTTTATATTAAATCTTTAACACTTAGGTGACCTTCACCTTTGAGGTTCAGACCTGGTTATTGTATTCTGCACGGTGTCTTGATGTAGTGAACTATTAAGATTCTGTCATGAATGCAATACTTATGGACCAGACACAAAAAAAGCTACATGGTCATGTATAAAACTGAACATGAACCTTATATGGAAGGTTCCTACTCCTTTACGGGGACTGGCAGTGAGTTGTCCTTCAGCCACAGACAGATAGTGTAATGAAATTGCCTAAATTACAAGTGAGAAAGCTACAAGTAAATTTTTAAAGACATTATCATGACTCAACCAAGGGTTGAACTCACTCTCCCACATGTGGGTTGAAACACTACCACCGAGCAATTGTGGATATATCTCATAACATCCCCCTCCACACCCACACACAAGAATCTTGTTAATACATTTGACCTGACCTGAGAGCGACCATTGCTCTGCCCACTGGCCACGTGGCATTGCTTGTCTACGTAAATACATTTGACCTGATGTGAGACAACCATTGCTCCGCCCACTGGTCACCTGGCATTACTTGTCTACATAAATACATTTGACCTGATGTGAAAGCGACCATTGCTCCGCCAACTGGCCACATGCCATTGCTTGTCTACATAAATACATTTGACCTGATGTGACAGCGACCATTGCTCCGCCCTCTGGCCATGCGGCATTACTCGTCTACCTCAATACATTTGACCTGACGTGAGAGCGACCATTGTTCCGCCCACTGGCCATGTGGCATTGCTTGTTAATGTAAGTACATTTGACATGACGTGAGAGCGACCATTGTTCCGCCCTCTGGCCACGCGGCATAACTTGTCTACATAAATACATTTGACTTGACGTGAGAGCAACCACTGCACTATCCACTGGCCACGTGGCATTGCTTGTTTACGTAAGTACATTTGACCTAATGTGAGAGCAACCATTGCTCCGCCCGCTGGCCGCGCGGCATTACTTATCTACATAAATACATTTGACTTGACGTGAGAGCAACCACTGCACTATCCACTGGCCACGTGGCATTGCTTGTTTACGTAAGTACATTTGACATGACGTGAGAGCGACCATTGCTCCGCCCGCTGGCCACGCGGCATTGCTTGTTTACGTAAGTACATTTGACATGACGTGAGAGCAACCATTGCTCCGCCCTCTGGCCACGCGGCATTACTTGTCTACATAAATACATCTGACTTGACGTGAGAGCAACCACTGCACTATCCACTGGCCACGTGGCATTGCTTGTTTACGTAAGTACATTTGACATGACGTGAGAGCGACCATTGCTCCGCCCGCTGGCCACGCGGCATTGCTTGTCTACGTAAATACATTTGACCTGACGTGACAGCGACCATTGCATGCCCACTGGCCACATGGCAATGCTTGTCTAGGTAAATACATTTGACCTGACGTGAGATGCGACCATCGCTCCGCCCACTGGCAATGTGGCATTACTTGTCTAAGTAAATACATTTGACCGGACGTGAGAGCAACCATCGCTCCGCCCACTGGCAACGTGGCATTATTTGTCTACGTAAATACATTTGACCTGATGTGAGAGCGACCATTGCACCATCCACTGGCCACGTGGCATTGCTCGTCTACGTAAATACATTTGACCTGATGCGAGAGCGACCATTACTTGTCTCACTGGCCATGTGGCCATGCTTGTCTACGTAAATACATTTGACCTGACGTGAGAGCGACCATTGTTCCGCCCATTGGCCACGTGGCATTACTTGTCTAAATAAATACATTTGACCTGATGTGAGAGCGACCATTGCTCCGCCAACTGGCCACATGCCATTGCTTGTCTACATAAATACATTTGACCTGATGTGACAGCGACCATTGCTCCGCCCACTGGCCATGTGGTATTGCTCGTCTACCTCAATACATTTGACCTGACGTGAGAGCGACCATTGCTCCGCCCACTGGCCATGTGGCATTGCTTTTCTACATCAATACATTTGACTTAACGTGAGAGCGACCATTGCTCTGCCCACTGGCCACTTGGTATTGCTTGTCTACGTAAATACATTTGACCTGACGTGAGAGCGACCATTGCTCCGCCCACTGACCACGTGGCCTTGCTTGTCTAAGTAAATACATTTGAACTGACGTGTGAGTGACCATTGCTCGGCCCACTGGCCACGTGGCATTGCTTGTCTACTTAAATATAATGTAGTGTTCATTTAAACATACCGCATAGTTTAAGTTAATTTGTCTAAGGAAAATGGCATAGTAACAACAAATATCGATCACAGGTCAATTCTTGCACACATAATGTTTTATCAATAACAACAAATGTTTTAAATTCCATTTTACGTTTGCTTAAAATTGATGAAACTACCTTTCTATCAATGACTGGTGGGAGGGGTGAATCATCCAGCACAATCACTTCATTAGTCAGGGCTGGTGTCTGCAAGCAAGAAGGGTGAAACATCAAAAGTTTTTGCTAAAGTTGTTATTGACCAACATGACAAATTAAATTCTGAGAATTAGGCACAACATGTTTTATATTTGAGAAAGTTATCAGTTACTTGGAGATGGGGTGTGCTCAAGTACTGATCGTATGTTAGCCCTCGATGGCATAAAAATGACATTAAATATTCAAAACTACATTAATACATATATCAATGACTCAAGTTCATGTGTAAACTATATATCAATACCTTCTCAGTATCAAGCAGTCCACTTGTGTGTCTGGCTCTGTACTGACTGGTACTCTGTTCTGTAGGTGAATGGGGCTCTGCTCTGTATTGGCTGGTGCTCTGTTCTGTAGGTGACTGGTGTGTGAAACTACTAGCACTAGAGTTATGACAGCCATTGGATCTTGACATGATTTCAGAATTCTTCACCATGGGGTTGGCTGTAACAATTAAAGTTGAATTGGTAAAAGTTTGATTATAAGAGCTGGATGGTGAAACTGTTACAGGACTAAAATGCAGGTGCTAGACTAAGGCACCTTAAGACAATTCAAAGTTCCTAATTATGACATTAATTATCCTATTTGACACTTTAATAACCTGATTTGACCAGTTCAAGAACTTGCCCGAGATCTTAGTTATATAACAATACTGTGTAAACATGATGAGGTATGGCTTTTAACATCATTTTCAACACATTTCAGGTTATATATGGCATATCCAGTTTTATTGGTGGAGGAAGACCTCAGAATGAATCTGAATAGAACCACCGTCCTGTCATAAGTAACTGTCAAACTTTTTTCACATAAAGTTTTTGGAGCGAGCGGAACTCGAACCTACGACCTTAGAGTGAGAGGTAAGTGTTCTTGAAACAGGGACTTTGACCATAAGGACCCTATAATTTGGCATGAAAATAATGAACTAGAGCTGTCAGAGAATCAGCCTCATCACAGAAAATATTTAATATCTATATAATGACCATCAGAAAAACAGGCATATCTCTATCAATTGAACCATTTTTAATACTAGGAATGAATGTGAACAACCATAACTCTGTCTTAATATTCAGTTGAAATTTACATATGTGTACTTACATGTATTACTGCCCATCTATACTGAATTTACACTGCTTCATTCAGTATTGCCATACCTGTAGCTGGTTACACACTGCCAACTTGTTTAAATATTAATATGACAAACATACATCGAAATACCGATATCTATAACGACTTGTATTCATGATATAGGGGCTAGGGAAATTGTTTAATAAAATATATTCTGTTTATACTTATTCCTCAGTTACACACTGGTTTCAGAAATTTAAAAGTGGATTTCAGTGCAAGATGCTCCCAGTTCTTGTAGGCTGAAAAGTGCAAGAAACACTAAAATGGTTGTAAAGACAGGAAATTAACAAAAGTTGTCAGAAGACCAACAAAGCTCGCCTCTGGGTATTTATGTCCAAAAAGGGCAATAACTGTGCCAAAATGCAATCCAGAGTTATGGTTCTTATCTCTGTGTGTTCCACTGATGATGATAAACACACATACAAAGTTTCATTCATATCCAATGAATTGTTGCATAGATACATTGTATCTGAAACCTGGGTGTATACAGATGATGACGACGCCGCCGACGATGCAGGGGTCATGACAATAGCTCTCCTTGGACTTTGTCCCGGCAAGCTAAAGAGTAAAGATGCCCATTATACAACCAGGCAAATAGCTAAATATGATGACATATCAACAGGAGATACTCATACCATTCTGAAGCACCACTTGAACATGTGTACGATCTGTGTCAGATGGATACCTCATTTGTTTACTGATGACTAGAAACATACTTGCATAAAAATAACCAAAATATTGTTGAAACAGTTTCTCAAATAGGACACGCCAACTTTTGTAAATAGTGTAACTGGAGATGAAACATGGATTTCTTTTAAATGAGCCCCAAATGAAGGGTGAACAATAAGATGTGGGCAACAAGATATTGCAAAACCTTGAAATGCAACAACAAACCACAAATATCAAAAAAGTATTGTATTCCATATTCTTTACAATGCTAGGTCTTCTATTCAAGTTGCAGAATCCAGAGGCACACCTGTTTTCTTCAATTACTTCCTGCAATCAATTTCTTATCATTATAAGAAGCCTCACTTTTGAGGAGGTTTTCGGGTATTTGAAAAACTGATTAACACAGAAGTTAAGGGAAACTATTACATGGACTTGCTATGTCTCTCCCTGTACATAGCACCGAATGCTTTAAATCCACTCAAAGGATTGCATGCTTTTTACAGTACCTTGCCTGAATAAGGCATAATACTACCATTTGAAACCAGAAATTATCTTGTTGGATAGTTGCATAATGGCAATTATAAGTAATTCTTGTTTCTTCATATTTAAGACTTCATTTCCCTTATTTCAGTGCTCATTATTTTTATCTAAATGTCATTATTGATGTATTTTGAAAGCATTGTCATGTTTTAATTGTGAAATGAGAAAAAAATAATTGATGCTTGGACACAGGGTTATCGATACATGACTTCTAATGTCTACTTTCACAGAAAAAAATCTCTTGGATGACAAAAGACTCCTACTTTTCTCATCATATTTTGTTAGTGCAGAGGTTGACAAACAATAAGTTTCACTTCTTTGAGTCCATCTACAACAAGCTTGCAGACTTTAGTTAATTTACTATAGAATAAAAGAAATAAAAATTAATGGTGAGCTTGCACTATTAGACACTTTGATAGAGCACATGTAAAACCAAGGACACAACCCTACTGGTAATTAAACCCAGGACCCCTCGGTCTTTCTCAGAGCAAGCATGTTAACCACTTAACCACCGCAATGTGCAGTAAGGCAAGCAAAAGGTGCTAACAGAAGTGATGAAAAATTTCATTTCACGGCGTCCTACCAAAGGTCTTCGCAAAGTGTGCTTACTGTACGACAACGCTTCACCACACAAAGCCAATATTGCCATGCACTTTAAAACAAGAAAATGTTGTCATGCTTCTGATCCTGGGACAAATGCTCTATGACTGGATATGCTCCATATTGTTTTACAGCCCTATATAAAGGCAGTGCTAGTATGAATGAGACTGATATTAGAGGTGAACAACAAATACCTGTATTGGATTCTGATTTTTTCAAAAGTTCCGGCTTATTTTGTTGTTTCCTTTCCATGCACCCTAGTTTGCGGACTTTACGATTTTTGAGCTCTGAAATCAATATCAAGTCACTACTGTAAAAGATTAAAGAAACATTTTGAAGAAATATTTTGGCAAAATCCATTTGTATTCAGTAAGATATGAGTGTTCTCTTCTCTGTTGGCTAGAATCTGATTAGCTCTGTCAGTAATGTGTCCGACTATAAATCCAGGAGTTGCGAGTTTAAATCCCCGCCTAGTCACAGTCTCCATGATGATTGATATATAACATTGTGTCTCATTGTCATTATCTCTCATTGCTGATTTAAGTGGGAAAGTTACTATGGGAGATTGGTGTGCTTGAGTAATAGTTAATCTTCAAGAATCCTAGGAAAGGGTGGTTAGGTTAAATGACTGTCTGTGACATAATGACATAAAAATTATGCTAAATTATTCAATCAATCTTCTCTGTAGTTTAACTTGAACTATACCATTAAAACTACAAAAGACAACCAATTCTACCTTGATCAGTTGGATTAAAAGTTTTCATTTTATAATAATTCCAAATTAAAATTCAGCTGTTATAAAATTAGAACAAGATATCATGGGAAAAAAATTCTGTCAGTCTTGCAAAAATTGAATTACTCAAGTTTCAGAGGGGGAATGTATAATTTTGTAAATTTTATCTATTAGATTATTATTAACACCAAACCAATGCTTGAATAGAAACAGAGGTTGATCACAAAGTTAAGGGTACATTAACAAGAGGCCTATAGGCCTTATAGGTCACCAGATTATCTAATAAACATTCACATAAGTCTATTTAGTCATAAGAAATAACGTTTTTTGTCAATTTCTCTTATATATATTTAGTAAAGTAGGCCCGACCCCCAGGTCCAGACCGTGAGACCCAGGACATCAAATTCACAAATTTTATAAAGGACCCATAGTTGTCAATAATCATGCTCACAATTTGTTGTTTAAACCCCCCCCCCCAAGACTTCATGGAGGGATGGGGACCATGAAATTCACATAGGTATCAACCCTCATGACAGCAACAATAAATCACATGAAAAAACAATCACATAAGTCTATTCAGTCATAAGAAATAACAGTTAAAAGATCTGAACAGATCTGCACCAAAGTCAATCGTGCTTCATACTCATGTTGGTAATTCTGACCAATACATCTTTGCAGGTACCAAGCCAGGACTGATATTAAAGAAGAAAGGACATGGGGAGAATTTAGAGGGAGGAGTGACCAGGGCTTTTTAGATATGATCTCTTTTTATTATACTTAAGTGTTTCTTCGTCATCACTTTTATTTTATCCTCTGAGGGGGCAGGAATATGTAAAAGTAGGGGATTTAAATAAATGCATATTATATTTCAAATATTAAAAAAATCATCTTGGTCCGTAACTCCAACATTTGACCAGTTTAAAAACTTGTACGAGATTACAGTTATATATTTACTGTGTAAGTTTTGTACAAATCAAACAAAAAATAAGGTATCTTCAAGTGCACACAAGATAAACGAGTGCATTGTTAACGATTCAAGGGTGATAACTCTAACATTTATTACCTGGGTCGAAACATTGTTAATTTAACTACTGTGTAAGTTTAGTGAAGACCAAATTAAAAATGCATGTGCCACAGTATCAAGGTCAAATAATACAATTTTGATGTTTCTACGGCTTTCAACTCTAACAATAATAATCTGATTTGGCCAGTACAAGATCTTGTCCAAGATATTATAGTTATATCACTAACAAGACTTTGTATATTTGGTGAAGATCCACTGAAAAATGTGGGTGCTGGACATAACACAACAAAAAGTTAATTAATGATGGACAACAGACACAGGGTGATCAGAATAGCTTATTTTGAACTTTGCTCAGGTGAGCTCAAAAGAAATGTCAGGTAAATGTCTCAAATAGTACAAACTTTTTTCCCATGGTACTGAACCAATGTATACTATTGGTTTGATTCTGTTATCACACCTTCATCCTATCACAACAGTTGCTCAGAGAAATTTTATATTATTTATTTACTCACCATTAACCTTTGTCCAATGTCCAACCACATAATTGGCCTTTGCCATCTCAAGGGGTGAGGCAACATTTTTCTGAATGAACTGAGAATGGGCAAGCTCGGACTCCCTCTTTGCTATTTGTATTGCTTCCTATAATAGGCAATAACAATTACAGGGTAATCAAACACAGTTGGAACAGAGAATGACAGTGTGATTGCTCTGGCAAGGCTAGTTGTATACATGTGGAGTGTGTAGTCCAGTGGTAGAGCATTGGACCTGGTACTGGAAGGTCATGGGTTTGATCATTCGCAACGGCTGTGTAGTTTTCTCGATTGATTGACTGAATATTTAGCATCATTTCTATGCCATCAAGGTCTAACATATGTTCAGATAACCTAACCACTGTTTCCTGGGATCATGAAAGATTAACCAGTACTCGAGCACACCCCATCTCTGCAAGTAACTGATAACTTTCTCACTCGAATCAGCAGTGACAGATGAATGATAATGAGATGCAATTTTGTATATCAATCATCATGAAGACTGTGACTGGGCGAGGCTTCGTACTCATGACTCCTGGACTGATAATCAGAAACGAATGAGCTAATCGAACCTGGCATTTAGTTTCCGTGAGCAAGACACTTTATCCACATAGCTTAGTACTGGTTCTACCCAGGAAGACTCTGCGTGTATTTGTCTACGTTGTAACAAATTGTTTCACACAGTAAAAAAACAAAACAGGTTTAACAACTTATGTTGTATACATTCCTCCTCCAGCAATGCGACATAAACATATTTATTCAGCGGCCACAACTTGTCCAAGATACTATGGTTATATATCTAAATGATCCAATTGAAAACAAGAGTGCTACAAAGCACATCAAAAAGTTCACCGACGGACACAGGGCATTCAGAATACCTTCTACATTGGCAGAATCAATAATTGAATTTAATCTTAAAGGTTCTAATTGACATCAGGTTCAAAATACAACTAAAACTGGATGTCATGGTTCTTGGAGCTAGCTTGACTTGAACCCATGACCTCAGAGGAAAAAGTGATCTTGAAACAGTCCTTACACCACTCGGTTTGAGAGGGCCTTCTTTAACAATTTTTTTTACATTATCTGTAAACATAACAGATACCAGAATTACAAGAAGTTGTATGTTGCTGCTTTCAACAATTGTCATGAAGGTGTCTACTTGAGACAGTATTCTCAGTGCTGCCACACGGGTATGATATGCCACCAAGTCACATTATACTAGCAACAGGTCGACCAGACCTAGAACCGTCCTCTAGATGCTGAGCGTTAAGCTAGGAAGCTATAAGTACCCTTTTTCAAGTCTTTGCTATGTCCAAGCCAGTGACTGAACTCATAATCTTCCGCATGCGAGGTGGCCACTCCACCCCTGCGATTACTTAAAGACTCAGTGCCCAGACAAAAGTGCTTTGTAATCAGTACCAATAAATATGCCAAACAGAAACTACTTATCAATTTTGAGTAACAGCAACCTTTGTAAGAGCAATAAAAAACATAGAAATTCCAAGAATTTGTTCATACATGATATCACCATATAATTTCCCTAAATTTATCACTTCACCACCTCTGTTTTACAATAATACTGATATATAAAAATATTTTTATTTGTTATTTTTCCTAAATATACACACCAATCCTACAGCAATATACCTAAATCTACACACGCATCCTACAGCAATATACCTAAATCTACACACGCATCCTACAGCAATATACCTAAATCTATGCATGCATCCTACAGCAATATACCTAAATCTATGCATGCATCATATAGCAATATACCTTAATCTACACACGCATCCTACAGCAATATACCTTAATCTATGCATGCATCCTACAGCAATATACCTTAATCTACACACGCATCCTACAGCAATATACCTTAATCTACACATGCATCCTACAGCAATATACCTAAATATACACACGCTTCCTATAGCAATATACCTTAATCTACACACGCATCCTACAGCAATATACCTAAATCTACACATGCATCCTACAGCAATATACCTAAATCTACACACGCATCCTACAGCAATATACCTAAATCTATGCATGCATCCTACAGCAATATACCTTAATCTACACACGCATCCTACAGCAATATACCTTAATCTACACATGCATCCTACAGCAATATACCTAAATCTACACACGCATCCTACAGCAATTTACCTTAATCTACACATGCATCCTACAGCAATATATCTAAATCTACGCACGCATCCTACAGCAATATACCTTAATCTACACACGTATCCTACAGCAATATACCTTAATCTACACATGCATCCTACAGCAATATACCTAAATCTACACACGCATCCTACAGCAATATACCTTAATCTACACACGCATCCTACAGCAATATACCTAAATCTACACATGCATCCTACAGCAATATACCAAGACATTTATATATGTACTTTCATTTTTTTGAATCTATGTCCTCCAATTTCAAAAGAATATTCTCAGAAGTTAATACCTTATTTCCCTGAATCTAAGCAGCCGTTTATAAGCAATATATAACAAAAGATACCTTCATTTCTCTATTCTGTCGGTTTTGCTGGAATCTGTTTGTTAGTGATTCTAAAAGTGGATGATTTGGTACTCTTGACATTTCATCACCAGTTCCATCCTTGCACATTTTCTACAAAATAAAAGATATCTATAAATCACCTCATTAACCCTATGTTTTGTTGCCCCAAACCAAACTTTATTTCAAAATCTGATAAAAAATTCAACCTGATCTTTTTTACCAGTTGTATATTGTATGAACCAAAATTATAAAATTGTCCTTTACTAACATACTGAGACTGTGAAAAACACTTGTGGCAATATAATTGATCCATGATCCAATTATTTTACTTCCATAATAACTATGTCCCCCAAAGTGTAAAAGGAGGGTAAAGTCCTTACTGATGGTAGGAGAATATATCAGAAGTCTATATCAGAAGTCTATCATAGCACCCTTTGATGCATGATAAGCGACCAGTATGATCATATAACGGGGGGTACATGAAAACCTAGAACTGATTTATACTGTTGTCGGACTGGAATGTGTTTGCACCAAATTCTTTTTTCTGTTAATAAGAATACCAACATTATGAGATTCTACTGTAGTTATGTTTCCTAATATTGTTTGCAGTTACCTTTATATCAGTGACCGGTGGTAGAGGGGACTCATCCAGAATGATAACTTCATCATCCAGGGAAGGGCTCTACAAGAAAGATGAGTATCACTTTTTTTATTACAAATATGGTTTAGTGTTATTAAAAAGGAGCAGGACTTGAAATTTGAGACCAAAGTTACTCATCCTTCCTTTCTAATTTGTTTTTGTAAATACATAGAAAATAAAAATATTCAGTTACTAGCAGAAGGACAATCTGAGGTCTTCCTCCACTAATAAAAACTGAACATGCCATATAACCTGAAATCGGTTGTAAATGGCATTAAAACCCATTAAAAAACAAAAATAACAAGAAATGACACTGGTAAGTGTCACATGCACCCCAAATGGTCTGCGAAGACAACAACAGACTTTATAATAGGTAGCGATTTAAATGTATCTATGAATATCAAGAGTAATGGCTGACGTGCAGACTAGACATGCAGTTTCATGTTGTTTGAAATTAAAGTGTTACCTTGATCTTTGTGTAGCCTTGACCTTGACATCTGATGTAAAGGTCTGGCTATTTCTACAGTTAAATGCAGGTGACACATCATCATGGCATGTTGATCACTTGTTTCAAGCTATTTTAAAATCTCTCCATGTAAGACAAAGTTACAGACCAGACATGAAACATCAAACAAACTGAAAGGTCAGGTTCTGGGTCTTACACGCGACATGTTGTCATATCATGTTGATTAGTTGAGCCAAATGTTATTGAAATCCATCCATGTATGACAAAACTACAGACCGGACACAAAATTGCAAACAGAATGAAAGTATTGTCAAACAAAGTTAAAGTGTGACCAAGACCTTTGAAAAGGGGACCTTTGAGGTATGGGTGTGAGTCTTATGCACGAATTGTCAGTCACGTTATGCTGATGAAATGAGGCAAATGTTTTTGAATTTTATACATAGGTGATTAAGTTACAGATCGGACACGATATCTCAAACAGACTCAAAGTGTTGTCATACAAACTCAAAGTGTGACCTTCACCTTCGAGGTATGGGTGTGAGTCTCACGCATGACACGTCATCATGCCATGCTGATGTATTGAGGCAAGTGTTTTTGAAATTCATATATTACTGACCAAGTTACAGATCCGACACCAAATCTCAAACAGACTGAAAGTGTTTTCAATCAAATTTAAATTGTGACCTTGACCTTTGAATAGGGAGTCTGGGTATATACAAGACAGGTCGTCATGTAAAGTTGACCATTTGTAGCAAGTATCAACAAAATCCATCTATGCATGGCAAAGTTACAGACCGGACCTGAAATCTCACACAGACTCAAAGTATTGTCAAACAAACTCAAAGTCTGACCTTCACCTTTGAGGTACAGGTGTCGGTCTTACACGAGACACATCGTCATGTTAAGTTGATAATTTGTAGCAAATATTAATAAAATCCATCAATGCATGACAAAGTTACAGGACGGACATAAAATACTGACGAATGGTCTAAAGTAAATATTAACTTCTAGTTTTCTATTGTTCATTGAGTGATATAAATATTTAGTGATTGACAAAATTTCATCTGATTTTGAAGATGACATAAGGGAATAGAATAAATTATGAGTGCTGTTTCTTAACCATATATCTTTAAAATAAGTAGCTCTCATGTTGTTATACAATGGACATTCGAAGAAAAAAATGATATTCATCTTCAATAACATATGTGTTTGTCCTTAAGCAGAAAAAGCAGTATCTTAAATGCCTATCAATTCCTATATGTCTCCCCTTCTCTATCATTAGATCAAGGCTAGAGCAACAGAAATTAGACATAGCTCTACTTTATTTATATCATGCCAATTTTGTGAATAACAGTCAATAAAGCGACGCTTGAAAATATTAATAAACCCTACATCATTCCCTATGTCATGGGAGATCCACATTTACCCAAAGCCAAATTTGAAAAGCATTTCTTTTATACACCCTGCCCAAGTTTTTCTACCAGATTCATGTAGACGTTTTAGCATAACATAACAATGTTTTGGATACCTGTGGTCTCTCATGCGTGTTAATTTTAACCAATATTTAATACAGTTTGTCATATAAATAGTACAAAGTGGTACTCTTCCACATTCACCGAGAGCAAAATAACAGGCAGTATTTTGAGACAAATTACAATATTGTTTGCAAAATTTAACTTGTACAGATTCTATTTTATCAACATAATTATAACCCCAAATTTCTGATGCATAGCATAAAATAGGCTTAACCATTGAGTCAAAAATTTTAAACATATCAATATGATCAATATGACCGAATTGTCGTTGAAAGTTAAAAATACAGGCAGATGCTTTTAGACCCTGTCGTGAAATGTCTCTTGGGTTTTGGACCAAACTAGCTTGGGTGTGAAAAATACACCTAAATATTTATAGAAAGGAACAATTTCCATAAGTTCATTGTTGAAATACCATTTTTCAGTTTGTTTTAAAACACCACCATTTCTGAAAACAGCAACTTTTGTTTTACTTAAATTTATATTAATATTAACTGAGGTGCAATATTCTTCAATATAGTTGATCTGGTTTTGTAGGTTTATAACAGTATCAGAAAAACTAGAAACATCATCAGCAAAAAGGTGCAACTAAATCTTCAATATCATTAGAACCAAAAATACCTCTATCACATTTTTCATGTAGAAAAGTAACAAGATTATTGATGAAAAGAGAAAATATTATAGGGCTACCAACACAGCCCTGACTTGTTCCAATATTACATCAAAAGAAGTTTGTGAATCTGTCATGAACTTTAACACATGATTTGAGTTTTGCATACATAGATTTTATAATGGTTAAAAAGTTTCCATTAATGTTGTTTCTAGCAAATGCTTCCCATAATTTGTTATGCTGGATGCTGTCAAAAGCTTTAGCGAAATCAATATATATACAATAAAATTTTCCCCTTTTCTTTGAAAAATATTTCTGAATCAGTGCCATTAAAGTAAAGATATTGTCTGTTGTTGAATAGCCCTTTCTGAAACCGGCTTGAGACTCATCAATAACATTATAGTTATAACACCATTTTGTTAAACGAATAGTTAATATATTAACAAATATTTTACATAGTGAATCTATTAACGAGATACCGCGGTAATTATTTGGGTCAGATTTGGAACCCTTTTTATGTATCGGAGTAATAATGCTTTCACTCCATTGAACAGGAAAGTCTCCATTTTCAAATATTTCATTGAATAGAGCATTTAAAAAAAGGTAAAATAACATGAATAGTATGTTTATACATTTCTAAGCACACACCATCTGGTCCAGGTGAGTGATTTACACGTAAATGATTGATACTTTGAATAATTTCTATATCAGAAATTGGTAAATTTAGTTCATCACAATAATTGAAATTATGGTGTACATTGGCAAAAACATTATTATCTTCATTAATATTGTTTTCAACAACAACAGGGTTTAAAAGGGTTTTAAAGTAGTCATGCCAATTCATTACCTGTTATTAATGAATTTGTGTTATCTTTGCTTTTTCCAGTTTTCAGAATATTCCAAAATTGTTTAGCATTTTTTCTTGAGTCAATAAACAACTTTCAATTTGCTTTACAATGTGAATACTTTTTATTTTTACACAGTGATTTAAATTTATTTCTGGATAGTTTGTATTTTAATTAATCATGCCTTTCGTTTGTCACACGAAATTGTCGAAGGAAACGAGTTTTCTCCCTTTTGAGAGTTTTACACTGGTTATTCCACCACGGTGGCTGCAGCGAAATGCACTTGTGACTTTTACATTTCATTTTATCAGCTGATATTTTGAAAATATTTATAAACTCGGGTAGGAACGAAGACAAAGTTCGATCATTAGATCTTAGATGTATGCAATTGAAATTCTGGAATTGTGAAGTAAGATTTTCAACAAAATACCCTTAAGTTCTGGCTTCCACTTATATTTAAGCCACGGTGACATATTTTCTTCATTGTCAACAGTATGATTGGTAAGATTAAGTACAGAAGGATATGAAAAATTACAAATAATAGGAAAATGAACAGAATCGCCATTATCATCTACTTTAAAATATGTTATGTATTTAAACAAATTTGTAGTTGCTGCCACATAATCCACAACACTCAACCCATTGTTTGCAATACAGGTATAGTTACCAGGAATATCATGAAAAAGACGACCATTGAAAACATGTATACTATACGTACAGCATAATTCAACAAATGATAATCCAAAACGATTAAATTCAGTGTCACCTAACATAAACTCACAATTGTGGTACCTGAAATTAATTTACAATTATGTCTACCAAATGTTTTTATCACTTGACATAAACTCACAACTGTGCCTACCAAATGTTTTCATCACCTGACATAAACTCACAACTGTGCCTACCAAATGTTTTCATTACCTGACATAAACTCACAACTGTGCCTACCAAATGCTTTTATCACCTGACATAAACTCACAATTATGCCTACAAAATGTTTTCATCACCTGACATAAACTCACGACTGTGTCTACCAAATGTTTTTATCACTTGACATAAACTCACAGTTATGCCTACCAAATGTTTTCATCACCTGACATAAACTCACAACTGTGTCTACCAAATGTTTTATCACTTGACATAAACTCACAATTATGCCAACCACCTGACATAAACTCACATTTGTGCTACCTGACATTAACTTACATTTGTGTCTACCAAATGTTTTTATCACTTGACATAAACTCACAATTGTGCCTACCAAATGTTTTCATCACCTGACATAAACTCACAACTGTGTCTACCAAATGTTTTCATCACCTGACATAAACTCACAATTATGCCTACCAAATGTTTTAATCACTTGACATAAACTCACAATTGTGCCTACCAAATGTTTTTATTACTCGACATAAACTCACAATTGTTCCTACCAAAAGTTTTCATCACCTGACATAAACTCACAATTATGCCTACCAAATGTTTTCATCACCTGACATAAACTCACAATTGTGCCTACCAAATGTTTTTATTACTCGACATAAACTCACAATTGTTCCTACCAAATGTTTTCTTCACCTGACATAAACTCACAATTGTGCTACCTGACATAAACTTACATTTGTGTCTACCAAATGTTTTTATCACTTGACACAAACTCACAACTGTGTCTACCAAATGTTTTATCACCTGACATAAACTCACAACTGTGTCTACCAAATGTTTTCATCACCTGACATAAACTCACAACTGTGTCTACCAAATGTTTTATCACTTGACATAAACTCACAATTGTGCCTACCATATGTTTTATCACCTGACTTAAACTCACAACTGTGTCTACCAAATGTTTTCATCACCTGACATAAACTCACAACTGTGTCTACCAAATGTTTTATCACTTGACATAAACTCACAACTGTGCCTACCGTATGTTTAATCACTTGACATAAACTCACAACTGTGTCTACCAAATGTTTAATCACTTGACAGAAACTCACAACTGTGTCTACAAAATGTTTTCATCACCTCACACAAACTTACAACTGTGCCTACCAAATGTTTTATCACTTGACATAAACTAACAACTGTGTCTACCAAATGTTTAATCACTTGACATAAACTCACAATTGTGCCTACCATATGTTTTCTTCACCTGACATAAACTCACAATTGTACTACCTGACATAAACTTACAATTGTGTCTACCAAATGTTTTATCACTTCACATAAACTCACAATTGTGCCAACCAAATGTTTTCTTCACCTGACATAAACTCACAACTGTATTACCTGACATAAACTTACATTTGTGTCTACCAAATGTTTTTTATCACTTGACATAAACTCACAGTTGTGCCTACCAGATGCTTTCATCACTTGACAAAACAATCAACCAGCACTTGCCTACCAAATACTTTCATCACTTAATAGAAACTCACAACTGTGCCTACCAAAAAAATTTTTTATAACCTGACAAAAACTCACAATTGTGCCTTCCAATTATTTTCATCACCTCACAGAAACTCACAATTGTGCCTTCCAATTATTTAATCCAATTATTTTTTATCACCTAACAGAAACTCACAATTGTGCCTTCCGATTATTTTCATCACCTCAAAGAAACTCACAATTGTGCCTTCCAATTATTTTTATCACCTGACAGAATGATTGAATATTTAACGTCATTTTTATGCCATCGAGGGCTAACAGACGATCAGTTAACCTAATCACTGTTTCCTGGGATTTACCAGTACTAGAGCACACCCTATCTCCATAAGTAACTGATAACTTTCCCACTTGAATCAGTGGTGAGAGACGAATGATAATGAGACACAATGTCGTATATCAATCATCACGGAGACTGTTGCCGGGATCACCTGACAGAAACTCACAATTGTACCTACCATATGTTTTTGTCACTTGACAGAAACTCACGATTGTGCCTACCAAATATTTTCATGATATGTACTTCACAATTGTTCACATGAATAGGACATTATAAAATTGAAAAAATTGATTAAAAGTTACCTTTCTATCCAAGACTGGCGGGAGGGGTGAATCACCTAACACAATCACTTCATCAGTCAGGACTGGTGTCTGCAAGCAAGATGACAATAATTTTTTCTCTCTCTTTTTTCTTTTTCTTTCCTTTAATATTCTCTCTGACCACCTGAGAAGAGTGACAGCCAAGTGCTTGGGAAACATTCTAAATGGGCTGGTACTGTTTCTGGACACTAATCCACGAACCCCTTTAGAACATTCATGCTTTGCAACTTGTTTGCTGTCTCCATCCAACAGACACTTACACGTTCCACATTTGTACATAGTCAAGTAGCCAGCAAAAACATCCACCTGCAATAAAAAACAACAGTCTTATAAAAAAATATATAAACCCAGTATAAAACAAAACAATGGAGTATTGCAAACAATGCATTAGTTCCCTGCCGTTTTACAGGTAGGACTTTGTTAATGTGCACATAGTGTTTTGAAGGACTTTTCTCTGTAAATGGTGACATAAGATTTGTAGTGCCATGAGAAAAATGAAGTTGGTATGACAACAAAATTGGTTAAATTGACTGTCTGTCTGTCCAAAAAATCTGGATGCTGTGATAACTCAACAGCAACCACAATTTTTGTCTGACTGAAGTAATAAACTGATCTGATTTTTCTCCTCATTACCTTCTATCCACATTCAAAATTTCAAGAACCTAGCTTTGATACTTTTTGAATAATCTTTCTGGATGGACAGACAGAGGGTAAACCTAAAGACCCATGCAGTGAAATCAGTATGGGACTAACACAAGGCCCAAGAGAGCCTAAGGGCGCTCCACTGGCCCATAGTGGCAGTAGCACCAGTGCTCCAGATAAGCTGCATATTTACGTAATTCACTGAAATAAGTTCTTTGAAAATGAAAATAAAAAATGAGGTTCACAAACTCTCAAAAATTGCCCTGTATAATAAAATAAAATAAAATTAATCCTTCATTTTTTTGGGCAAAATTTTATATTTTTTTAATTCAATTATACTTTATTCTTTAAAAAATTGTAAATTTTATTCTTCAATTTTACTATCAATGCTTAATGCAATGCCATTAAAGTGTATATGTGCAACAAACATATGCAATTTTCCTACATTTTGAGCCATTTCATGTAAATATATCATGGTTGGACAGTGAAGGCTCTCTTGCCACAGGACAATATTTACACATATTACTACAAGAAAATGATATATATCTTTGTGTGGCAAGAATGCCTTCTTAATAAGAAAACCATTTTAAATGCCAAAAGTAGAGACAAGTACCAGTTTATTGAGCCCACTCATATTGGAATTTGCATATGATTTGTACATAGTAATGAAAGCATCTAGATGATCAAGATTACACACTTTGAGAAAACGTCAAAATGAGAACAAAAATCTCAGCTTGCGAAGGAAAAAACATGTTTTAACCCAAATCAATGTACACTTTTCATGCAAAATCACCCAATCAATTCTTTGGCAATATGAGCCCTCTTTGGGGGTTGTCTAAACCCCTTATGGATTAATATGCCCTCCACACCCACATGTAAAAAATTAAGTATTAAGGATTTTGGAAACTTTAAACTAGTTTAAATTTGTAAGAATAACTAATTTTATGGTTGGCCTAATTGATAAAGTAATGCCATGCCATGCTGGGAATGCCTTAAATCTTGCTTCGCAGGGACTTTTCACTTTTATAGATTTCTTGCACGCATATATGTCATATTTTGGCTATATAACTCAATGGCAAATGATACACTGTATCAGAAGCATATACCATCATACCAAGAAGACATGTGACAGATATTTGTCTTTTTGTATTTGTAAATTCTTTCTGTTCAATACTTGCGGAAGGACGGTGGTTCTTCTCAGTCTGAGGTCTTCCTCCACCAGTAAAACTGGATATACCATATATAACCTGAAATGTGTTTGAAATGGCGTGAAACCCCATTAAAATAAACTTTACGGTAAAATGACCGTTTCTATGCATGTGTGTAGACAGCCTAAAGGCAATAAAAAAGCCAAATTCGTCATATGGATGACTTGACAATCCTGACGTCATAGTGCAACAGACACAAGGCGACGTACGGCATAACTCAGGGAAACTCAGTCCTGTTGACATAACCATTGCAATAAGTGATATCTACACATCCGGATGTGGAAGTAGTATATCTAAATAAACTTACTTTATCAAACATTCATTTTAAGATGTAATAATAAGTATATCGGGATCATTTTTAAACTGCAGTATAGAAAAGCAGACAAAGTGTAGTAAGTCTTGAGTCTTAATTATAGTTCAAGAACATTAGTAAATTGGTTTTGTTGTGTGTTGAGTAACTTTTCTTTAATTTGAGAAAAATATTTATTAAAATTTCCAATTGTAACCATATCCAGCCACCACCCCACCCCATACGAATTCCCAATTCTAACCATATGCACCCCCCCCCCATCCCCACCCCAACTCTCCAATTAATTTACTGTTACTAGACAATACTTCAGATCTCAAATTGAACAACATATTTACACAAATGGACGAAATAATGGGATACATTTGTATTTCCATTTCCCGCAGCATTCTTATGTGAAACGTGAACCACAATTTTTGTCTGACTGAAAATATGAAATGTTCCACATTATTGCCATCTATCCACATGGTTAGTTTAACAGATGTAGATTGGATACTTTTTGTGCCACCACAGGATCAAAGTTGCAACTGTAATTTTAACAATTTTGTTGCCATGTTTTTGTCAAACTGAAAATTAAAATAAACTTCATTATCGCCTTTTTATAGCCTTAATTGCCTTATTGGCCAATTTCCTCATGCTAACTTTCACAAACCTAGCTTGGATACTTTTGAAGTAATCTTTCAGATGGAAGGAAAGCCGGAGGGCATAGTCCCCTCTGGCTAAAATGGTAGGGAACTAATAAAGCAGGAAAACATAAGAAAATTAAAAATATGATATTCAAGTAAAGAAAGAAAACATCATAGCAAAACAGAATTATATAATAAATTACTCAATCTGACATAATAATACAACTCACGATGCTACGGTCTGCAGTGACAATTGCTACGTGCTGGTTGTTGGTCTCAAGTCTATGTTGTCTTAGCTTGGCTGCTGTATTCAGCTCCAAGGAACACTCCAGACAATGTACCCGGTATTTGACTTTCTTACACTTTGAGATCAGATCTCGTATCAGCACCTCTGAAACAGGCACAGCTATTGCGGAAAGGTCTTTATTACAATAACCTGAAAACAAGTTGTATGAAAAATCTATATCATTGGCTTTACAAAATGAATTTACTCTTAAAATCTTATTAAAACAATCAACATTACAGTGTTTTGTTTGTACAAGCTTAATGGTGCTGATTATCTTTTGAAATGCACAATCCTTCAATTTATCCATCACTTCATTTTCTCCTATTTCTGCTCATTGAAGACACAGGTTTTTCACATGGAGGAAAACTCTATCTTCCATGTCATGTGACACTTTTCTCACATAAACTAATGAAAATCTGTGTCAACATTTATTTGTGGCATGTATCTCCATATCCACAACATGTAATCATATATATATTTTTTTTCCACTCCTATGAAACTTAATTTTGTTGTAGGAAACCGTATAAAGGGTATAGATGTTACATCAGACTATTGACATCGATGTTTATTTTTGCATTGCTTAACTATCATTATACTAATTATATGTTTTATCTAAATAAACAATATGGAGGGAGATTATAATGTGCAATTTCAGTATGTCCTTTAAAATGTTGTTTTTTTCACATATCTGTGAAATTTTGAGTGTTGAACATACATTAATGATTTAGAAATTAGGATATTTTTGTGATGGCGGCCATTATCGAGGATCTATCATTTAACTCAAAACAAGAAGCCCAAGAGGGCCTGAGGACGCTCTACTGACTCATAGTGGCCATAGCACTTTTTGAAATTCTACTATGCAATAGAAACATCGGCCATCTTGAATTTTAGATGAAAAAAATAAATCTTCGGTATAGTCTCCTATGCAACAGAAACATCCATGTGAAGTTTCAGTTTAATTGGCCTAGTGGTTTCAGAATAAATGAAAAAAAAGAGAATTTTCTGTTTTCCCACAGTATCCCTATGTAAAATTCTAAGTCCCCTTACAGGGCACCTATATATTTTAGCCCCTAAATTATATCTGCAATCAAACCCCTACACTTAGGGATAATTTATAACAAATATGTACAAATCTGACATACCAGTTCTTAAGAAAACAATTTTACTTATTCCCAATTTGTACCCTTTTGGGGCCCCTCCTGAACCCTTAGGACATAGGAACCCAATCATTTTTACAAATCTTAACCTCCTTCACCTAACAATGCTTTAGTGAAAATATAGGCAAAATAATTTCCATTTAAAAAAAAAAAAAAAATTATATTGACATGACATTGTGTCCCCTAATTGAACTCTCGAGGCAGGATCATTTTTGACTCTAGGGACGCCATTTGAACAAATCTAACAGAACTATAGTTGGTCATCATTACTACATAAACATTTTGAAAATCTGTTGGGCCGTTCATGAGAAGAATATTTGTGGCCATCTTGAATATCAGATCGAAAAAAAAAAATCTTCGGTATAGTCTCCTATGCAATAGAAACGTCCATGTGAAGTTTCAGTTTAACTGGCCTAGTGGTTTCGGAACAGATGAAAGAAAAAGAGAATTTTCTGTTTTCCCATAGTATCCTTATGTAAAATTCAAAGTCCCCTTACAGGGCCCCTATAAATTTTAGTCCCTAAATTCTTATCTGCAATCAAACCCCTACACATAGAGATAATTTATGCAAAATATGAATAAATCTGACATACTGGTTCTTAAGAAAACGAATTTAGTAATTCCCAATTTGTACCCTTTTGGGGCCCCTCCTGACCCCTTAAGACGGTGGAACCCACACATTTTTACAAATCTGAACCTCCTTCACCAAACAATGCTTCTGTGAAGATAAAGGCAAAATCATTTCCATTTTAAAAAAAATAAAATAAAAAAATATTATAATGACAGGTGTCCCCTAATTGAACCCTCGGGGCGGGGTCATATTTAACCCTAGGGACACCATTTGAACAAATCTAACAAAACTATAGTTGGTCATCATTACTACATAAACATTTTGAAAATCTGTTGGGTCGTTCATGAGAAGAAGATTTTTTAAGTTTTTGACTATTTTTAGTAACGGTGGCCATCTTGAATATCAGATCGAAAAAAAAATCTTCGGTATAGTCTCCTAAACAATAGAAACATCCATGTGAAGTTTCAGTTTAACTGGCCTAGTGGTTTCGGAACAGATGAAAGAAAAAGAGAATTTTCTGTTTTCGCATAGTATCCTTATGTAAAATTCTAAGTCCCCTTACAGGGCCCTTATAAATTTTAGCCCCTAAATTCTTATCTGCAATCAAACCCCTACACATAGGGATAATTTATGCAAAATATGAACAAATCTGACATACTGGTTCTTAAGAAAACGAATTTAGTAATTCCCAATTTGTACCCTTTTGGGGCCCCCTCCTGACCCCTTAAGACAGTGGAACCCAGTCATTTTTACAAATCTGAATCTCCTTCACCAAACAATGCTTCTGTGAAGATATAGGCAAAATCATTTCCATTTTAAAAATATTATAATGACATGTGTCCCCTAATTGAACCCTTGGGGCGGGGTCATATTTAACCCTAGGGACACCATTTGAACAAATCTAACAAAACTATAGTTGGTCATCATTACTACATACCCGGTAAACATTTTGAAAATCTGTTAGGCCGTTCATGAAAAGAAGATTTTTTAAGTTTTGGACTATTTTAAGTAACGGTGGCCATCTTGAATTTCAGATCGAAAAAAAAAATCTTCTGTATAGTCTCCTATGTAATAGAAACACCCATGTGAAGTTTCAGTTTAATTGGCCTAGTGGTTTCAGAGAAAGTGCTGCTAACAGACGACAGACGACGGACGACAGACACCGCGCCATCACATAAGCACTTCTGGCCTATGGCCAGTAGAGCTTAAAATGGGAGAAAAAAAATTCATCATAAATTCATCCATGTGGAATAAAATAATCTCACCCTCTTGATCAAAATTACTTGACTGAACCATGTCCCTGCATGTTATTTTGATGCCTCAGCTTTCTATCCCGCAAGGACAATCACAACGGATTCTTATAATCTATTATAATTTAGAGCGAAAAAAGGTGACATTTTCAAACTTAGTCCTGACCAAGTAAAATCCTTGTATTGTCATAGTGGTCTCTGCAGATCACTAGGCCAGTTATAGTGAGACTGGCAGATCTGCAGAAAACCAGGTGAAACTAAAGCATTTTAATACTACTACTACTACTACTACTACTACTACTACTACTACTAATAATAATAATAATAATACTTTATTTAATGAGGGTAACACAGTTAGTTACACTAATCTTCCCTGTGGCCCTCAACAATCATACAATCAACATGAAATTCAACAATGTAATTAAACATTAGAATATAAAATTAGAAATACGAGTACTGTAAAACTCCATCTTGCAACCCTTCACTACTGAGAAAATCCCACTTTTGTAGGTTTTGATTCAAGAGAAAGATTGTTTTCTTATTTTATTGAATGTTCATATGAGAACCTTGCTAATCCAGCTGATTCAATCGAAACAGAAGAAATATTTGAACAATTTGGGGTCGTCAGAAAATGTGACAAATTTTTTGCGCTATGGGAGATTTTGTTAAAACAAAATTGAACGGATAATGTATCGATAATGCAGATATGCAGCCTGTCATTTATCAGTGTCAAACTGGTAGGGGACAATACAAGCAATCAAGACAGCTTTAATTGGTTTATTGTTTTGTTTGAGATAACTTGCCAAAGCAAAACTAGAATCTGTGTATGGTCACATACCCCATTAATGTACAAATTGAGGCTTAAAGACCAGACAATAGGCCACATACCTCATTTATGTACAAATTGAGGCTAAAAGATCAGACAATAGGCCACATACCCCATTAATGTACAAATTGAGGTTAAAAGATCAGACAATAGGCCACATACCCCATTAATGTACAAATTGAGACTAAAAGATCAGACAATAGGCCACATACCCCATTAATGTACAAATTGAGGGTAAAATATCAGACAATAGGCCACATACCTCATTTATGTACAAATTGAGGCTAAAAGATCAGACAATAGGCCACATACCCCATTAATGTACAAATTGAGGTTAAAAGATCAGACAATAGGCCACATACCCCATTAATGTACAAATTGAGACTAAAAGATCAGACAATAGGCCACATACCCCATTAATGTACAAATTGAGGGTAAAATATCAGACAATAGTCCACATACCCCATTAATGTACGAATTGAGGGTAAATGATCAGACAATAGGCCACATACCCCATTAATGTACAAATTGAGGGTAAAATATCAGACAATAGGCCACATACCCCATTAATGTACAAATTGAGGCTAAAAGATCAGACAATAGGCCACATACCCCATTAATGTACAAATTGAGAGTAAAATATCAGACAATAGGCCACATACCCCATTAATGTACAAATTGAGAGTAATATATCAGACAATAGGCCACATACCCCATTAATGTACAAATTGAGGGTAAATGATCAGACAATAGGCCACATACCCCATTAATGTACAAATTGAGGCTAAAATATCAGACAATAGGCCACATACCCCATTAATGTACAAATTGAGGCTAAAAGATCAGACAATAGGCCACATACCCCATTAATGTACAAATTGAGGCTAAAATATCAGACAATAGGCCACATACCCCATTAATGTACAAATTGAGGCTAAAATATCAGACAATAGGCCACATACCCCATTAATGTACAAATTGAGGCTAAAATATCAGACAATAGGCCACATACCCCATTAATGTACAAATTGAGGGTAAAATATCAGACAATAGGCCACATACCCCATTTATGTACAAATTGAGGGTAAATGATCAGACAATAGGCCACATACCCCATTAATGTACAGATTGAGGCTAAAATATCAGACAATAGGCCACATACCCCATTAATGTACAGATTGAGGGTAAAATATCAGACAATAGGCCACATACCCCATTAATGTACAAATTGAGGGTAAAATATCAGACAATAGGCCACATACCCCATTAATGTACAAATTGAGGCTAAAATATCAGAAAATAGGCCACATACCCCATTTATGTACAAATTAAGGCTAAAATATCAGACAATAGGCCACATACCCCATTAATGTACAAATTGAGGCTAAAATATCAGACAATAGGCCACATACCCCATTAATGTACAAATTGAGGCTAAAATATCAGACAATAGGCCACATACCCCATTAATGTACAAATTGAGGGTAAATGATCAGACAATAGGCCACATACCCCATTAATGTACAAATTGAGGCTAAAATATCAGACAATAGGCCACATACCCCATTAATGTACAAATTGAGAGTAAAATATCAGACAATAGGCCACATACCCCATTAATGTACAAATTGAGGCTAAAATATCAGACAATAGGCCACATACCCCATTAATGTACAAATTGAGGCTAAAATATCAGACAATAGGCCACATACCCCATTAATGTACAAATTGAGGGTAAATGATCAGACAATAGGCCACATACCCCATTAATGTACAAATTGAGGCTAAAATATCAGACAATAGGCCACATACCCCATTAATGTACAAATTGAGGCTAAAAGATCAGACAATAGGCCACATACCCCATTAATGTACAAATTGAGGCTAAAAGATCAGACAATAGGCCACATACCCCATTAATGTACAAATTGAGGCTAAAATATCAGACAATAGGCCACATACCCCATTAATGTACAAATTGAGGGTAAATGATCAGACAATAGGCCATATACCCCATTAATGTACAGATTGAGGCTAAAATATCAGACAATAGGCCACATACCCCATTAATGTACAGATTGAGGGTAAAAGATCAGACAATAGGCCACATACCCCATTAATGTACAAATTGAGGGTAAATGATCAGACAATAGGCCACATACCCCATTAATGTACAAATTGAGGGTAAAATATCAGACAATAGGCCACATACCCCATTAATGTACAAATTGAGGCTAAAATATCAGAAAATAGGCCACAAACCCCATTTATGTACAAATTGAGGCTAAAATATCAGACAATAGGCCACATACCCCATTAATGTACAAATTGAGGCTAAAATATCAGACAATAGGCCACATACCCCATTAATGTACAAATTGAGGGTAAAATATCAGACAATAGGCCACATACCCCATTAATGTACAAATTGAGGGTAAATGATCAGACAATAGGCCACATACCCCATTAATGTACAAATTGAGGCTAAAATATCAGACAATAGGCCACATACCCCATTAATGTACAAATTGAGGGTAAAATATCAGACAATAGTCCACATACCCCATTAATGTACAAATTGAGGGTAAAATATCAGACAATAGGCCACATACCCCATTAATGTACAAATTGAGGGTGAATGATCAGACAATAGGCCACATACCCCATTAATGTACAGATTGAGGGTAAATGATCAGACAATAGGCCACATACCCCATTAATGTACAAATTGAGGCTAAAATATCAGACAATAGGCCACATACCCCATTAATGTACAAATTGAGGGTAAAATATCAGACAATAGGCCACATACCCCATTAATGTACAAATTGAGGCTAAAATATCAGACAATAGGCCACATACCCCATTAATGTACAAATTGAGGGTAAAATATCAGACAATAGGCCACATACCCCATTAATGTACAAATTGAGGGTAAATGATCAGACAATAGGCCACATACCCCATTAATGTACAAATTGAGGCTAAAATATCAGACAATAGGCCACATACCCCATTAATGTACAAATTGAGAGTAAAATATCAGACAATAGGCCACATACCCCATTAATGTACAAATTGAGGCTAAAATATCAGACAATAGGCCACATACCCCATTAATGTACAAATTGAGGCTAAAATATCAGACAATAGGCCACATACCCCATTAATGTACAAATTGAGGGTAAATGATCAGACAATAGGCCACATACCCCATTAATGTACAAATTGAGGCTAAAATATCAGACAATAGGCCACATACCCCATTAATGTACAAATTGAGGCTAAAAGATCAGACAATAGGCCACATACCCCATTAATGTACAAATTGAGGCTAAAAGATCAGACAATAGGCCACATACCCCATTAATGTACAAATTGAGGCTAAAATATCAGACAATAGGCCACATACCCCATTAATGTACAAATTGAGGCTAAAAGATCAGACAATAGGCCACATACCCCATTAATGTACAAATTGAGGCTAAAAGATCAGACAATAGGCCACATACCCCATTAATGTACAAATTGAGGCTAAAATATCAGACAATAGGCCACATACCCCATTAATGTACAAATTGAGGCTAAAATATCAGACAATAGGCCACATACCCCATTAATGTACAAATTGAGGGTAAAATATCAGACAATAGGCCACATACCCCATTTATGTACAAATTGAGGGTAAATGATCAGACAATAGGCCACATACCCCATTAATGTACAAATTGAGGCTAAAATATCAGACAATAGGCCACATACCCCATTAATGTACAGATTGAGGGTAAAATATCAGACAATAGGCCACATACCCCATTAATGTACAAATTGAGGGTAAATGATCAGACAATAGGCCATATACCCCATTAATGTACAGATTGAGGCTAAAATATCAGACAATAGGCCACATACCCCATTAATGTACAGATTGAGGGTAAAAGATCAGACAATAGGCCACATACCCCATTAATGTACAAATTGAGGGTAAATGATCAGACAATAGGCCACATACCCCATTAATGTACAAATTGAGGGTAAAATATCAGACAATAGGCCACATACCCCATTAATGTACAAATTGAGGCTAAAATATCAGAAAATAGGCCACAAACCCCATTTATGTACAAATTGAGGCTAAAATATCAGACAATAGGCCACATACCCCATTAATGTACAAATTGAGGCTAAAATATCAGACAATAGGCCACATACCCCATTAATGTACAAATTGAGGGTAAAATATCAGACAATAGGCCACATACCCCATTAATGTACAAATTGAGGGTAAATGATCAGACAATAGGCCACATACCCCATTAATGTACAAATTGAGGCTAAAATATCAGACAATAGGCCACATACCCCATTAATGTACAAATTGAGGGTAAAATATCAGACAATAGTCCACATACCCCATTAATGTACAAATTGAGGGTAAAATATCAGACAATAGGCCACATACCCCATTAATGTACAAATTGAGGGTGAATGATCAGACAATAGGCCACATACCCCATTAATGTACAGATTGAGGGTAAATGATCAGACAATAGGCCACATACCCCATTAATGTACAAATTGAGGCTAAAATATCAGACAATAGGCCACATACCCCATTAATGTACAAATTGAGGGTAAAATATCAGACAATAGGCCACATACCCCATTAATGTACAAATTGAGGCTAAAATATCAGACAATAGGCCACATACCCCATTAATGTACAAATTGAGGGTAAAATATCAGACAATAGGCCACATACCCCATTAATGTACAAATTGAGGGTAAATGATCAGACAATAGGCCACATACCCCATTAATGTACAAATTGAGGGTAAATGATCAGACAATAGGCCACATACCCCATTAATGTACAAATTGAGGCTAAAATATCAGACAATAGGCCACATACCCCATTAATGTACAAATTGAGGCTAAAATATCAGACAATAGGCCACATACCCCATTTATGTACAAATTGAGGGTAAATGATCAGACAATAGGCCACATACCCCATTAATGTACACATTGAGGCTAAAATATCAGACAATAGGCCACATTCCCCATTAATGTACAAATTGAGGGTTAATGATCAAGAAATATGTTCGTTTCAATATTCAGCTTCATTTGTATGCGATCAAGAGAGGACACACCTATCTACACAAGTAGTCAGGGCAGGGATTCAAATTCACAACCCCTAGATTGATTGTCAGACATGCTACTGAATGAGCTAACAGGGCCCAGCATATTACAATAATAATATTAACTTTACAATGATAAATCACAATCAGAGTATTACCTTTAAAGATATGGCATATATTTCGATGGGAACTGCCATATTTGGAAATATGCTTCTTGCATGCCTTTTTATTCTCGAAAACATAAAGACATTGTGCACACAAGTACCCAACTATGGCAAGTGGGGGCAAAGACACAAAATGGTTTGTAGCCTCCTGGTGTTCTCTGCAATTGTCTTTCAACTGGAAATATATAGCAAAAGTGATGTTAGGTTATAGAGTTAGTCTTAAAATCATCAAATTGTCAAACTATGTGGTAACACTATTACTCTGTAATTGTTGTATGTGAAAAGATCCCAAAATAAATAGTTTTACCTAATTAAATAGATAAACTTTGTAGTTTAAAAACAACTTCAAAAATAATTTATGAGTCATGTTGACACTTACATGTAATAGCTCACCTGTGACATGAGGAAACTCAATAAAGACTGTCTTTGATAATGCAACGGCCATACCTAAGACATTTAAATTTGGTCAGATGTAGATATAAAACTATAGTGTCAATTTGTTGAAGATCAAATGGAAAAATTGCCGAAGTGCACATAATGTCAAATAACACAATTTTGATGAATCAAGGGCCATAACTGCAATATTAATTAATCCATTTGGACAGTTCAAAAATGTTTTCAAGATATTATGATTATACCACTACTGTGCAACTAATTTTGTGAAGACAAAACGATAACTGCCAGTGCTAGAGTACACACATGTTCAAATAAGGCAATTTTTGAAAACGCAAAGGCCATAACTCATACATTTATTATTCTATTTGGTCAATTTAACAACCTGTCTAAGAAATTATGGTTTTCTGACTGCTATGTATTAAAGTTTGGAAGGGACCTAATGAACACTGCAAGTGCTACAATGCACACAAAAACAAACAAGAGGCCCAAGAAGGACTGAATTGATCTACTGGCAACAACTGGACAGATGAACAGATGTGCAAGTTTGGTTAAGACAATCAAAAATAAAGATGCTATCGCGTCTAAAACATTTTCCCTGTATGACTCTATGTAAAAAAGTGACCTCTGTGGGGGACCTAAATTTGACCATAGGGACCAGACTTCAACAAATCTTTTAGGGGACCTCCATGCAATGCTACATGTACAATATCTAAGGTTTAGGCCTTGAACTTTCAGAGAATAATTTTTTTTAAAATTTTGCTTAAAATGTGCTTATAAGCCCTGTGGCTGGGGCATTTGTGATTGAATGACGCTGGTTCAACAAGATCTACGCCCGAGATATTGTGGTTATATAACTGCTGTGCACGTATGGTTAAAATTCAATGCAAAATGAATGGTCAGACAACAGATGACGGATGATGGACAATTTTCCATGACATAAGCCCAACTGGCCTCTGGCCAGTAGAGCTAATAACTCAATTTAAGATGATTTAAGGAACATAACTCCAATATTAATTAGTTGATTTGGCCAGTTCAAGAACTCATTCAAGGTTATTTGGTTATATAATTACTGCGTAAGTTTGGTTGGGACCAAACAAAACTGTGAGTATAAGTGTGCACACAACAGCAAATATATTCAGTTTTCGATGATTCAAGGGCCATTATTCTCACATTGATTACTAACTTTGTCTAGTTCAAAAACTTGTCGAAGATATTGTGCATTATACAACTACTGTGTAAGTTTAGTGATTATCAAATACTACAGTGTACACAAAAGGTCAAATAGTGCAATATTTTACTATTCAAGAACCACAACCCCTGCATTAGTAATCAGATTTGTCTAGTTCATTAACTTTTACAATACACTGTGTATCATACCGTATTACTGTGTAAATTTGATGATAATTAAATACTTGTGTATACAAGGTCAAATTGTGCAATATTTTGTATTTCATTTTTTTTTTCACAAATAATTATTCCCATCTATATATATGATCCAACGAGTTTCTTTGTCTGTACTTTATAAAGCATGTGGGTAGTCAGGAATTCTTAACTGGATCCGAGTCATATAAAGCTATCAGCTCATGTATGTAAATTGTCTGTCCAGTCCAGATGTGTTGGAAGTAACACTATAGTATAAAGTCATGGTTGACACCAAATCTATTTCTGGACGATTCCAGAGCTTCAACTTCTTTAAGTTCAGTTGATTTTGATACTTCTGTGGTTTCATGAGAATTCATTGACGAATGCTGATACTGAAGTGTACACAAGGTTGAATTAAGCAATAACTTTTTATCAAAATAGAAGATTGAATAGCTGATTAAAGCTATTTTAATTGACCAAGACATCACAATTATATTAAACAAAATTCCACCAAAAATATTTAAAGACACCTAAGTAATTAAGCGAAATCTATTTTTCTATTTTTTTTATTGAAGATGAACATGACCAAATTTGACTCAAAACTTCACTTCAAATGCCAATCCAGTAATGGTGCTTCACCTTCTTCTTATTGTAGGTTAAAAACAAACCCAAGCCAATCTTTGACTTTAAGAATCAATTTGTTAAATTTCAACTAAATATCTAAAAATTGTATAGTTTACCATAAATGTTGCATCGCATTCAGGGCACATGTGAAACAATGCGTCAGGGGACAATTTACAGTTGTTCACTTTCAAAAATGGATTGCACGGTGAGTGTTCAAATATATTCATGTGATGACCTAGTCCTCCCTCACTGGAAAACTCAGCTTCACAGTTCTGTACATGGCATACAAATCTTCTTGGTCCTTCTGATAAACCTGAAATAAAGGTCAAATATTTATACCAGATACACTTACTCCTGTTCTAAATGACTCCTTTCACTCTGGGAACTGACATGAAACCACCAGATACACTAACTCCTGTTCTAAATGACTCTAGTCACTCTGGGAACTGACATGAAACCACCAGATACACTCACTCCTGTTCTAAATGACTCCAGTCACTCTGGGAACTGACATGAAACCACCAGATACACTCACTCCTGTTCTAAATGACTCCAGTCACTCTGGGAACTGACATAAAACAAATAACCATAAACATCAGATACACTCAATCCTGTTCTAAATGACTCCAGTCACTTTGGGAACTGACATGAAAAAAATAACCATAAACACCAGATACACTCAATCCTGTTCTAAATGACTCTAGTCACTCTGGGAACTAACATAAAACAAATAACCATAAACATCAGATACACTCACTCCTGTTCTAAATGACTCTAGTCACTCTGGGAACTGACATAAAACAAATAACCATAAACATCAGATACACTCACTCCTGTTCTAAATGACTCCAGTCACTTTGGGAACTGACATGAAAAAAATAACCATAAACACCAGATACACTCACACCTGTTCTAAATGACTCTAGTCACTCATGGAACTGACATAAAACAAATAACCATAAACACCAGATACACTCAATCCTGTTCTAAATGACTCTAGTCACTCTGGGAACTAACATAAAACAAATAACCATAAACATCAGATACACTCAATCCTGTTCTAAATGACTCTAGTCACTCTGGGAACTGACATAAAACAAATAACCATAAACATCAGATACACTCACTCCTGTTCTAAATGACTCTAGTCACTCTGGGAACTGACATAAAACAAATAACCATAAACACCAGATACACTCAATCCTGTTCTAAATGACTCTAGTCACTCTGGGAACTGACATAAAACAAATAACCATAAACACCAGATACACTAAATCCTGTTCTAAATGACTCTAGTCACTCTGGGAACTGACATAAAACAAATAACCATAAACATCAGATACACTCACTCCTGTTCTAAATGACTCTAGTCACTCATGGAACTGACATAAAACAAATAACCATAAACACCAGATACACTCAATCCTGTTCTAAATGACTCTAGTCACTCTGGGAACTAACATAAAACAAATAACCATAAACACCAGATACACTCAATCCTGTTCTAAATGACTCTAGTCACTCTGGGAACTGACATAAAACAAATAACCATAAACATCAGATACACTCACTCCTGTTCTAAATGACTCTAGTCACTCTGGGAACTGACATAAAACAAATAACCATAAACATCAAATACACTCACTCATGTTCTAATTGACTCTAGTCACTCTGGGAACTAACATAAAACAAATAACCATAAACATCAGATACACTCACTCCTGTTCTAAATGACTCTAGTCACTCTGGGAACTGACATGAAACAAATAACCATAAACACCAGATACACTCACTCCTGTTCTAAATGACTCTATTGAGTCTGGGAACTAACATGAAACAAATAACCATAAACACCAGATACACTCACTCCTGTTCTAAATGACTCTAGTCACTCTGGGAACTAACATGAAACAAATAACCATAAACACCAGATACACTCACTCCTGTTCTAAATGACTCTAGTCACTTTGGGAACTAACATAAAACAAATAACCATAAACATCAGATACACTCACTCCTGTTCTAAATGACTCTAGTCACTCTGGGAACTGACATGAAACAAATAACCATAAACACCAGATACACTCACTCCTGTTCTAAATGACTCCAGTCACTCTAGGAACTAACATGAAACAAATAACCATAAACACCAGAAACACTTACTCTTGTTCTAAATGACTCTAGTCACTCTTGGAACTAACATGAAACAAATAACCATAAACACCAGAAACACTTACACCTGTTCTAAATGACTCTAGTCACTCTGGGAACTAACATGAAACAAATAACCATAAACACCAGAAACACTTACTCCTGTTCTAAATGACTCTAGTCACTCTGGGAACTGACATGAAACAAATAACCATAAACATCAGATACACTCACTCCTGTTCGAAATGACTCCAGTCACTCTGGGAACTAACATGAAACAAATAATCATAAACATCAGATACACTCTCTCCTGTTCTAAATGACTCTATTGAGTCTGGAAACTAACATGAAACAAACAACCATAAACATCAGATACATTCACTCCTGTTCTAAATGACTCTATTGAGTCTGGGAACTAACATGAAACAAATAACTATAAACATCAGATACACTCACTCCTGTTCTAAATGACTCTATTGAGTCTGGGAACAAACATGAAATGAATAACCATAAACATCAGATACATTCACTCCTGTTCTAAATGATTCCAGTCACTCTGGGAATAACATGAAACAAATAACCATAAACATCAGATACACTCACTCCTGTTCTAAATGACTCTAGTCACTCTGGGAACTAACATGAAACAAATAACCATAAACACCAGAAACACTTACTCCTGTTCTAAATGACTCTAGTCACTCTGGGAACTGACATGAAACAAATAACCATAAACATCAGATACACTCACTCCTGTTCTAAATGACTCTAGTCACTCTCGGAACTAACATGAAACAAATAACCATAAACACCAGATACACTCACTCCTGTTCTAAATGACTCTGGTCACTCTGGGAACTGACATGAAACAAATAACCATAAACATCAAATACACTCACTCCTGTTCTAAATGACTCTAGTCACTCTGGGAACTAACATGAAACAAATAACCATAAACACCAGATACACTCACTCCTGTTCTAAATGACTCTAGTCACTCTGGGAACTGACATGAAACAAATAACCATAAACATCAGATACACTCACTCCTGTTCTAAATGACTCTAGTCACTATGGGAACTGACATGAAACAAACAACCAGGGACACCAGATACACTCAATCCTGTTCTAAATGACTCTATTGAGTCTTGGAACTAACATAAAACAAACAACCATAAACACCAGATACACTCACTCCTGTTCTAAATGACTCTATTGAGTCTGGGAACTAACATGAAACAAACAACCATAAACATCAGATACACTCACTCCTGTTCTAAATGACTCTATTGAGTCTGGGAACTAACATGAAACAAACAACCATAAACATCAAATACACTCACTCCTGTTCTAAATGACTCTAGTCACTCTGGGAACTAACATGAAACAAATAACCATAAACACCAGATACACTCACTCCTGTTCTAAATGACTCTAGTCACTCTGGGAACTGACATGAAACAAATAACCATAAACATCAGATACACTCACTCCTGTTCTAAATGACTCTAGTCACTATGGGAACTGACATGAAACAAACAACCAGGGACACCAGATACACTCAATCCTGTTCTAAATGACTCTATTGAGTCTTGGAACTAACATAAAACAAACAACCATAAACACCAGATACACTCACTCCTGTTCTAAATGACTCTATTGAGTCTGGGAACTAACATGAAACAAACAACCATAAACATCAGATACATTCACTCCTGTTCTAAATGACTCTATTGAGTCTGGGAACTAACATGAAACAAATAACCATAAACATCAGATACACTCACTCCTGTTCTAAATGACTCTATTGAGTCTGGGAACTAACATGAAACAAATAACCATAAACATCAGATACACTCACTCCTGTTCTAAATGACTCTAGTCACTCTGGAAACTAACATGAAACAAATAACCATAAACATCAGAAACATTCACTCCTGTTCCAAATGACTCCAGTCACTCTGGGAACTGACATGAAACAAATAACCATAAACATCAGATACACTCACTTCTGTTCTAAATGACTCTAGTCACTCTGGGAACTGACATGAAACAAATAACCATAAACATCAGATACACTCACTCCTGTTCTAAATGACTCTATTGAGTCTGGGAACTAACATGAAACAAATAACCATAAACATCAGATACATTCACTCCTGTTCCAAATGACTCCAGTCACTCTGGGAACTGACATGAAACAAATAACCATAAACATCAGATACACTCACTCCTGTTCTAAATGACTCCAGTCACTCTGGGAACTAACATGAAACAAATAACCATAAACATCAAATACATTCAATCCTATTCTAAATGACTCCAGTCACTCTGGGAACTGACATGAAACAAATAACCATAAACATCAGATACATTCACTCCTGTTCTAAATGACTCTAGTCACTCTGGGAACTGACATGAAACAAATAACCATAAACATCAGATACATTCACTCCTGTTCTAAATGACTCCAGTCACTCTGGGAACTAACATGAAACAAATAACCATAAACATCAGATACACTCACTCCTGTTCTAAATGACTCTATTGAGTCTGGGAACTAACATGAAAAAAACAACCAGGGACACCAGATACACTCACTCCTGTTTAAAACAACCACAAAAATGTTAAATGATCAATCCCTAGGGTGAGACCAATTTTAAATGGCCTATGCAAACCTGAGACAAACTGATAATGTGATAGTATGTGCAAAATATCAAGCTCCAGGTTATGCATTTTCTGAGAAGACTTGAAATTTGGAGGAAAAAAACATTGATAAGAGTCTTGGGAGGGGTCAAATGTGTCCTCAGGGTCATGTAACGTTGCTTCAAATTTGCACAAAATTTGGTAATATCTGTCAAGCGTTTCAGAGAAGTTGTTTGAAGCAAAAGTTAATAACCAACGATGGACTACAGACATCAGGCCATCACAAATGCTCATGGCTCAGTTGAGCTAAAAATGAAATTATCTATTACCATAGCATTTCTTTGTTAAAATCAGTATCCCTTATAGGGTCCCATGACTGGATAATAGCGCCTTTATTTGAACAACTTGAATTCCCAACTCATATGTATCAATAATACACATTTGGCTCATTGGCTCTTAAGAAAAACATTTTTCAAAGTTCAAAATTTTAATCCATTCTGGGCCCCTGCTGACTCCTTAGTAAAATTAAATATCTTTTTAAAACCAAATACCCACTGTTATGACTAAAATACTTTAGGTCCAGAGATAATTAAAATAATTACTATAATTATATAAAAAAAAAATAAATTAAAAAAATCTGTTTTCCCATAACAGTTTTAAGTAAAAATCAAAGTCCCCTTACTAGGATCCAATGGGCTAAAGTCTCTTTAAAACCACTACTATATTCATAGGGATCATTAATATCAAATATGAACAAATGCAGCTGGTCTGTTCTTGATAAGAAGATATTTTAAATAAAAAGTCTGTATGCCAATTTGCTGTGTTTCATATATGTTTTTAACTTACTTATTTTATTTCAAAATTCTTATAACTTGAGACAAATCATGCTTGAGGACTTTCTGGGTAGACAAGTACCAAGCATATGGAAGTAAAATGACAAGGACACCACAAATAGCATTGGCAGAGGATCAAACCCACGACCCTCCGGTCCTGGGGCCAATATCACTGGACCAAGTGCTCCAGTATATTTTACTTTACTGACCATACCTTGATTGATCACATCAGCCTGGGTCGACAGAGACACAGAGCATGATTGGCTTGGAGATGTGGCGGCGGACACAGGGGTGGTGTCGGACACAGGGATAGTCAATAATGTATGTGACTTCACATCCGCTGGCTTCTGATTCTGGCAGTTAACTGACAAATCATTTGGCTGCTGCAAACAAAATTATTTCAACAAAACATTCAGGTGTTTAAGTAGTATTTATATTTGATTATTATAACATTAAATATACATCTTTTACCAAATTTCAATAAATGTTGTTTTTAATGGGGTTTAATGCCATTGTCAACACATTTCAGGTAATATCCAGTTTTATTGATGGAGGAAGACATCAGAATGAATCTGAGTAGAACCACCATCCTTCCGCAAGTAAATGGCCGTCCTTCCTCAAATAGCTGGCAAACTTTCTCACAGAAAGTATTTGGAGCAGGCAGGACTCAAACCTATGATCTTGTCGATGAAAGTTGAAGGATCTTGAGACGGCGCTTTAGACCACTCGGTCACAAAGGACCCCTCTAACTAACCTGTATTAAGCAGTCACCCAAGGAAAGTTGACAATTAGCTGCTTAACAAAGGTGGCCTCTTAATAACTAGAAGATATGATTTAACTGGTAAAACAAAAGTCAGATTGTTTAAAAATTATGAAGGACAAAAAGTGACCACACATGCATTGTACATATTGTCCAAGGGCCTGTAAGTTATTTGAAACTTATGTACCAGTCTCATGCCAACAGGAAGAACACATCTGAACAGAATATTTTATATAAACACAAATAAGTACTATGCTATCATTATATATAAAATATACTATATCAATGAAATTCCCAATAAATAAATAAATTTTATTATTTTGTTAGGTTATATTGTAAAGCCACTTAGAGTTTAGCCACAAAGTACAGGTTCCTCTTCTGTTTGCAAAAATTGGCATTGATTAGGGGCCTCCCTTCACTTTGGGCCCATGATCCTTTTGTGGGGGAATTTTCAAATTGTTTTTGTGTTACGTCTCATTTGTGGTTATGGAGAATACTCACAAAACAACATGTATTATGTGGCAGCTGATCACATTAAAAAGGTGACCGTATGTATAAGTTTTTATTTACCCTCTCGCTTTGAGCCAGTCATTTTGGCGAGCAAAAAATAAAAGGTGACCATTTTAGTGTTTGTACTTTATATAAGGCACTTTATCTGATTTTGAAAAGGTTGTTTATCACAGGTCACTGCTCACTGGACAAGTTAAGACTTTGACGAAAGAACTTTCTGCACATTAACAATGTTAATATTGTGTGAGATTCAAGGTTTATTAATTATCCATAGAGAACTATGTGAAGATCATTCAAAATAATGTTACATCCAGGTTTATTATCTGAAAATGTCAGTCACCAAAAAATAAAAAAAACTTAGTTACAGTTTTAGATCACATCACCCATTCCACAATTAAGGAACAAAATTTGGTGGAGATAGTCAGGACCCTGCTCAATACTTTCATGATGAGAACTTTGCAGAGGTGTAGAAAAAGTGTGTAGCAGGTCTCCCTTCACAGCCTTAAACAATAGATTTATATCAGAATCCAAGTTTCCAATAATACAGATAGCAGTTACCTTGGTATTTGTAACTGAAGGCTGAGGTGGACCCTCCTCTATGTTCACAGTATCATCCATCTAACGTCTCTGAAAGGAAAGGAAAATAAATCAGTGACATACACTTGTGTTAACAAGAAGGCCATAACACCCTATGGCATACGAGAGAGCGCCAACTGACAATTTGCCATATTTCTGACATATAGATTTGGTTTGAGATATATTTTATAAATTGGGTTTAACGCCATTTTTCAAGTTTTATTGTTGTATGAAGGTTTCTGAATGGAACTGAGTAGAACCACCATCCTTTTACTTACAAGTAATTGGCAAACTTTCTCATATACAGTTTTTGGAGCAAGCAGGACTCAAACCTATGACCTTAGTGGTGAGAGTTTAGTGATCTTAAGAAAACGCCTTAACCATTACTTCATAGATACGCGTTTTCCCACTCCAATCACAGAAGGCCTTTGAAAACGGTGCAAGAAGCAATCAGATTGCTCGTAACAAGCAATCTGAACACTTCCTGCACTGTTTTCCACTCTGTCAGTTAATATAAACATAATTCACCCAATAATTCAAACCCCTTCTATAGTACGTGTCCAAAATAAGAGGTGTCCAAAGGCCTTAAAGGTTAAGACCACTTGGCCAAGGAAGACCCTTCGGGATATTATGGATTGGGTCGGACAAATCTTGAATATATTTGGTAGACTAGGACTACCTGAAATAATTTGTACCCAGCATTAAATCATGGCAGTCCAGTTGACATGCATCCGTTCAAAGTAATTTAACTCAAGTCATATTAACATTGTACGCATGCATTATATACACACAATTTGATAAACATTTGGATCACACATATAATATAACTAGTAGTTACTGGTATTTTGCCAAATATGAGAACATCACAAATTATGATTATATCCCCGCTTCTTCGCCCTACCACTATAATATAAAACAAGAGGTCCAAATGGGTCAAAGTCGCTCACTTGATTTCACTGATTAGTCTATAAAGGAATTATGCATACGAGAAAAAATGGTGATTTTTTTTCCATAGCATTCCCATGTAATTCCCCACTCCCCACCCCGACCAGTTGAGATTTATTTTTATTTGTTTCAAAAAAACATTCTAGGGTCATTGTGTGCGGTGGGAGGAAGTTTTTATAAAGGAGAGTGCTTTTAATAGGGTTTTTTACGGTGACTGAAATCTGATTACAAAATACTGCAACATCCAGAAGTGGAATTATAGTAGATAAACACTCAACATAAGAAAATGAAGACAATTAAAACTTTAATTGTTTATGTCATGACAGGAAGGTGATCTAAGCCAACAGGAAATATTACCGGTAGTTTGTTGTGGTTTCAGTTTATTGGTTTGTTCCAAAATTTATCATTGTACTTGATTTATTTTTTATATACTAGTATATAAATTGAGATGAAATTATTTAATTTACAGTACAAATATAATAAGCAGTAATAATGTCATGGGACAGAAAAAATTTACATATTGTTATTGTGTAAATTAATTTTATCAACAAAATTAATTAATGCAGTGATATTTTTACCAAATATTCGTAAACATTAAACATTGTTGCACTATTGACTTGTTGTGTTATTAAAAAAAAGAAAGAATAATTGAAGGGATTGTGTCAGGATATGTAGAAAAATATCTTTAATTAATTTTGTGTTATTAAAAAAAAAGAAAGAATAAATGAAGGGATTGTGTCAGGATATGTTGAAAAAATATCTTTAATTAATTTTGTGTTATTAAAAAAAAAGAAAGAATAATTGAAGGGATTGTGTCAGGATATGCAGAAAAAATATCTTTAACTAATTTTGTGTTATTAAAAAAAAGAAAGAGTAATTGAAGGAAATGTATATAAACAGGAGCACTTCAGCAGAAATTATGTCACCAAGGCATGTAAATTAAAGTTAAAACATCTCTACTTCAAGAATACAGCATACTCAAATAACAGGTCTTGCTGTAAGTATGCTGCAATAAATAACTACAGACGTTTGTATTATATTGTTAACGGTAACATGTTAAAATATCTACTGCATTTTCTGCAGGTAGATTCCTCAAAATAATGTTGATGGATTATATCATTGTCTGAGGCCACCGTTAGATAATTGTTTGTTTACCACTAACGAGCCCAATCATTTAGGGGTCAGTGATAAATTCTTTTTTCTTTTTTTGTAATCGATCAGAAAATCTTTATAATGTAAAGACCAAGAATATTTTGAATGAACACCAAACAGTCACCTGATTATCTAAAAAAACATTCAAGTGAGTCTATTCTGTCATAAGAAATAATGTTTTTTGGCAATTTCTCTTATATAGATTTAGTAAAGTAGGCCCCACCCCAAGGGCCAAACCATGACACAGGGATATAAAATTCACAAATTTTACAAAGGACCCATAGTTGTCAATAATAATGGTCATAATTTGTTTCTGAGTGCTTCCTATAATAATAAGAAGATTCTTAAGCTTACCTTGAATTTGACTGTATGGCCCCACCCTGCCCCTAAGACCTCATGGGGGTGGGACTATGAAATTTACATAAGTATTAACCGTCAATGTCAGCAACAACAAATCACACCAAAAAACATTCACAAAAGTCTATTCAGTAATTAAGAAATAATGTTTTTTGTCATTTTCTCTTATTTAGATTTAGTAAAGTAGGCCCCATCCCCAGGGCCAAACCTAAAGACTCAGGGGCATGAAATTCACAACTTTTATAAAAGACCCATAGGCATCAATAACCATAACTATTTTACATAACTTTCTAGACCCCAACCCTAGGGCTAGATCTTGAGACCCAGGGACATGCAAAGCACAATGTTTATAAGGGACCAATATGTGTCCATAATCATGCTCATCATTTGTTTCCCAGTCCTTCCAATCATAAGAAGATTTTTAAAGTTTACCTTGAACTTCACTGTTTAGCCTCGCCCCCAAGGCCCCATACAATTAACAATTTTGATTCATCCTTAAGTACCAAAGCTGCATACAACATTTAATTATGATTGAGCTTATGGTTTTTGAGATTCGAAAATGTCGATTGTTTACGGACACACGATGATGTGCAAAAGGTGATTGCAAAAGGTCCCTTGAGACTAAGTCTCAGGTGACCTAAAAAAAAATCAACCCCACAAAATTTGTATTGACAGACAGGATTGTTGTAGGTCGGCCTGAAGCGGCAAACAAACAATATTTCAATTAAGGTCTTAATATTCAGGATTATATTATTAGCATCCATGATGCACTGACTTTATTTTTTTCTTTTATTGTACAGCTTTAAAAGGAATATATTGGTGGAAGGGGTTGGGGGGGAATGATATAAATGTCTTAAAAAATAAAATAATTATTAAAATGGGCAAAAAGTATCTCATTATCAGTAAAACACACACAATAGTTTGGTATACCGAATTCATCAAAATGTGACAAAATTGGTATTTAACTTGTTAACTTGTAACGAAATTGCCATTCTAAAAACAGAAAGAATGTAATTACTGCTTGATGATCTTAACATCGACATTCATACTTTTTCTAAGATGAAAAAATGTTAACTACATGTAAGTGTTAACCTGTATAATGAAGCATACTGAAATCAATGTCAGCACGTCACTTACTTATAACGTCACTTATTTATTAAGTCACAAAGCATGTTACAATTTTAAGCGGGAAATCTATTTAAGTCTAACCTATGTGCGTAGCCCAGGTTAGGAAATCCTTTTTCAATGTATTATTTTGGCATGTTTAAACCGCTATCCCTTTGGCAACACGGGGCCAGTGAGTATATATAGACATGAGATATTGAAAAAAATGTTTTCAACAAAAAAAACCAATCCTGATATATTATTCCCTTTAAAAACCTGTAATAAATTAAATGTACTTAGGCAATCTATGTCTCTTTGTTTATCTGCTGAAACCAGGACTGCGTTTCACAAAATAACTTAAGATAAACATCTTCGTAAGTCAATTTGACAAGTTCTTCTTTGTTTGTTCATATTTTTATCAACATTAAAATGTTTGTATTTCCATTTTGTATGGTGTATCTTGTATGGTGAATCTTAAGTAATTGAAAACAGATATATATATAAAGCACTGAGTAACTACATTATCAAAAGCCCACTTGCTACAAAATACTAGCTCTACCGTATTTATATATAGACTATGTTAATTCCACAAAGTAAGGCTGGTTGACCAATCGATATTTGATCATTTAATAACTTTGATGCTGTTTTGTCGACTTTATTTTAAAGGAAATTGAAATTTGACACAACTTCTGGCAGTATGGCTGATATGGACTGTAGATATAACACACATATGACTTTGAAACGAACTGCAATAACATGGTATATCAACACAGCCTTAGTGATAAAGTAGACACCTGAGCGTGACCTCACTTCTCAACCATAATCCTCCTTATCACAGAAGCAGAAAAGGGATACATTTCATGACATAAAGTTCATAAAACAATTTTACTTATAATATTGCATTTCTATACTCATTGTTTAACATTCTAAACTATTCTGACTTTCTTTAAATCGTGCCCAATTAGCTCTGTCAGTTATGTGTCTGACTATCAATCCAGGGGTCCTGAGTTTGAATCCTTGTCTGGCAAAAGTCTCTGTGATGATTGATATAGGACATTGTGTCTCATTATCATTTGTCTCTCACCACTGATTCAAGTTTGAAAGTTCTCAGTTACTTGCGGAGATAGGGTGTGCTCGAGTACTACGTAACCTTTCAGGATCCCAGGAAACAGTGGTTAGGTAAACTGATCGTCTGTTAGTCCTCGATGGCATAAAAAATACGCTAAATATTCAATCAACCAATCAAATCTTTAAACTGAAACATTTTCAAAATGCTCATTATATATTTACATATATCATTATTTTATCTTTACAGACTCGACATTGGTAACTATGGCAATGAATAAGTTGTCCCCAACATGTCTGTATCCCCAGCTTATAGAACTGTACTGTATCATCACCATGGCAACATCAATGCTACAACAAGAGACCAATAACAACTGTATACAAAGGGCAGCAACTCTCACTTGCGATCATGATCTTCCAACTCAAATTCCAATAATGTGACAGATGTTTTTGTTAAAGATTATATTTATGGCAAGATTCACAGTAGAAAACATCTTTTTGAAGACCCAACCTGGCAAAATGCTTCACTGTTGGATATATCAATCAATCCTGAATCTCCTTATCAGAGGATACGGAATAACGATTTTTATCAACTTAAAAACCTGGAAACTCTTGGAATTCACTCTAGTGAGCTATATCATATTGATAAAAATGGATTTGTGGGCTTGGACAAGCTTTCGTATCTAGATTTATCAGGTTGTGACAGGGTTTCTAGTGACAATATTGCAACAGTTCTCATGAGAAACAACTCCTTACCAAATATACGGTCACTAAATCTCAAAGGTTTCCAATCAGGGAATGGTCATTTTTTTTATTTCAGTCAAAGAGTTTTTGACATGCTGTACACAAAATCTATTGAAAAACTGAGCCTGAGTGGAACAAATATAATAGTGCCAGTGGATGTGAAGTTATTAGGCCGCATGTACTCTATTGAATTTCTCGATTTATCCAATATAACATTCGTCATTGCAAATTCTTCATCAATGTTACGTAATGAATTTGTCAGGACCTTCTTCAACAATGTTAAAACACTGAATTTAAGCAATATTCCAAGTCAATTTTTACACATAAGTTACGACTTCCAAAATAGAACTATTATTGATTCGACAAACTGTAGTGAAACCCCAGTAAGGCTAGAGCATATCTATGCTAATTATATAGTGGACAAACCGTTGATATTTAATAATTCCACAGCAGATTTGTCTTCCTGCTATAATCAATGGAAAACCATACAGTTTCAAGGAAACAATGTAAGAAAACTAAATATAACAGTTAAATGGCCGGAAAATGTTGCCATCAGCAGTGTTTTTTTTCGGCCATTTTTATAGCCGTTATTGAGTCATATTCCCAATGGCAAATAGTATCTTTTTTTCCCAATTGAATGGAAAAAAAATCCCAATTGAAAGCTTCAAAATTGTAAATTGAAACTTGCCATACTTCCTTGATAGAATAAAGAAAGTTTTCCCCATTCTGAATTTAGTATGACATTGATTATTTAATTAAATGGCCTGATAAGCAAGTGTACACTTTTTATAAATATATAAATATATTTAATGCAAAAAAATTTCCCAATGTTAATGAAAATGCCGCTAAAATTCCCAATTCCAAGGGTATGGGTCATCTTCCCAAAATGGTGAAAAAAAACACTGATCAGTGAAATAAATATGTCATTGAACAACATGGAATACCTTTCTCCACAAGCCTTTGATGGATTTCGTCAGTTAAAATATCTGTTTTTATCTAACAACAGTTTGTTTAAAATGGAACATCTACAGATGTACCAGAATTTGAATCTCTTCTGAGATCATCTATTGAACTCCAGCAGTTAGAAATGGCATACAATAAATTAACATACATTCCCTATAGAATGGTCATCACTAATAAAAAACTACAAATCCAGAACCTGGAAGGTAATGATCTTGAATCTGTGTTATTCAAAGTGTCACATTTAAACAGGCTTCAGATATTGAATTTGGCAAAAAATAAAATTCTGTTCATAAATGGGCATCACTTAAACCAACTTCAAAATTTATTTAATGAAAGGCGAATTGATACAAATATTTCACTGGAGATAAACTTCCAGGGTAATCCACTCCAGTGTTCTTGTGATAGTGTGAATTTTCTAAAATGGTTGATAAATGATATACAAACCAGTTCCAATGTGTTGAACCAATGTTATTTAGAAAACAGCATAAGAGATCTGAACATTTTGACTGTTAAAAAATCAGAATATCTTTGTTTTAAAGGCAGTATCATTGCAACAATTTTAGTCTCCTCGTTGGTTTTTATTTTTATCATCATCTCTTCAACTTATTTTTTCGTTGCTAAAATGAAAAAGAGACTACATAAAAATGATATTGAAAAGTTTTTAAATGATTTTAAAAAAGGTCGATTGGAAGAAAAATATATAGCATTTATATCACATAGTAGTGATGATGGGAACATAGTTATGGAATATATACTCCCTGAATTAGACAGAGCCTTGAAGAAAATGGTTAACGCACAAACTGATAACATTATTTGCATTGGTGAATTACATTTTTTACCAGGGTTTTCCATTTTCGATGAAATGACAAAATGTATTGCAAATTCATTTGTAACAATATTTGTTACATCTGTTACATTTTGCCAGAGTAAGTGGTGTCGTTTCGAATTGGAACAAGCGTATATGCAAGAAAAATCCATCATTCTCATCTTTAAAGAGCATGTTGAGCCAGATTTAATGCCTCTGTACCTTCAAAACATCTTCCAGAAGTACACAAGAGTACAATTGGTAAAAGACAATGGTTGCTATCAGATTGTTCCAGGATGGACATATCTTTGCAAGTCAATTATACTTCTGGCTAGCAGACAACATATAAAATAAACAAAACAATTTTTTATTGGTATGAGATTCAAAGCTATTTGCAACACATTACAGGTTAAATATGGCAACCAGTAGCAGGCTTTCTCACACAGTCTATCCCAGTCCCTGATATCTTCCGAGTCTGAGTTGTTGAACCGAAATGAAACAGCAGGTAATTCCGTCCCTGTCCCACACTTCAGAGCACTTTAACCCTCACCAAACTGTGATTCTATTTAACTTTCACTGTAGCAACTGACCAATTAACATGCTAAAATCTCACTGCAATGTGACAAAGCAGTTGGAACTGAGGCCATTCTACAGTCTATTATTCTCACATACGATATTTGGATTATGCTGGACGTGGGATTTTTCCATAGTCATGATATTTACAACACGGTACTGTCTATATTATATATATCACGGTCCGGCTTTTTGGCTCCTAGAAACCACATTACATCAGAACCAGTGTAATAAAATTAATCTTTTTAAGTGACTCCAGGGCTTGAATTTAAGCACTCGCAAAATGCGAGCTGTATTTTGAAAATGTGAGTTGAAATTACCTAAGCTGGCATTTTTTTGCGAGTGGATTTCAAGTTGAGAAAATTACTTATTATATTCATTTTATTGATTTTTGAAAATAAACAAGTATTATCCTGGAAAAAATAACGACTTCTTGTCAATTTTACCCAATTTCTTTTGCTTCTCACTCCAAATTACCCCCTAGCAGCACGATTGTTAACGCCATGTATTAAATAGTTTATATGAGAAGATTGCGTCCAATTGTTTTTGATCTCGAGTTCATTCTACAAAAAGGAAGTTAAGTTAAAACCCGTCAACAACATAATGAGTAGACTGCGTTTAGTTTAATCAATCGCGCGTTCACTCTATAAAATAAAAGTTGAAACCCGTCAAATTTATTGTTTTGTCAGCTGTTAAAATGGCTGATAAAATAACATCTTTTTTTCCATTGAACTGACGAATGAAAGCGAGTCCCAGAAAGAAAAAAAGAGAAATAATCGTTCCGTTAATACTGTAATGAAATGGGAGCAACAAGTAGTTAAGTGGCCCTTAAAGAGTGTGACAATGACAAGTAGCTAAGTGGCCCTTAAAGAGTGTGACAATGACAAGTAGCTAAGTGGCCCTTAAAGAGTGTGACAATGACAAGTAGCTAAGTGGCCCTTAAAGAGTGTGACAATGACAAGTAGCTAAGTGGCCCTTAAAGAGTGTGACAATGACAAGTAGCTAAGTGGCCCTTAAAGAGTGTGACAATGACAAGTAGCTAAGTGGCCCTTAAAGAGTGTGACAATGACAAGTAGCTAAGTGACCATTCCAATAGTGTGACAATTACAAGTAGCTTAGCAACCAATTAAGAGTGTGACAATTACAAATAGCTTAGCAACCAATTAAGAGTGTGACAATTACAAATAGCTTAGCAACCAATTAAGAGTGTGACAATTACAAGCAATTTAGTGACACTTTAAGGGTATGACCATTATAAGTAGCTTAGTGCCCCTTTAAGAGTATAATAATGACAAGTAGTGTAGTGACACTTTAAGGGTATGACCATTACAAGTACCGTTAGCTTGAATTGGATCACTGATCATGATTATGAATCATGTTTATATGTCAATATTTACAAACAGTATTCACATGGTCACTGAATGTAATGAAAAATATAAATAATAATGCTTCCGAAGTTCCGATACAACACTGAGAAAGTCATTTTATAATATCTTGCTACATAAAAATTATGTCCATTTTTCAGTCTTCATAAAATCATGACAAAAGCTAGGTTTGTTTATGAATATCAATACGAACCACGTCTGCTGGAAACTAATGCATAACGGGTCAAAGTAAGTTATAAACATGATTGACTACGCATGTCAGAAATTATACAGGTTCAAAACCAGCATTCTTCTTAAAAAAATTAATAAAAAAATAGTTTGCCATTATTACAAGACCAAAACAAGAAATGTCACTATAAGCAAGTGACGCATGGCCTCAAAAAGGTCTTTGAAAATAATGATATATTTTATAATAGGTAGTGATGAGTCATACACTGATGTTTCAGACTAGACACATAATTTCATAGGGGTTTTTTTTACATTAAAGTGTGACCATGACCTTTGTGTAACCTTGACCATGACATCTAATGTAAAGGTCTAAGTATTTCTACAGGTAAATGCAGATGACACATCATCATGATATGTTAATCACTCGTATCAAGCTATTTTAAAACCCCTTCATGTTCAACAAAGTTACAGACCAGAATTGAAATATCAAACAAACTGAAAGTATGACCTTGACCTCTGAGATAAGGTTCTGGATCTTAAAGTGACCAGGGCTCAAACTAGAGGGAGACGTGGGCGACAAAGTCGCTTTTTTCTCCTTCACTTCGCTTTTTTTTTTTGGTCACGGCGAAGTTTTAAGTCGCCTTAAAATTAGCAGCATCGCTTTTTTTCTGGATGCTAGCGAAGTGCAAATTACAACTATAACCAATATTTGGTATATTCTCTAATCCGTGGATAAGTGTCGCCACACATGTGGGAATGCAAATTGCAATAATCGGTTACTTCTGATCCAAATATCCCCAGGCAATTTTCGGCATATATGTTTACACCCCGTGCCAACATCGTATAGGTTGCTAGGCAACGCAATCGTTTGGCTGACCAAGATCAAGATTTCCCTTGCATAGAGTTAAAACATCCAGCGTCTAATTGAAACCGATCATTTTTTTCAACTGTCAATCAAAGTTTTCCATGAACAAAGTAACTTTCCGCATATGACGTAATCATCCTTTGTGTTTGCGAGATGCATAGTTGATTGACAAGAGTGTAATTCAATTCTGAATTATACGTTTAAAATGAATAATTAGCGCGTTTGATTTTTAGGAATTACCGATGATAAAAGAGGTATTGATAATTATGTTGCCCCTAACTGTTGTCTATAAATATGTTCGAGTCGAAATAAACAAATTGAACTGAATCGATTATAACAACTGTTAATTCGGTGTCCGTGAGTGATGTATAGAATTCACATAAAAAAATTGTTTTGTTACTCAATTTGTTTGTTTAAATAAGCTGGTTTAATTACTATAAATATTTGTGATCTGACCTATAACTACAAAGTTTGACTTCCAAAGAGCCTTGAAATATTGGAAACAACAGAAAGTACTAAATATTTATAAATGGGAATTAAAAAGGTCAAGTAAGAAACAGTTAGTTTAAGCAGTGTGTAGACTGAAGTGTGGATAGCATGTAACACAGCATCTGAAATTTAAAAAATGTGTGTTTAATGTATGTTTCATGAACTTATGATTATGTTTTGCATTTTAATAAAAAAAAGTGTTTATTTGGTAAAAAATAAAAATGATATGTGAACAGAGAAATATATTTTTGATAACTCTTTCGGAGATAAAGTTATAGATAAATAGCATTTATCTTCTGCTTTTACCAGGTACTAGTGTTCCATGTTCTTTGCAAAAAAAAAAAAATAAAAAAATAATGAGTGGCATGAAGAATACTCCTACCATGAAAAAGTAGATTGTAAGTTCATTTAGCTGTATTTTTATTCAGAAAGTTAAACTCCCAGTTCTGTAAGAATATATTACAAAAACTAGTTCCTTAATTACAACATCAGACAAAAGACAGGAAGGCAGTCAACCAACACATTTGATATAAATCAAAAACAATATAAAACATTATAAAAACAATATAAAACAAAAACACATAATGACATAGCATTAATTTTAATGAAACTAAGTTTTCGTGTAACCGCGTGACGAAATTTACCCTATTCTCCCTATTTTTTCTCCACTTCTCCTTTTTTTTGGTGAAAGAAAAGTCACTTCTCCCTAAAATTCAGACTCAGTTTGAGCCCTGGTGACCCTTCGTTATGTCATGTTGATCAATTGATAAATTGAGCAAAGTGTTTATGAAATCCATCCATGTATGATATGGTTACACACTGGACTTGAAATCTTAAACAGAATCAGTGTTGTTGAACAAACTCAAAGTGTGACCTTGGCCTTTCAGGTACGGGTGTGGGTCTTTCGTGCTACACATCATCATGTCATCTTGATCAATTAAGCCAAGTTATTCCTTAACTCCATAGATACGCGTTTTCCCGCACCAATCACAGAAGGCCTTTGAAAACAGTGCACTTCCTGCAATGATCCAAGTATGAGTATCCTTGCACTTGTACTTGTTGAGAAATAGTGTAAAAACGAAAACTTAACGTTGGAGGTAAATGCAAAATTCAGCATCAAATAAAGTCAATGGACCATGCAATGTAGGTCATACTCAGCATCTGCAGTATATAATGTGATGCAGGGTCAACAAAAACTTAACGTTGGTGCTAAATATAAATGTTTGACCCGCCGTCGACAGAAAAGCAACACCTTAATCTCTTCTCTCTTTCGTTGCGGTGAGACAAAAATCATCAACGCATGACAAAGTTACAGGCCGAACACGAAATCTCACAGACACAAAGTGTTGTCAAACAAACTCAAAGTGTAACCTTGACCTTGAAAGGGATTATATTGGCAAGTAACACAAACATGCTGTTAATCCACACTTTTTCTGTATGCAGTGTGCACAAAATAATGCTTATGTATTGACATATAATCTTTATTTACTTGAAAGTTATCAAATTAACAGTAATTGATTATTGGCCAAAACTTTAATACATCCCGCAATAAAGTATTGCGCAATGTTTACATTGAACTCCGTAAACTTCCCTAACAAAGCCTCGAAAATGAGATCGGGAACAAGTCTTCATGATGCTATCCGATGAATAATCAGAAAACCAAAAGCGGTTTGTTAAAAATGGCAAAAGTAAACAAAAATGTGGCTTCAGAAACCCGGTGTTTGTATTAAGAGGATATGCAATTAGACACTTTAGACACGTATATCTCTAAGTTGTAAGCGTATCTTCATGCTGGGCGTGTGTATTTAGGACAGGGAATTGACTGTAATATGCCAATATAATCCCTTTAAAGTGAGAGTCTGGGTGTTACAAGTGACACCTTGTCATGTTATGTTGATCATTTGTAGCAGTTATTTATAAAATCTATATATATGCATGACAAAATGTCATGTTAAATGCAGAATGAAAATAGTTGAAAATAAGTGTTATAAGAAGTGGATAACTTAATGAGGAGGTGGGTATATAAAGAACCACTATAAAAGTTTACATTAGAAAATCTTTACTGGAGTAAATGACAACCATATCTGTTATTCTAAAAATGTAGCGCCAGAATCCGAGTTCTCGAAACGAACATCAACATGTGCTCTGAAATGCTTGTAAAACAAACACAATTACACATAAATGTTTTTATAATCCACTGTATCAACGTGAACATGTGAAATAAGAAAATAACATACTTTTTCGCCTGTAAAGTAAAATTGTGGTGTTTATTATGTTTCAACTTTTGCATCTCGCCAATTTTTTACCATTCGGAACAGCTTGCTCTACGAGCGCATCCGAGAAGTTACGAATGCACTTGGGCCGGGAACCAGTTTCTGATGGGGGTTTTGTGACCAAATTTAAGGCATTATTTTATTTGTTTCTATATATTTTCTTGATATATATGTCAAGGGCAGTACATAATTAATGGGATTAAGGTAGTTTAGCACCATAGTCACTAATATATATGCCACATTTGCCGTTTCCCTACAGCCGGAAAAGTGACCGGATCGACCGGATTTAGACCGGGTTTTAGTAGTACCCAAGCACTGCCAGCCACTATCGCCAGGTTTTACCACTGTCCGTGTGAATCAAGGTGTAACCCCACCATTGATTTTTGTTATTTATTCTATAGTAAATAATACAAGGTTGAAGGCTTGTCATTCATAGAGAATCCCAAATGAAAGAATTGAAACATACATTTTACTGATTGTCAACCTCTGCACTATCAAAATATGATGAGAAAAGTAAGGGTCATGTGTCATATAAGAGATTTTTTTTCTGCTCAGTGTGTACACTGGTGACAAAGTGAAAGTAGACTTCCGAAATCATGAATTTATACCCCAGTTTCCAAGCATCATTTTTTTTTCTAAATTCACAATTCAAACATTACAATGCTATCAAAATGTTCAAAATACATCAATAATGCCATTCAAATAAAAAAATGAGCATTAAAATAAGGAAAATGCATTTTTAAAGAAGAAGAATTAAGGATTATTTATAACCGCCATTATGCGACTACCCCAAGGAAGCACTTCCTTTTTGCAATAGTGGTACTATGCCTCAAACGCGGTAGCCTACCAATGTCAAAAACCACCATCATACATGTTGGTACATATGTAGTTATCGTTAAGTTATAGACAACATGTCTCATTGATACTATCTATGTTTAGTTTGATTTGTTTCTCTGAAGTGATTATCAAGAACGTTTATGATCTTGCCATAATGTCATTTATATGTCATGTGTTTTCGCGATTGCGACAGGCAGGACAGAATGTCAATGATAACCACCGGAACTGTTTCAAATTTGATTAGGAAATTATCTACATGACAGGTATCGCTCTAAGTGTAGATTGGGTGATCTAAGGCGCTTTTCTCGCTAAGGTTGTAGGTTCAACTTATGCTCACACAAAAATCTTTACTTGTGGAAGGACTGTGGTTCTACTCAGATTGGTTCATTTTGAGGTCTTCCTCCACGATATACGATATATAACCTGTTATATCATTAAATCCCATTAAAAAATTGAACATGGTGCTTAGGCTGCAAGTTTAAAGACTAGGTAAATGGATCTAGAAATTCATTAAATTGGCATTTAGACAGAAATGCCATATATTGTTTATATCGGTTATTATTACAGATCTGATTGCCCTTTTGATAAACTTGCATTTGGACCAAAACATCATGTATGATTTGTTGTATTACATCGAATACAATAGATCTTAAGCCCAACCTCATTGTCAGGAGAGTTTTCTTTTCAAAGCCTAAATATTTTCCTGTCCCAGTATACATTTTCCAAGATTTATGAGGTATATAACCAGGCATGACTCCGATCTATAGTCTCTTGACAACTAAACTTACATGCCTTGTATTTACTAATACTGTATATTAAGGACGTTCATCTATTCATTTTTGTCATCTGACCGTGTGGAAGTCGCAAGATTGATGTGTCGAAAATCAATTCATTTGTATATTTTATATCAGACCAGGCCTTGTCCATATACTAAATATATTGACTGAGTGACGACACATTGAACAAAGAAGGAAATGTGAAATGAGGTATAATATAAGAATATATTGTTTAGTTGTAGTGTGTCAGATGCTATGTTGTTATTTTTCAGATGGGATTGTATAGCTGGTGATGCTCAGGAGGAGGGCCTTAAGAATATTGATACACAGTTTTCGTCCTCGACAATTTTTGGAACGTACACCACACAACATGTCTACCCGGAAAATGGAGAGTAACCAGATTATCAGATCGCAAAATGACAAACGAGAATATAGGTGACTTAAAATCTTTGTATGTAAATCTAAATATTAATTTGGTATTTTCTTATTTACAATACATGTACCACAAATTATTTGATCTTTATTGTATTTAGAATTTTTTAACATTGCTGTTCAAAATCCTTTTGCCATATAACAGTGATGTCTTATTACGACATGTCCTTTAGAATGACAAGAGTTATTACACTGATCAATATACTATGGTGGAGTGATATTTTGTTACTGTTTAAATGTTTTTATCCATTTTAAATAAATCCTGTTGGGCCCGGTTGGTAACACATCTGTCAATCTACAGTTCATGAGTTTGAATCCCTGCCAGACCACAATCTCTGATAATTTGTAATAAACCTTGTTCTATGGCCACGAGTGTACCACCTCTTAATATGTGGGAAAATAGTCAGTGACTTTCAGAGATAGGGTGTGACAACGGATCACATGAATGATGATTAAACTAGCTGACAGCTGTTATATGACTGAAATACTGTTGAAAGAGGTGAATAAATGCATCTAAACAAATCTATTATAATTCATTAAGGTTGATACGCCTGGAAAATGGTTTGCAAGCTTTACTCATCTCTGACCTAGATGGTTGCGACCAGTCAGCCATGGAAGAGGAGACACAGTCAGGCACTGAATCTGAAGAGGAGTCCGGCAGCTCTTCAGGATCTGAATGTAAGTCTATATATTATTGAATTATAGCGGTGACTGAGGTTGGTTATGAAAAGAAGTGGATGCTAAATCTTGGGTGTTTCTAAGGTGTTGTCTCAAGGTCACTTATCTCTCACAGTTGAAGCAGGATCAGTACTAGCTCAGTATAGAAACTTCATGTGAGATAGTTTGCCAGTATTACCTGCTGAAAGATGGTGCTTCTACCAAGGTTTATTCTAATGTCTTCCTCCCACTATAAAATTACACACTACATTACAATCTATCATGTGTTGACATTGACTCAAATCCCATTTGTCTGTGTATAATAAGCACCCAAACATGAGCTTTGAAGCCTTTTGTTAAAAAAAAAAACAAATCATAAAGATGTACCCGACACTTGAGTTAAAACTCCATTTCAAGTATGAATTTGAATACTATTGTAATTCTTTGAATGCTGATTGAATTGTACAAGGCAGTTGACAGCAATGGTAATCAATTACTGGTACACTGATATTTGCTCTGGAACTGAATTACATGACGCATATCTAGAAATTAAGATCCAGACTGCTCGCATGTTTCTCTTCTTTTTCTGGTGAAGTGAGGGGGGCCTCTTAAAAAGTCTTTAACAATATATTTTGGTCAGTCTCCGAGTCTCCATCTTGTTGTAAGAATTATGATTTTACAAAAAATGTTGCCTATTCCGGGATGTTTTCAGTGATTTTTCTCTAAAACAAGATGTAATTGTTGATAATATACATGTATACAATTTAATTCAGATGACAGCGATCAGAACATGGAGGATATGGAACCAGACACTCAACATAAACAGACTGGGGAAAAAAAAGTTAGTTTAATAGTGTAATAGTTAATTATCAACATAATATAACTGGTGCATTAATTAATAAATGGTGCATTGTTTTAATTTATAGATGGGAATCTTGTATCTCTAATTTCTATAGATTGTTTACGACTTTTTGTATATTTTTGTTGAGCCTGCTTGTAGAGCTCAGCAGAATAGCGGTTGGTGCTTGTCTGTCTGTCCATGCAAGCGCCTATCTGATCTTATATGAGCTGTAATTTTCTTATGCTTAAAATGATTTTGAAAAATAAAAAAATGTTAACTACAATGTCATGTGCAAGACTCAGGTCTGTAGCTGAATGGTCAAGTTCAAACTTAGATGTTCAAACTCAGAAAATGTATAATTTTTTGTCTTGAAATCCACATGACAGATTTTGAAATAACAAGGCACAAATGTTCACCCACATCAGACGACTTGTCATGTGCAAAATTCGCATGGCTCAGGTCCATGTCTCAAAAGTTTATGTCACACTTGGAGTTTCAAGGCCAGATTTAGACACAATATTTCAGAAATAGGTACCATATTTCAGAAATGTACTACTTCACAATATTTCATGTCCACTCAGTATCTTGTGAAAATCTTGACAGATTCTTAAATAACATGCCACAAATGTTCTAGTGTTTTCGACATTGTGGCCTTTTAGCATCTAGTTATAAAAAATGATAGAATAATTCCTACATAATGTCAAAGTATAACTCATTTGTCTAAAACTGCTAAACTATGCTGTTTTTAAATGTCAATGTTCATTTTTTCCAGTCCGCTGCAGCCTTGTGTGTTGGTATTGGCAGTTTTTCAGACCCAGATGATATACCTGGATTTGCACATTTCTTGGAGCATAGTAAGTAGTTGTGCCAGAGAAATCTTTGTAGAAGATAAATGAAAGTGCTACAAGTATACATATTTTACTTTCCCACGAGTGGTAAAATATTTCTGATATGATAGTCTTGATTCACTAATATCTGTAAAAAATTAAGGAAGTCATAGGGATATAATGGTATACCGGTACACCATTACTAGATCACTTACCCCATACTACTGTGTTGTGGGTTTGAGCCCTTCTCAGCCTTGGTGAGAAGTTTTTCAGTAACTTGCGAAAGAATGTTGGTTCCATTAAGATTTGTTTGGAGAAGGTATCTTCCTTCAACAATAATCTGGATGCCATATACATATATAACCTTTGTTGATAATCTTGTTAGTTTAACCTTATTTATTTTGCTTTGATTGTGAAACAATTTCTTACAACTTACGCAAATCATGCTCGAAGTCTTCCTGGTTACAACCGGTACTAAGTATATGCGGAAAAGTGTTGCTCAAGGACAACACACATAGCCGTGGCAGAGAAATGAACCTTTTTAAACATTGTTTAAAAAAATAAAGAAATAAGCATAGATCTGACTTAATTAATATGCTTTATTTGCAATTCAAATCTGAACTACAACTTCATTTAATGTATTAATAAACTATTTTTTAACTGTTTGCTACAGTAGCCTAAAATCAGAGTGGTGAAATTCAAAAGAAATCTTCATTCTAAAGATAAATAACAGGACAAAACTGCTTAACGATCTTCTCTGCGTTATTCAGACTATTTCTAAAATGATAATCATTTTGAAACAAAACCAATATGACTGATCAAATTGCAATCTAAATTAAGTTGTGTGACTCATTTGATACTTTACAACAGTCTTTGCAGTTTTAAATCTATTTTAGTCTATCTTCACCATTTTGGCCAAATTAGGAAATAGATATCATAAGGGCTTATATATATAGGCATGATATATTGATAATTGTAATAAATTCAAAACTCTGATATACTTCATATAATAGATACTGTTAATATATTGTAGAATCTTAAATGCTTTAGTTAATCAAATTTAAAACTTATATAAACATTTCATTTCATTTCAAAACATGTATCTGGCACTTCTTTTATCAGTCTCTTGTTTGAAAAACTAATGTTTAAAAAAAATTGAAGAATTAAGCAGCATTTATGCTTTAACCTGAAATAATCCTCACATATCCTGATCAGGTGTAAGGATCTAAGCACCTGGGTCCAGTTTCACTAAACATCTCGAGTTGAGGTTTTCCTCAAAAACTTTAAATTTTTTTTAATGTTTATTTGAACTCATAATTTATTAAACGACCACACAGAATTGAAGTCAGATCAAATCTTTTCTCTGGTAAAGGATAAAAACATAATTATCAATGTGCATGAAATGATAGCATTTCAAAAGTTTAAGATGTTAGTGGAGCTGGGGCCAGAAATATAACTGACTTTACATATTTTCATATTGGATCATTAAATGAATTATGCACCTTAAACCCATGTAAGATTCTTGTTGACAGTGGTATTTATGGGCAGTGAGAAATATCCAGATGAAAACAGCTTTGATGACTATTTAGGACGCCATGGAGGAGAGTCTAATGCCTGGACAGATCATGAGAAGGTAATATAGTTTTTATACCTTCTAATTCTGGTCATTGACACATTAAACATTTATACTTTTTATGTTCAGAAAATGATATGGGCCTATTAAATTATATGCAAATACAGCCTCTTACTATAGGTTTTTTTACCTTATTAAACAGCGGCCGACATTCCGCAGCTTCCCAATTCAAAAATCATGTTTATTTTTAATAAAAAAAATATCCCAAAATAGAAAAAATATTTTTATAACATCACCCACCTATCCATTCCTAAATTGTTTCCACTCCATAACTATGCTTTTAAGATAATTTTATTTAACTTTGTGCATTGTGGTGAACCCACATGACCTGATTCTATTGAGTGGTATAAAAAATCGAAGGAAAAGTGCCTGCTTGGGGTAACATTCATGGAAATATTGAAACAAAGATGAACACCATCTCTGTAACGTCTCATTACACAATTAAGCCCCTTTTTATGAAACTTGCTAGGATGCATCATTACTAAGTAGAGACGTGCATATTGTCTTTGTGTTCCGGTTTGATGATTTTTCACAGAGTTATGGCCCTTTGATTGAGCCTGTGACCAAATTATTGTCCGCGCTATTTCTCAACACACTCAGGTTGGAATTTTATGAATCTTGCTATGTTTGTGTTCTGGTTCAATGATTTTTCACGTAGTTATGGCCCTTTTATTCTGTCTGTGACCAAATTCTTCACCGCTCTATTTCTCTGCAACCTCTGGTTGGAATTTTCTGAAACTTGGTAGAATGCATCACTACCAAGTGGAGATGTGCATTTTGTCGTCATGACGCTATTTCACTACAACCTCTGGTTTTAATTTTGTTAAACTAGCTAGGATCTGTGCATATTGTCATTTTGTTTGGAATTTAATGATTTGCGAATGAGTTCTGTGAAGTGCAGTCACATATTGTTCTGGTTATATAGTTTGGTATTGTTCAACCAAGTAGCCAGTACAGAGTCAAACACTCACTTGGGGAGCATCAATCGGTCCCACCGATATTTTCTTGTTTCCCAGGGTAGCAAGATTCTTACACTTAAAAAAAAAAATGCCTATGAACTTTGGTTATGAAATATTTTCAAAATGATTCATAGTGGTTGTGATTTCTTGCTGCAGATGAGAAGAGCAAAAGTCGGCATAGCATATACTGCAATTAGACATCACTGGTGTAAAAAAGTGACTTTTATAGGATTTCAACATATGAATGTTTTTATAAGCATTTGAGGACTTCTTTTTTAAAAAAAGCTCAGGGTGTCACTGCACCCTCTTTAAAAAAAAAACAACGTCAACAACCAACCCTTTATTGTGCATTTTTATGTGGGTATACATTTCTGCTATGAAAAAAAAATACTTTAAAAAAAATTCTATGTGGAATTCTTTTTTTACCATTGAAATCCTAGACCTTATTTTATATAGAACAATGAACAAAATTCAACTGTGTAGTGAGACCTGTATAGAACTGAACCATCAGTGCTATCAAGTGCCTGTGCAAATTGCAAAAATTGAAATGGCATATTTTGCTCAGGTGACAAGATGATGGTGGAATGGAGCGTGGCAATTATTAAACTTTACAAATAAGAATTTTTTATCGTACAATAATTTTATAAATAGTTATTCTTTCTTGTCAAATTTATAAATTAACCATGTTTGAAAAGTTATATAACTGACTTAACATACTTAATTAACAAAATTCATAATTTCTTATTTACTTTTCTTCTAAATGAAGGTCAATTGATATTTTAAAGGCTTATAACAAGTAATATTATCAATTTATCAAACTTTCATAAACTTGAATAATGATTGATAAACAAACATTGCGTCTCATTGTCAGTTGTCTTGCTGTGCTGATTCAAGCGAGAAATTTATTAGTAACTTGCAGAGATGGATGATTTTAAGTACTGGTTAACCATCCAGGATCACAGGAAAGAGTGGTTAGGTTAACTGATCATCTGTTAGCTTTCAGTTGCATAAAAGATTATACTAAATATTCAAACAAATCAAATAAATCTTGGCCTGTGCCTACGTTTTGGTTTTGTTACAACAGACCATTGACAATAGATCCATTTTATTATCATAAAGATGTGTTATTTAGGAGATTTTTGTACTTCATGAAAACCTACATGTATAAAAAAAACAGATGTTCCTGTGAACAGCAACTTGTTTATAAAGTAAACAAATGTGTCTTATGTTTGTTTTTCAGACATGCTTCTATTTTGATATTGAAAGAAACTATTTTCAAAAAGCCCTTGACAGATGGTCACAGTTTTTTGTTGCACCACTTCTCCTGCAGGACAGTGTGGACAGGGAGATAGAGGCTGTGGATAGTGGTGAGATATCTGTTGTTAAAATATTTATCATTTTATTCAGGTAAATTTCTTCTTTCTAAAACTGATTTTATTTTGGGGAAAAAAGAAGAAAATGTCAAATATAGTAGGATAATTGTGTTGTTAACTACCACTGATTTTATTCTTTTTAAGAAGGTAAAGAATGGGCTGCAGTCTGCTACCTTATATGGTTAAACCTGTGTAAGCGGTTACCATTATTAAGCAGCCACTTGTCTTAAGCAGCCACATTTGCTATTTCCCATTTCTATGCTTTCAGAGCAAATTAAGCTGTATTAAGCAACAATCTGTCTTAAAAGGCCATTTTTGCTCATTCCAATGATTGGCTGCTTAAGACAGGTTGGACTGTATATATTTTATGTTTATTTAACACTTATGTTCCTCAACTGAACAACCATTAAAAGACAATTGGACTACTTCAGCATTTTCCCTTTATATCACTTTAGGTCATAATAAATGAATTCTTAGAATTTCATCCAAATATTTTGGAAAACGGGTCAGGGGTGCAATTTTTTCTGATATTAAAATGAAAGTGCCGTTATAGGCTTAAAATGAAAAATAAATCATTAAAAAGATCAAAAGGTTATATTTGGGCAAATTACTGTTCCTGTTTTAATTTTTTTTCACAATCTGGATAAGACAATAAAATATATCAGGGCAGGTAAAAACAAAATGTGGGCAGGTAGGGAAGAAAATCTATGAATTATTTTATTATGGCTTAATCTTATGATAACCCACAAGCAACAGGTGTTTGCTAATGTTAGCAAACAGTTACAGTAAACCTTTGTTCAGCTGACTTGTGTGATCAAACATTAACTGATTCACATATATTAGTATATTGGAGTGCTAATAAATAATCTCAAAAAAATCATTGGACGAATGAATCATGACCCAACATTTGTATTATTTATATAATTTTTGCCTTTGATCAGAACTAAATTACATTTTGACACATATCAGAGTAAAACAATGTGATATTAGTTTTGTAAAATGATTCCCCACTTTGATTTATCATTCTTTTGTTCTTTATCAGAGTTTCAAGAAAGTCTTCCCAGTGACCTTGACAGAAGCAATCATCTGATGGCATCCATGGCCAAGAAGGGAAACCCCATGTCAAAGTTTCTTTTGGGTAATTTTTTTTTTAATTGGACCTAATGCCATTTTCATCAAATATTCCTTCATTAATTTAATAATGATCACTATAACTGTATATGGTTGGAGAATATTTTTATTTATAAGGCCTAACTGTATAAATTCTCTAATATTGTCTTTTATTGTATTAAGTTAAATTGCAGACTTAAATGTATAATGTGGGAGAAGGGGGTAGTTTTCCATCCGCTTTCTTGTCCGGTGCACAACTTGAAAAATAAGGAAGATAATTCCTTCAAGTTTTGTTCACTTGTAAAACACAATGAGGCTGTGTGCATTTCATAAGGATATAATTTTGGAAGTTTTTTACAGAAATACTTTGTAATTTTCTGAACTTTGCTTGAAAACCACAGAAAATAAATCTTCCAGTCTTGTAAAGTACAATGAAATGTGTGCAGTGCACAAGGATATATTTCTGGGGGAGGTTTTAACAGTGATACAGTCAAACCTGTGTGAGCGGCCACCTCTATTAAGCAGCCACTTGTCTTAAGCAGCCACAGTTGCTATTTCCCGTTTCTATGCTTTAAGAGCAAATTAACCTGCATGAAGCTACAACCTGTCTTTAAAGGCCAATTTTGCTCCTTCCCTTGACTGGCAGCTTAAGACAGGTTTGACGGTACTTTGAAATTAATTTCCTTTTTTTGCGTAATTCTGTGAATTTTTAGGTAACCTGATCGCATATGAGTCCTTTATAAAAATTGTGAATTGCATGTCCCAGGGGGCTCGCGGTTTGGCCCTGGGGATAGGGCCTACTTTACTAAAACTATATAAGAGAAAATAACAAAAAATGTTATTTCTTATTCATGACTGAATAGACTTATGCGAATGTTTTTTTGTATGGTTTGTTATTGCTGATATGACAGTTAATACCTATGTGAATTCCATGGTCCCCGCCTCCATGAGTCTTAGGGCGAGTCATAAATTCATATAGCTTTATGTCATCAAGGATAATCAGGTGACAGTTAAGGCCCATAGGCCTCTTTTTAAATATTGTCTTCAATATCATTTCTACGACTTATAGAAGAAAATAGCCTTTCTAGTCACTCCACAAAAACATCCATTGGTTGTACTGTTTTTCATTTTGGTTTTAGTTCTACTAAATACTATGCATCTTGGTGACCCATACCCTTAATTAAAGTGGAATAACAAATTCATATTGAAATTTACGTTCATTTAGGTAATGCTGACACATTGAAGAAATTGCCTGCAGAGAAAGGCATTGATGTGTATGGCCGCCTTCGTGATTTCTTCAACTTTAACTACACTGCACAGCACATGACTTTGGCTGTGCACTCAAAACGTAATTATATATATTTAAACCTTGTATATAGTTTTCTTTTAATTGCTTGTACTCTTGAAAACTGCATGTTTTTGTTAGAAATAAGACTGAACAAAGGAGAAGAATAGGAGACTTACATCATATTGTATATGTGCTGACCATCTGTCAGTCATCCTGTCACAAAATCTTATTTGGATAACTCTTCTTACATCTGTGGTCGTATTTAGCTGGAGCTTTCTTGTGAGGAACAGTGTTCAATCTAGTTCAATGTGCTAATTTCTTTGACGTTTTTTAGTTAGAAAACTCCTCCAACATCTTGGATTTAGCCAGAACTTGGCATCTAGTTGTTGTGACATCTAGTTGTTGTGTTTTATTAAGTACCTTCATTTCATGTGCTAATTCAAAATGTATACTATATGAAGTCCTCATATTTAAGCCATATTTATTATCCTGTCACCTCTCAATAAACTAACTGATCGTCTTGTTTATGGGATAGAAGTTTAATTGTTGATTGGACTTATATTAAAGTAAGAAATGTCTTACAATACACTAAGACCTGGAATGAGTTAGAAAACCAGGTTTCTGTTTCACAAACATTTTACTTAAACACATAACCTAATTTTGACTGGTAATTTGACAATTATATAATCAGTATTATGGTTATGAAACCATATTCCGGTTTACTGGAACCAGTCTTAAATCATGACACCACCTGGCTGCTTTCTTAGCTTTGAGCTTTTAAGTATATGTTGGTGAAACAGGAGTTAGTTTGTTTCAGCTGCCAATACTGTATCTGTCTTTGAATGCTTCAGTTGTATTGCTGTTTTTCAGATAACCTTGATACACTAGAAGGCTGGGTGAGAGAAAGCTTTTCTGACATTCATAATAAGTAAGTCATGCTAAAGTCATTTTAAGTGACATAAAACATTTGAAAACATGTGTATTTGGTCTTGTAGATCTGTCTCAACAAGTAAGGAGACTTTCTTTCTTACTGCCTCTGAAACTGTGATCATCCTCTGTTACATTGTCTTCCTAAACATATCTAATGCTAGATGTAAAAAATACTCATACATTGTATTAATATAACTAATTGCTGATTAACACCATTGTTATATTATGTCAGCATGTCATGAAATTCCATTTCTAGAATTTCAGCTATTTCACCAAATCAACAGAAAAATCTTTCTTGTAATGTAACCATTAAATAATATCAGTTGTACATAATAAGCATATAAGAAATATATGTATTATATATGGTAGGATTGTGATATTTTGATTTACCTGCATTTTACGGTAATTTTGTAATTGCTCAATATCTATTTTCCAGTGGAGAATCACTACCATCGTTTTCCCAACACAAGGTATGGTTTCTTTTACTATAAAGGCATATATGAATTACATGTTATTCTTAGACTCTCATCCTTGTCAGCCTCTCCTAATTCCTACTGTTAGGTAATTTGTATTCAGTTTACACTAATTTATTTAAGCTCGACTGCGATGAAAGCTCAGGGCTTATATGAACCGCTGTTGAGTCCACTCCCCGGGTAGAACCAGTACTGAGTATTGTTTTATGGGGCTGGGGATCAAACCTGTAATCTTTGGTGTGAGCAGCCAACACTCTATCCATTACACTACCGCCCCGCTTTGTATTTTACCTGCAGATAAAAGAAATGTGTTGAAAGATTGTTTTCTGTGCTACTTAAATAATAATTCATTGTTACTGGAAGTTTTACAATGACTTTATAAGAAGTATGTAGGATAAAAAGCTCCAGTAATTGTTATGTTGTGTCCCGGATAAATGCAGTAGCCTGATAAAGAAGGAAGATCTTTATGATCCCTGTGAATAACATTTTACCACCTTAATTAAAACATAAAACTGTAACCTCCCGCACAAATTTGAAAAAAAAATTCTTTGAATGAGAACCATTGAATTAATATATATGTACCTTTATATATATATATGGAGTTACTTATTTTTGAACAACCAAACATGGATATACAGACCAGACTTCTATGAACGTGTCCGGTTACAAGACCATAACATCGACCAACTCAATAGAATTGGTGTCATTCATGACTTATATATGGTTTTATATACAACACATCTTGAAAGATTGACATACATGAACTGTAGCTTTATATGAGTAGGACCCAGTTAAGGATTCATAACTACCCACACGCTATATAAAGGACAGACATAGAAATCCATTGGATCATGAAGATGCAGTGAAATCATAGTAACTGTATTATTTCATAAAGGGAGATAATAATTTCATAACAACAGAATAGATGCAAGTTCACAATGCGCAATATATATATATATATGGGGATAATAATTTGTTAACAACCAGACATGGATGTACAGACCAGACTACAGCTACACTTGTATTTTCCACATGCTTCATTGTTTACTTCAGGAACCATTTGACACAGGTGACTTTAGAAAGATTTATAAAGGTATTTATTTTACAATGTAGTGCTACTACACTTTGGAGAATATCTACATTTTAGTTTGATCAAAGTGTGTTGGTATGAAAGAGGCATATGTGCATGATGCATGCAACTGAGGACAGTAGATTGTTTGCTTTTACCTTTTCTGACATAAATTAGATGGTATATTGGTAAATTTTTTAAAATCAATTTCTTGTCTTGCCTGATAGGCCAGTTTCTATTGACCTGAAGCGGTATGGCAATCAAACGATCAATATTGTTTCCCGGTCTATCATTTTCCTTAGACAAGCAAACTGTCTGTTAGAAAACACGACATTGTTTTATATTGTATTTACTTAGATAAACAATACCACGTGGCCAGTAAACAGAGCTATAGTCGCTCTCGCATCGGGTCAATTGGCTAGTCAATGCCAATTATGACACTGAGTGACATATGAAATAGCATTACAAAAAGGACAGAACAGTGCAAGAAAGAAATTAAATTTCTCTGATATTGACTTCTTAAGAAATGCAAAAAACTTTGGAAACTCTTAACTTGATATTTAAGATGTAATGGTTTTTAAATCCCAATTGCACTAGACAAAATAGATTCTTACTTTTAATACCTTTTTTGTAATTCCTTAGACATGCTTATTTCAAAGTGAGTTTAAGGTACATGGCATTTCCTCTTTACTGACAGTTTATATGAGGATTGTTTCAACTGTTTGCATACCAGAAAGATGATAGAATTAACCAAGATATATAGAATTGTTCTGCCTCCGCCAGTTGCAGAATTGTTAATGAGCATTAAGTATTACCCCTGTCTGTTCGTTTGTTTGTTCATTCTGATGTTAAAACATTGGTTTCTGTTCAATGACTTCTGAAAGGGTTTATGTATTTAATTAATATTTGGTGTGTTGCTGTGTAATTATAAAATACAGGGCAAATTAAATATTTTTCAGTCAGTAAAATTTTACAGGAGTTTCAGCCCCATTTCGACTAGATTTTTGTTAAAAATTTGGTTTCGATCAATAGTGGGGACAAACACGATACATTTCATATCAACAGACACATTTCTAGTTTTAAATATTGATGGATTATTTTGTTTGCATATTAAATAAAAAGTGTAAAGCATAACTGAGATAACTGGCAAATGTCAAACCGACATCTTCATTACTACAAGAAACATATTCTGTTAGGTGTATTGCCTTAGAACACTGAACCATGTCCAACACTTGTATACCGGTTTGTAAAAATGAAAATAACATTCAATTGCCAAAAACATAAATTTTCAACCGGTTGTGTTTGATAATGGCTTAAAATGTTTGTTTAATACAGTTATCCCTGTGGAGAGTACACATAAAGTAATTCTGACTTGGGCCTTCCCACCACTTCAACATCAATACAGGTATTTATTTATTAAATTGTTTGTATAACATTACCCTCGTCACTGACCTCTAATGATGTGGAATTTTATATGATGCTATTGCACTATTAAAGCATCTGCAGGTTTCATGGGATCATCACTAAACTTATGCAGAAATTGTATAACCATAAGATCTCTTGAACTGATCTAAGCAGGTTATTTGTATTTGAGTTATAGTTTTTGAAACATCAAAAATTGCATTATCGGAACGTCAGTTTATACCCTATTTTTTTAACAAGCATAATTTGATTATAATGACTTTTGATAGTTATAATCTTTGAACTAAAGGGGTTATATCAGGGGAAAAAATGCAATAAATGTCTTAAAATAAAGTTATTTTTAAAATAGATAAAAAGTATCTCATTATCATTAATAAATAGAATTCAAATGGTTTGCTATGTAATTTCCACCAAATTGTGAAATATAAATATTTCAATTGGAGTAAAACTTAAAACGAAATCCACGTTCTAAAAATAGAGAGCCTTAAATACCTTCACATTGGCATTTGATTTTTAAGCAGGAAATCTATTTTAGTGTACATAGGCGCATAGCCCAAGTTAGGAAATCCCTTTCCAATATATTAATTTAGCATGTTAAAAAAATTATCCTTTTGGCAAAACGGGGTCAGTGGGTATATATAGGCATGATATATTAGAAAAAATGTTTTAGCCAATTTTAAAATCTTGAAAAATCCTGATAAATTCCCTTTAATGTCAAAAATTGCTTTATATGGTTGAGGACATATACATGTATGGGATAGGAGACATGCATTGTCTGACTAAATGTTGAAAAAATAGCCTAAGACAGATTAATATTTGACAAGTTGATCAGTCAGAATTCACAGACAACTGCTTTATTGTACATAAAATGAAAGTTGTATGTAACCTTAGATGTTTTATAATGTTTCGATCATGCAAAATCATCTTAATAAGAAATATTGCGGTTTGAAGTAGAATATCAAGTAATTTTGTTGTTTTTTGGTTTAAATAGTATAAAAAAATTGTAATCAGAAGAACTTCAACAATTTTAAGTACAAATTAATCTGGTTTCATTAAGAATTCTGCAAAGTAAGAAGAATTATTTTCCCAGAGATGAATGGAATGATTGAAAACAAAATTTTGCGTAACTTTGTGTGAATACCGAGCATTCACAAAATCTTAATCAGTTGCTTTTCCTTCTCTATAAAATTCTTTGATTTGGCGTAGTCATGTTTAAGACTTAAAACAACTTCAGACACTTATTTTATTAGTTGAGTACATTGTTAATAGTTTTGATGTGGATCAATTTTCAGAGTAAAACCCCTGGAATACTTATCTTTACTTATGGCACATGAAGGAGAAGGAAGTATCTTCTCTCTTCTTAAACAAAGGTGAGTTTGTGAACATTTAATGTTTTAAATACCAGCAAAGCAGAGTAATAATGTAGTGGATAGAGTGTTCTCCGCTCACGCCAGAGGTTGCAAGTTTGATCCAAAGCTTGACCCAATGCCAACCGAAAAAACAACACTCAGTACTGATTCTGCCCTGGAAGCAGACTTTGCAACTCATATAAGCTTTCTTCACAATTGAGCTAAAATAAATTGGTATAAACTAAATTTCAGTACTATAATAACAAACTGCAATATAATTTATATACATATACATACTGCAATAGCCCAAAAGGTAGAAGATTATGGTATTGTCTGGGTGCATCCTTGTGACAAGTTTACCAAAATATGATGGTCAAAGTTGTAAGTTTAGATTTAAAAATATTCTTCCCCCAAATCCTGACATAGCATTTACAATGAAAAATCTCTTCAAGTTAGGTGTTCCTGGTTGGATATTAACCATTGACTATAATATGTAACTGCTTATTTTATACATCCTGAATGTTTTTTGGATAGTCAGGTGTCAGACCTTTAAGGCCAATGGGCCTCTTGTTACATAATCAGTTCCACTTTTCCCCCTAACTTTGCATACCTTCTTGCTATTTTTTTCTTCAATATCAATTTTACATTTTATACAAAGATAAAGCCTTTCTAGTCAAATATTGTTTGTACCTATTTTCTTGTTTTACCATGTTTTTTTTAGATTGTACTGTGTGGAACTGAATTTCTAATAATATATGTTTACTCCAGTACCATTCTGTTCTTAAAAATATAACTTGTATTTATTATATCTTTTGAAGTTTTAAACCAAAAGGAATCCTCATACTTTTCTGTTAAAAAAAATAATTCTCAAGTAGAAAGTTGAAATTGCATATTTTTTTGTATTTGTATTTAATTCATGTATGTACAGTTTTATTTGTCTTGAATGATGTTTCAGAACCTGGGCATTGGAGTTGACTGGAGGAAACTCTGAAGAGGGCTATGACATGAATAGTGTATGGTCTGGTTTTACTATTTCTGTCACACTTACAGATGAGGGTCTGAAGAATGTAAATGAGGTATAACTTAACTCTTTATACATATTGAACACAAATACCCACCTCCTTATTAAACACTTGATTCTCATACACCTCTGTCAATGTTTCTGCTTTTGATAGTCTCTGGAAAAAATTAATACATGTTGACTTTTAATTCATTCTTATCAAATCTGCAGTTACCACTTGCAGATTAAGACACGGTTAATGATGTCCTCGCCCTTTAAAAAATGGTGAAATGACATTACATGTTACCCCTGTTCCTCCATTCGTTCATCTAACTGAGGTAATATGTTGGATTCCTATCAATAACTGCTCTAGGAGTATTTATATTTGTTGACAGACACATTTCTAGTCTTGTATATGTAACAGACATGAGTGTAATAGGTTTACAATAATCAATCAATGTGCTGAGATATTGCTTTAATACAAATGCAGGTCATTTGGCCAAAAAGTAGTTATTTAGATAAAAAGTAAATACCTAGCAGGCTAACAGTCGGTTATAATATTGATGTTTAACCGTTTAATGTGTTTAAAATGTATATTTGTGTTTCAGGTGGTAGGGGTGATATTCCAGTACATTCGTTTAATGAGGAAGGAAGGCAGTCAAGAATGGTTTTATAAAGAGCAGCAAGCTATTGAAGAAACCAAGTTTAGATGGATAGAACAAGTATTTTTACAATCTTTATAATAATCAATTTTCATATAAAATGAAAAAACTAAAGCTGTTTTTCACTGACATTTCAAGATGATTGAGTTTCTGCTTGTTTCAAATTATTACATAAAAATAAAGTGTTCTGGAATAGGTTTTGATTGATTGATTGAATATTTAGCATCATTTTTATGCCATCGAGGGCTAACAGACGATCAGTTAACCTAACCACTGTTTTCTAGGATCCTGAAAGGTTAACCAGTACTCAAGCACACCCCATCTCCACAAATAACTGAAAACTTTCTCACTTGAATCAGTGATGAGAGACAAATGGTAATGAGACACAATTTTGTATAACAATCATCATGGAGACTGTTTCCGGGCAAGGATTCAAACTCATGACCCCTATATTGATTGTCAGATGCACTACCAACTGAGCTAATCAGGCCCAACTAGATTGTTTTGTATATTGGAAAAGTTTATGTATTTTTTTTTTTGTATTTTGCTGAGGTTTGTAAAAATAATGTGTATACATATTTTAAGATGTGCACTCTGTCAAGGTATGCATAGAAATGTCTCGTAGAAATATTAAAATGTATGTAACATTTTGACCATAATTACAGGGTGACCCAACTGACTATGTTGAAAAAGTATGTCACAACATGCAGATCTATCCTCCAGAAGCTTATCTTACTGGTTCCAAACTTCTATACAAGTATGATCACAAGGTAAGCATTTTATAGGAGTTCTATACTGACAATATGTATAGAGGTTTGTTCTAAACTTCTATACAAGTATGATCATGAGGTAAGCGTTTTATAGGAGTCCAATACAGTCAATATGTATGGGGGGGGGGGAAATCTGTAGTCTTTTGCCATTACATTTTTATTTATCGTTGTATTCTAATACTTCTCAGGGAGCATGTGCTGTTTTATATTTGAAGTAATTTTGCAAAAATTTGATAATTTTTCATTATTAGTTTATATTCTGTAGTAACTATGGAAACGTTGATTTATGCAGTTTCTGTTTTTTTCTTACCTCTACTATTCAAATAAGCCTAGCATTGCAAAAAAAGGGTTATATTTTTAAATAAAAAATATCAATGTGTGCTGTAATCATATGCATGTTTACATCCTTTGGAAAAAGTGGCACCAATTATGCAGATCCCAAAATGACGCCGATATTATGATGTTACAGTATGCCATTTTGTTTGAAACAAAATGACGTCGGGGCACTTGAAAATGGATTAGCACATGGAATAATGCAGTTCCGTAAAGTTCTGCTCCATGTTAGGTAATACACCTGCTCAAACAGAAACAAAAGTATGTATGGTAAATCTAATGTTTCAAGGTCTGTAGTGTTTAAATGTAACAAAATTAATGTGTAAATTCAATGGTGTAAATGGTGACAAAAATGTATAGACCACGGAGGAGAGTATTTTGAGAAAGAATGACTCAGTTAATTCGATACAAAAGCACCTGTTTAAAATATTGATGTCGATTTTGTTGAATACTTACGTTGTCATTTTGCTCCGACATATCTAACTGCTATGCTTTGAATAGCGCCTTATTTTCTTAATAGTTGACGTATCATGCTAAAATTTTCAAAATATTTCCCATATTTCCACTTGGCATTAAATTCTGAGATACTCCAAATGCTGTCGAAATGAAAATGGACATCTCTCTGCAAACTTTTTAAGCTCACCTAAGCACAATTCTGTCATGTGTTCGTCGTCTGTTTGTTGATAAGTTGTGTGTGCAGCAGTACCTGCAACCAAATGTTCAAGTGAGCTATTCTGGGCAACAATTGGCTGTTATGACCAGCTAGAAAACATGCTTGGAAGATCAGGTTTTAGATTTTTCCAAATAAAGAGCCTGGCAAATTTTGGGACAGAAAAAAACAACAAAATAAGGAAACTGATTTGTAAAATTTAGGATCACAAATAATTTGTTAGAAGTATTCATAAAACATTCCAACCAAACAATGTCCTCCAGTAAGACATAACTATTTGCTGCTCGGGTTTATCAAATTTCAATACACATAAAAAATGTGATAAAAGTACTACTGTCAGCTTTTTCTTTCTTATTTCATAGGTGATTGAAGATTGTATAGATCATCTGAGAGCAGATAACTGTAATGTCATGATCATGTCAACCAACTTCACTGAGAAAGAATGCAACAAGAAAGAGCATTGGTTTGGTACTCAGTACAGTGTGGAAGATATAAGTTCTGACCTGCTAGCCTCGTGGAACAGTAAGGAACAATTTATGTTGGCAAAAAAAAAAAAAAAAAAATTAAAATCAGAAATACACATGTATGATTACATTTGATATTTGTTCCCATTATGTCCTAAGACATAGGAATAAGTTTATTGGTTTATTGGTTTCAATAATGCATCAGTTTTCTTGTGGGGGGGAAGGGGGGGGGGGGGGGTGATATAATATCGCAATGTCCGTCCATCCATCCGAGATTCATGTTTGTCCTGTAACTTATACATGTTTGAATTTTAAAAAGTCTTGGCACAAATGATCAACATGACATGACAATGTGTTATACATAAGATCCAGACTTGTACCTTAAAGGTCAAGGGGTCACATTGAGTTTGTTTCACAACACTTGAGTCTATTTGAGATTTCATGTCTGGTCTGTAATTTTGTCATACATGGATGGATTTCAAAACCACATGGCTCAATTTATCAACATGACATGACATGTCACGCATAAGACCAAGACCACTAGCTCAAGATCAAGGTCACACTTTAAGTTTGTTTGACAACCAGTGATATTTCTTGTTCTTATTTGTAGATGCAAAAGAAAGCAGCCAGTTGTTCTTACCAAAGCCCAACACATATATTGGTAAAGTATACTAATGTTTTTATTCCATTAATTTTGAAATATAGATGCAATGTTTTTTACATGGGGAAGCAATTTAACATTTACTTTAACATTGAAAATAATAGTATTAATTGAATGATTTCATATTGATTCGGTTATTGGTCCAAGGATTATCATATTGACCATTGGCCATGCATCTGTATGACTGTCTGAGGACATGTCCGTTACATTATCATTATGGTAAAGTGTCTACAAAGATGAAACATGTTGACAACTGGAAGAAATGCTTTTGTGTTTCCACATTGGTGTTAAATAATCCATTATAAGTAATATACTGATATCAACAACAGTATTATTTAATAAGTTAAATATCAGTGCCGATTTATTCAAAATGCTGTTTAATAGTTTAACACTCCATGCCATTAGGTGAATCCTTGTATTTTCAATGTATTTAAAATTTGAAAAGTGTTCATATCATATGTAATGGTAATAGGAGAAGAATGGCATATTGTCCTGATTGCAAGTAAATTGTTACCTTGGATGTACTAAATCTCAAAATACCATGAATTGAAAATTCATCTTGACATGGCATTAAGGTAACAGTGCTTTGAACAACTTGACCCTGAGGTATTGTTTGATGCTGTGAAAGATATTATATCACTTTCACAACAATTACTTTTGCACAAAAACACACTCGATACATTGTACCTGTAATCAGTTGTACTATTTTCAGTCTGTTATGTAAGTCTTGTGTTTACAGCCACAGATTTTTCTTTGAAAGAAGTCCCGACTGAAGAGTTAAGTTTTGTTCCCAAGCTGGTCGCAACATCACAGAACCACAAACTCTTCTTTAAAAAGGACACTAAATTTAATGTACCAAAAGGTAAGACAATTATAGCATTTTTAAGCATGGCAATGTTGTAGTGGATCGTTCACAGGTATAATCCCCGGCCAGACCTCTCAAAAACAACTCCGTATTGGTTCTACTTCTGGAAACAGACTGTAAACCAAATCACAGAAACTCTCATCTTATCTTGTTATCAAGCTTAAATAAGTTACAGCCTTTTTTCACATAGAAAAAAATGGTGTTGGTAATTGCTTTATATCATTTAATAAAGGCTGTGCTTTAGTTAAGCTTTTCTTGAAATGAGTATTTTATTTCTTTAATTGTATGTTATGTTAATTTTCAAAATGTAAAGGGTTAAAAATTAACACTTTAATCAAATTTTATATAAAATAAACCTGCTGACACTGAAATTGAATGTATCCAATGGTTATTTTATCACTTACTTTTAATTTCAATGCTTACATGTGTATTCAGAAATGTAAATGCTTAAATACCCCCAAATAGGGCTTATTATCTGGGGCACTGCTATTGTAAGTCTGTAGCTGCAGATTAAGTTTTTTCAGATATATGCTTGATGTATACCAGACTTGCCAGTGAGTGAATTTCCAAAAAAACAAAAAATTTTGTCTTGGCCTTTTTTTCATTATAAGGTCAGCCTCAGGTTTAGTACCATGGTTTTAAACTATTATCAAAGGCTCATTAAAATCAACAGTTTTTGAGCCACCACTTGACCAGTTTAGTGCATTAAACAAAATTAAAGCAACCACAATTATTTATCTGAAACCAGCATCTTCCTATGCTTATATAATACTTGCATGATAGTGTTGCTGGTTTGTAAGTAAATGCCCATTGCCTTCACCATTCATGTTGGATCACAGTGGTATAAATATACTTCCAACAAAATGGAATGAGGCTGTAGAAATGCAAATAAATGAAAGTTGATAAAACTGCACTTACCTTTCACACAAGTGAATGTTTCTCATTGGATTTATTCCATGACAATGTCAATTCACTTAACAGCATGGAGTTGTTTAATTAGATTCTAATTTAATTTTTTTTGAAAATTGAAGTAGTAACAATTAAAAAACAGATTTAAAAAGAAAAGTGTTTTTTTATGTAAACTTTATTGATGCATCTCTATATATTGACCTCTTCTATCAACTTCTTGTAACAAACCTTTTCAACTATATACTTATTTTCTCTCTACATTTAATATCTTGTCCTGTGATTTTTGACAAATTTCTATGAGAAGTGCACTGTATAATTTCTGACACGTGCAGTCACAAATGCTTATAAATTATGACCTTGACCTTTTATGCATAAATTTTCAGCAGAAATGGCTGGAATTAATACTCGTAAGCAAGCCTAGCTTTTGTTGAGGTTTTGTGTAAACTGAAAAATGGAAAAAGTGAGAAATACATTTTTTCTAGTCTGTACCATAAAATGACTTTCTTACTTGTATCATAAGCATTATTTTTTATAATTTTCATTGCATTCAATGGCAATGTAGATACTGTTTGTAACTAATGACATTTGTGCATGGCATGAAGTTGAAGTACATGTGTGCGATATTTATATTTCTTGGAAGTGATCAGATTCAGGTTGTGATCGAAACAGGTTAGACACCACACCATTAATAATTGTTGGATCAGATCAAACAAGTATTAAAGCTGGATAATTTGAGATATGATCTTGTGACTGTTGTACCTTAGTTTGTTATATCATACAGTCATGATATAGTTATATGTCTTATTTCAAAATCCAACAACTGAATAGTAAACAGACAGGACTGTATAAATGTGCTGGCTGATCCTAATCCATACAAGTTGCAATGTATTTGGTTAAGAATTGGTATTTTATCTTTTCTTTTCAAGGATATGTGTTTATGCACCTGAAAAGTCCAGTTGTTTGTGCATCTTTAAAAAAGTAAGTAATCATATTATAAGAAATATTATTATATTATATTATTAGAAATTCTCCTTTTCTTATCTATTTTGCAAATAATTTTAAACATTTTGAGGTCTAAGCATTTTCTGTGCATTGAAGAGGCCTAAGTATCCATAAGGGCTAGCAAGGGCTACAAAAAAATTATTTGCTTTAAATGATCCCTTTGAGAATGGGGTACAAGTTGGATCAAATAAAGGGGCTAGGGCAACATAGAAATGTTGTTAAAAACAGATATTTCTCATTTCTTTAAAGCTTGCATGCTATAAGCTTCAGTGGTATATGCATCCGCCTGGTCTTGCCCAGGCTGAAACTTTCTCATGCATAGAGGGATTTTGAAAATAACATGGCACAAATGTTCACCGTAATCTGATGTCATGAGCAACACCCAGGTCCCATGTTCTAATGTCGCGTTTATACTTAATAGAGACTAAAAATCAGAAATATGTACTATATTTCATGCTTGCCATGTGCACCATATTTTTTAAACTACTTGACAGATTTTGAAATATCATTACTGATTTCAGCGAGATCCTCTGTGACTATGTGGTCTTGGGCACTTCTCACTGCTCAGGATGTAGATTCAAACCCAGCATGGTTCAAAAACTTTGTCAGTGAGTTTTTTTTAGCAAGAACTGTTCTATTTTTCAGTGAGTTATTTTAGCAAGAACTGTTTGACTCTTGATTCATTCTGAGGTGTTCCTTGCCCAATTAAACTGGATGACTTATACAATCTGTTATCTGTTAACCCTTTACTTCATATAGACACGTTTGGACACCTCCAATATAGAAGGCTTTTGAATTATTTGGTGAATTATGTTTATATTAACCGACAGAGTGGAAAATAGTGCAGGAAGTGTTCAGATTGCTCGTTACAAGCAACTTGAACACTTCCTGCACTGTTTTTAAAGGCCTTCTGTGATTGGTATCTATGGAGTAAAGGGTTAACATGTGTAAACTCTGATTTCAGCAACGTGATGTTTTGCCTGCTTACTGCAATAATGAATCAAAATATCTCAGAACCAACCTACCCTGCAATACTGGCTGGATATGAGTGAGTATTTTCAGAATTATATATTACAGACAGCATATAATTGTTGTCATCATCTTCCCATCAGGTTCTATCTCACCATGTGTATTACATCGCTCTCGCAGTTAGGCAGTGTAATAAGTTTATTGGCGTTGGCAAATATGATTATAATATCTTAACATTATGCATGTTTACTTAATACTAATTTGGCCTTTTGACAAAAATACAACATGGAATTGAGATGACAACAATATTGTCAGTGATATTCGTCATTTTTATCTATAGTAAATCCTTTTCCTGTTTACTTTTTTTTTTAAATCATCTGCTTTGAAATATACTGATTAGCCTAATTCTCAGCCTTTCTAAAATGGATTTCTCAAAGAAGGAGAAATAATATGTGATGCTCCCTCATATAAATCTACGGTTTGGAAACTTCATTTTTCCAGATATTGAAAATAATGACATTCTTGAAATTGACAGTACTGAATGGGCAAAGGGTTTGTTTCAAAGCAAAGCATGTAAAAAGGCTCCTTTATCTAAAGAAAATCCTGAAGTAGCCCAGTAGCTTTAGTTATTCACTGCAAAATTTTAAACAAAATATTGAAGAATATAAAGTTGATACACATTTTAGTTATGTTGTTCTCTGTTAATAAAATACTTTTAACTTGCATAATGAGCATACTAACTATATAGCTTATTAAATAATCATGGTGGTTTCATACGTTATAGTTTAAAAGTCTGTATCATAATGTGCATTACATCGTGACTTAAACATCACAATATGTATCACCTTTGTTTTTCACAGGCAATACATAATTGCAAAAATGAAGTATCGTGATACTAATCACAGATGAAAAAAATGCCAATGTACATGCTTATTGAAACTTTGTTTATACCAAATCTGCATGTTCTCTTTCTCTTGTATCAAAATATACTGCTATAAATTGGGGACAAAGTGTGATGGAAAACACTGACTGGGCTTACTGGGCCTGGCCTGATATATAATTTTCAAAGAAACATTTTAGTGTATACTAATATATTTTAGCTCCATTGCAAAGAGAGGTCGAGCTTGGGATCAAACATGAACCTCTGGTGTGAGCAGCCATTTTTACATTTAAAGCATTGATCCATTTAATTCATGTTATCCTTCCAGCTACAGCATTTTTCTTACACATTCATTACATTTCCGTGTATTGTTTCCAGAATTGGTGTTTCTTTGGGTGAAGAACAAGCAGGAATTGTTATAGAAGTGGATGGATTTAATCACAAACTACCGGTAAAGATTTATATAATTTACTGTTTGATGTCTAAACTTGGTGTACATCTTTAGTATATTTGGCATCAGATACATCAGTGGCTTATATTTTGCTTTATTTATGGCCCTTTTCCCACTTATGTTTTCTTTTCAATAGGGTAATAAGTATACTGAACATGTGATGGTGAAAATGGAAATGATGAATTATAGGAATGAGAGATCGGCTTTTAATAATAACAACAACAACTCTTGATTTGGTTCAAACATATTTTATTTGTTAATTTCAATACATGTTCATTTTCCCAATAAAACAAATGAAGTGTGTACAATAACATAAAAAGGAAAAAACTAAAGCTTATTGCTTTCATTATGTTTTCTCCTGAGAAAATCTAGATTCAGTTTCGGCCAATAGGGTTGATTTTACTGCTGCTACAAATATAGTTATATATAGTGTATATAGTTTAAAAAGTCTGGAATCCACATTATTTATCATGCTACAGTGTACATCTCAATGCAGGGATAACTTACTTCGGTCTTGAACTTCATTGAATACTAAACATAGATTATTTGTATTTCAGGAAGTATTGAATCTAGTTGTAGAGCTCCTTGTTAACTTCTCCTGCAGTGACGAGCTGTTTGAAGCCATGAAGACACACCTGAAGAAAACCATACATAATGAGCTAATCAAACCGTATGATGCAGCACGGTAAAACATAATTGATTCTAACATTGAAATGGGGAACATGAGTTTTGCTTTTTCTGTTCTTTAGATCTGAATCTGTTTAGTTCCTAGTAATTTATTTTAGTTCAATCTGCAAAGAAAGCTCCGAGCTTATATAAACCTCTCTTGAATCCACTTACTGAATAGATCCAGTACTGAGTGTTGATTTTTTCAGAGTCATCCAGTCAAGTCAGGAATCGAACCCGCAATCTCTGGCATGAGCGGCCAACACTCTGTCTACTACACTAATCTGTTTAATCATGGCAGGTTGGACATGTCCGTTAAAAGGGTTTGAAGGGACAATGTTGAGAGGTATTACTTCTGTTCATGCCTCCAATCAGAAAGGACAATGTTGAGATGTTTATAACAATATGGAGATTGTATCACCAGGTCTTACTATCTGAAACATCATCATTATATTTGATTATCTGGCATCATTTTATGTCATCGAGGGCTAACAGACAATCAGTTAACCTAACTAATCTTTCCTGGTATCCTTGAAGGATAACCAGTACTGGTACATACAGTGTTGTATATCGGTCATCATGAATACTGTGTGGCTTGGCGGCATTTCAAACTCAGACTCCTTATTTCATAATTAAAAAATAATCAAATGAATTGTAAAACTAGTGGTGTCATGCTAGTTATGCAAACATGAACAAAACATTTAGAAGTTGTAATTTATTTTTTCCTACCATACCATTAAAAACTGATTGAAATGAAATATATCTAAATCTGTTTGTCATTTTTTTAAAAAAATAAAATTTCAGAATGGTGAGATTTACGCTGATTGAGAAGAGATACTGGCCAATCATTGACAAGTATAGGGTTGTAGATAGTTTAACGAAGGAAGACCTGCTAAATACTGTACAAAAATTTCTACAGCAAGTCTTTGTAGTTGGTCTAGTCATTGGAAACTTTAAACAAAAGGTATTTCAGGAAGTCGTTGTTATAGAATAAGTGTAAATCTATATCTGGCTATTGAATGAGATGCTGTCAGTTGAAACTCTTTTATTTTACATCTGTTGTGAAACAGGTTCTAACAAATTAAGACAAAACTCATACAAAATCGTTATGGGTAGAATCTGTATAAGGCATACCAGTATGTGGCTAAAGTGATGCCACAGATGACCATCGTCATGGTGGGATTGATTGAACTTGTGGCCTTCTGATCCTTCGTCAAATTCTCTATCATGAGACCACACACTCCACACTTTATTATGATGAAGACATGTAAGAAAATCTCATGACGGGCTACATCATCATCCTAAACCTATAAAGTTTGTTTAATATTTAATGTCTCTGATGAATTATCTGGTTTTATACTGCCTTAGTACCGTTAATTAATTGTCAAGCGACTAGTGGTTTGTAAGCGTGGGTTAAAAATGTTAAGTTGAGGGTGTGAAAAATCTTTTATTATGACCCCAATCTGGAGATCTGGCAGCATACATGTATATGTGTGACAGGCATAAAATTATTGTTATAATTTTATTGCTGTTAACAAATAATAAAAAATAATAAATTTCAATTTAAAAGGTAAAAGCAAAATTTTTTACTGATGTTTATTGTAAAATGGTGTATGTATCTGATTGTTTGTAGAGCTTTTTTCATAGGTGAGAATTTTGTTAATATGCAGTATATATAAGTTTCATTATAGTATGTAATACCAAATTTCAAAATCTTCGTCAGTCAGTTATAAAATCCAAGTTTTATTGTTTTGGAGAAAAGCCTCCAGATGTTGATATAATATAGCCATTATATAATTTACGATAGCCAAACGGAACTAAATCTATAGTCAGTTATTTTAAATTATTACTAAAGACTACTATTCTTTACGAACTTATTGGAACAGTGTTAATTTAATATTTTGGAACCTATAAACTATCTTAAACCTATTGTATTCAATCATCAAAAATAAAAGTGTTAAACACCAAAAGACTTGTGTACTGCATTGGACATTAGATTAAGTCTACTGTTAGAAGTTAGACTGACCCCACATGTGTCATCGAAATACCAGTTGTGTGTAGGCTGCCTACCAGCTAATTCCCCACTTGCCTAAGCTTACACCAACTGGTTAGAATCAAAAGGCCAACAATAATTAGGCACGATTCAGAGTTTGGTGACATATGTCTCACTACTTAGTTGCTTCCCTTTTTTTAATGATGGTAACACTTTTCTTGTGCTAACAAAATAGTTCTATATAATTTGGTTCAAAATATTTTCAATATGGTTCGTAGGGGCTGTGACTTATTGCTGCAGAGAAGTAGAGGAAAAACTGGTACAGTATATACTGCAACAATACAACTTAAAATGACATTTATAAGATTCTAACAGTTTGATGTATTTATGAGCATTTGAGGACTTTTTGGAGAAAAAAACCCATCAACTTAGCGATGTCATTGCACAAAAAATTAACAAGCTGGTCAACCTACCAGTTATTGTGCCATATTTGTGTGGATACATTCCTGATATGGAAAAAAAAATACTTTAAAAACTTTTTCTATGTGGATTTTTTTTTTACCATGGAAATCCTAGACTTTATTTTATATAGAAGAAAGAGCAAAATTCAACTGTGTAGTGAGACCTGAAGCATAATTATTGTCTTTCCATCTGGCTGAAATATTGATGTCCTATTTCTTTCTAATTTGAGTAATTATCATCCAGTCTTCATAAACTTGTTTATACTTTTTATTTCCAAGTTAAATAACCAAACTGATCATAGGGGTTGTGGCCCTTCACTTCAAATTATTTTTCCAGTTCAGTAGGTGATAAGCTGTGTTTTGACTGATTTTACAGGAAGCTGTCAGCATATTTAAAGGTGTTCATTCAAGTTTGAACAGTAGAGAACAGATTGATGATGCCCAACTTATGGTATGTTCATTTACTTCAAATATTAGTAATCAATGGCGTAGCTGACCTTAAAATGATGTGTAAGCCCACTATGTTCTAGGGGAGTCTGGGGGTATCACCCCCCCCCCCCCCCCCCCATATTTGTTTTGATTTTTAGAATGCATTTCCTGCTTTCTGGGGGCATTTCCTGGAGATATAATAATGAAAAAAAGAAAGGAAAAATAATGTGCAAGCCCAGGCGTTGTGTAAAGGCAGCTACGCCATTGGTAATATATTTGAATAGTATCTGGTTTTAGGGGGGAGAGTATGAATGAGTGTATGCTTTTGGAGTTCACATAGTGTTGGAACCAAATGAATATTCAAAATGAACCTAAAAAGTTTCAGCAAAATGAGCAAATTCTAGTTATTACTCGCTTTGATTTTCACTAAAATGTTGCCTTCACTCATGTGTATATCTGGAACCTTGCAGAGATTGGCCTTGGTCGAGTGTTTTTTTTAATGTATAAACAATGATGTCTTTATAGTACTACCTGCAAGAATATGAAATAACATGAACTCTCTACTGAACCAAATAGTCATCTTTGCTAGGTATTTAGAGGATAGTGCTACACTAGTGTCAATGTAATATGACTGGGTGGGGTATCATACCATGTGTTTGCAGCATAATACTTCAGCGGGCAGCGTTCAGAATAATGTCTCAAGTAGACATTGTCGCAGAACTCGCGATAAAGCTGAAAATTTGTTGAAAGTGATTCTAAACACAACATCAACAATGACATTGCAAGGCTGGGATGAGAAGTCTTCATGGAAATAATGTTTGAAAAACCACAGTGACCGCTTTGTGATACACCTTTCATTAGTTCTGGAACATTGCATGTAAGGTTTAGCCCCATCGTAGAAAGGCAGCTTCATTGCTTACTGTCTAATAAAGATCATTTTAAGACAGGCGTCTGAGTGTCAGGATAACTTTAAGTCAAATAATATTGAGAGTACCAGTAAGGAAGTAGCATCCTTCTTCTAATTTATTTCACATGGACTGTCTTTTCTAAAAATGAATTTAATATTCTTTAAAATTGATATTTTCTGCTTCCGTTAGAATTTCCATCACAAATCAAGATACTGCTATGGCAGTCCATTACACAGCAGTGGATATGCTCTCTGATCTGGTACTTACAGTAGGAAAAACTTGTAACACATACTACATACTGCTGTAATAGTCCTTTACACAGCAGTGGATATGTTCTCTGATCTGGTACTTACAGTAGGAAAAACTTGTAACACATACTACATACTGCTGTAATAGTCCTTTACACAGCAGTGGATATGTTCTCTGATCTGGTACTTACAGTGGGAAAAACCTGTAACACATACTACATACTGCTGTAATATTCCTTTACACATTAGTGGATATATTCTCTGATCTGGTACTTACAGTGGGAAAAACCTGTAATACATACTACATACTGCTGTAAAAGTCCTTTACATGGCAGTGGATATGTTCTCTGATCTTGTGCTTACAGCGGGGAAAACCTGTAATATACTTCATACTGCTGTAACAGTCTTTTACACAGCAGTGGATATATTCTCTGATCTGGTACTTACAGTGGAAAAAACCTGTTATACATACTACATACTGTTGTAATAGTTCTTTACATAGCAGTGGATATGTTCTCTGATCTGGTACTAACAGTGGGAAAAACCTGTAATACAAACTACATACTGCTGTTACAGTCCTTTACACAGCAGTGGATATGTTCCTTGATCTGGTACTTACAGTGGAAAAAACCTGTAACACATACTACATACTGCTGTAACAGTGCTTTACACAGCAGTCGATATGTTCTCTAATCTGGTACTTACAGTGGAAAAATCCTGTAACACATAATACATACTGTTGTAACAGTACTTTACACAGCAGTGGATATGTTCCCTGATCTGGTACTTACAAAGGGAAAAACCTGTAATACAAACTACATACTGCTGTAACAGTACTTTACACAGCAGTGGATATGTTCTCTGATCTGGTACTTACAGTGGAAAAAACCTTAACACATACTACATACTACTGTAATAGTCCTTTACACAGCAGTGGATATGTTCTCTGATCTGGTACTTACAGTGGGAAAAACCTGTAACACAAACTACATACTGCTGTTACAGTCCTTTACGCAGCAGTGGATATGTTCTCTGATCTGGTACTTACAGTGGGAAAAACCTGTAACACAAACTACATACTGCTGTTACAGTCCTTTACACAGCAGTGGATTTGTTCCCTGATCTGGTACTTACAGTGGAAAAAACACGTAATACATACTACATACTGCTGTAACAGTCTTTTATACAGCGGTGGATATGTTTCCTGATCTGGTACTTACAGTGGGAAAAACCTGTAACACAAACTACATACTGCTGTTACAGTCCTTTACGGAGCAGTGGATATGTTCTCTGATCTGGTACTTACAGTGGGAAAAACCTGTAACACAAACTACATACTGCTGTTACAGTCCTTTACACAGCAGTGGATATGTTCTCTGATCTGGTACTTACATTGGCAAAAACATGTAACACATACTACATACTGCTGTAACAGTCCTTTACACAGCAGTGGATATGTTCCCTGATCTGGTACTTACAGTGGGAAAAACCTGTAATACATACTACAATCTGCTGTAATAGTCCTTTATGCAGCAGTGGATATGTTCTCTGATCTGGTACTTACTGTGGGAAAAACCTGTAATACATACTACATACTGCTGTAACAATCCTTTACACAGCAGTGAATATGTTCTCTGATCTGGTACTTACAGTGGGAAAAACCTGTAACACATACTACATACTGCTGTAACAGTCCTTTACACAGCAGTGGATATGCTCTCTGATCTGGTACTTACAGTGGGGAAAAACCTATAATACTTACTACATACTGCTGTAACAGTCCTTTACACAGCAGTGGATATGTTCTCTGATCTGGTACTTAAATGGAAAAAAACTGTAATACAAACTACATACTGCTGTTACAGTCCTTTACACAGCAGTGGATATGTTCCCTGATCTGGTACTTACAGGGGGAAAAACCTGTAATACATACTACATACTGCTGTAATAGTCATTTACACAGCAGTGGATATGTTCTCTGATCTGGTACTTACCGCGGAGAAAACCTGGAACATATACTACAGACTGCTGTAACAGTACTTTACACAGCAGTTGATATGTTCTTTGATCTGGTACTTACAGTGGGAAAAACCTGTCACACTAACTACATACTGCTGTAACAGTTCTTTACACAGCAGTGGATATGTTCTCTGAACTGGTTCTAACAGTCGGGAAAAACCTGTAATACATACTACAATCTGCTGTTACAGTCCTTTACACAGCAGTGGATATGTTCTCTGATCTGGTACTTACAGTGGGAAAAACCTGTCACACTAACTACATACTGCTGTAATAGTCCTTTATACAGCAGTGGATATGTTCTCTGATCTGGTACTAACAGTGGGAAAAACCTGTAATACAAACTTCATACTGTTGTAATAGTTCTTTACACAGCAGTGGATATGTTCTCTGATCTGGTACTTACAGTGGGAAAAACCTGTAATACAAACTACATACTGCTGTAAAAGTCCTTAACATGGCAGTGGATATGTTCTCTGATCTGGTACTTGCAGTGGGGAAAACCTGTAACACATACTACATGTATAATTGTAAAAATACACAGATAAGCAATCTGAAAATTGCCATTGAATATCTGTCGATTATTATTTCCTGAAGTAAATACATTAAATATTTGTGTATGACTGGACTGATCAGGGAAACGTAATCCAGGATAAGCAGGCAATTAGAGTGATTGTCAGATCAGAGAGAAAGTAACGGAAATGAAATGTGTGAAAGGTTTTGATCTGGTCAACCCAGGAAGTGAATATGTTGTCCATTGAAATCCCAGGAGTATAACAGTACTTTATAATTATATAAGGCTATCAAATAAGATTCTTTTACAGTTTATATATTGGTTAGATTATGTTTTTGATAGGCAGTCAGTACCTTACCATCATTCTGTGAACATTTAAGAATAAAATATTATAGTTAAATCATATCGGACTTATTTATATATTAAAAAACTCTACACTAAGTGAGTGAATAATTAAATTGTATTAAAATACAGTAATACATTATTACATTTAACATTCTCAGAACAACGTGTTAGAGTTACCACGCCAGAAGACATACTGTCAGGTACGAGGCTTCAATCCCGAGGACAGCAACTCTTGTGTGATGAATTACTACCAGAGTTCACCAGGCAATCTCCTCAAGTCCTGTCTTAACCAGTTACTTGTGGTTAGTATTAAAGTCAACATTTTTGTTGTATAATATTGTCCAATAATTTTTTTTTAGTTTTTTCAGTTACTGTTGTGTACATTCAATTTATTGTTATCCCCTGTTGAAGGTGGAGGGATATAGAGTTGGTATCCACTTGTCTGTCCTATCATCTGTGTGCCTATTCACCTGGGGCAATAATAATTTTTGTAACAGTTTGACAAGTTTCAGTTGAAATTGGTTCTAAGATATCCTACAGTTTAATGAGTTCGTTCGAGTGAGGTCAAAATGGGAATTATAAGGTCCTTGGAACTGTTGAAAATTTAGTTTTACCCAGTGTGGGGCAATTATTTTGTAATGGCTGACTGGATGTTTAATAGTAAAATTTTGCATTATATATATTTATCAACATAATATAATTGGTTTCCACAAAGTATGGTGAGATGACTGTAGTATATCCAGAGTAATTGCCCGTAAATAAATAAAAAAGTGGCATTGATTAGTGGTTTGTTCTATGAAGGTATGGGGTTTGATACTATTTTTAACCCATTAAAGGTGCAAACAGTTTTGGTGGGTGAAGACCTGGGAGTAAATCTGAGTAGACACTGTCCTTCTGCAAGTAACTGGCAATCTCTCTTGCAAGTGGATCTGAGAGGACCCTTAAGGGCTGTGTCAGGTAATATTTACAATTGCCAAATCATATAATTTAGTTTCTTAATACCCACCATACCCCCTCAGAATCCAGTCACCCCTTAATGATCCTCCCATCACCAATCCATTACATCTCCATATCATATTCTCTTGAAGGTATTTCACCTTCAAGTTTTTCATTATCAATAATTTCAGTGAGGGATATTTATTCAGCAATTATTTCTCAGTTCCACATTTTTTATTTAGTCTATTTTTCTTTCTTTAATGGGCTATTTAAAACAGATAATTACTCACTGATTATTTACATTAAAACAATGACCATGTTGGGAGAAATATACAGGTTTTATCAGGTACCCATTGACAAAGGTTTGACTTTTTTATTTTCTTCAGTTGTCAGTGGTGTGCATTGTTTTATAATGTCATCATCCTGTCTTTTCGCATGGCCCAGTTAGCTCAGTTGATAACTTGTCTGACAATCAATCCAGAAATTATTTGACTCCTCACCAGACTACAGTCTTCATTGTGATAAATATACAACATTGCATCTCATTGCCATTCATCTCTCACCACTTATTCAAGTCGAAAAGTTATGATTTACTTGCAGAGATGGGGTGCAGACAAGTACTGGTTAACTTTATTAGGATCCCAGGAAATAATGGTTAGGTTAACTGATCATCTGTTAGCCCTTGATGGCATAAAACTGATGCAAACTATTTAAACAAATCATTATTTTTTATTTCAGACACGTATGGCAGAGCCATGTTTTAACACACTTCGTACCAAACACCAACTAGGCTACAGTGTGTTCTGCACGAACCACCAAACATGTGGTATAGTAGCTCTTGGCATCTGTGTCGAATGTCAGGCTCACAAGTTCAGGTATTTTACTGATGGTTTTGAAACAGAAGTTTGGTGGAATATGAAAACTGATAAGCCTGTAGACTGATAAACCTGTAGAGTTTTGTAGAAATATGCCAGAATTAGAATAACGTTTGCTTGCTTTCTCCCTACCTAGCCATCAAAGATACTACTTACTTGGGGAAAAAAATCTGCAGATTTTGGAATCAGTATATTTTTTAAATTACATGTACCTCCACAAGTCAATTGCATGTATATGTATGGCATTTTTTTTATTTTTCTAACAGTATTATTTGCTACTTAAAATAAATTCCTGTCTACTTAGGCCATGATAAATTAATTGCTAGATTCTCATCCCCACCTGCCCCCTAATTTTCATGCCTTCCAAACTTTTAAAATCCTTCCCACCCCCTCCCCCTTTATAAGAAAAAAATTGGATGATAATCAAGCAGTTAACTTATAATGTATGTGTATGGCATTATGGGGGCATATTTTTTAACAATAATATTATTTGCCACCTTATCCAAGTTTGAAAACTAGAGGCAGCAAACAAACATTATTTTAATATTTGCCAGATAACTAACTGACAGTGTTTAGCTATTAATGTCTAAAGTGTATATTGAGGTAAATATAGAAATAATTGATGGAGGTGCTGTTGTAATTTAACTGTTTCCTTTATTGAAACATAAACATATACAATAAGAAACTAAAAAACTAGGCCCAGTTACATTAAACATCCCAACTTTATCGATTAGGTGTTGTCATTTAATATGTAATGATTTCAAGTAATTGTTTATAGAAATTAGGACTTTTGGCTTGAGAAAAATCACAGCTAGAGATGTTTAGTGAAACCGGTGCCTGGTTTGTCAATATCATAACATGTACAAACTTTAAAATGTCTGATGAAATAGACAGACCAGTTACAGGAAATCTTTTTCAAAAGACACCAAACTTCAAATGTCTAAACTAATAGTTCCTTTGCACTTGCACTGCACCCATAATGTCTAACCTTCAACTATGGAGTGAATTCCTTAAATACACTGTTGATTGTAAATGTGTATGATTTCAGCATGGGTTATGTAGATGAACAAATAGAAGCCTTCTTGCTGGAGATGCGAGATATTCTACAGGCAATGACACAAGAGGAATTTGATAATCTGGTATGTTTAACACCCAATAATCTCATACAAAAAAGTTTGTTTGCAACTCACTTTGTACTTTGGAGAATTAATATTAACAAGCTGTAATAACAGGAACTTTAACAATAACTCCCACTGCTCAGGGGAATGTTTGCATAATACACAATAATAAGGTGAATGTTTGCAATAATACACTATAATAAGGTGTATGTTTGCAATAACACACAATACTCTGGTGTATATTTGCACAAATGCACAAAACTCAGTTGTATGCTTGCAATAACACACAATACTCAGTTGTATGTACAATAACACAATAACTGGGTGTGTTTACAATAACAGTAAAAATATAGCTGTGTTTGTCTGAAACATTCTGTAAATTGGTAAATTTAAAAAAACATTCAGTATTAATATGGCAAACAATATCTCCAACACCAAACAAAATAGCACACCTGATGAGAGGAAATGATAAGCAATGATAGAATAATGGTCTATTATTAATGGGAAGTTTTATTTTTAGAAAGGAATTAAATCAATTGCGGACAAAATGTTATACAATATATAAGTCATACCAACTTTATCTTTCTATAGATTGAATCCTTGATTACGCTCAAAAAGGTTGAAGACACACTCTTGGCACAAGAGGCAGAGAGACACTGGCGGGAGATAAAAGATCAAACGTATCTATTTGATAGAGAGCAACATGAGGTATGGTAAAATATTTGTACTGGTTTATCATTTTAACTTGGATAATGAACATGGTAGATTTTGTACTCATCTTGGCAGTGGTTTCTGTTGGCGTCCACGTCACACCTGCTTCAAAGTTTTTAAGAAATTCATAAATGTGCATGGCCTGCCATTATTTGGATGGAACTTTGCATAATTGTGCGTTTTCTTATACATTGAGGCAGTATGTAACATATCGTGGCTCCTAAATTAATAGTCAAGGTCATATTGTCAAGTGAAATGGTTATATTTTGTCTTTAAACTAAACATTAAAGTTTTGGTGCAAGTTATGATTTTCAGGGTGACTGTAACAGGGTACAAGAGGGTTTGCTTATACCTCAAAGAATTTTGTACCATAAAAGGGCTACTCTAAGGGAAATATCTGAATGAAATGGAGAAATTGGGCTTAAAACTCTATATTAAAGTTTAAATACAATATATAACGACATTATTTCACTTTCGTATTATGATTGTTATTCTTAAGCCGTAATTGGTTATTTATATGAACTTTAATAAATGTAAATGTATCCAGATTGATAAGTTCTGACATAGTGCACTATTTATTTGTTTGTGGAAAATACCTTGTACTATTGTTTAAATGTGTCCGACCCCATTATTCCAGATTTACTTGGGCACCTGCATCATTTATTTTTGGCTAGAATAGGCGAGTGAACGCTGTTCTCCAACAACTATTGTTTTTATTGAAAGAGCAAAGAAATATCAAAGGATTTAAAAAAATTTACTGCTCTTCCACCAGAATGTCCAAAAGGTCACAGATTTGATATCACGGTTGCTCATTAAGATACGTATGCAAAGATTAAAAAATGAATTTGCAGATAACAAGTTTACAAAATAACTGTGATGTATTGTGAATCCACTGTTATAAAAATGATACGGAAAACAGAAGATAATTTGAGGAAATTGAAGCTTTAGTACATTAACTCTGTATAATGGGTTCTCCATGGTCGAGTTTTCTAAGACACCATCTCACCATCACTTACCTCTCCCACTTAGGTCACAGGTTCAAGACACGCTTGCTCAACAAAACTTTATGTGAGAAAGTTTACCACTTACTTGCAGAAGGATAGTTGTTCTGCTCAGATTCATTTTGAAGTCTTCCTCCACCAGTAAAACTGGATTGGCCATATATAACCTGAAGTGTGTTGAAAATGGCGTTAAACTTCATTTAAAAGAAAAGAAAACCTCTGTATATTGAAATAGAACATGCATGAGGATGCTATAAGTTCTTGTTTCAAGGACTGAATGTCCTTTTTTTTTCAAAAATTTAGATAAATAAATTATATCATACATGTCACCTATTTATTATATAATTAACCACAAATTGTACACTAAAATTAATATGTACAGATCAGATAATTGTAAAATGAAATGGAGCATTTGGTCATATGACAGGCACTGAAGTCTGTTTGCTTCTTTTCTGTCAATTGTATTTTATTGAACAGTACTGAGTACTTGAGCATGGTGCTGCTTTTGGCCATGTGTGTGTACATATGTATGTATGTGTGTGCGGTTGTGTGTGTGTGTGTGTGTGTGTGTGTGTGCGTGCGTGCGTGCGTGCATGCATGCATGCATGCACGCATGCATGCATGCATATGTTTGTCTGTCTGTCTGAACCCTTGTCTGGAACATAAAAAGTAATGAAAGAAATCTTATAACACCAGCAACATTAGTAGAAGGTAAAGCATGAAAGTGCAGTGCAAAAGAGAACTATAACTCTATATTGAATGATGAAAATTATTTCCACTTTTGTACTTTAATTTTAGCTCGCTGGGACGAAGCCCAAGGAGAGCTATTGCCATGACCCTGGCGTCATTGTCTGTAGACACCCAGGTTAAACTTTTGCGTTTAAGTTTAAGATATCTATGCAACCACTCATTGGATGTGACTGAAACTACGCATGTGTGTTCACCATCATCAATGGAACACACACAGACAAGAATCATAACTCGGGATTGCATTTTGGCACAGTTATAGCCATTTTTGGACTTAAACACCCAGGGGCGAGCTTTGTTGTCTTTTGACAGCTCTTGTTGGTTAATTGTTAGTTGTCCAGAGAATATCTTTAAAAAGTCTCAAATGGACATGGATATGTGGAAGCACAGAAAGAAAATTTCATACTCTATCTTGAATACTGGTAATGGCAGAATTATTCCCCTTTTGTACTTTATTTTGAGTTATATTTGCCTGTCAAAAGTTATGAAAGGATATCCAATGGGACTTGGAATATGGATAGATGGCAATGTGCCATAACTCTTGTCTTGAATGAGGGCAAAATTATCTCCCCTGTTGTACCTTATTTTTTTATTAGTTTTGCTTGTCCAGAGTATATGATTGACAGCATACCACCTAAGCAACATTGTATCCATGTATCACTACAGTTTCTGGGACACTGGAGTATCGTGCTGCAGACAGAGGGTATGAACTAAAATGAATCTATGGAGACACACTTTATGATTTGGCATTTTTTTTTGGCGCCAATTTCTTTCGCAAAACTGAAAAACATGTGCCACTTTAATTTTTTTATCACATTTGGTGCCTTTGGCAAGCAACAGTGTGAGCCCTGTATTTTCTCCTTTCTGCCCAAGAAAAGTTCCATTTTCTGTATTAGAACTGCATTGCCTAATGATAAGGTTAGTTATAAAAAAAAAATTAAATGGTTTTAAGATAATGAATTTCAATATGATATATAAATGTTTGTGATGATTTACATGTTTTGTGTTTTTTTTTTGTTTTTTTTTTAAAAACAGATAAATGTTCTGAAGAAGTTATCATTGAAGAGTTTACAAGACTGGTTTACAGAAGAATATCTGGGTGATAATCAAAGGAAACTTAGTGTACAGGTATTGCTATACTTAAACAAATCTTAAACAAAGAAGGCCTAGTCAACCATGTTTTTATTGTGAGTGATCTTCTTACTGTTCTGAAGTGTGTAATGGTTTTTAATACTTTATCATATAAGTTCAGGTTTTATTTTCAAATGTTGGATATATAAAAAGTTAACTCAAGTTTGACTGGTTATTAATTTATTATATAATACATTGTATTTATAAAAAAAAAAAAAAATGCATTTTTACTGGAACCAGTCTTAAATCATGATATCATCTAGTTCAAAGCTGCTTTTCTTAGATATAAATCTTTAAGTATTTAAGTATATATTTACTTAAATATGTTGGTGAAACAGAAGTCAGCTGTTTAAGAATCTGCAAGAGAAGAAGCAAATACTTAAGATTATAGTAGGAACAAATCCAACATGTATGGTTAGTATAGATTTTTGTTTACAGTATGTTATTAAGTTGTTTATCATAATTACAGATTATTGGCACGCAAGAAAGTGGCACAAGCCTTTCATCAGGCGGCACTGACAAACTTCACAATTACAAGGATCATTATATTAAGTGTCTCAAGGACCTGGAGCAGACAAACAAAGTGGCAGTGGAAAACATACAGGACTTCAAACAATCACTAAAGTGCTTACCACATACCAAGATTGTCTCCTGACCTGATACTGTATAACCATAGGTTCAAATAAATATAGTTTCACATCCTATGTTTTGTTTGTGTAAGATTCATGATTTATTGACCAGAGCGCCTATCAACTTAAATATACTGGTATCAGAAGAGTGCTTTGTGGGTTTAAAATTTAAAAGAAGAGTTACTTCCTTAATCATTTTCAGGGAAATTTTTTTTTTAATTCTGTTAATTCAGAGTAAAACTATTTGAATAGAAATGTTGGTATTTTTTAAGTTGCTTTAATGATATTATCTTGTAAAGTGAAAGTAATTAGTCCCCTACCTGCTTCACAGGAGGGAACTTGGTTTGTAAAACTTTGCATTTTGATAGAGGGCAATAAGGAGATAATGCAAGATGGCTGCCAGGGCTCTAGCACATTTAGAGAGAAAACAGAACTTCTCTGAACTATAGGTGTTACAAATTTGATGTTTAGCATGCAGCATGAAGTCAAGGTGCCCTTGTGTTGTTTTATTTGCCATCGGTTACCATTACAGTTATCGTAACAATGGCTGTTTTGAGATTTTTGAACTTTAAATGACATCTGCGCTAAAATCATAGAACATTGAAATCATGCATTATTGTAACAATGGTGACCCGTGATATTTTAATTTTACAAGACTATACAAGATGGCACATATGGACTAGATGTATCAGTTTGATCATCACTCCTATTTTACTGAGGGGTCCTTCATGGCCGAGGTACCATTTCGAGATGTTTCTTTAATGAATTTGAAGAGGTTTACTGCAAACCTGGTATTGCCAACATAAAAAGGTGAAATGACACTGACAGAAAGGAAAATGCACTAAACAAACAAAATGAAAACGTCACTAGAGTCCTCTATGGTCTAAGGTCACGGTCTAAGGTCAAGATCACTTGCCTCTCACAGCTAAGGTCCTAGATTTGAGTTCCACTCGCTCCAAAAACTTTATGTGAGAAAGTTTGCCAGTTACTTGTGGAAGGACAGTGGTTCTAATCAGTCTAACTCAGTCTGAGGTCTTCCTCCACCAGTAAAACTGGATATGCCATATATCACCTGAAATGTGTTGAAAATGGCGTTGAACCCCTGTAAAAAGATGGACACTCAAACTGGTTCATTCGGTCTACAAAGAACATGTCTCCATAGTTTCTTTCTAGGTGTCTTTAGTTGTAGTGTGTGAGCTCCGTCTCTTACAAAACTCTTACCTCTCTGCGTAAGAGGGTTTGAGCCAAGTATGATTCAATTAATTTATGTTTGAAAGATTGTCAGATACGTGCAGAAGGAGAGTGGTTCTGCTTAGATTCATGTATATGGTTTTCATCCGCAAGTCCCATTCTATGCCATAAAACCCACATCCACACCCTACCCAAAAGTAAATCACGTCTAAAACATTTCCTTCTGAATCATCGGTGGTGAAGTGTTATATAGGTGTGTCTCAAGATCACTGGAATGTGGAATGTTGTGGAATTGAGCCCAGCTCTATTCAGACAAATTACTTGTAGATGGACAGTGGTTCTACTCAGATTCCTGTGTATATTCCTCCACCAATAACAGTAGATGCCATATTAAAAAAACATGGACAAATTACTTGTGCACTTAATAAACAATGCTCCACAGTTTTCTTATGGGGTACTCTGTGGTGGATCGTTACAAGGCTCTGTCTCAAAATCTTCATTTTATTACATTTAAAAAAGAAAAATTCACCACCCAGTAACAATCCAGCCCTCTCTTTTCATACCAAAATCACAAACATGGGTTGGTTCAGGAAGAGTTGTTTCCAAGATTTTGTAAATGCCTATCGTGCCTCAGTGACCTCTGCAGTTGCCTATCTCTGTTTATTTGTCTCTGGTTTGAACCCAGCCCTGTCTAAACACTTTATGTTCAAAATATTTGCCAGTATTTCTTCTGAGATTATTCAGAGGTTTTCCTCAATCAGTAGTACTAGATGTCATATACGTACGAAACAAAATATGTATAAAAACATGGAAATATAATTCCTTGAAAAAAAAGTTCATTCTGGGAACGAGTCAATATTCAGATATACTGTATGGTTTGCATCCAGAATTGAACCCAACATTTGATTGGGGAAAAATGAATTTTATGATTATCTTAAAAAGGAAGTAAAGATATTCTTGACCAAGTATCAAAATTCAGGATTTTCTTTTCAAATGCAGTGGTGTAGCTTCCCATACACCACTATGCCCGAGCTTGCATATTTTCTCCTGGGAATGCCCCCAGAACACGGAAATGCATCCTAAAAGTAAAGAATGTTTGGGGTATTTTTTGACGTATAAAATGAGTCGCGTGATTTCATTTTGATTTCGATACGATTCGTGATACTTGGTCTTTGTACCATCTCAGAAAGAGTACCTTAAAAACAGATACGAACTCTTGATCAGTTATGCTGTTTAAAAAATAATTTTGATGATGTTGAATGAAAATTTGTCAAGGTTACCGTGTACTTTTGATAATGAACTGACCAGCTATAATTGTACAGCTTTATTTCTCTCAGAATAACATTGACAACTAACGAAACTGCAATGTCCTTGACCTTAACGGGTGTCCTCTCAAAAGTTGTATATTATCCTGAAAATCATAGGTGTATAGAAACTTCATATTAAATTTGTATCGTACGGACGTTCAGGTCTGTCGATATCTAGATACAGACACATATACATGCATATACTCACTTGTCCCATATTGCCATTAGAATATATATCAAACCAGAGATATAATGTCTTTGATTTAACCATGCGAAAAAGCATAATTTATATTGAAAATGACTTTTCTAAACTAGGCCTACGCGCCCACATTTGACTCAAATAGATTTCCCGCTTAAAATTACAAAGTACTTCATAAGCTCGCAGTTGTATTGAACACTTCAGATATCGCCAGTCCATGCTTTAATCAACGTCGCGATGTAACTTGCATTGTTTGAAGCCTGCACATTCATTCCATTTCCATAAGGCGAGTTGATATGAATCAAGTGACCGCCAGCAGAAGGGTTGGGCCTCCACAACCGCAAGTTTCCGCCAGGATGGTAGGCATATACAATCCCACCGAATCGCTCCTCCACAATTTGCGCCTGCGAATTACCGTAACCAACGAATCGGTAACCTTTGTTTTCTCCGTCTTCAGCTTGTGTGTAACAAGTAAGCAAGTCGTCTGAAGAAATGGTTCCCTTTTCAAAAGCATACCATTCAGCAAAATTTATATTCTTTTCTGAACGTTCGAACATGTTTAAATTCGTTATAAACAGGTTTTGCGACCATGCTAAAACTCTAAACTCTCCTGTATATACACCGTTAACAGTTCCGCCCCATCCATCCACACCGCCGCCAAACAGACGGTAATGTTGCATCGAATTAATTCGGCGGACCTCTGTATTCAGATAAGCTGCCCAGACTCTGACTGACACGTCGTTGAAGCCCCAAACGACACCACCATTGCTTGACCAGTGTCTGTTATTGTGCCAAATGGAAGCACCAGCACCGTCCGAAATGAGATAGCCTCCATTTTCGTGACACCTTATCTGTACGCTTACTTGTGCTGGATAACCGTCAAATCCGTGCTTTATGTCATTATATGCTAGTCTTGAATCTGACAAATTCAGAGGCAACCATTTTGATTCGAAATCTGGAACGGGCATGTCGTCTGCAGCCCAAATTTTTACTCTCACGAATGCTTGTTTCGACGACTGGTGGTTATTTCCAAGCCGACGATGACCTCCGCTTCCGGTGTGTATAATTACACCATTTGCATTATCATTGGCTCTTATTGGGGCATGTAAAGACACGTGCGATTCATTGTATAAATAAACAATACCACCATAAACTGCTGTGACATCATCATCGCTTTGAAACACTGACTCGCCGGGGAAAATATAACCTGCATTTGGACCGGAAGTAGGTCTGATTTGAACATCTACCTTTGACGGTATTGCACCAAGTTTATGTTCTATTGAAATCCTTGAACTATAAGGATTCTGCGATTCCATGAAAATCCATTCGCTAACAAAACTAGGCTTGCCAAAAGTTTTAAGTGTGCGATCCACTTGACGCCCATGATGCTTCTTTACCAGAGTTTCGATTTCCTCTTTAGATTTAACGTCTGCTGCTTTAAGCTGTGCAACCGTTTCTTGAAGAATTCCGATTTCGATATCGGTTAAGGTGTTTTGTTCATGGGTTCTCTGAAGCATATGTTTCAATTGTTCATTCTCCTTGTGTAACATGGTTATCAGTTTACCAACCTCCGAATGCTGTGTTTTAATAGTAAGTTTTTCATCGGAAAATGCTTTGAGAACAGTTTTACTGATTTGATCATGCCTTTTGATTAAGTGTTTTACATTTTCCTCCATTTTTTGGACGACGGATTCTTTCTTAGCTGGTAATGTCTCACACGGGCAGATTTTAGTGTCATTAAATATCCCAAGATAGTTGCTATGCCGATCGTATTCATCAAGTTTTTCAGAAAGAATATCCACCTGTGCTGCGAGTTCAACCAGCACCTTTTGTTTTAGTAGGTTCACGTCGTCAAACAGTAAATTAAAGGCTCTCTGCAACTCACGGTATTTTGTTTCACCTCTTATATCAGCAGCAATTAAAGAAACAAATACGAACGAGAATAAATACGACTTGTTTAAGAGTATTTTCTCCATTTTGTACTAAGTCAATTTCAAAATAAATGTAGAAAAAATATTAACATGAATCAATCCGCCACAAATAAGTAACACTTCACTACTATAGTTGAAAATGAAACTGCAATTCGTGTGTGTTCGAAGGAAGGTAGAAGAAGGAAGTTCATATCTCTTAAATAACTTTACAAGTAGGCAGCTAATTATGGAGAATGTCGAGCATCTACTTCAGTTTGAACGTTGCATAGTTGCAGTTTGTAGTTTAGTTGACTACCAATGCAAATTTTATGAGAAAGATGTTTTGCGCGCGTGCGTGCGTGCCCGCTTGTTTTTTATTAATGGGATTTAACGCCATTTTCAACACATTTCAGGTTGTTGTTTTTTTTCCAGGTTATATATGGCATATCCAGTTTTTATCGGTGGAAGACCTCGGAATGAATCAGCGGAACTACCGGCGTTCTTCCGTTTGTAACTGGCAAACTTTTCATTTACAGTTTTTGGAGCGAGCGGGAGACGAATCTACGACCTCAGCGGTGAGAGGTTTGTGATCTTGAGACGGCACTTTAGACAACTCGGCCGCGGAGGACCAATAGAAAAGATGTAAATCTACTAAAACAACTTTGTAAGGATACAACATAACGCGCATATAATACATTGAACATAATCAAAATCACACAATGCCAGAAAATGTAGTGAAAACAAGGATTTATATAGATAAAATTCCTTTGTGTAAATAAGAGAATATGATGATGATATGCATTGCAGAGACAATTGTAATTTTATATGTATTGCAAGCTCTCCTCAAATTCCAATTGCAATCCTGGTTTCTATTTACACTGAAAAATGAAAGCGAGTTACACCAATGTGTTTTCTTTTTCATGGTCATATTTCTTCGATATTAAAAGCGTATTATATAAAGTTTTGTTTAAGTTTATAGATAGGCATTTTAGCAAAGTGGTCCATTGCGATAAAAGTATTTAGTAGACTTCAACCTGTTAAATAAAAATCTACATGTTTTGGCACACCTACAAAGTAAAAGGTGGGAGTTTTAAACACAGAAAATGACTTGTCAAACATAAATTCATCAACTTTTTGTCATCCGTTTGGTTTAAAAAAACACCAAAAGCGAAACAGTATTTGATGTGATCATGTATATCTGTTGTGTTTGGTTTGCGATTCTAATAAAATATTTTCTGTTTCTTATTTGCGTTCAGGTGGACATTTTTATATCCCTTGGGCATTGGGGGATATAACGAATGTGTTTCATCGTCATAGACGAGACCACGAAACTCCCGTCTTCGGGCTCTTGGTATTACACGACGTCCCTGGCCGTCACATATCTCCCGGACGTAACATTCTTTTGGTTCCTTAAAACACGACAGATACACTCGTACAGGTCCGAAACATTGCGTAAATGCGCAATTCGCACATCCGGAATAGCACGGGTAACTGAACCTGCCTATCTGTTCACTCGAACTGTTAATTTTCTTGCGTTTCGACATCGCTTCTTGTTTGGTTTTTAGTTTATTGACATTCTTTGTAACTCTTTTTACTGGAGGCACATGTTTAATAGACTTCACTGATAACAAGTCTGACGACGAGATAAGGGACGGCCTTGAAAATGTCAGATTTGAGTTTAGAAGTCCTCTTTTTTGTAACGGAGGTGTAAACTTTGCTTTGGTTGAAAGTCGACGTCGTCCATTACCAGGGCTGTGTTCAATGTCGGGAACATTATATAGTTTAACATCTTTCTTGCCAATATGAGGCACAAGCAGCAACGGAAAGGTTTCTATGGTAACGTGATAGTTTGGGTCCATCCGGTTCTGAATATAAATAATGTTAGTTATTATGCTTAATGCGTAACTCATCAATAACTTAATACTAGTATTTTTACAATATAAGCCAGTTGCATGTTTCCATAGGAACTTGTAACGCAATGATTAAAGATCATCTCTATTAGTTCATACTTCGGTAAAATGTCTTTATAAGACACGCGCTTTTTTTTTTAGACAGTTGTAATGAAATTTACCAATCTAGTTTTGTCACAAGCAATCAAATCTTTCGTAATTCCTGATCGATTTTCAATCAGTTAGCTTCTCTAAAGCTACATTGTGCTACTTACATACACATATAAAAATAAATGAATGTAGTATTTAAATCATGTATATTATATATATATATATATTCATATTGATAGTATAAAGCATTCATACATCATGTATAAATTGCATGTAAAAATCATATATATACATCAAATATACATCATATAAACGTCGTATATAGATAATGTATAAATCACATGTATATGTCTTATATATATCAAGTATAAATCACATGTAAATGTTGTATATAGATAAGCCCGTGTGGTTCCGCCTAAGAATAGAATCACCGTCGATCTCTGCAGAGGGGTAGGAATCCTCCGAATGGGTGTCGTGTTCATTTTATAACTTTTTGTCATGTTCACTATTGTGGTTAAATTATCAACCCATGTGTGGTGCCAGGAGCCAAGAGTGATGGCAAGAATAGGATCACTGTGGCTTATGCATGTCGTAAGAAGCGACAAATTGAGTAATACGATGTAATTTACTGAAACTCTGCAGTTCTGCAGGTATCAAGGTTCTAGGTTCATTCTGCATATTCATTTGTTGATGTATTTTTTTTTAATCTGTATGTTAATTTGTTGTTTTTGTACATGTAGATTGAACTTGGAATCTTCCTTCTTGTTGGCACCAAAAAACCTATAATGTGTTGGTACGCCGTAAAACCATATTCATTCATTCATTGTATATATATAATGTATAAATCACATGTAAATATCATATAAAGATCACGTACAAATCACATGTAAATGCTGTATATAGATTATGTATAAATCACATGTAAATGTCGTTTAAAGATCATGTGTAAATGTTGTATATAGATAATGTATAAATCGCATGTAAATGTTGTATATAGATCATGTATAAATCACATGTAAATGTCGTATATAGATCACGTATAAAAATGTAAATGCTGTATATAGATAGTGTATCAATCACATGTAAATGTCGTATAAAGATAATGTATAAATCACATGTAAATGTCGTATATAGATCATGTATAAATCACATGTAAATGTCTTATATAGATCACGTATAAATTACATGTAAATGCTGTATATAGATCATGTATCAATCACATGTAAATGTCGTATAAAGATAATGTATAAATCACATGGAAATGTCGTTTATAGATCATGTATAATCACATGTCAATGTCGTATAAATCACATGTAAGTGTCTTATATAGATCATGTATAAGTCGTGTGTAAATGCTGTATATAGATCATGTATAAGTCGCATGTAAATGTTGTATACAGATAATGTATCAATCGCATGTAAATGTCGTATATAGATAATTTATAAATCACAGGTAAATGTCGTATATAGATAATGTATAAATCAAATGTAAATGTCTTGTATATCTCATGTACAAATCATATGTAAATGTTGTATATAGATAATGTATAAATCAAATGTAAATGTCGCATATAGATCATGTATAAATCGCATGTAAATGTCGTATATAGATCATGCATAAATCACATGTAAATGCTGTATATAGATAATGTATGAGTCACATGTAAATGTCGTATATAGATCATGTATAAATCGCATTTAAATGTCGTATATATGTAATGTATAAATCACATGTAAATGCCGTATATAGATCATGTATAAATCAAATGTAAATGTCATATATAGATAATGTATAAATCACATGTAAATGTCGTATATAGATAATGTATAAATCACATGTACATGTCGTATATAGATCATGTATAAATTGCATATAAATGTTGTATAAAGATAATGTATAAATCGCACGTAAATGTCGTATATAGATCATGTGTAAATGTCGTATATAGATCATGTATGAACTGCATTTAATGCTGTTTATAGATCATGTATAAATCGCATGTTAATGTTGTATATAGATCATGTATGAACCGCATTTAATGCTGTTTATAGATCATGTATAAATCGCATATTAATGTTGTATATAGATCATGTTTAAGTCGCATGTAAATGTCTTATAAAGATAATGTATAAATCACATGAAAATGTCGTATAAAGATCATGTATAAATCGCATGTAAATATCGTATATAGATCATGTATAGGTCGTATGTAAATGTCTTATAAAGATAATGTATAAATAACATGTAAATGTCGTATATAGATAATGTATTAACAACATTTAATGCTGTATATAGGTCACGTATAAATCACATGTAAATGTCGTTTATAGATAATTTATAAATCAAATGTAAATGTTGTATATAGATCATGTATAAATGTTGTATATAGATCATGTGTAAATGTCGTATAAAGATCTTTTAAAATCGCATGTAAATGTCGTGTATATATCATGTATATATCATGTATAAATCATATGTAAATATTGTATATAGATAATGTATAAATCACATGTAGATGTCGTTTATAGATCATGTATAAATGTTGTATAAAGATCATGTGTAAATGTTGTATAAAGATCATGTATAAATCGCATGTAAATGACTCGTATATAGATCATGTATAAATTGCATGTAAATGTCATATATAGATAATGTATAAATCACATGTAAATGCTGTAAATAGATCATGTATAAATCGCATGTAAATGTCGTATATAGATCATGTATAAATCGCATGTACATGTCGTAAATAGATAATGTATCAATCACATATAAATGTCGTATATAGATCATGTATAAGTCGCATGTAAATGCAGATATAGATCATGTATAAATCGCTTGTACATGTCGTATGTAGATCATGTATAAATCGCTTGTACATGTCGTATGTAGATCATGTATAAATCACTTGTACATGTCGTATGTAGATCATGTATAAATCGCATGTAAATGTCGTATGTAGATCATGTATAAATCGCATGTAAATGTATTTTATAGATAATGTATAAATCACTTGTATATGTCGTATGTAGATCATGTATAAATCACTTGTACATGTCGTATGTAGATCATGTATAAATCGCATGTAAATGTCGTATGTAGATCATGTATAAATCACTTGTACATGTCGTATGTAGATCATGTATAAATCGCATGTAAATGTATTTTATAGATAATGTATAAATCACTTGTATATGTCGTATGTAGATCATGTATAAATCACTTGTACATGTCGTATGTAGATCATGTATAAATCGCATGTAAATGTCGTATGTAGATCATGTATAAATCACTTGTATATGTCGTATGTAGATCATGTATAAATCACTTGTACATGTCGTATGTAGATCATGTATAAATCGCATGTAAATGTCGTATGTAGATCATGTATAAATCGCATGTAAATGTATTTTATAGATAATGTATAAATCACATGTAAATGTCGTATGTAGATCATGTATAAATCGCATGTAAATGTATTTTATAGATAATGTATAAATCACATGTAAATGTCGTATGTAGATCATGTATAAATCGCATGTAAATGTCGTATGTAGATCATGTATAAATTGCATGTAAATGTCGTATGTAGATAATATATAAATCACATGTAAATGCTTTAAATAGATCATCTATAAATCGCATGTAAATGTCGTATATAGATCATGTATCAATCGCATGTAAATGTCGTATATAGATCATGTAAATGTTGTATATAGAGCATGTATAACTCACATGTATATGTCGTATATAGTTCATGTATCAATCACATGTAAATGTTGAATATAGATTATGTACAAATCACCTGTAAATATTGTATATAGATCATGTATAAATCACATTTAAATGTCATATATTGTTTATGTATCAATGACATGTAAATGACTTGTATATAGATCATGTACAAATCTTATGTAAATGTCGTATGTAGATCATGTATCAACCGCTTGTAAATGTCGTATATAGATACTATATAAATCACATATAAACGTCGTATATAGTTCATGTATCAATCACATGTAAATGTCGTATGTATATCATGTATAAATCACATGTAAATGTATTTTATAGATAATGTATAAATCACATGTAAGTGTCGTATGTAGATCATGTATAAATCACATGTAAATGTCGTATGTAGATCATGTATAAATCGCATGTAAATGTCGTATGTAGATCATGTATAAATTGCATGTAAATGTCGTATAAAGATAATGTATAAATCACATGTACATGCTTTAAATAGATCATCTATAAATCGCATGTAAATGTCGTTTATAGATCATGTATCAATCGCATGTAAATGTCGTATATAGATCATGTATCAATCGCATGTAAATGTCGTATATAGATCATGTATCAATCGCATGTAAATGTCGTATATAGATCATGTGTAAATGTTGTATATAGATCATGTATAAATCACATGTAAATGTCGTATATAATTCATGTTAATGTACAAATCGCATGTAAATATTGTATATAGATCATGTATAAATCACATGTAAATGTCGTATATAGTTTATGTATCAATCACATGTAAATGACTTGTATATAGATCATGTACAAATCACATGTAAATGTCGTATATAGTTTATGTATCAATCACATGTAAATGACTTGTATATAGATCATGTACAAATCACATGTAAATGTCGTATGTAGATCATGTATCAATCGCTTGTAAATGTCATATATAATTAATATATAAATCATATATAAATGTCGTATATAGTTCATGTATTAATCACATGTAAATGACTTGTATATAGATCATGTATAAATCACATGTAAATGTCGTATGTAGATCATGTATCAATCGCTTGAAAATGTCGTATATAGATAATATATAAATCACATGTAAATGTAGATCATGTATCAATTGCTTGTAAATGTCGTATATAGATAATATATAAATCATATGTAAATGTCGTATATAGTTCATGTATCAATCACATTTAAATATCGTATGTAGATCATGTATAAATCACATGTAAATGTCGTATGTAGATCACGTATCAATCGCTTGTAAATGTCGTATATAGATAATATATAAATCACATGTAAATGTCGTATATAGATAAAATATAAATCACATGTATATGTAGATCATGTATCAATCGCTTGTAAATGTCGTATATAGATAATATATAAATCACATGTAAATGTCGTATATAGTTCATGTATCAATCACATGTAAATGTCGTATGTAGATCATGTATCAATCACATGTAAATGTCGTATGTAGATCATGTATCAATCGCTTGTAAATGTCGTTTGTAGATCATGTATAAATCACATGTAAATGTCGTATGTAGATCACGTATCAATCGCTTGTAAATGTCGTATATAGATAATATATAAATCACATGTAAATGTCGTATATAGATGATATATAAATCACATGTAAATGTAGATCATGTATCAATCGCTTGTAAATGTCGTATATAGATAATATATAAATCACATGTAAATATCGTATATAGTTCATGTATCAATCACATATAAATGTCGTATGTAGATCATGTATCAATCGCATGTAAATGTCATATATAGATCACGTATAAATCACATGTAAATGTCGTACATATATAATATATAAATCACATGTAAATGTCGTATAAATGATGTTTTAATAGATAGTTTGATATTCAAGTGATGTAGTAAGAAAAATACAAACGAAGAATTATACGTAGCGGTGCGACGCTTAGTAACTTCATGTTTATAATTATGAGGTTAATATGAATGATTGATTGAATATTTAGCGTCAATTTATGCCATTGACGACTAACAGACGATCAGTTAACCAAACCACTGTTTCCTGGGATCTTGAAAAGTTAACCAGTAGTCGAACACACCCCATCTCCGCAAGTGACCGGTATCTTCCCCACTTGAATCAGCGTTGAAAGACGACAGATAATGAGACGCAATGTCGTCTATATTAATAGTAAAAAAACAATGTACTTTTATAGTTGTAATTTTATTACCGATAGAAAGAAAGAATAACCCGTTCTAATAATATTAGTTCTTGTAAATGTTATACGAAGTAGATTAAAATACGCAAACCCGACCATTTTGAATACGGTTATTAAATGTGTGGTATTTTGATGTTTAGTCAGAAGCGATCTCTAGCGGAAGTGTTCTTAGGTTTTTAAAATGAAAATACAATCACATCGTAACGAAATAGGATTTTAAAAAAAATCGTTTCCTGGATTCTTGCTTAACCATAACAATTGGCGGTGGATTGCATATGCTAATTTGATATAATTATTACATATATAGGCAAAACAAATATAAGTATGGGTTTCTGATCGAGTTTAAAAAACAATGATTCAGGCAGCAATTTCAAATTATATGTCATGATTTTAGAGAAAATTTAGTTAGACAGTCCCCTAACGTACGAGTTTGTTATGGTTTCAGTTTTGTTTTTGTTATTTTTTTTTATTTCAGTAATACAAGACCATTTTGTCTAACTGTTAAATAATTTATATTCACAATATAAAATGTATTATGTGTTAATATTGCAATACAATATGATTAAACTAAACTAAACACGTCTGATTGTTTATAAAATAGATATTAAATTGTGTTTATTTATATACAGAAAAAAGTACCACACCTTGGACGACCTATAGAATTATCACTCAATCCAGTTTCACCTTCCGACCTACAGGTATATCACACTCATGCAGTCTCCTGTTTCCTCAAGGTAAATTATGAAATCATTGGTCTCATTTATGTACCTGCAACTGATCGTCATGATTTGATTGGTTGATCCATAATTCCGCATACCGGTCATGTCAACGGAAGGAAAAACAGATTCATTACGCCAAATCAATGCTAATCGTCGTAAATGTTACGCACGAATATTTACAGACCAAATTAAGATAACTTTCATCCAAGTCAAGAATAATTAAAATCAATGGAATGTTGCGGGGAAAATTAAAAAATCGATGGTGTTGACATCTCGGTATTGCGTTCAGTAAACAGAAGACTGTTAATGTAAAATCAAGTCTAACGACATATTTATTTACTTTCCATAAACGGCTCAAACAAATACGAAATCAAGTAGTCCTCTAATTGCCACTTACGAGAACGTGTGTTTGTCATTGTGCGTTCTTCGGTATTGTGGGACATCTTTAAAGTGTATGTAAAGTAATTAATTCAGATAAAAAAGGCTTCGATTGTTTATTGATCTCGATCATCAATCAACTAATATTTTATCAAAACAGAACGTCAGATATGAGACGGAAAACTGTCTCCTGTTAAGACGGAATGAGGGACACAAGCTCTCATATTGTCCGCCCGAGTCATTGACGTAATTACTGTTTATTTCCCTCTCCGAGTACAAGGATATTTACTGATATCAAAGGAAAATGAATTTAAACTTTATTTTCTGAAAAGTTTATTAACTTCATAAGTTTTATAAATCCAAAGGTCCTCCATGGTCAACTGGTCTAAGAGACGCTGTCTCACGATTACTTACCTCTCACCGCTAAGTTGTACGTTCGAGTCCCGCTCTCTCTAAAAACTTGATGCGAGAAAATTTGCCATTTACCTGCAGAAGGACAGTGGATCTATTCAGATTCATTTTGAGGTCTTCCTCCTCCAATAAAACTGGACATGCCATATATAACCTGAAATGTGTTGAAAATGGCGTTATATTAAAAACGCATGCGGGTGGTCGTGGGTACGACCCCTGCCAGGTCTTTAAAACTGTTACTAGAAGCTTCCTCGCTTACCGCTCAGCACTTAGAGGATAGTTCTATGTCTGGTCGGCCTGGTGTCAGTATAATGTGACTGGGTGAGGAGGTATCATACCATGTGTCTGCGGCATGATACTCCAGTATGCCAGCGCTTAAAATATTGTCTCAAGCAGACACCGCTGCGAAATGAAAGCGACGCTAAATACAAAGCTTAGTTGGTAAACTAATTACTGCAAAACTGCAATGCTTGAAGTGTCGACAAAAACGGTTAGAGTTGTTACAATTACTTCTGATAGACGTAAAATATTGGGGTAAAATGTTCAACATACTTTTTTTTTTTTTTATCAAAACATCGGTATACCCTTTTTTATATCTAAAATGTGTTGATGCGGCTATAAATATACAGTCATATTGATGACAAAAAGTGGTATGCGACAATAGGGGATGTGATACAAACAAACATTCGGTGTCATAAATATACACAATAATTAAAAGATTAAATGATGGCATTTTCTAATTGTACGCTTACTCTTTTTCAGTAATCTGCCAATTTCCTGTGGATCATTCCAATATATGAGATATCCTGCAAAGACCATTGATTGGCGTTGATGCGCTGACCGTAGTCATGGTAGTATGAAAGCAATAGCAGATTCAAGGAATTGTCTTTTTATACCAGGTCATTTAAATGCAATTGTTATTTCCGGTTACATTCGGTATTTAAAGAGGATCAACTTGAAAATATTTTTTGTTTAATTAACTTTGCTTGTCATTTGTGCCAGCAGCCGATGTAAAAACTATTCAGACCAACATGCGTCTGTTAATGCCTTTAAGGTGGCAGCATGTGGCCACTGATCTGTGCTTGGCAGTAGTCCATTAACTGATACTTTTGATTAGTTTTGATGAACATTAGCTCGATATCCAGTCGCGTTATAAACGAGCACAAAAAAAACGCCATTGATTAATAGCCTACCATTATTTGTTTGGGGCGCTCGTTTCAACAACAAAAAAAGTTTAGTTTAAATATAATTTATTGCCAATAAGTATACATGTATATAACAAATGGGTTGGACCGAGAACTTAGATTCGGTCCTTCCCACATCGTATTTTAAACAATAATTGACAATGGCTTATATGACCGACGGGTAAAAGCGAAAAGTATTTTTTATACTTTTTTATGTGCACTTAATTTGACCTTTTTCGCGTTATCGTAATTTTCACAATAAGAGAAGTTAATTTTGATGAGAACTTGAATAACAGATGTAATGCAAAAGTTAATCAAATGATAAGATGTATTGCGAAAGAGTGATAATAGAAAGAAGAAGAAGGTGTTAAATAAGGAATGAGAGATTTATGGACAGATAAAAGCAAAATTTCGTAAGTTTCGCAAGATAGTGACGATGTTTGTAAAGGGATCTTTTTAGGAAAATTTTAGTAAACCAGTATGGTGTAATCATTTCGATCAGGACTGTTTAGCGCTAATCTAAGACTGTTTGAAACGGTTAGAAAAGTCTATTAATGCTTATATGTTTTGTTTGTTTGTAAACAATGTCGGTGGTCGTATTATAAAGAGGGTGTCGATACTTCTCTATCATTATGTCAGCGTTCGATCTAAACAAGATATAAAATGTCGTACAGAAACAATTCTGCCACCTGCGCTGCAGGGGTTTGAGGTATTTTCCAAATTGTTTAGGATCACAAACAGGCCTATCTCTAAAACAAAGCCGGAAATAGTTGTCGTCAGGTTAAATCAAAATGTTTTTATTCCCAAATTTTTTATAAGAAAACATTAAAAAGGACTAGACCTGTATATGTATTTTAAACATTACAAAAACACCAACAATTTTATCAACCGAAAGTGTTTTACCTATAAATATCGAGCAGGTATGGGAATTCGGAACAAATAATTTCAGTCAGACTTTCGCGGCGAAGTCCAAAGAATCGATGAAGCCGAAGGTTGACGGAACTGGCCGAGAATGTACGATTGTAACGTTTCCATAGTATTATGTGACGTAACGTCATTGTCGACTTGTGTATTCTTGCCCCTTGTAACGACGAACGATGCCACTGACGCGTTACTAATCATGTTTTATTGTCGCGTGAGTTAATCACAAAACTAAGTGGGTAACAAGTTTTCAAAATCCTTCGGTGGATGTTTGCCACTCTGCCAAAAGAAAGGAAATGGAGCAGAAACCATCGAATTTTCAGATCTTATGTTCTTCGCAGTACCTGAAGATGACACCGATACGTTTCAGAAAGAGATACCCTTGCAAAGGTCTTTAAATGTACAACAATATCAAAGCCTGAACAAATATATATCCGACTCTATGCCTGTACAACCAGCACCGGGATATGAATATAGATCATTTTATTATTTAGATAATGGACGTATGATCGTGCTGGAAGGCTGGGCCCCCATGAAGGACAACTCTGCAAAACAGGATGATCTCGTCGTTGAGGAGATTGATGACGTTGATAACGAGGATGGTGAAGACGGAGACACCGACGAAGTTCCCAAGGGTAAAGCCAGCAAATATGTTTATCACGAAGACGATACCGTGAAAAGTAAAGATGCAACTGATGATACTGAACTAGACACCAATGATGCAACAGCAAATATCACGTTGGTGCTTTCGAAGGTGAACATGATCAAAAATGATTTAAGTACAACTAATTCAATTCCACAGCAGGAAACATCTGCAATCGCACTGAGAAACGCTACTGCAAATGCACTGAGAAATGCCAGTATGGGAAATAACCGTTCTGGAACCAAGCCTCGTCATGGCAACCTTGGTATGGTGCGATCAACATTAGATGCACATGATAAAACTACACGCTCCAGTGTCCAGAAATATTTGAGTACCAGATCGCAGGAGTAAGTATTTCATTCACAGTTTCTAACACCGTTTTAATTTAACAGGAATCGTGGTGGTCCGGTGCTAAGCGTACCCGTAAGACTTCACTAGTTTTCAATGCCCTGTGCGTCACCTCCAGGTTATTTCAAAACGTTCCCTACAGTGCCTTACTCGGTTAAGACGCTGTGGAAGTTTGCCATACAACTATCTGAGCACGTGTTCAAAAATATTTATATATTATAAATTCAAGGTGGATAACCATAAATAACTTTATTACATTTACTTCAATTAAAAAGAATATGAAATATTCCGATTATCTTATAGTTTTTATAAATTTTGTTACTGGACATCGATACTACAATCACGATTACTGGACTTAAACAAAGTATTGTGCTGTTCTACGGCTACACGTGTTACTGTTTATAATTCGTACTTTACTTTACTTTCTATGATTATTTATAAATAACGAATATAATTTATAAACTTCATTATAAACTTCATTATAAACTTAATTAAGTGTTAATTACTTCTTCCACAAACCACAACAGTATAAGCATCGTTCCATTAGCGGGAAGAAATAAATGAAATAGAGTTCAATATGAATTGACCGTCCGTTGCCGTATCTGCGTTTGCTTCAGTTTAAGCGTATTGATTTGGAGGCATCGGATCTTTTACTTTTCGTAACAAGAAGAACATGAACGTAATCATAGTAAAACATGTGTTTGTGTTCGGAGTATGGATATTTTTATCATTGACTTATTTAAAATAAATAATTAAAACATGGCTACATGCTGAGCATGGCCTCTATATCTTCTAGTACTTTCAACAAGATGCATATTATATCGTGGCTATTAATGCATGAAATTAATTACTGGTCCTTATAGTATCGACTTGGGGATCGAGAACCTCTGACCAGAGTGGCCTACACTCTACTAAACTACCATACCGCTTTTTAGTGCTGTGCAGATTTTCTGTATTATATATTTGGAACTATAAAGCATTCCTTTCAGACTTCCATTTTCTCTTAATATTTTAGGCTGACACTGACTGGGAATACGAACAGCGTCACGGAACAAGGGCATATTGAAGACGGCGCCAGGGACACTTGATTTTATGTAACACAAAATAATGTAACCTTTGATTTTTCATATTTAATTTGTAATATAAATGTTTACCAGTATAAATATATAATTGAA